>CP092886.1:33649286-33779793 GCA_030710605.1 Cordylochernes scorpioides | reverse complement strand
TTATTTTTGAAGAATAATTTTATATTTCTTGTATATCATTGACTAGATGTCAATAAACAATGGTTTAATTGTAAACATTGTCACAATACACATAAACTGGACAATAGGAAAAATAGAGGAAATATTGTTCGAGATTAGAAAGAAATATCTGCAGCACGATGTGGCGGAGAGTGAGAGGATCGTTCTATCGCGACATGGTAACAAAAGGAGAGCAGCACAGAATTAACGAATCCAATAATTAATAAATTAAATTTAAGAGCCAGGAGCATTGTGTCTTTCACCTGTTCCTTTCTCAGAACACCCGTCGGACTTTTTAGAATCCCGCTTTGTGTGTGGCCATTTTGAAATTAACTCCTGCCTGTCTTATTACATTTTTATCATTCCATAGTATTGCCCAGTATACTTATCTGTAGTTTTGTTAAATGATGAAAAAATATATATAGAGCTATCCAATCTCTCTCTCATGGCTTTAATTAATTATTGAATATTTTATTTTCCTAATGTGATATTAAGTCTTTAACAATTCGATAAAAAATATTTTTTTTACATAGAATATGCAAATCTTCATAATTTGGAAAAATATGTGAACATTTTAATTTAATCCTTTTAAAAAAGCACATATATATATATAATTTAATATGCCCATATATAGTGTTGTTAACTTTAAACCAAAGTATTATTTATTAGATGAAAAATCATTTTTTTAAATGTATATTCCACTGAGCAAATATCATTTAATATATATATATATATATGTTTATAACGTTATATATTCTTAGAAAATATGAATATAATTTTTCATTGAATATTTTAAATATAAAATAAGAATTATGACATTATATCTTAATTTATTTTCGATCTTGATTATGTGTGTGTGCTTTTGACTTCTGATTTTGGCTGAAAGATTCTGAAGCTCAAGTGAAACCACGGCTTTATTTTAAAACCATGAGGGTGGATGCTAAATCCCGAAGTGTTGTGAAAATAAAGATTTTTCGTCTGACAGAATGCGATACTATAACTGAGTGACAACATCCATTTTGAACATTGTCATAAAATTATCGCGCAGCAACGTGCAACCATTAGGAAGTTATTAGAGAAACTTTCCTTGCATTGCTTGGTCCAGTTCTGATAGGTGTTTATTTGAAAGTTAGTATCCACTTCAGTACTAAGTGAGCAACTAAATTCGAAAAATCACGTGAGAACGCCCTTGCAACCTCAGAACAATTTTAACGCCTTGCCTAATGCTTTATTTTTATTTTCTTCTCCTGACGAAGACAAAAGATTATTGTCGAAACGTTGAGAAAAATAAAAAAACTTTAACTGTCCGAAGTGTCTATTTTCATAGAAACTAAGTTGGTTTTTATTCATTTTTCTAGTGTAATTTGAATGTTTGCAGTTATGTTTTATGGCTTCATTAGGTTGTGCTAACCTGAAGTTCAATTAACATAGTCAAAACTAAGGCTTAAATTGTTGATGTACAACTGCCAACAATCAGCAATGTGGGGAGATGTTTTACCACCAAAGCTTTAGCCATAGTGGAGACATTTTCACATCATTTAAAATTTGATTTTAGAAAGATGGGAGACACTTGTATGCTGTTTAAAAACTTGCATAATTGCATTCAACAATTGTACTTTACTAAATTCACTTCAATATGAAATATTGTACTAAAGTTTATTTGAGAGTTAGTGTAGTAAATGGCACGGAGTTGGTTGCTATCATTGAAGTAAAGTCATACCTCGTCCATTTTAATAACAATTCTCCATTTACCACACCTGCCAGGTACTTTTCATAAATGCCCTGCTGCAGGTCTTGCGTTCCTCGATATGGTGCGGTTTGAGAAAATGAACTTTCGCCTTTTTTTTTACGTATTTTAAGCAATTTTTCTTGCCAATACGGTCAGCGGTAAAAAGTAGTACGTTGGTTATTGTGGAAATGTTCCTTTTAGAATGTGAATTCTCTCTCACACAGCCATTTCTTTATCTTTTTTTGGTCGGAGTTGAAGGTTTCTACAAGCACCTATTTTCAGACGAAATATTTTGCTTAATTTCATTGATATCAACATTTCCTTTGTTTTCCTTTATTAACCTACTGATTTTGCACTTAATACTAGCATTGTTCTTTCTTTCATAATTTTAATAATTTAGGTTGACGAGAATTTCTTCTCAAAAAGTCTGAAAACGCAATCTATTACAAAATAACTTGTAATTTTAGGCATTATGAATATTTAAATATAGATTTCCATAAAATATAAATAAATGCTTCTTATTTCGAATCACGCACTTATTTCGCGAGATACAGCGTTGCAAAATAGTTCTTTTATAAAATGGAACTCCCTTTGTACATATATATCAAGTGCTAAATAAATTCTCCCACTTGGAATTGTGGATTAAAGAAGTATTTATAATACAAATAAACAACAATGAAATAAAGTGAATACCCACTGCATCTTTATATAAATAGCTTAAGCAATCAAGTGCAAGGAAGTTTATTCAAAAGACATTTTTACCCTTTCTTTTCTCAAAAGAAACAAATTAATTTTCTTCAGATATATGGAAGTATTTACTCGCCCAAATTCCATCCATTTATCGACGGTGAATGATGATGTATTGGCCACCGCCCCATCGTCCAGCATCTCCATTTATCAAATTTCAGGCCTTGAATCGCTATCGTGGCTTGCAAGATTTTCGATTAGTTCACAGAGCGCTCCTAGATGAGCATTCAGCAACAATGGGCCATTATAACAAAGGTCATTGTGCCGACGGAACAGATGTACCACCATCAGGTGCAGATCACAAAACAAATCATTTATCATCCGGCTGTCCCGTCGGCTCTTGGGCCTAATTACGCGGCGCTCCAATTTATCGTCAAGTCGGGGGACATTTGTTCCAGCCGAAAATCTTTTCTTTCTTCTCATTTTCAGTCGACATTCTCCACTTAAAACATTGCTCCATTCTTTTAGCAAATGAAATAAAAAGCCATGTGCGGAGATGCATTAATTTATTAGCCGCGCATAGATCTGGATGCAACAAGAGGAGATTACATTTCCCTTTCTGTATTGATTTCGGCCTTTAGGACAAATTAAATAGGGATCGATAACCCTAAAATTGAAATTTTATTTTGACATTATTATTCGAAAATACTTTAAAACCCAGCAAAAATTGGCATTTTATAGACAGATGGCGCTGAGTGCGTTATGTTCATTAACTTAAACACTTTTATTAGTTACGTTTTAATTATTAGTACCAATAGCATATAGCGCAAAAAGGATAAAAACCTAATATGCCCATAAATCCTGAATGGTCATTTAATATTTCTATAACAAAAATATAGAAAAAGAAACCTTCCCCCCAAAATCACCAGAAGACATGTCTCCTAATTGAGCTTGCGAACAATTAGAGGCATTTATAATTGACGAGCTAGCTTCTTTAACTTCTTGGAGTGCAGGATGGCCGAGCGGTCTAAGGCGCTGCGTTCAGGTCGCAGTCTACTCTTGTAGGCGTGGGTTCGAATCCCACTTCTGACATTTTTTTTTGTAGCGTTCTCACGCAATAATGGAATCTCTGTTTACACGAGATCATAACGCTTTACTTGGTTTCATTCTCCATCGTTGTGGTTAGGGTTTGGAGAAGTACTGTAAGTGTTCACCACATTAATGTATAAGCAGTGTAAATATACACTTGCAAGGTACCAGAGCTGTGTTTGTTTACTTACATTCACTAGAGGGTTTAATAATCAGAGGCAACCTTTGAAACATTTTAATACTACAAAAAAACGCTGTCAATTTCGGGTTGCGAACTCACATCTCAGTGACCGGCCGTTTAAACTGCCAGCTATACACAACAACACACAACAAATTAATTGTAGTATACTCATCATAATTATTATTGGTGTATGTTTCAACAACATGAGAATAAAGCCATTAGAATATATATAAATCTCAAATGTAATCTCGTATAATTTGAATGGTGGTGGTGTCTAGTCCATATATCATTTGAATAAAAAATGCGAATATTGTGAAATGTTCTAGATTTTTTACTGAATAATCGAGTCAAGTAATATAGTTGGGAAAAAGCTAATCTTTCTCTGGGGGTTGATTACGATATTCGATCACTTTTCATTTAAAACACAATTTCGATATATGTAAATTTTGTACAACTCCAAAATGAGAGAATAAAAGAAAGTCATTTTTAATAGCCTTCATCTTTGGCATGCCTGTCCTTTAACAGGTGCTTGAAATTAAAGCATCAAAAAAGGCATCTATTCAAGAAATATTCGAAAGCTTTTGTAATGAGAGATTACTAAGCAAAAGAAACACCTCCCCATATTCTCATTTTCGCATTACATATCATCGGGGATAATCGTTTGATCAAGATAAAGTCCACATAAAGTTGTGTAAGTAGGAGAGACGCCTATTTTCTATAGGTTCCCCAACTTTCTTCCACTCTTCTTATTTCTCAAGTATGCAAACTGTCCTACTTCGTAAATAGAGATCTCCTAACGTGGACTTACAACGAAAAGATATTTAGCACCAGTTGTACGTATATTTAGAAATTGTTGTACATATATATAGTGTAAAGATAGAGGCTGCCTGGCCGGCATTCATCGTTCTTCAAATTAAAGATATTTCGGCCAGTAAATATTTTTATTATCCCATAAAAGATTTACTGGCCGAAGTATTTTTAATTTGAAGAAATATATATAACGTGTTTTGATTTGAAGAAAGGCATTCTTTCCTAAAAGATCTCAGAGATCCAAAAAAGGAAATTATTAGGAAAATCATCTGCTGATTTTATTGTATCTAATAACGCCTCCCAACTTAATTATACAAAAAATTAAAATAAGGCCTATATTTGATACAAGCTTTGTATTTTAAAGTTATGTGAGAGTTTTAATATTTAGCCGCCATTTCATCAGAATATAACCATTAGATTGGTGTCAAGATCAATCTATAAAACCTAAGTTGATAAGATGCAACTTCTCTAAACTTTCTAAGAATTTATAAAAAACATTTTGTGCGACGACTATATCGAATCCATATTCCTCTCTATGAATTATTAGAAACTTCATATTGATGAGCCTGGTTATTTCTTGAGAGAATATTCTAAATATAAATATAAATCTGAATATAACTTTTGTAGGTATATTTTATAAATTATTTTTTAAATTATATAGCAACAAATATATTTTAAGAAACTGATAATTTATATTATGCTTATTGTACATATTGCCCGACACTTCTTTCTTTTGTACACAGTTCTTTTTTCTCGTTTTTTTCTCTCTTTCTCATTATTAGTATCATATGACTATTCTATTCACGGCCTGAAATTATTATATATATATGTGTATAGACAAATTTAAAGGCATACATATATGACAGCGCAAGTGTCCCTAGGGGGACATAGCGCTTTAAATTGAAATAAAATAAATAGATATGTTAGAATCTTCAATTATTGAATTTATGTATTGAAATGGAGATATTTTGGATACTTTAAAAACGAGTTTTAGAGAATATTTGGTGTGATTTGAATATATAGGTAATATAGTTGAAAAAAGCTCATATTTCTCTGTTGGTTAATTATGGTATTCGATCACCTTTCATTTAAAAAAACAATTTCGGTATATGTACATTTTGTACAGCACCCAAATGGGAGAATAAAGGGTCAAGTATATCTTGTCTCTATATATTTTATCGATCTATATGAGAGTCTGTATTATATTAGGTGAAAAGGTTAAATGTATTTTAAAGAGAGCTTTCAAACTAATTAATATTACGTATCATTATTGTGGCAAACAATCAAGTCGCTCATTTATAGTTTTCTATGCTAGCGTTTCTCATGGGGATTATTTTGGCTGTATATAATTGAGAACGTTCGTTCAAGTATTTCCAATCAAAGCATCAAGTACATAGAGTATAGCTGATTGAATATTTTAACCTTTATAATTGGTCAAGGTAATTTCAAGAAGTTTCAAGAACATTGTGCTCTGATATCACTGGTCAACAAGATTTTTGCACAAGAGAACCTGATTATGTTTCTAGTGTAACTTTTCATGCCGAACTCAAAAATCTAATCAGATATTTCCCATCACCTATGGGTTTTGCGTGACGGTCTTTTTTTAGTATTGGGATAAATACACTAAAAATTGCAAACAATGTCACGTAACTGGTTTATCAAAAAATATTTTTCTTTGTCCACAAAGAAATAGCATCTTATCTACATGTCCTGAATCCAAATATACCATCAGTTTTTTTCTATTACACAATATTTCTGAGATACACCTACTTGAATTTGGAAATATTGTTAATATATAGGCATATATGAACGAAACATATTTATTATTGAAAAGCAGTGACAGTGGATTTTCTTCTATACTTTGCTTGTGGTAGATCCCTCTTGAGTGCCCAGCAGTCGTCGGCAAGCATAGCGGGACTCCATTTACCTTGGTACCGCTTCTCCATGCTTGATATAGCTTGATGAAACCTCTCACCATGCTCATCGCTAACTGCGCCAAGATTGTCTGGAAAGAAATCTAGATGTGAATGCAGGAAATGGATCTTGAGGGACATGTTACATCCCAGTGCCTTGTAGGAAAGCAACAGATCATTAACTATGTCTCGGTAATTTTCAACCTTGACACTTCCTAAGAAGTTTTTGCAAACGTTTCTAAAGGAATTCCATGCTGCTGCTTCAACTTTATTCAAACTACTTTGATAATTTCCATCCTGCTTCAATTCTCGAATCTGAGGTCCAACGAAAATGCCTTCTTTAATCTTCGCTTCACTTATACTAGAAATTTTTTGTTTTAGGTAGGCAAATCCACTGGCATTTCGATCCATTGCCTTGACAAAGTTCTTCTTTAATCCCAGTTTAATATGTAATGGTGGTAAGTAAATATTTTCTGAATCGATCAGGGGTAGATTTGCAATATTTTTATATCCTGGAGTAAAGATTTTACGGTTTGGCCAGATTTTTTTAATGTAATGCCTTTCCCTATCTCTGCTATCCCACTCTCTCTCTCTCTCACACAGAAAACAACAACATTTTGTATATCCAAGCTGTAATCCACGCAAGAGAGCAACGACTTTTAAATCACTGCATATTTTCCAACCGTATCTTTCATATTCTATCTTTTTCAAAAGCAGTTTCATGTTTTCGTAAGTCTCTTTCATGTTGGATGCATGTATTTATCCCAATACTAAAAAAAGATCGTCAGGCAAAAACCATGGGTGATGGGAAATTTCTGATTAGATTTCTGAGTTCAGCATGAAAAGTTACACTAGAAACACCATCAGGTTCTCTTGTGCAAAAAAAAAATTTTTTTGTAGACCTGTGTATTTAAGGATGTCGTAGTTTGAGAGCTGAAAAGATTTCTTCTCAAAGTTCTTAGCGAATTTCTTCAAGAACGATATAAAAGCTCGTTCACTGAGTAGATTGTAGCTCTTCAAAATTAAGAAATCAATTTTGCGTATCATAAGTCGAGAATAAGTAGTAAAGATTCCGACCAATATGTATGAAGTTAAACACGTTTTATAAACTCCTACATAAAATAATGTTTCACAGGAAGCTTTCAGGATCACGATATCAACAAGTGAAAGCTCACTGGTCAAATAAACATATTTATTTATAAGGTTAGCCCAAATTGTTTATATCGCAACTAATGTAATCCCGAGCGTAATCCTATTTATATACACCTTCAATATAAAGGTTTGTGAGAGAATTTCGATAAATCCTCAAGGCGAAGGAATTTAATTTCTAAAGTTGTTTTCCGCACACGGTCCACAAAGCCCGAGGCAAAATTTGGCTCCAACAATATTTTATTTCTCAGAGGACTCCACATTTATTTGTTGCTCCAAAACGGGGGGTTTTGGATTGAAACATTTTGGTGTTTAATAGGTTAATATGTGGATCTTAGTGGATTTTTCTGTTTGAATGTTACACACAATGACGAATATTCAAATAGAAGTGACTTCAAAGAAGGGATTTCTACTAGAATTAGCGCGATAAAGCGTAGTTTCTACACATTATAAATATCGCCAAAAATTATTAGTTTTCAATAAGAATTCTCATCAATTTCCTAATGTGTTGTTGTACTTTGAGGTAAAGCTTTGAAAAATATAAATGGTTGGTGTTTCACATATAAAATGTTAATAAGACCATCTAAAAAACCGCATGCCGAGAGTGACGTGGTCTAGTCTATTTACCTTTATTTAGGTAGATGTTGTCTAGATATCGTGGCAGGGGCTCTGGTAAGAAGTTATGACCAGAAGGCCGTTCTTAAAACGGTTTGTTTTTGACAACTCATCTCTGCGAAGTACGGTTTACTTCAGGCTGTGCGCAGGAAAGAGGCAGGTACGCACTCTCTTACAGACTTATAATCTTTATAGATTGAATATCTAAATAACCTTAATATTCATTCTAAAGAAAACAACCCAGTACAATTGTGTGTGCGTAGAGCAGTCTGTAGATTAATTTAGCTAAACCTTAGAGAGGGTTCATCACTGATGAGTTTCATCTCTTATATTTTCTACCATCACAATAAGGGCTGCAAATGCAGTTTTGATGATTTATAACATAAGAAGCACAAGCCTCAAAATACTTACATTGTATTAGACACACAGGTATAGAATGCAATAATAACCAACAGAGTTATTTACCAAACACACATGTGAGATGTGCTAACGAGATGTTATTGAGGTACATCAGTTTAGCGGCGATGGCAGGCTTAGATGTGCCGGGTTGACTGGCCGTTTGCCAGAGATGCTGTGCTCATAGGTTGTTTTTGCGTCATTCAGCTTGCTATGATGATGCAATCCTAAAGTAGAATAATTAAGAAAAACTAAAAGGTTGCCCCATGGCCGCTACATGTTTTTATAATTTCTAACATCCAAGCATTACATTTATGAAGGGAAATTTAAAATTTTAAAAAATGACATACTATACTTCTATTATAAAAATGGAATGACAAGTTCTATATTAAGAAATATAATGTTTGTATATATATATATAGGTGTTGTGATTTTATATACATTTGAAATAATAAACTCACAACCTTGACGTTTCAGCGACACACTATTAAGCAACACATGAAAATTTTTAGATTGAAAATGGCAATATAAATACAGCTTATATATATATGCACCAAAAGTAGCAAATCCCTTTAAATATGCATTAGAATAGTGCATTTTGTTCATAACCCCAGTACAAAACCTAAAGGTGGTGAGTAAGAATAAACCCTAACATCAGTTTTGACAAACACTCAGACAAATTCTAACCTGTACACCAAGGCTTTGAGATATGGCCCTCATCAATACAATATCGACTCCATAGTATCCTAAGGGAGGAGTTATCAAATCGGTCAAGTTTGCCAAAAAGGTGTTTAATTTGGTGAAATAACACCATCCTCCCCCAACTCTATGCTTTGATATTACCTGAAATTCAGCTCTGCCACTCACCAACTTAATCACATTTTGATGTTAAAGCATCGAAGCCGCCCCTGTACTGATGAAGGTCAAAGCTTGAAACCATGTTATACAGGTTGACCTTTGTTTAGATTCACCTAAATTGGTGTTGTAGCACATTCTTCAATACAACCATTATTCTTTTGTACTGGGGAGATGAACGAAGTAAATTTTTCAATTGCATAACTAAAGGAAGAGGTGTCACTCCTTATACCTGAATGAGCCGTATTTAGGATTTAATAGAGAAAATGTTTACTCAGAACAAAATATAAAAATATTTCTATGAATATATTCAGTCTCTCTCTTTCAATAAATTTCTATGACTTTGAAGTGCTGTTGTAGTCAATGTTGGTAGATTTTCAGAATTCAAATTCTATGAATCATATGTAGGCTTTGGGGATAGGTAGGCTTTATTTTCCTGTTTGTGCTGTTTTCAGACTATATACAATTTATAGAATATGGCCCCAGAAAAACCCACCAGCAGTCCACTTCGACAGCACTGAAAAGACGTCAATCCAAAAGGATATATATATCCAACAAACACAACACCTTGCCATAGTACAATAATTTAGGTTGATAAATACGAACGTACTGCTGATCGAAAAAAAAAACTCCGTAACGATCCAAGATCCGCCTAATTTATTAAAACATCTACTATATATGGATCGTGGTATTTCACAAAGCTGTGTTGACAAAGCTATTAATAGAGGAGTAGCCATAAACTCTTTCTACAATATTTATCTTTCTATATAAAAAAATAGACACTTCGGCCAGTTAGAGTTTTTTATTTTCTCAACGTTTCGACAAAATTATTTTGTCTTCGTCAGGAGAAGTAAATAAAATAAAACATTTGGAAGGCGTTAAAAATTGTTCTGAGGTTGCAAGGGCATTCTCACGTGATTTTTCTAATTTAGTACAACATCTAAAGCGCGAGTCAAAAACAAATATTAAACTCGTCAAAGACTATGATCTTGGAAATAAAATTATATAATAATAAAATTATAATCAAAATAAATAAATAAAGTAATATTTTTGTCGAAACGTTGAGAAAATAAAAAAAACTCCAACTGGCCGAAGTATCTATTTTTCATATAAATATGAATGCCGGCCAGGCAACCTCTATCTTTACGATAATACTTATCTTGTACTAATTGTACTTGGAATGCCTAACATCAGCACGGTAAACCCTTCTAAGTACAATACGGATTAGTACTACACATGAAGAAGGTCGGGGAGTAGAGAAGGAAGACGAAGGACTTGTTGAACCAAACAACCTGCACTGTACTACCGAGGTTTAGCACATATGTTATTGGTCTTTCATTAGAAATATATTAGGTAATTATTCATTTAGGGAATAAATACCTCAAAATATCGAAACAGTATTCCAATAACAGCCATAGCTCTCGTTGACACGTTTAGAAAAGGATTTTGAGATACTAATCATAATGTACGATGTACAATTATCCGATATTTCTTAAATAAAGACAGTATATCGTTGGGGGAAATACTTAATTATCGGTGTTATGAAATTTTAAATATCAAGATTGATGAAAATATTTACTTCCTATAAAGAGTGCACATAGGAATCTTGCTGATGGCTTAATCCATCTTTTCACCATCAGCAGCGTTCAGAATATATATTTTTGCCATCATTTTACCGATCTGATCGAGGTTTTCTTTACATTTCGCTATAAATACAAATAATTTACTTGTTTTTAATGATAATTTTGAGTTTATAATAATATAATTAATGTATATAATAGTGTGTCAGGAGTCCCTCTCTATCTCGTGCTGTAGATTGGACGGCGGTCTCTCTCCTCGGTATTTGCCGAGTAATATTTCTCTCAGGCCGGAATTAAATTTCCCAGCTGAATGGTGCGATTGAATTCCTATTCTCGAATGGCGCATTGGACGATATAACAATAATTCTGTCGCCCAATGGCTTCCGCGCAACCTTTTAAAGATCTCACCGGACTATTTTTTCTCTCTTTCTTTTCTCTATAAAACATCAAAGCCGTTTCATTTTGGAGACAATATACAATCTTTTACTTACTCTCATGGACAAATCTACATAACTCTCAAAGATATTTGATGCACAGTGACCTTTATTGAAGACACATGAGATAACTAAGTGTGAATAAAATTGCCTCTCATTAATGAAAACAAATGACCGGCGACATCAAAAACTTTCTACTTCCTTAAGTTTAGTCTATGAGTGTATTCCATTGTATACATTTTTGTCAGTTCATATTACTCATGGTGGGTAGAGAAGGGAAACTGACTATGATCTTAAGTTTCTCACTTGTTTACAACTGCATATTGCATTGGTTACAATATGGTAAAACTTTGAATATAACTAAACATTTACAAGTGGAGAAAACCCTTAAAATATCAACATCTACCAGAAAACAATGAAGGTTCTAAAAGTTTCAGAAACCTTCTATTTGCTAAAATTCTATACTAGAAAAACAATAACACCTTCTATATCAAACAATAAATACATTTATTACACACGGTTCTATCTCTGATTCCTATCCTTACAATCAAAGTAGAATGTATTTTATAGAATTGTTATCTGCAGGATTAAATAATATATAAAGAACTGTGCAGAAAGTAAAATATATGATTTAAATATTATTTGTTTCTCTTCTAAATTATTCAAATATATCTTGTCGCAGAATTGGTCACCGTTCAATATGGCAGCGCCAACACGAGCTGATGTATATTTTCCATGTACAACAAACAATAATAACCTTTTTAGCTTTTAGGAAAATACCCCTTTTCCACCAATATACACGGGAGAGAAGTAAAAATAATCCACAAGCACTCTAAAGATTATTAATATCGCCCTAAAAGTGCTTGTATCTAGAGGTTATCTTCCGTGTATTTTGGTGGAATTTTCCCGAAACACATAAATTAAATAATTAGGGATTAAATAATTTTGAATTTTTGTTTTAAAAGTTTTAAATGCATTAATAAGTAATTACCTCTCTTACATCTCTTAGAATTAAAAGAAACTTCGGATAGTAAATGTTTTTATTCTTTCGACGTTTTTCGACAAAAATCTTTTGTCCTCGTCAGGAAAAAATAGGTGTTAAGCATTTGGAAAGGCGTTAAAATTTATTATGAATTTGCAAGAGCGTTCTCACGTGAGAGAGGAAAAGAGAATAAAAAAAACATTTAATAGCCGAAGTATCTTTAATTTTAAGAACTATGAATGCCGGCCAGGCAACCTATATATTCGTGATTTTACATCTCGACGTAATCCAGGCTTAAAAAGTAGAAAGGTTTGTTTCTACAAGCTCCAACAACAAAATAAAATTGTATTGATTTCTTGAGTTCTACTAGAGCTACAACAGTGTCGATTTCTACAACGCCAAGAAAGCCCACTGTTGAGCAAATCCTCAATCTTTTTCCATATACGTTTATCGAAAAAATATTGAATAACTATCTCTTCACAATTAAACATTGAATATGATATTTAGCGTGAAAACATTTCCGAACTAAATAAGTATATTTTTCGAGATTCGTGAATAACAATACTCTTTGGAAATTTAACTTATTGTTTACCTAGATGTTTGAGGTATATATTTATTTAAAATTGTATGTATTTATATTGTCCTCAGAGCTTATGTCCATATAGTTCATTTAAAATTATTTTCCAAGAGTTTATCTTTAGTGTCAGTATAAAAGGAAAACAGCTCAATGCAATATTGCAGCGGTATGGTAGATTAAACTAGCGAAACCGCTGGGAGGGTTCGCCACTGATGAGCCAGGCCTTCCAATTATTTTTATCATTGCAGTAAGGGTAGTATAAAATTGTTTCATTTAAAAATTAAACATACACGTCAATAATAGTTTCTATTTCCTACTCAGATGTGTTGGTCATTTTACTCGTTGAAATAAGAAAAGCGAATCAATATTTCAAGAACGATTTTTAAATACTGACGTATTTTATTCTTCGTAAATCTCTTAGGGAATTATTAGAGACTTAAGCGTTGAAAAATGTTTCTCTAATTATCTAATTAATCGAAAAAACTTCTGGAAGATCTATAGATTGTGTCTATTTAGTATACCTCTATATTTATTCTACAATGTAGAGTTGGCATCTATTTTTTAATAATGTTTTTCTACACAGCCGGAGGTGGACATGTATCGCCAAGAACACAAAATAAGGAATCATCTGTTGACGGTCTGTCACCTTTCTCAGATTTGAATCCCTATAAATTGTTACATTTATTCAGAAATTTCGAAAAACCCACCTATTGCCATCCAAGAACAGATGGTTTTGCCAGCACCGAAGGCGCGGAGCACGAATAATATAGGCTACGTAAGACTCCTTGCATCTAAAACCTTTGCTCATGTCCAAGTGAACGGAAACTCTGTAGAGCCATCCTAATTTTAGGGATATCTGCCCCAATGCACTTCGTGTCTATGAATCGTATGTAGTCTTTGGGAATTTTTTTCACTGGTGTTTACTGTTTCCATTTTACATACAATTTATAGCATCCGGTCCCTGAAAAACCCACCAGCAGTCCACTTCGACAGCACCGCAAAGACGTCAATCAAAAGGAAATATACATATCCAACACACAACACCTTGCCATAGTAGAATAATTTGTCTTGATAGAGACGAACGTACTGCTGATCGAAATAAAAAAAACTCTTTAACTCTTTATTAAAAAAATATACTATTCAGAAAAAAAAAAGAACTGCAATGCTTGCTCTGTGTGTTTTGCTTTGTTGTTTGTTTTTCTCTTTGGACAATATTCTTTAGTTAATTTATGTAAAATAATGAATTTTGAACAGGATTGTATATAGCCGAATTGCTGTGATGCAGTGAAAGGTATTGACGCAAATATCCCTGAGTTTGGAATATCGCGTTTCATGATGTTAATAAAGTTTAATTTAATAATGGATCGTGGTATTTCACAAATCTATGTTGACAAAGCTATTTACAGGGGAGTAGCCATAAACCCTTTCTACAATACTTATTTTTAGTAGTACTAATTGTACTTGGAATACGTAACACCAGTGTCAAGCATTTTACCGAGAAGTTAAAGTCTTCTCTAAAATATTATTTGGTCTAGATCTCCTTTTGCTATCCCAAATAACAAAAATAACAAATAAACATTTCACTTTATTTTGTGGCAAAGTTAACTTTCTTTTCGTAGATTGATTTCCTCCTGTGTGTGCCACACACATACAAAGTTCTATTTAAAATATCCAATTTTTGAAAGGAAATTTCTTGAGATTAAGAAACAACATTAAGAGATGCTTTCATCTCACGAAGGTTTAGAATAAGCGCGTTTTCAAAAATTAATGTTAACATGAGGGGTGAAATACGAATATTTCCGTAAATATTTTTATTTCATGACTAGCGACAAGAACTTCTGGATAACAAGATTTAGAGGCAATGGTAAGGTCTTGATGAGTTGTTCAAATTCTGCTTTGTTTGATGATAAAATGAAGCAATGATGAGGCCATCCATATCGTAATACGCAGAACATCTCAAGTTTCCTCAAAGACATTTGCCATTTGGTTCTTTTGAAGCCTTGCCTCGAAAACGTTGTAGTAAAAAGCTACAAATGTAACAGAGATAAAGTTTGAATATATATATAAAGTAGAACAGTAAGACTATTCCAGGCTATTTCCGCAAAAGATCTATAAATAACACAACTAAATGCTTGATGCTCGAGCATACAAAGAATACCTATATCTAAGTTGAAGGCTTGTTGTTAAATATAACGTGGTTATATTGATTCATGCTCATTTTTATTTAATATATATATCGGGAAGAAAGCTTCAAAGAAGTGAATTATTAAAAATCTTATTTCTCTCCTTTTTAGAGAGACTAATCTTTCCGCCTCACCAGGAAATGTGTCATTCACCGGAAGAGATAAGTGTTGGCAAGGGTAGGTCTTGGCGGTTTCATTATGATATAGCGACAAATTGATACCCCTTGGTTATTAATTGGCAGATTCTATTGCTATACACAAAATGGCATCTATTTATATTCATCCACGCATTCAATAATTCATTCAAAAAATATCAGAGCTCTAATATTAGGATAGATGTCTCCCAAATGGGGGTATCATTATTGGATAACATTAACCCACTCGGGAATCTAAACCTTCGTTCAAATGTTGTCACGTTTGGCTGAATGTGGACCAATCTGCAGGAATAATTGGGCAGATGGGGGGTGGATCCGCAGAGCAATATATCGGGGACGCGAGACTCCCCCGACAGCATGCGTGCTGAATGTGATGGATTGGACAACTTTATTGACCTATAAATTATTAATACCGAGTTTAGACGTGTTGTTAGATGACCCTGATCCAAAGGTTCAGATTAGGTATAAACCGACAAGTTGTATTGGAGAGGACGTTATTATCTGACAATGGAATATTACAAGGTATTTAAATATGGAAGCCTCTTTAGCCATCAATTTAATTTTAAATAATAATAAAAAACTCATCGCCTTGGCAATTTTTCTTAATGCCCATCTCTAATGTAAAACATAGCAACCTTAGTTTATTATAGACTTCTCTATCTCATATTTCACACGTTAAATACCAACATGTACTTGTCTTTAGGGACCTATCGTAAATTGGTCACTAACCTTGCTTTGGTTGTTATATAAAGACCAAGGTTAATTACCAAATTACCAAGATATTACCACCTTTATTAGTGGGGGTATGAATTATTTTATTATAGAAATAAAATTTCTCAAGAGAGAGAGAGAGAGAGCTTTCAGCAATTAATATTGTCACGGAGATAAATAAAGCAAGGACAAATTTGGGGATAATTAATTTATTATAAAGAGTATTTACCTTTTAGTTCTCCCAAATTTTATATACAAGAAGAATCTATAGAAAGAGAGATAGTCAGATAATATCACAACTTATCCCAAGGTAAGAATAATAATAATGAGTGTCGTCAGCCACCGAGGCGTCCCATTTTCCTTATTTGCCGATAAGATTCCGAGAACCCCTCACACCTGTGGTCCCCCCCCCCCCCCGGGGTCCAGGGATGATTGACAGATGTCCCATGGAGCTTCTTGTGACCGGAGTTGCAGAGCTACTTGACAATATTCACACACTGTAGCTTCATATGCAGTTCGAATTGTCAATTGTTGAATCACATTTGGTTTTTTGTCATCAGATATAGCTAGGACTCTGGGTGGATAAGTGGTCACTAGTTGATATTAGATGTGGATTGGAAAATTTGGGAAATCAGTTGAAACTCCCATATAATGAAGCATTATTCGTTTTATAGAGAGTTTTATATAGCGAGTTTTTTTTCGTATGTGTTTTATAGGTGTCTTTCGATACAAAGAATTACGCTAAATTTATTTTATAAATTCGGTGAATATATTGTTATATGTACTTATAATACGCGCAGCTTTTCCTTCAGAATATTATTTCAAAACGACTAAAAAAAATCATATCTTCTAATGTTTAATAATTTGTCCTTTCGATTGAAAACGCATTTTGTGTTCATTTTAAAAGATTCTCCGTGTTCCAAGTATATATAGATTGTCTCAAATTTCTTGTTTTTCTTATTACTTGGCGAATAATATTATTACGGCGAAACATAATGATACATAGTACAGTTACTTTTACATAATACAAAGAAATTATACATAACGGCGAATAATATTGGTATTTCAATATTTTGCAAGTGTTTACGAACCTTTGGGACAACCTTGTAAATAGTACTGCTGGAAGTATCAATTTCTGGTATAAAGTTGATGTGTTTATTAAACTTGATTATTCTTCACTCTATTACATCATTTTTAAAATATAATGAGAGATAAATTGCAATATGTAATTTATAAGCAATAAATTTATTCGCATCAAGTGTTTCTTTCTATTTTTACTTATCGCGAAATGATTTATATTTTATAGTATCATTTATGGTTTTAATAAATCTAGAAAGTTTGTTTAAAGTCTATATGTCTACGTTTATAATTATATTGATAATTTGAAGCATTTTCAAACGTTATTTACGCTTGTAATTTGAATATTATTATAAAATATTATAATTTGATATTGTGATAATATATATATATAATCTAATAATTTAATAGAGTTAAAACTATTCAGTTTGTATAACACTTTACCTGCGTTAGCTAGGAATAACTAACCTGAACACCGCTATAATAGAATTAACTAAAACTAATAAAAGCTCGGGCTGAATAAAACACCGAATTGCTTTCTTTAATCGTTTGTCAAGCCATTGATGCTATTGGTGGAAATAGGGATTTAGACAGAGCGCGAACAATTGAAACAAAGGAGAAAAAGAAAGCCCTTTGTACCAAGAGAAAAGGCGAAAGTGAATAAAAAAAGAATTTTGAATAATGGAAGACTTGTGTTTAATAAGATTATATTATAAAAGGAGGGACTTAATTACTTCGTTTTTTTTCCATTTTCCTCTCTACCTATCGCAGGCGTCCCATAAATACCGCGCGCTGAGAAATACTTGAAATTAGTTGCGGCCCGCGCTCAAAATGTACTCACAAAATTTAATATTTACGCACACAATTATTTTTAATTAAATCTGGTATATAAGCGTTTAGGTCATTAACTGACTTTTTTAACAGGTTTATATGAAGTTCATTTGACAATGTGTTTGTCATTTAGTTAATGGCCAAAATGTCCGTTATTAGCTTATGGCACAAGCTAGAGACTCTGCAATCGACTTAAAAGGTTGTATCTGGAGATTGGACGAACATGAAGAGTTATTGCTCTAGGATGGTAAGAAGGCGCGTGCGGGAAGTAATTAATTGACCGGACGGGAAAAAACAGCCGCCCGTGTGAGAAAGATAAATAGTCCACAAAATGGGAAGTCACAAGCGCCGCATTAAGCTGTCGAAGATGAAATATAGGAAGGTGGCTTCAATATTGCCATCTAGCAAAACCATTTTTATTGATTACCGCATAGGACGATATAATTAAATCTCAGATGGCGGTGAGGCAAATTGGAACAATTACAGATGCTCACACACAACAAATACATTTTCTCTAATAAAACAGACATGACCCAGAGAAAATAGATTTTGTCTCTTGTGAGAGACCTTAGATAAAATAATTAACTTATTGAAGATCGTGGCTTCTGTAAATAGTCTGACCATTTCACTCGTTATCGATGTCTTAAGACATATTTCCAATAATAATGCTCTGGACATTTAAAAACAATGTAAGGAATTGGAAATTGATCAGTATTTATCGCTGACCTTGACAAAGCTTGCAAATGAGTATAACCTAAAAACCAGAGAAGCATTATAAGTAATACCGCAAACAATTTGAATAATAAATCGAAATTCATAGGTAACAAGACCAAATCCAAAGATGTAAATCATGCATGGCGTTTATAGTTAAAATCATTGCTATCACATATCCTGTAGTAACCGATTACTAAGTGGTCGTATAAATATAAAGTTTCAAATTTTACTCGGAGAGTAAGCTTTCAGAAAGTTTACACCGTGGTGTTGCTACACTATCTTGTTTCGCCGCAAGTCGATAAAGTAGCTTCAAGACAATCGCTAACCTTTAATAATTTAGTGGGGGGAATTGTTCTCAACAATGGCTATATCTTTGATGATCTGTGCTCGTGGCTTTGTTTCAAATAAACTCCTGCAATTTACTTTCTTTGGAAAACTGACAAATGATTGAACTCACTCGCTTATATATATATTATAAGTTTAGAACATTTACATTTTTGAAAAATTGAAATCTTTCATTGAGACTTTAGAATTATAATGATGAATATTATATAGAGTCATATAAAACAAATGTGACAGAAATCCTTCTCTATGTGCTTAGTGATAACATGATAGAATATGTATTATCCTCTAACGTATGATTATAGGAACTTTCGCGCTGAGGCTGACCACAATAACTAACTTTGTAAACGGTGAAGAGCTCCATAATCATAGGACTAAATGGCCAGAGAACCATTTTATTACAAACTCGTATAAAGATTTTCACTAGTCAGGAGAGAAAAGGACTACTAGTCTTAATGCCAAATCGACCTTCTATAGCCACAGAAATTGTTCCAAGGAATAGGAGATGCCACGGGAATAGTGTGGGCACCATTGTTGACATCACCAAGCTAGCGTATAATGCTCTATTTTAGCTCGCTTTCTCTCTGGATCTCTAAAACCTATGTATATAGACTCCATGTATGTATTCTTTTCTTTGTGTTCTTGTGGTCCTCTTCACACTCCCATAACTTACCGGAATCTGTACAGAGAAAATGAAAGTAGGGGAATACCTCTCTCTCTATTGTTGTGTGTGTGGAAGAGAATATATATAATATATACAATAATATGCATCACAAAATAAATATAGATCTAGATTCCAATATTCCTCTCTGAAGCTTCTATCTGTCATATATCTTTTTAAACTCGAATGTCCTCCTCATTATCTTTGCCATTTTTCTGTATATCTCAGGAGAATCTACGGTGTATAAGATTAAAAGTGCTAATAAAGACTAAATGAGATTGTACTAGCGTGTTTACGATATCAAAAGTTTACTGTTGATACTTCATAAGAAGTTACCTTTGTAGATAGTATTTTGTTGCTATCAAACCTGTACTACCAATATTACTGCTTCCCAACCAAATAGTGCTACTGTCACCGGCCACATTGTCCACCGCCGTCCACAGAGAGCAGCGGGCAGTGCTAAGGCTGGGGCAAACAATTCATTAGTTAAGAATCAATATATCGGCGGCGAAGCGAATGATAAGTTGGCGGCTAATGATTCCGTAAGTAAACAGCGGGGTCGGCGATACGTAAGTTCCCAAAAATAATTACTTACACCACATCGGGGATATACTTACAATTTAAATTATTTATAACCTCATAAAGCACATCGCCCTTCTGGCGTTTTGAAGCAGTGTTTGTCTCTCTGCCCAGCGTATATAAATGAACCAATTATTCTCCCCGGCCCCGGCTGCATGCCGATGCTCCCTGCGACTCTGCCGCCGCGGCTGATAGCGTCGGCTCTGTCGAGCTTATACATCGTCTTCTTGGAAAACACTTTTATCTCTTCTCAAATATGAAAATAAAATATGATTGCATGACGATTGAAGGATATTTTCTAATGATTATATATGTGTGTATGTGAACAAATAATTAAAAAATAAAATAATGATAATAAAGGATATTTAAAACAAATTTGGCATATCCTAACCACTAACGTGAGCGTTTTTTGAATGGCAGAGCACCATCTAGTGGAACAAAAATCAATTAGAAGTTGATTTAACCTGCTGCCCTGATATTTGGCTAGCCCATAAAAAACGCCATGTTAGTGATTAGGATATGCCTAATTTGTTTTTAATATATGTGTATATTTAAGACTCTTCTCTTATCGCAAGGTTTTAAAATATATAATTTTGGGAGGTTTCGGGTCTTGCCCTTTCTCAACCTGTAGTAACAAAGGTTTTTTCAAATAAAATATTTGTGTTTAGTAAAATATTCAAACATCGGAATATTAAACATAACTATATGTACTGAAAAAAGAGAGAGACACAATGCACGGTCTCAACGGTCTCTAAATCGTAAAAAACGCCTGCATGGGCGACTTGTCTACTTTTTTGTTTTCTACTGTTAGCGTACGTTGGAGATTGCTGATGGTCACATGGAGACACAAGCGCTTCATAGGAAGGATGCAATCAAGTAAAACTAACCATATCTCTAACAAAATAAGTCGAAAATTAATTTCAGCGACAAAACTTCATTTGTGTTGCTTAAATGCCCACAGAAGGCGACGTTATTAGTTCTCGGCTCTATTTTCTTCAGATCCTGCCTCAATAGCTAAGAAAATTTCGGACGAAATTGCTTTAGCCCGCTTCTATGGATTTTCAGACATACGTAATCATGTTTGAATTTAAATTTAGATCGTTTTTCTAGCGTTAATAGACTGCCACCAATTTCTGAAAAAATGACCTAACGACAGATTGTCTATGTACTTGTCCTTCATCACCGATTAAATTTGTTCACACTCTAAAAGAATTTGAGGAAATATCTCACAGAAAAGCGTGAGCCTTTTCGACATTTAATTTTGATGCGCATCCAAAGGAGCAAACACAAGCACTTAATAGTACAATGTCAGTTTGTGAAAATGTCGTATTTCATACCTCTGGGTCATATCATTGATAAATTTAAATCTGAGTTTGAAAATCAGTTTTGCACCATTTGGAACATTCAATATCAATAGACTCTGAGAGTACATTGGTGAGACAAAGAGAATAAAATGTACATCAGATAAATAAAAATATATGAAGTATAATTCCAAAATAGAGAATCGACTAAAATATACTCTTCGAGTTAAAATAGAAAAATAAAACGGAGATTGAAGAGAAGTGTCTTGTGCGAATTTTATTAGCAAGCTTTCGGACGCATGCGTTCTTTTATAGGCTTTTTTACGATAACTAAACAAAAGAACGAGATGAGTTTATATAAGACAAGAAATAGTTTTCCTCAGCTTTATTTCTATCGTGTTTTCATTAAAAAGGTTCCTTGTGAGTTAATGAATGTCATGGGAATGCATTCCCTCCTCTCTCCCCCCTATATGATTATCGACCGAGGCAATGAGACAGCGTTATTTCGCCTCGTAATTGATCGCTTTATTAGGAATGTATGGCGGTCATAAATCCTTTCGGCAAGTGCCATGGAAAGTGCATTGAGAGCATTGAGGCAATGTCTTTCGTTATTATAGTTCTCCCTCTCCATATTTCTACCTATTTATTGATAATTTCTCATTGATTACATACAATGTATTCTGTACTTATGTCTCGAAAAAAGGTGATATTAGGCAAATACGAGAAATAAAGCGCTTCTCTCTCAAAAGGAAATGTTCCTTCAGTCCGCATATCACAATTTTCTATAAGGTTGTGTGTATGGTGTCTTTCTCATTCGGTTGAAAGTTAGGCTTCCCGTTTGAAACGTATCTATTCGCAATTTGTTGATGCATTCAAACTTTTTGACCTAAATCTTATCTCTTTTTGTTTCAGAATTTTGAAAATATTTGAAAATTTTTGTATTGAAGAATTATATAAATGGAGATTTTTATTGCATTGTCTATTTATTAATATTTTATCCCGAAACTTAGTTTCTTAAGGATAAAGGTATTGTATCTTTTCATAATAAGATATCGAAGCATTTTAAGCCCAATATAAAATAATGTAGTTTTCGTTTTATTTTAATTTAGTGAGACCCTAAAAACCATACATTATAATAAAATATATTTTTCAAGGTAGTGAAAGCATAACTTCTATATAGTGATTGTATTTGCATATTTATGAATTTAATTGACATCTATCGATAAAATTTGTAACACTTTTTTTGCCAATGTGTTTCTTTTCACATGTGTCATTGCAATAAGGTCTGTAGAGAGAGATATTATTTGATGATATATGTGAAAGAAACACATTGTCAAGCAAATTATTGTTACAGATTATATATATGCATTTTGTTTTTAAGAAATAGATACATTTTAATAATTTATTATTATTTTAAAAGTGTTTGGGAAACCCGTTTTTCGAGAAAAAAATCTTTATATTAAAATAATAAATTTACTAGAATATTCAAAGATACGTGACAATAACTAAGTGCGAAGTTATATAAGATCAGCATGTGTCATTGCTGAACTCATTCAATAATTTTATGATCAACAGAGCGATTTTTTCAATAGACATTCCGAAATTATTTTAGTCTTCAAAGATTTCGTGAAGACGTGATTATACAAAAATTTCCCTATGTCTTCTAAAGGCATAAAGCTCATGGAAATAACTTCTCCAAGTTGCTATTTTATGACCTATAGTTAAAAAGTTTGGCCACTGCCATTTCCTGTTACATTAATATTACAAGCCGCTGAGATTTCCTATGGTCGTCCTACTTTCATATTAATATCATGAGAGCCCATTGCCAACATTCCGTGGGTAATATGAACAAGAATATGTCACGACGCCAGCAAGGGCCATTCCAGCCGTTTCGGGTAATTTCCCTTATCATTTCAGAGCTACGCCATTAGATGCCCAATGTCCATTTTTCAAAAATTACTTTTCTCAATTTAGAAGCATTCAACGGTCTTAATGCCGGATTCCCCAGAATCGGTGTGGTTCCGCCTTAATGCTGCCGTTAAAGGAAAAATCAAGCTATGGTTCTAAGAGCTTCAAGCTTCCATCTTAGATTTTTCTGAGATGGTTAGTAGAACCTTTTTCTTCTTTCTTGCCATTTTAAAGGTGGAGGAATTTTTTCATTCAAAGAACACATCTAAATTATAAACGGCGCGTTTTATAGCAATTTGTTATAATACTTAGAATTTTCAAAAGGTTTGTTTATCGAGATTCTATTCATATAAAGATTTAAAATTTTATATTGAAGATGAGTAATGTGATTTTGCGTAAGCCTAAAATTATCGGCCTTTCATGAATATTCGTCGTATTTCAAAAAGCCACGAATTTTTATAATGCATGCCACAATAGAACATATATTTGGATTGTGCCTATGCTGATATCGGCCACCTTGTGCGCAGTCTTTGCTACGAGACCAGTGCTTGCTGTGATGCCATGATCGAGCCCGGCGGGGAAGAGGCCGTGCGGCCTGTGCCGGTGGAGACCATGCTCTATTACTACGGCTCCATTTCGCGCGAGACAGCCGAATGGGTGCTGTGGGACCGCGGCTGCCAGGACGGCATGTTCCTGCTGCGGGAGAGCAACGCCGACTTCGTCCTCTCCCTCTGCTACCAGAAGAGGTGAGTGAGGTTCCAGCTCCATCGAGTATCTTGGGCATTCATATTTCAATACTAGAAATTCCAATACTGCACACATTTCTATTACATTTTGGTATAGAATTTGGAATCATAACTAAACTACTGAGAATCAGACCAATTCTTTGAAAAAATTGCAAACAGATAACTTAAATATTTTCGGAATATATAATGGTTTTCACAATAAAATGAAAAACGAGAATCTCCTATTTTGAAAAATAATGTCTCGATAAAATAATATGTTTTACTAATTATTGTGCAGAGTGTTTTTTAGCAGAGCATTTATGTGGCTACTATATTACTGCTATTAGTCTCTCCAGGAGGTGGTCGCTCCAAAAATGTAATGGCTAAGAAAGGTGCTCACTCATCAGAGGTCGCCGATGATAGGTTTGCTGTATCTGAATGGAATATAGTTCACAGAGAGAAACAGCGAAACCTTCCAAGAGAGACCTATATGACAAGCGAACAGACACCTTGAGACAACTTCATAAAATTATAATTTGCTTGTTCTGAGCGAATTAAACCTCTAATTAATGAACACCTCCAGGAGGTTGCACTGTCAAATAACACGTCACTCTTTTCTTTTTTCATATAGAGATACATTTCTCAGAATATATATATGAAGATTTAGGTTGAGAAATCCTGTCGGATGACTATAGTTGTTGTACCTGGTGGCGTGTGGATGCCGTGGGTGGAAGTGTGAGGCCTACAAAGACAGGAAGTCTGGGTCAGCTGGGGCTAACCAGCAGGGGAACGACCCAAAATGAACAACTTCCTGAAAATGAGGATTAAAGGGCTTATACGTAATTATTTTCTTGTTGCTGATGACTGGATTTGGAATCTATGGCGAAAGGCTTTGGAAGCGTGAAGCAATTTATCGTTTTGCTTATTTCAAGAAGGAAAACTAAACATAAGGCGCCATCCATATATAAGAAATAAAACCGTTAAACACGATCTTTTCAAACAAAATAAACTTTCCACTTTAGGAAAAGATATAGCTACATCAACCAATTTCTTCTTAATTCCGGATGTTTCAGTCACTCACTGTCACTATCCTCAGAAGTGGAGGTCATTCCCCTAAGGAGAGTGACAGAGTCACTGATACGTCAGGAATCAAATAAAAATTGGTTGATAGATGTAGCTACAGTAGAGCATCGATTATCCGAATCAATTGGGAAATGGGAGTTTCGGATAATCGATATTTCGGATAACTGATCATTACTTCCTCCCTACGTAACTGCATAAACCATGTGTAAACCGTAGCGTCTAAATCCTTGTTTTCTGCCATTTTCATCACTTTTCTGTACAAAATTCCATCTTCATTATCAAGGGCACTAGCATAGTTTGTAATGACATGACTATTCTTTTCAATGTCTGATATTGTTGCATTTCCAACTCCATATTTCCGAGCTAAGCTTGATCCGCTAGCACCATTCTTCAACTGATCTACTATTTTAAGTTTATCAGTAAAACTAAGAACAAAACATGTTTACATTTAGAAGACATTGTTGGCAGGATGTCTGCCGCCAGGTGCCAGCCGGGAAGCCCGCTATGTTAGCTTTCGGTTTCGGCGGTTTTGGTTTCGGATTAGCTCTCGGATAACCAATGTTTCGGATAATCAGTATTCGAATAATCGATGCTCTACTGTATATATTTTCAAAACAAACTCCCCCAACAAACAAATTATGTTCAAAACTTTCTACTGTCCATACTAAAAAAAATATTGGGAAGGCTTTGCTCATTAGTGGTGAACCCTCTCAGAGGTTTCGCCAATTCAATCCTCCATACCACTTTTTAGTGCTCTCTAATATTGTTGTGATGGATTAAATTGGCGAAACCGTTGGAAGGGTTTCACAACTGATGAGCTAAGCCCTTCATCCCTAAGCTATTTTTCATCGCAGTAAGGGTAGTAGAAAGTTTGTTTTGTTTGAAAAATCGTACTTAACGTTTTTATTTCTTATAAATAGAGGACACGGATACCCTTGTGTTTAAGTCCAACTGGCTTTTCCTATAAAGTAAACTAAAATAATGAACTTTCGCTGTGTGACACAACCATGTGTGGACTCTATTTAATATTTTAAAAGGTTATACACCCACACTGAATTACAGGTTTTTTTTGCTTATCCCTAGTACACGTGGTACAGGCCATGATAATCATAGTGGGTAGAAGTAGGCGACCACTTTTACTGTAAGTGTACCACATGTCTACACATGTGAAAAGCAGTTCACTTTGCACTTACAAATGTGCCAGAGCCCCGTTTGGTTACTTGCACTCGCTGGTGGGGTTGAACTTTTGCAAGAATCGGGGGCCATTGGAGCATTTAAATGACAATATAAGTAGGCTATATATCATATATAAACTCTTGGACAAAACTTAAGCGAGTTGTAGCTTTTAGCATCTATATCGGGATTCAGACAATAACTCTTAAAGATATTGATACGCACACAATGACCTTCAGAAGACATACGAGATAACCAAGTGTGAACAAAATTGCCCCTGCCTCCCTAAAAAAAAAGACTCCCGGAGACATCAAAGACTTTCCACTTCCTTAAGGTTTTTGTCTATGTATATTGTTACACCTAGAGATGTAGATTATTCTGTTCAGTGGTTTCCATTGTACCGTAGAATAAACCAGAACGAGTTATCATTAAAAATTAAACGCTTTATTTTGGTATGATTACAAAAAGAATGAAGAACGCTGCGTGACTGCACTATGTTAACAAAGAATAAACAAATCAACCTTGATTTGTTTAATAAGTTAAATTATTAATGAAAATATTTACATGAGTCTATGTCGGCTGTGACAATATACATGTATCAAAAAAGTTTATTTATATGTACAATCGTATACTTGGAAAATTTATTTCCTAATTAGAAAATATTTCCCTAATTCATAATAAATACCATGATAATAATTTTGAGATATGTTATTATGACTCATATGATAAATATTATGATAGGTTCAGAACAAACACAGCCATATCAACTAATAATTAATTTAACTCCCGACGTTTCAGTGACTTCCTGTCACTCTGCTGTCAACCCACTCCTTATGAGAGTGACAGTAAGACACTGAAAGGTCGGGAGTTAAATATATCATTGGTTGATGTGGCTGTGTTTGTTCTGAATCAACTTCCATCAAGAAATGATCTTCTGAACTATTATGATAGAGTTACATAGTGAAAATGGGGATTACGAATTGAACAAAAAATAGTACTTTATTTACAACATAAACAAAGGACTGTGACAAACGAAATATTTAAGGATAATTAATTATTTTATATAAAAATTTCATATTCAATGAAGTTTATATATATATGTTTATATTAAAAATAAAGAAGGCATCTCCCGACCAAGAGCATATGTGCTTTTTAGATGGCAGAGCGCCATCTAGTGGAGCAAAAATAAACTAAACGTTTATTTAGCTTGCTCCGTGATATTTGGCCAACCCAATTTCTTGATAAATCATCTAAAAAGCACATGTGCTCGTGGTCAGGAGATGCCTTCTTTATTTTTAATATCAACACCTGAGCCGCTTATCTTTTTTTTTTCTATTGTTTTTTCATATGTTTATATATATTACTTTATGTTGTAAGATTATAAACTCAAAAGGAGCTTCTTCTGTATAACATGTTTATTTTGCTAGTTTTCGAACGACATATTATCTTAATATTTAAATATGGATTGCTCTACAGTCAGAACAAATATAAAAATATATTCAGATTTAAGAATTTATAATTCTTTAATATATAAAATGTGTTATATATAGATAGAAGCTATTGATAAAATTCTCAAAATTCTATTTTCTTTTTATTTCATAATCTACGCCTGTAATTCACTTTCTCTCAAAGTTTCTGAAACCCCACCGGTATATACATCTGTTGTCAACGTTTTGATTATTGTTCTACCTATTCTATATATATGAATGGAGAGATAGAATGAAAATGGTATTGTTACCCATTCATTTGCTTTGACTAATAGATGGCAAACTATGTATTAAAATAGTGAGAAAACAAACTGTTTATCAATTTAAACGAAATATACATATCCCATGAGCGAAAACCTTTATAAAACCAATAATGACACCTGTCTTGATTCACCTAGACCTCTGATAAACGGCCACCTCCAATAGAGATCAGGAATATATATCTTTAGGTATTCTCTGAAGGGAGTTTCTATAGTTTCAAATAAAACGTATGTTCCGATATTTTTGATAGATAAAAAATATTATAGAGTAAACATTTTGGAAGAAGCTCCAAAAGTTATCTTGTTTCGCGAAAAATAAAAATGTATCGAGAGAGACGATATATCATGGCAATCAGCACTAAATGGAATCTGGCCGGTGCAACAGGATCTCTCTGATGTTTTCTTTAAACACAGGCAATTAGTATTCGAGGCAAGAGGTCCACCTTTAATTACACTGCGGCTTCAGTTGTGGTCGTGTGCTTGATAAATATTCAGCGTCGCTCGCTCCATCACTGTGGCCTTGTACAGCCCCGCGTGATCAGGACAGCTCGGTGACAAGTCCTTTCACCAACTCCTGCCCCCGCCGTCCTTCCTAACACACTTGTTAAAACATACATTATTGACGACCCATACCTACATATTGATTGAAAGTGTACTTTATATTCGTACTAGCAGCACACGTGTTAAAACATTATTGACGACCCATATTGATTGGAAGTGTACTTTATATTCGTACTAGTGGCACACGTGTTAAAACCTTATTGACGACCCATACCTACATATTGATTGGAATTGTACTTTATATTCGTACTAGCAGCACACGTGTTAAAACATTATTGACGACCCATATTGATTGGAAGTGTACTTTATATTCGTACTAGTGGCACACGTGTTAAAACCTTATTGACGACCCATACCTACATATTGATTGGAATTGTACTTTATATTCGTACTAGCAGCACACGTGTTAAAACATTATTGACGACCCATATTGATTGGAAGTGTACTTTATATTCGTACTAGTGGCACACGTGTTAAAACCTTATTGACGACCCATACCTACATATTGATTGGAATTGTACTTTATATTCGTACTAGCAGCACACGTGTTAACACATTATTAATGATCCATACCTACATATTGATTGGAAGTGTACTTTATATTCATACTAGCAGCACACGTGTTAACACATTATTAATGATCCATACCTACATATAGATTGGAATTGTACTTTATATTCGTACTAGAGGCACATGTGTTAACACATTATTAATGATCCATACCTACATATTGATTGGAATTGTACTTTATATTCGTACTAGCAGCACACGTGTTAACACATTATTAATGATCCATACCTACATATTGATTGGAATTGTACTTTATATTCGTACTAGAGGCACACGTGTTAACACATTATTAATGATCCATACCTACATATAGATTGGAATTGTACTTTATATTCGTACTAGAGGCACATGTGTTAACACATTATTAATGATCCATACCTACATATTGATTGGAAGTGTACTTTATATTCGTACTAGAGGCACACTTGTTAACACATTATTAACGATCCATACCTATATATTGATTGGAAGTGTACTTTATATTCGTACTAGTGGCACATGTGTTAAAACATTATTGACCATCCATATTGATTAGAAGTGTACTTTATATTCGTACTACTGGCACACGTGTTAAACATTATTGACCATCCATATTGATTGGAAGTGTACTTTATATTCGTACTACTGGCACACGTGTTAAAACATTATTGACCATCCATATTGATTGGAAGTGTACTTTATATTCGTACTACTGGCACACGTGTTAAAACATTATTGACGACCCATATTGATTGGAAGTGTACTTTATATTCGTACTAGTGGCACACGTGTTAAAACATTATTGACGACCTATACCTATATATTTATTGGAAGTGTACTTTATATTCGTACTAGTGGCACACGTGTTAAAACAGTATTGACGACCTATATACCTATATATTTATTGGAAGTGTACTTTATATTCGTACTAGTGGCACACGTGTTAAAACAGTATTGACGACCTATACCTATGTATTTATTGGAAGTGTACTTTATATTCGTACTAGTGGCACACGTGTTAAAACAGTATTGACGACCTATACTATTATTTATTGGAAAGTGTACTTTATATTCGTACTATTGGCACACGTGTTAAAACATTATTGACCAGCCATATTGATTGGAAGTGTACTTTATATTCGTACTAGTGGCACACGTGTTAGCACATTATTGACGAACCATATCGATTGGAAGTAAACTTTATATTCGTACTAGATATGAAGATTTGAGAGCGTTTATATCGGAATTATGTCTAGAATAATTACATACTTGGCTTATATTTATGTATTGTAAAAACACCTCTAACATATTTTGCCAGCGGTACATGTATAAATTATTGATGACATACATAGCTACATATTGGTGGTAAAAGAGTACTCTACAATAATATTAAACGTGTAGATATGAAAGAAAATAGTATGAATTATTTTCAGAATGTAATTAAATATTCTGTTTATGTTTGGATTCAAAATTACCTCTAATATGTTTCAACAGGTATATGTATTAAATAACTTATTGACAACACATAGCTACATAGCGGTGAGAAGTGCACTCTAAAATAACCCTAGACGTCTACGTATAAGAGAGTATATATATAAATATTTACATAATTATTACATATTTTGCTTTTATTTGGATTTAATCTCGTTTCCAGTATTTTACGTCTTGGTGGCATACCTGAGGAACACCTGCTGCACACACATGTGACACACTTTTTTAGAGAATTTACACATGGATAGTATCGGCTTCACATATTTGTGTCGAAACTACCTTTCTAAATAACCAGTAGCACTAGAACTTGAACACTAACTCCGCACATGCGAAGGAAAATTTAGAGAATATCTTTACCAAAAAAAATATTTTAAACGCTTATTTCCATAATACCCCTGCAAACTAGTGACTTCGAGTCGGTTGAAAATCCACAACACCAGCTTTGACAAACTGAGAAACGTCCATTTGAAGACCATGGTTTTAGGCTAATGATCCTCATCAGTCAAGGACGGACTTTATTCTATTTGATCCCTTGTAGATCTATTGGAATAAGACCGCCTCGGATTGACAAGGATCATTAACCTGAAACCATAGTCTCCAGGTGGGCATTACTCAGTTTTCCAAAGCTAGTGTTGCGGCTTTGCAACCGACCCGAGGCCGCTAATTTGTGGTGGCGGTTAATAGATGGCGTCTAGTTTTGACGGGAGAGGTGACTTTTATCTTTTTAAATCTCGGAAAAAATACTATATGCATTTATATATACATCATGTTTACTCTTTCCTTAAATGCATTAAAACAATGCATTTTGTATATATCCCGGTATGAAACGTAATGTTGGGAATAAAGAATGACTCACAACACCAGATTTTGTAAATTCAGACATAAAAACTAACTTGTATATCGTTGTTTAGATCTTTGGACTACATCAATAGAGGGCGACTTCGATTTCATGACTTCCTACGAGGGGAGTTATAATATCGGTCGAATTGGTCAAAAAGGCGTTTAAACTGAAGTGGCAAGCCCTTTTCAGGCTAGAATACAACATAAAGTTTTTCGGGAGGATGGTATTCTTAACCAAAAGGGGTACTTTTCCTTTTTGTATCGGAATTTGCCAAAACTGGTGTGGTGGCTTATTCTTTATTACAACCATTACGTTTTGTACCGGGGCATTAAACATGAAAGCATTGTTTTGATATATTTATAAAAGGAGAGGTGCCAATTTTGATACATGAATACGAACATTCTGCAACTCTATGTTATGTGTGTATATATATGCTATTCCTAGGAGGTAAGATTGAGACCAGTTTCTTTTTTTTTGAACGGACGTTTAAAACTAATATGTGACACGATATTATATATTATTCAAAAATATCATTATTGAACCTGTAAATGCAGCAGATTAACATTTTCCAAACCAACGCCAAAATGTTAATTAACACGTGAACTTCTCAAACAGTTGAAAAGCATTAATTAACCGCAATCAATTTAAATCAGAATTATTGCTGCTTCTATGTGCCAATCACCGGTGTCCTGGTTTATTAGTCTGCTTCTCAGCTGATATCGGGGTCAATAAGCTTTTTATTATGTGCAAGGGTGACATCTGTTTGCCATCTCTTTTTATATATAATTTTAAAATACTCCTCGAGGTGCGCTTCTTACACCTTGAGAAATTTCATTTAATATATATAATAATATATATAAAAGACACGAACAAAACATATATCTAGCTTATAATAAACATATATATATAACATATGTAAGATAGGAAATTATACAAATATATAGGCGTTGCCCTTAGACCCACTTAAAACTTACAAAAAGCTCCTTCAAATAATGCGAATGTTATTTTGAAAAGTTTCGTCTGATATCGAACATCATGATTATAAATGCTCTAAAACACCCTCCAATTATTTCGTCAATAAAATCAATTATAGAAGATAATTTTAAAATATGCATTTAATAAAATAATTGGAAATCAAATGTTTTTATAGTCCAACATTCATATTTCTCATAGGGGTATTTCATTTGCTTGCCTCTGCATTCCAGAAAAGGAAATGAGCACCAATGGATGACCGTAATGGAATTAATCCATACTACGGTCTACACATCTCTAGAAAGCTGATCTATTATGATACACATTCGGGTCAAGAGTAGTGTTCCACACGTCGAGATAAATTCCATAACATGGTCCAACACAATTTATATCATGAGATATTTTAACACGACCACTATGAGTATTGCACGACCAAAATGTGTTAACTTAAAATACCTTTAAAATTTGAAAGCAACATTATAGAGAGAACCAAGCATATAAAATATTTATAAATGTAACAGGGAGTATAAAATTGTGCTATAATTTGATTACATAAAAATATACATTTGCAGTAAAACTAGAGATAAATATAATTTTTGTGACTATTTTTGTAAATATATTTATGATTTTCTTTCAAACCTGAAAGGTTCAGGTTCCTAATATATATTATTGTTTCTCTTTTTATTTCGATTACTTTTTTTTGTATAATATGTTTATAACTGTTTCTGTTTTTAAAAAAATGTAAATCGACGCAATTATCCCTACCGGGATATCGCGTTTTGTGTGTTGAAATAAAATAAAATAATTATTTTTTACGATGTTGAATATATATGAGTTAAAAGGCAATCAATTGAATATTTTATATAAAAAAGACGTAACTGGATCTTTGAAAGAAAAAAAAAAGGGTTTTCTCTCACAGATCCAGCCACGCCTTTTTTTATCTAAATATATATTTGTTTACAAAGTTTTGGATTCTGTAAATATCATATTTTTTCAATTGGATTTATAGTTCGAATTTGAAAAATAACAATGATATCGTCTTTTGTGGTTTTCTTTCTGGACACATATTGGATGGAAGTCTATGCCATTGACTGGACGGAAGCGCAGATATGGCGTAGATAATACAAATGATAAAAACGTTCCTGTAAGATTGAATAGATAAAAAAATCAACAAAACAATTATATATATATTTTTTCTGAATTTAGAGTAATCCATAATATATATAATTTTTAAAATAGGGCTTATTTTGGATTGTAATAAGATTTTTTATTTATCCAATATTTCGATGGACCAATCGTCCATCTATTACGAGGTGTTTTGTTATGAAGCACACAGCAGGTCGCGTGCTTCAGGTGAGCCACGGACGTGTTACAAGCTTATTATATATATTATATTTTTTTCAAAAATTGAATTAAAACTTATGTTTCTAACAAGTGAATTGAAAATTATAAAACACATATTTAATATACGATGAAAGGTGATGCGGTTCTTTCAATTGAAGGCATCGTTTTCAAATCGTCGATTTTAAAATCTTCATCCCTTTATAAAAATTATCTCAATAAAACCTACAACCACGTTGAGATAGGGTGAAGGTATCTCGTGAAAAATGAGTTCAAAGAACACCAAAATTAAAAGGGAACTTGAAAAATAACGATTAGCTTAATCTTCTTCTTCTTCTATGTATTTATCGCAACTTATATATTTTTAAATTGTTAACCTTCGTCGCACATTGTAAAGAGCCTTAAATATAATAAACTAATCCTTGGTGATTTTATTTTTCTCTTACTATTATATACATATATTAAAAATAAATAAGGCATATCCTGACCAGGAGCACATGTGCTTTTTAGATGGTAGAGCGCCATCTAGTGGAGCAAAAATAAACTGAACGTTTATTTAGCTTGCTCCGTGATATTTGGCCAACCCAATTTCTTGATAAATCATCTAAAAAGCACATGTGCTTGTGGTCAGGAGATGTGTGGACATTCCCAAGCTTTCCACTCTGCCTCGACCACGACTGCCTGTACTCTGTGAGAACTGTTAAAGGTCCTCCAAGGTGCAGAGAGGTACTGGAAAACTCTCCACGCCCTGACTGACCCTCTCAGTTACTACTGGTTTGACCCTCGGTTACCACAGCTATAGCGAGAGTCGACAGGATCTCTCCTCATCACAGATAAGTCGACAGGATCTTATCACAGATAAGTCGACAGGATATCTCATCACAGATAAGTCGACAGGACCTCATATCACATGTGCATCACATCACAGGAGCACATGTGCTTTACAGAAGGCAGAGCGCCATCTGGTGGAACAGAAATCAACTATTCATTGATTAAACCTGTTCCCTGATATTTGGCCAACCCAATTTCTTGATAAATCAAGAAAAGCCATCCACGAACACGTTTCGCGCTGTTGGCGCTCGTTGGCGCAAAGATTTTTGGTCTCAATGGCTTCCTGAAAAACCAAGAAATGGGCATTTAAGGCCAAACTTGCCTAAATACGCTTAACACATGGAAAAACAATAGAAAAAAATAAAAAAGGTCAGGTGTTGATATTAAAAATAAAAAAGGCATATCCTGACCAGGAGCACATGTGCTCTCCACGCTGACGAGCGCCAACAGCGCGAAACGCGTTCGTGGATGGCTTTTCTTGATTTATCAAGAAATTGGATTGGCCAAATATCAGGGAACAGGTTAAATCAATGAATAGTTGATTTCTGTTCCACCAGATGGCGCTCTGCCTTCTGAAAAGCACATGTGCTCCTGGTCAGGATATGCCTTTTTTATTTTTAATATCAACACCTGACCTTTTTATTATTATTTTTATTTTTTTTCCATATATATATATACATAAATATTACCACGTGGAATGGATCCTCTTGTGTCATAGTGAATGGACTTTATACATCTACATTCATGCTTTAATTTCTTACTGTATATTTTCCATTTAAACATTTATTTTAGAATTATTGACTTTTAATTGACTCCTAGTCCATAGTTCCAAAATAAATGTTTAAATGGAAAATATAAGAAATTAAAGCATGAATGTAGATGTATCCACTCACTATGACACAAGAGGATCCATTCCACGTGGTAATATTGTGACATTTAATTTGATTATCACTGATTTATTTATTTTTATTAATCTGATACTCTTGATGATGGTTCTAAAACATCTAGAATCTTTATGTTTTGCATATACATATATATTGGTAAATTAATGTGATTTGCATTTATTTCAGATTTTGATCTTTAGATATAAATAAAAATTTTCTATCTTATCGATAAGTTTATTACCTTACAATCTGGGTAAATAAATGTTACAATATGGACGGTTAAAATGACACACACACACAATAAAACCTGTCTTAAGACACTACTCAGGGAACCTATAAATAGACACATAAATAGACACAATAATATCCACTCAATACATGCTTTACAAATAAAGCGATATCAATATAATTATAAAATTAAAAAAAAAGCAATAAAAATGTATGTTATGCGTTTTATTTGAGGAGACCGCACGCGCGTGTTTAATTCCTTGGTATATTATTATCATTTAATATTTGTCGATTAAAAAGAAGGATTTAAGGGGAAAATTAAATTGTGAAACCGCATCGATGCTACCATAGGCAACAATGCAAGATATCTCATCACAGATAAGTCGACAGGACCTCATATCACATGTGCATCACATCACAGGAGCACATGTGCTTTACAGAAGGCAGAGCGCCATCTGGTGGAACAGAAATCAACTATTCATTGATTAAACCTGTTCCCTGATATTTGGCCAACCCAATTTCTTGATAAATCAAGAAAAGCCATCCACGAACACGTTTCGCGCTGTTGGCGCTCGTTGGCGCAAAGATTTTTGGTCTCAATGGCTTCCTGAAAAACCAAGAAATGGGCATTTAAGGCCAAACTTGCCTAAATACGCTTAACACATGGAAAAACAATAGAAAAAAATAAAAAAGGTCAGGTGTTGATATTAAAAATAAAAAAGGCATATCCTGACCAGGAGCACATGTGCTCTCCACGCTGACGAGCGCCAACAGCGCGAAACGCGTTCGTGGATGGCTTTTCTTGATTTATCAAGAAATTGGATTGGCCAAATATCAGGGAACAGGTTAAATCAATGAATAGTTGATTTCTGTTCCACCAGATGGCGCTCTGCCTTCTGAAAAGCACATGTGCTCCTGGTCAGGATATGCCTTTTTTATTTTTAATATCAACACCTGACCTTTTTATTATTATTTTTATTTTTTTTCCATATATATATATACATAAATATTACCACGTGGAATGGATCCTCTTGTGTCATAGTGAATGGACTTTATACATCTACATTCATGCTTTAATTTCTTACTGTATATTTTCCATTTAAACATTTATTTTAGAATTATTGACTTTTAATTGACTCCTAGTCCATAGTTCCAAAATAAATGTTTAAATGGAAAATATAAGAAATTAAAGCATGAATGTAGATGTATCCACTCACTATGACACAAGAGGATCCATTCCACGTGGTAATATTGTGACATTTAATTTGATTATCACTGATTTATTTATTTTTATTAATCTGATACTCTTGATGATGGTTCTAAAACATCTAGAATCTTTATGTTTTGCATATACATATATATTGGTAAATTAATGTGATTTGCATTTATTTCAGATTTTGATCTTTAGATATAAATAAAAATTTTCTATCTTATCGATAAGTTTATTACCTTACAATCTGGGTAAATAAATGTTACAATATGGACGGTTAAAATGACACACACACACAATAAAACCTGTCTTAAGACACTACTCAGGGAACCTATAAATAGACACATAAATAGACACAATAATATCCACTCAATACATGCTTTACAAATAAAGCGATATCAATATAATTATAAAATTAAAAAAAAAGCAATAAAAATGTATGTTATGCGTTTTATTTGAGGAGACCGCACGCGCGTGTTTAATTCCTTGGTATATTATTATCATTTAATATTTGTCGATTAAAAAGAAGGATTTAAGGGGAAAATTAAATTGTGAAACCGCATCGATGCTACCATAGGCAACAATGCAAGATTCTGTTGAACAGAAGGCGGGCTAACTGGCATCATGTGGCAGCCCGCCACAGTTTTCCTGTTGAGGCTGGTCCTGATTAAGACATGATTTCCGTAATTGAGACCAAAATCTCATATTTATCATCTAAAACATTCGCACGACACTAAATGAACTTTTCGATCATTCCAGGAAATCCACAGCGTAGAATTTACTTCAAAGTAATTCGTTTTGTTTATGGTCTGGCGCACGTTGTTTATTGGAGGATTAGAGAACGGCAGAATATAATTAAAATATTTTAAAGACTAAAATTTAAAGTAAATACTTTTCTAAATCTTTTTCGTAATTCCTTCTTTCATATATTTCTTAAATTGAGAAACCTCCAGTTAAGTTTCATAATACTAAAATACGTCTGGCTGATTTAACAAGGCCATATTTTAAAATGTTATTCTTACTTTTCACAAAATAAGAAATAAAATAGTTCATCATATCTTCAATCTTTCCTTTTAATGACAAAATAAATTGTGAATATAAACTTTATGGAGAAAATGAAAAAGTCGTTGAAATGGGAAAATATCAAACAATAATTAGACAGCGTCTTGATTGTTTTCGAACTCCGGGGATTTATATATAAATTCACTTGTATAATTATACATTTATTATAGTTCTAGGTAAATATTTTTATGCTAAGAAAAATATTTTCGAACCATGCAACTGAAATTTGCTAGAATGCAGATTTTACATTCGTATAAAATGCCTCTGCTAACATCTCAACTCCAATACTATTTTTTTCTAGTCAATTAAATTTTTTTCAAACATTTGTACACACTAATACAGTCAATTTTATCCATTTTCACGACTCTTCCTATAGGACTTCAGGAAACCGAAGCCGCTTCTATATGGATGAGAATCATAGCCTGAAAATTTTTAAAATAAAACTACAACCTTTATTATAATAATTATTTTATTTTATTTTATTATAATAATAAAAGAAACTTATTGCGAAAGGTTGTAGTTTTATTTTAAAATTTGTAGCGCAATTTTTTCGTTTACTTCATAATTTATATGTATAGTATCGGTATTATTTTCCATAGGAATATCTCCCTTCTACTTCAGAACGCCATCTGATACTGCTGGATGAAATGTCTACCTAGGCTAATATTGCATATACGCCTGGATACTGCTGAATAATGACAAATACCACGCGCGTTGTCATTTCCATGGTTTTACCGCTGTGTGTACACGTTGCGGCTATCCCAAAGACTAAGCGCTTTTATATTAATGGATTTTTTAAACATATTTTTCTGCTTTAAAATATGTTAGTGAATACTAAAGTTTGACATTTCGAGCTTGTGTATTATAGAGATTTTCAAGCTTATATACAACGGACTGATGTTTTAGTTTATTCAGGAAACACCATCTTATTATTATAATCAAACAGAAAGCTAATCATGTAAATTCTAGAGCGATAGTTTCTGCAATCTCTAAAATTTTAGTTTGATAAAATTTCCACAACACTAGCTCTATCAAATTCGAGAAGCTCAAAACATTGCAATGGATTCAAAGATTTTTACAAAATCAAGAATAGCGTTTTTTTAGGAGAAAAATATATTTTCTCTTTTTAAAAACACTTTCTTCCTATCAACATTTCCAACTAAGATACAGTCAGTTTTTTCTCTTACCAACTTTCTAGCGAGGAAATATCCAACTTTTTTTACACGTATATTTACAAGTTAAGAAATACTTCAATCCAACTTAAACCACAAAACGTTATTTTTAGTTTACAATTAGAAAACATGTTAACAAAAATACAAGATTAAATTAACGCTTTATATTCCCTTTAATATTCTATGTCTATTAATATTCGGAGAAGAATGCTTCTCTGTAATAATTATTTCCTTTTGGTAACCCACTCTTTTTACTTCTTAATTAGATTTGGATTCAACAATAGGTACATTTCAGGTTCTGAATAGAGTTCTTTCTTTTAAATAGAGACCCGAGTGTGTCTACCAATTTATTATATAATATATCGGCAGTGAGAGTAAATCACCTAACCGAAAATTTTAAATGGTAAATAAAGAAATATTTAATTAAAATTATTTTTCGATTAGAGTGAGCGCGGTATTTAATTTAATTTTGTGAGCGTTTGGAGTGAGGTCCACATAAGCGTGATTTACAATTGGAGCTGAAATTGTTTCCTTTTGTTCGCTCGGGATTGGATTTATCTAGATTTAATTGGTTTTATTTGTGTATGCCCCTTCAATTAAATTAAAATCTGCCAGGAAATCTCACCATCGTTTACTCTACTGAAGGATCAAGTTATAATCAAATGTTACAGTGGGAAAAAAACACGAGCGACTCATTTGATGACCTCCTTGAGCGACCGCTTCTGTTAGATCAAAAAGCGACCACGCCCAGGAACGATCAAGAGCACCCGTATATTAGATATTTGCGCATGGCAGAATTTACCGTATGGAAAATATCTATGTGATGGGAAAATAGTTTGCAAAGATCTATTTCAATACCAGATTTTCCAGCTACAGAAACACGAGAAGCCGCTCAAAATGACTTGTTCGGTTCTATCCCAAAGGTGGTTGTTCATCAAAGAACAAGCCATTTTTGACTCTACAAACAGTCACTCTGGGAGGTGGTTGGTCCTAGTATGGTCGCTCATGGGACGTTTTTCCCTTTTAGTTTACATTTCAACGTTGTTATAATAATTATATATTCGGAGGTTTTTTGTAAAATTTAGTTATGATATAAATTTGTGTGTAAACATATTGTTACCTCGACATCTATAAAAGAGTATAGTCTTTTCTGGAATATTCGTTTGGTTGCACGCTAGTCGGCGTGCTAGAGAATGGGCCAATCAGAGAACGTAGGCCTACGGGGGGCGGTTGATAGATTCTTTTATTGTCGCTAAGACTCACTTTCATGTTTTATGTCATTTGTGATCAGTTAAATTAAACTTGTTCAATTGTTTTGGAAGCATTTTTATTTTTGAAAGATATTCTTACAATCACCGCGCGTGGTTACTTACCATCCTTACACGGTAACCACGTAACAATGATGAACTCACATAAACTCTCAATATTTGAAAACCCTCCTACAAACATGGCTACTCTTTAAGGTGGTCTCTAATGGGAAAGATGCATTGCAAAGATGATTGCTCATCAGATGGATCGCTCATGGAGGTGTATCATATACAGCATTATCTCTCGGCTGAAATGTTGCGCTAAGTTCGGAATAAAGTTTTATACAATATTTTCCAGTATAATACTGTATATAGAGTTCTATTTATTATTCATTAAAATATACATTAAAATAATTATTAAAGTTTATAAATAATTTATCACACGCGCGCGATAAATGAAATAAGATATTAAAATCTATATCGTATTCATTAATATATAAATATAAAATTAATTATCAAAGTGTCTATATATCATTTATGATGCGACATATGAAATTGAATGTATCAAGGCTTATATATTTCATTCATCAACATGGGGGCGGGGGTCGGTGGAAGGCTGGTTAAACCGTTTGGATTTCGATCACTACGACCCGGGTTCGATTCCCGCATTGGACACTTTTTTCTGATTAAAAGAAATATGCTCCAGTGGCCCCGGATTCTTGCAAAAGTCCAATCCCACCAGCGAGTGCAAGTAACTAAACGGGGCTCTGGCACATTTGTAAGTGCAAAGTCGAACTGCTTTTCACATGCGTAGGCATGTGGTTCACTTACAGTAAAAGCAGTCGCCTACTTCTACCCATTATGATTATCATGGCCTGTACCACGTGTACTAGGGATGATTAAAAAAATCATCAACATATATTAAATTAATTATCAAAGTATATATACATATGAAATTGAATATCAAGGACTTCATACTATTTTATCAAGATCTATCAATCTGAATAAAAGTGCTTAAATCGTCAACAATAAACCCGTGACTACTTAGCGAATTTCAGAAAACTTAAATGCTATTTGATGCATACGGAATGAGCAATTCAAACGTTATTTTAGCAATATATTTAAAAATTTATTGCTCTATGTTACAATCGCTAATGGGTTTGTAGAAAATAAAGATATTAGAACACATCATTCTCAATGCCCCAATATGTCGAATCCCTGCAGGGAACTAAACTAGCTGCTATTGTAATAGAATGATTGTATCATTCTGTGATGTTCTTTTTCGATAAAATAAATAAATATGCTTTACCAAATTAAAAAACAAAATTTAATTATATATCTTTCTAATGTCAAACATACACTTTTTAATATATTCATCACGACAACAATAATTACAGTGCTGCCAAATCCAAAAAATAAAAAAAAAAGTAAACAGAGTATATTATAATATTATTATAAGGTATATTACACATTCTAAAGCAGACGAGACAGTCCAGGCCAGACCAACCTTCTCCCACTCCGTGAAGTAAAACTCCCGATTCCAAACAGTTTATATTTCTAAACCAGGCTTGATTGGTTTTTCAGGATTGTTTTCTTCCTTAGCCATATTGGATTTATTCATTTACATTTTCGAACAAAAGTAAATAACTAAAAAATGAAACAAATGCCCCTTGTAGTTATGATTATTTAGTGTTTTTCTCCTACGCACAGGTGATGATCACAAGATCTTGTCTCCAAATGTTGGTTCCTCCTCGCTCAGCGTTGACGGCAGTGTTAAGTAATGATAATGGCGTCATTTCTAAAAAATACTGATATAATATGTCAAAATATATTGTCAAAATCGATTACATAATCAATAGTTGCAATGTATATAATAAGAAGCATATTATATATTTATAATTGTATGTAATTCTACTGTCCTCATAGCTTATGTCCATAGTTCATCTAAAGCAACAGTATCACTATAAAAGGAAGATCGAAAAATGCAATATAACAGCGGTATGGTAGATTAAACTGGCGAAACCGCTGGGAGGGTTCACCACTGATGAGCCAGGCCCTTCCATTAATTTTTCCATTGCAGTAAGGGCAGTATAAATTGTTTGATTTCCAAAAAGAATCTTACGCGTCTAAAATAGTTTCGAAAATTTTCATGTAATCAAATATTTATTTATTTATTTCAATTCAAAACGCTATGTCCCCCTAGGGACACTTGCGCTAAATGTACATACAAATATAACAAAGAAAATATTTAACATGGAAAGATACACAGAAAGTAACTTAGAAAGATTCATAAATATTATTTACATATAGAAATATTCTTTGAATTTTATTTACAGTTACATCATTAAATTTAAAATATATACATATATACACACATATACACGCATACACCTATATATTGTTTACAACCATATAATATGTCCAATATTTCCTTGAGATCGTTACTTCAAAGACCATTTTTCTTAATGAAATCCAAAATATATTTACAAAGGAAATTAAATTTTATATATGTGTCCTTACTTGAAATTAAATAACTAGGGCCTAAAGCTATTAAATCGTTGTTGACTCTGTAATCTTGAAAGACAGGGCACTCTAGCAAGAGATGTATTGAAGTTTGTTCCCCCAATCCACAGAAACATGTCGAATCTTGCACAGCCTGAATTTTCTTAAGAAAAAACTTGAAATTTCCATGATTTGTGATAAATTGTGAATTATAATAGTTTGGTCGAAAATATTTCGGAATTTCATAAGTAATATTAACATTTAAATTTAAAATATTAACAATATGGAATGAACAAAATATACGCGTGATGCAGTAATATACGAATGAATTCTGGAGAACTGGCAGAAGAATGAGATAATTGTTTTAAACATTCCGTATCGCAGTGAAGTATCGAACGTTAACCGGTCAGCTGTGAAAATAAATTCATAGAAACTTTCAAACGCATATACAGGGTGTACCAGGTAAATTGGGACTAACTTTGACAGTCCATAAAACAAAAACTACTTGAGATTAAAAACTTGTTTTTTTTTCATTACGTAGCCATATTCATGTAAAATGCAACAGTACATGTGTGCGCAGTGTAGTGATGAAGAGTAACCGAGAATTTGAAAATCGAGCTGCCATCATCGTTGCTCTGCGCGCCGGAAGGAGCCCCAAAGAGATAGTGGATTTTCTTAAGTTGCCCAAAACCACTATTTATCGTGTCAAGAAGCAGTTTGATGAGGCCGACAGTAACAAAGAGGGGATAGCTACAAGGAAAAAGCACTCGCGTCGATCGGACAGGGTAAGAGGCGAAGAATTTGTCAAAAATGTCAAGGAGAAGATTGATGGAAACCCTGGGAAGAGCATGAGGGCCATAGCCAAGGAAATGGACGTTGGCTCTATGACAATTGTCAGAACTATCCATGAGGACCTTGGTCTCAAGTCTTATGCCCTTCGGAAAGGTCAGTTGCTGACTGAGAATATGAAGAATAACAGAAAAGGAAAGGCTGCTGCCCTCCTCAACAACCTGAAACACGACTCTTTTGGCATGCTAAGGTTCTTCTCTGACGAAAAGAACTTTGACGTGGACCAAAAGGTAAATCCCAGGAATGATCGCTGGATCTGTAAAGACCCCTCAGAGATACCTGTCGTGATGCACACGAAATTTCCTGCCTCCGTAATGGTCCTTGGCGTTATCAGCAGTGAAGGTGATGTCATGCCTCCCCATTTCTTTGAGAAGGGCCTTAGGATGAACGCTGACACCTACATCAATGTTCTGGAGACCGTTGTGAAGCCTTGGATGGACATGGTGGCCGCAGGAAGGAAGTATGTCTTCCAACAGGACTCAGCTCCAGCCCATAAGGCAAAAAAGACACAATCGTGGCTGACACTTAACGTCCCTAGTCACTGGGGTCCTGATATTTGGCCCCCTAATTCTCCAGATTGCAATCCCCTCGATTACTATGTATGGGGCGTTGTTGAGAGAGATGTCAACAAAGCTCCTCATACCACCATCCAGTCTGTCATTCCGCACTCGCCTCGAGACTGTTGTAGCTAATAATGGAAACTACATTGAATAAATAAAAACTATATCCTTTTATCTACTACTGTGTCAAATTTCATTCGGATATTTTAATTTTTACTTGCAAAAAATTTCAGTTAAAATACCATTGTTGAAATTCCCAATTTACCTGGTACACCCTGTATTGCTCAAAATGTCAACATTTTCATCAGCGCTGACTATTTTCTTTTATGAAAACTCATTTCAACAATCACTGAAGTGGATAATAAAATTTATTGAGAGGGCCTGGCTCATCAATGGTAAATAACTCTACCAGTGGTGTTTCGTCAGCTTAATTTATAAACTAAAATAGCTATAGCTGATGATAGAAATGTCAACAAGTTTGACACATAGTTGACGCTAGGTGTCATATTTAAAATAGAGATTCTGCCAATTAGAATTACCTAAATCTACATTCAATATTTCACATTATATTTAGATTAATTATCAAAATTATTTCGCCTAGAAAAATATTCAAATAGTTTATTAGTTTTCATAAAAAAAAAAAAAAAACTTAATTTTCAGTATTAATGTTTCTTTCTTATCGCTTAATACGAGATTGACTCTGCCTTTGTAGCTGTTCTGAAACTCTCCAACGAACGACCGTTTAAGCTAAGTATGTTCGAGTGGATTGATGCTCGGCTGGAATTTTGATGTGCGATAGTTAGAAGTGGTTGCATTTAATCCCTCAGTATAGATGGCTCTGGGAGGTCGATATATATATATATATATATTTGGCTTAAACCTTTAGTCAAATATTGCAAAAAGCTCCAGATTTCTGGTACAACTAATTTCCGTAGTAATACAATATAAATACAAATATTTATTCGCCATCGGCACAGGATTATGGCTATAAAACTATGCATCTCATTACAATCGAAATAGAATAATTAATGTAAAGGAAATTCTTCAAAATAAATATAGGTTTAAGCATTTTTGTACATATCAATTATTTTTCACTCTTTCTCTGGTTGAGAGGATATATCGCGAAGATATAAATAGGTCTCCTACACATCACTTTATATTAACTAGACCATATTGGGTAGCAAGATTATATAGACACTTTCTCCTATATTTAGAGTCTTGCGCAAACTCTATCCACGTGTGAACTCAAATATTTGCTTGAAGTCTCATTAAAGTAGCTTGGGCGCTGATAATGATCGATTGTTGCATTTTTTATTTCTAAATGCTAACGATGAGATTCTAAAGAAAATATAACTAAACTGATGTGTGGAGTTGTTAAGAGGTTACCAAACTTATTAGGCCTAGCTCGTATCATCCTGCTAAGGAAATAATTTTTACTTAATGGAAATGGTCCTTCGTTAACTGAACAAGCATCAGAAGCAATGGGACATTTGCGCTTTTTTCCTCGCCGTTACCAAACAAATATCCAACTGTGTACACATTCATTTAAGCCTATATTTACATTATTTTAATTATTAAAGAGCCTAAAGTGTATAAAATTTAATATAAAATTTTCTCTAATATAATTACCGATTAAATTTTGTGTTTAATGTTTATTATTTTGTTATGAACAAGAAAGAAATATACTGACAGGTATTGGGAAATGAAATTCTCTCTAGGCATATTCGCTAATGGTAGTTTTAATATTTAAAAATATAAAATTAAATATATATATTATAAAAAAGATTTCTGTTGATTTTGGAATATTATTTAGATGATTTGATATAGAATTATTGATAAATTGCTTGATAAATGGATGTTTTTTGAAATTGTTGGTTCTATTGAGTACATTGATACTAAATGGTATTGGTATGCAGTCGTGTAAAATCTTGAAAATATAAATGATTAAGATCAGAAATAGCTTTAATTAAGCTTATGAAACATAAATACATAATTAGATAAAGTACTACCTGTTTTAAGGCGAATAGAATAAAGGAAACAAAATATTATTTACATAATTACAAAAGGTTTGAGCCGGCCAACGGGAAACAACAACAATAGGCCTATATAGGGAAAGCTCGACCTCTGGCGGTCGATTTAGCAGAGTATTTAATTATATAAATTTTAATTTTAAAATGAAATAATATTTTTATATAACATATATATGTAATATATCAACTTGAAATCCAATAAAAAATGTGCGTTAACCCACAGAAAAGTATATAGGAGAAAATACATTTTTCCCTAAATTTTTTCCTAATAAATAGTGTTTTATTCAAGCTTTAATTTAGCGATATATGTCTAAATTCTAAAAATCTAATTGTAATTCTTCAAATATTGGATTCAAATTAATTATAATCCTATTAGATGGAGAATGTAAAATACTTTAGAAGAAATTATAAAATCAAATTATAAATATCATTTAGGAAACTAATTATATAGCGTGCATCAACCCACAGGGAGGTCTATGGAAAAAACCGATCCATTTATCGAAATTTTCTGTCCTAATCAATAGAAGTATGCAAGCTTTATTTTTGATGAAAAGGTAATTTCAACCCGCCCCTACTTCAATCATATTTTTCTCGTATTCAGGTAGGGCGGATTTGGAGAACTTTTGTTTATAAAATATATTTTTCAATTTGTGTGCCGCCGTCGAGGCAGAGCGGGAAATCAGCGCCGGCACGGAAGCCAATAAATTCCTGGCAGAACAAAAGGCCATTTCTTGAAGGGCTCCTAACTTCTCCATAACACATTGCTGGAAATTGCACAGTTTAGAAATTTAATATAAATAAACTTCCTTACCTTTCTTTTTGTAAATAAAAGCTATTCTGATATATTTTACAAATATTTACACTAGAACTATAAACAATATATTCGACTTGTGAGCCTCTCTATTAAAATGTATAGAAAGATTGGCAGGAATTTCTTTAACACCATCGTTGTCACCTCAAGATGCACAAAAAGTTGGTGGTTCAATTAGAGCAACAACAAAAAAGCTCTCTCTCTATTTAAGCAAAAACTTTCTCCAGGCTGCTGCCACCGCTTTGTTTGCTTCACGCCCGTTTTTATAATATACTCGAATATTTTTCCCAAACTTTGAAAATATTTTAAGGTAAAAAAGACGTAAATATTCAATGCGACGTCCCCGAACTTCCAATTAGCCGGGCGGTCTCGGCCTAATGGTGTCCTGTGTGATTTGTGGCGCGCCAACTAGCGACGTCGTCGTGCTCGGCGGAATTGTGCGCGCGGAACTTCCTCTCGCTTTCATTTATTTCTTCGATATCTCGTTTTAAAATCATTTTAAAGGCGCGTTTAAATAAACTAATATTGAGATTTGGTTTTAACCATAGTCTTCCATTGCTAGTCGGACAGCAGGGTTGTTTATTCCAACGTATTTGTGAATGAAATAGAGATTTCTGTCGTAAAGATAGAGGCTGCTTGGCCGGTATTCATAGTTCTTAAAATCAAAGATACTTCGGCCAGTAAATATCTTTATTACCTCAACGTTTCGACGAAAATCCTTTGTCCTCCTTAGGAGCAAACAAAAATTAGAACATTTGGCAAGGCGTTAAAAATTATCAGAATTAACGCCTTGCAAATGTTCTAATTTTTGTTTGCTCCCGACGAGGAGAAAATATTTTTGTCGAAACGTCGAGGTAATAAAGATATTCACTGGACGAAGTTTCTTTAATTTTAAGAGAGATTTCTATATTTACCTCCATACGTCTTCTTCTTTAGAGAGATATCGCCAAATGTCTGTTTTATTTTTGTATAGAATCGTTGTATTCATATAAAAGTATTTCATTATATCCATTGAAATCGTTGTATTTGTCAGATATTGTCACATTCTATGTATAGACATCGCTATATTCACTGCAAATGTCAGATTCTTTGTGCAGACATCGCTTTATTCTTCTGCAAATGTTTGAATATTTTGTTCAAAAACATCACTATAAACATTTGTAAATGTCAAAACCTTTGTATAGATATCCGTTTATTCATTAAATGTAAGATTATTTGTATTTGTGATTATTTATTAGCTATATGGTCAAAAATATTATATTAAAAAATATATATCATTTTACGAACATATTTACGATTTTATTAATTATTTTTGCTACTTTTAAAACTTTCCTATTTATCTCTATGCTATTTTATAAATAATAATCACACACACAAATAAATCTCTGTTATATTCTGATGTTTGTCTTTCTTAATTCTCTACATGACAATATTAATTTGCATTCGTCAGTTTCATTGTATGATATCGCTTATTTATTTGAAAATGTCGGATTCATTATATAGACGTTGTTATCTTAATCTGAAAATGTCTGTCAGATTTATAGTCATCATTAAGACAATTGTATAACGAAACAAAAGTTTTACGAAGGAGCATCTTTTTGTATCTCAATGTATCGCCATAAAAGATGCTCCTTCGTAAAACTTTTGTTTCGTTATACAATTATACCAATTATACGGAGTGTACCTGTAGAAAATTAAGACAATTGCCAAAATCTGTTTCTTTAAAGGAACTACAGTTAAACCTGTCTATAGCGCCCCCTCTTGAGTCTCACCAAAATAGGGTGCTATAGAGAGGGGGTGCTATAGACAGGTCACTTTTAATGTAAATCGCATCGTACTACGTATTTAAAATCGGGCGCTATAGAGAGGAAGTCGCTATTTAGAGCGTGCGCTATAGACAGGTTTAACTGTATCCCTCGATCCATCCTAGAATATGTTCTCGTTGTCAAATGTATCGCCATGTTTAACGCCAAAAGTTTAGTTAGCTCCGTAACTTTCTGTTTAGGGTTATCCACATCTCTTATCTCTCAGCAAATATTTCTGAGGTTCTTTTGTCAGAAGTCTTGGTTCGTTACCATGAAGATCTTCGTTATTACATTGCTATCTACTCTCTAGAGACTGTTTTTCAACTGGGATGAATATACCTTGCCTCGCGTGTAGGAAAACTGAAATTTCCATCCTGTCATTTTGGGCAAAAGTATTTTCTCGCTCTCTAAAAATGTATAAGTCAATCGGTATAAGTGGTTTAATTATTTGTATAGAGGCAATCTTATATCCATCAACAAAATTCTTGTTCAGACACACATCGCTGCGTTTATCCCAAACCGAAAGCTTGTTTGTATGTTTATATTCACATAATTCAACATCATTATTTATTTGAAATGTGAACATCATAAAGCGTTATTACCCAATATATAAGTGTTAAGAAAAATATACGCTATTAAGCCTAGATTTGTTTACACCTAGCTCACACGCTATTGCAGTTACAATTTTATAGTGTCCGCTTCTATATATCTATGACTTATATTTAAATATACATTAACTCACATATGTAATCCTAAAATATTCGTATCTATATATAGAATAATATGATTCAAAAAAGTTAGAAATTACAAAAATAGAAAATATTTTTTTATAGATTCTAAACGTAACATTTCTAAGAAAATTTACGCTCAAAATATATTTCAAAAATTTTAAATCTAATTTGCGTTTTAACCTCAAGCCATTAATGAACCAAAAAGGCTCTTTGGGGCAAAAATAATTTTTATTTTAGCCCAGTCCCGAGTGGCCTTGTAAAGTTTACTTTCAAATAAATGCAATTACTTTGATAAGATTAGAGAGTAGTGTTTTGTTAGAGGCCTAGAATCATCCTGCACCCGATGGAAATAGGCTTTTAGATCCATTACTAGGAGTTAAGAACAACCTCTCAAATAAATTGGCTCACAATAAAGGCAGAAGGAGTTGTGCTTTATTGAGGGTGCTTTGACAACTTTTTTACAATTTGCCTTTCTATGTATATTTATACATACCTCAACTTTGAGGAAGGATGATATTCATGCTAAAACAATCATCTCTTTTATTTATAAATATATAATATATATAATTTGCGCCTAAAATTACCAATACTATTTTTCCAGTTGAACACATTTTCACTAGATTTTTTTCCCTCTCAAGGACTTCTCTTCTAACCCGATTCTTCCCATAGAGCGCCACAACATCGTATCGTCTCCCATTCTGATTAGAGCGCTTAAGCGCTTAGGTTGACCTTTACAAATAACCCGAAGTTTTTCTTTTGCGGATATATACATATATATTCATTAAAAATAAATGAACATTTTCTATACGTATTATTTTTAATATTTAATTTTAATAAAATTAAAAGCGGCATACGCTGAAACCCTCTATGTATAAATAACATTCATCTGGAAGGCAATGACCTACTCAAGAGCGCCTTTCTCACAGTAATAGGAATCAAAATAAAAAAAACATCCTGAACACGAGCACATGAGCTTTTTAGATGGCAGAGCGCCATCTTGTGGAACTTCTGTCAACTAAACGTTGATTCAGCCTCTTCCCTGATATTTGGCCAACCCATTTTCTTGATATAGGAATAGGAATGCAAAATGTCTTCAATCTGTTTACGAATGTAATACCATGTAAACAAACATGTGAATCTCGTTGAAGGAACGTAAAATATCCTTGCGTCTATTAAATGGGAGTTGTTCAATGTGCACACACGTGTGGTTCTCGCAATAACTGAAACTTCTATTAGAGGAGCTAATTTTGGACTTCTACAAGGAAGGAAGTAGCAGGGTAGAACATGAGAATTTTCCGAAGAGATCTGCAGTGAAAAAGTTTATTCGCGATCCCCAGATTTATTGGGCTCGAGGGAGACTTGGGTAACGAGATAAGTGGAATTTTATCAGAGTTGTGGGAGAGATTAAAATGTCCGACCGGCAATAACCGGGAGCTGGGATTGATTTGAGGGCTCTCTGTTGAGGCGGCCCCAACTTGTAACCAACTTTGCCCAAACCAACTTCTCGATAACTATTTCCGTAAGTTATCACAGGCCTTTTTAATCTTCCAGCGATAGACCTGCATTCCCCCAACACGGTCTTCCACAATGCGGCAACTATATTTGTTCCATCTGTATGAGTGCACTCTATTCAACTGTATGCTAAAACGATATTATTATTTTGAAAATATTGTTGAATAACACACACACTAAATGTATCTATGGATAGTGTCGCTGGCTAACTCTAAGTACAATATTGATTGAAATTTTCCCCGAAGAATATTGTAATAGGCTCAATCTGTTTTTGCGTCTATTTTGAAGGGAGAGGTATCTTTCCATTTTATAGATCAATTTCCTCTCATTAAAATTTACACCTATATTTTGTCCATAAAATTGGCTTAGCCACTTTGCTAGCTAAATATCTCTCTTTGGTAAATTCTAAAGATTTCATGAATCCCCTGTGGGTCTCTTAAAACCACAGTCCGCCATAGACTGACGAAATCTATAGACCCAAACAATTTTCTCCAGATAGACTTTCTGAACTTGCTAAAGCTGATGTTGCGACCGACCCGATTCGGCTAGTTTGCAGAGATGGTCAATGAATGACGCATAGTATTTTTGAGTTTATTTTGGCGGGAGTGTCACAGTGCGCATAGACTCATCCGCATATTTTCAAGTCTTATTTATAATTATTTCATTTTACCGTAGATATGAACATATGCAGAATTTTATAGTTATATGTATATATTTGCATTGTTGGCCGGAGAGCGGAATTAGAAAGACAGCTCGCTGGCAAGCGCGTGAGAAGCTCGCTGGCTCGCGTGTGAGCTCGTTGGCAAGCGCATGCGCAGGCAGCGCGTGCTTTTTGTTCGAAACTTTTCTAAATAAACGAAGTGTTTTTATGTTTTTCCTGGCTGAAAATTTTGATAAATTGATAAATAGGTAGTAGGCCCTAAATTAAATAAAAAAAAACTACAGGGAGAGTTGTCCTTTCTTTTTATAGACGAAGTACAATACTTATATATATTTTTTTTCTGAACCTTTAAAATTTCAAAAATATTTTATTTTTTAGTTATACTTGTAATAATATCCAAAAATAATAATTAATTTAAATTTATTCAGCGAGATTTTAGGATCTATTTCGTTCACTCCAGCAATTTCTCTATCTCGTTTCATTTCATGAGAACTCCCCCCACACAACTCCAATTTCCCCACACCTAATCTTGAATAGTTCCGCATGTGTGCGAGATTAATGTATCAACCACAAACACACATTATTGTCTCCTCTAATAAGATATATGAAGGTGAGAAATCCTATTCGAAGAGAATGTGAAAAAATGACTCAGGTAATCTATGTTCAACAACTTCTAAGTAGAGCTTATCTTTGAACTAACTTCCCGGTTGACGGTTTACAGAAGATGAGTAAGTCATTGCTCCAGTTCTTTTTCTGTTTTTATTTAGCAAGGTAGCCAGGTTTAAGGCGGCCTCTCGTAATTGGCTCTACTATATGCTCCAGGAGGAGCTATAGTTAGGTAATTTTTATTAAAGTTAAAATATCAGCCTTCCAGGGATACGTTTCTTTCAAAATATTTTAATTCATGAATTTCTAGCTTTCGGGCACGGAAGCCCTTCTACAGGATTCATTTGGCGATATGTTCATTGCTTAACTTGAGTTCATAGTTCAATAAAAAAATATATAACCCCTTGTTAAAATATCAGGCTTCCGGGGATAAGTTTCTTTCAAAAGATTTTAATTCATGAATCTCTAGCTTTCGGGCACGGAAGCCCTTCTACAGACATTCATTCGTGCCCGAAAGCTAGAGAGAGATTCATGAATTAGAATCTTTCGAAAGAAACTTATCCCTGGAAGACTGATATTTTAATTTTAAAATTGAAACAATGATTTATATATATTTATTTTACTAGGTATCTTTTATTTATATGATAATTATTAGTTATTATATTCGATACCTTTACTCTATTTACAGAATCACAACTTGGGTTAGGAATGGGTATAATCACATCGTTTCAAGGAAAAATTCTTAGTGGTTGGCAATGAACCAAAACCAGCTAAAGAATATAAATATTCTCAAATGTCATCATGTTAGTTCGATGACACCAGTATATTTCTGGTTGTGGCTCAGTCGCGCATCACTTTTATTTCAATGATGTGAATGATCGACAATGAAATAAACGCTTAGAGCTCTTTCTAATAAAATTGAGACTCATACTTCATCCTGTTTGACTACATCACATATAACTGTGAAAAAATATTAAATGATCATTATCAGCGCTAAATAGTTTATCTTTTAAAGAACTAGTTTGAAAAATCATGGATTTTTATAAACCGAAACTATAAAGAGGGTCTTGGCGTTAATGAACCAAGGCCTTCCGATGTGTTTGTCTCCTTTTAGAGGTTGTAGAAGTTTGTCTTACAGAAAGAGATAGTAAAGCATTTTACACTGCTAATGATGTTAATTACATTTTTTTTTAAATAGAGCAAATGTGAAGTGTCGCGCATATAAAAGTTATATTGTTCTACACAGAGCATTGCGTAATTCTAGAATATGGTTTTAAAAAAGAAGGGGAATGATTGCCCAATGAGAAGGTGAACTAATTTAAACAGACCTTTAGGCAAATTGCTTACGGGGGAAACGTCATTACTTTATCGTCCGGGCGTAGTTAACCTCGAGGTTTAATTACCAGCGGTTCAACTTTACGGCTTCATTCAAGGCGATGACAATTAAAATTAAAACGTTCTCCAGAGACCAATTTGGCGAACCCGAATTAAGAGATCTTCTCTAGATTATTCAATCCATCGGATGATGGGACGCAAAATAATTTCTAACAGCATTTAAAATGTGTAGTAATCGGCTAGAAATATAAGTGGCGCCTTTTAATCGACTGACGTAAATATGGGGCTGCGAGAATCATCCAACCATATATACTTATGGATTGTTAAATAGAATATTATGTAGGTTCAGTCGATTTACCTTGGTAAAGAGGCGTGCGGTAACCACGGTATATCGAATTCTACGATAAATTCTCAAAATAATTCAAAAGAAAGGCTTTCAATAAACCTTTTAGGAGGCTCCTTTTTGTCTAAGACTACCCCGTTAAATCCGCAACCTGTTAAATTCACAAGCATTAAATTCGCAACTTGTTTAATCCACAATCCGTTATATCGACAACACGCTAAATACGCAATCCGATACGTTGGTAACCCGCTAAATTTTCAACTCGTTAAATCCGCAAACCGGTTAATCCTCACCGCTATATCGGAAATTGACTGTATTAGGGAGAAACAATGGTAGAAAAAACGATTGCACAAGCGCTACAAGCGACTATAGATACCCGTGTTTGTAGTTGTGATGGGAAGGAAATAAAAAAAGGGAAGCAACAGAGATTTTTCCTCTGCCCGTCATTTCTTTGTTCGGGGAAACCACTAATTACTGGTGAGGTAATTAAGGATGTTGTTCTTTCTTTATATGGAGCTCTCTCGGCTCTCTCATTGTGGATAGAGCTGGCTACCGCGCCCTATATATATACCTTAACATGCATTATACATACCTCATTGGTACTCTTGTAGCAGCCACAAGATAGGCAAAATTATATTTTGAATCGCTTAATCTCTTGTTCTGAATTATCATTTTTGTAAAATCAAATATAATTACTTATATTTCTAAATTTTATTTTTAATCGACAACACATTTTACCTCAGCAGTATGCAGGAAACGCGCCTCGTATTTTCAAAATGTTTTTGTGTATAAAGGGGAGCGAGCTAATTGCTCTTCGAAATATTAAATATTTATTTAAATATATACTCAGTAAAAATATAAGAGAGCGTAATAGAAAAGGATTTAAACGTTCATTAAAGTAGTCAAGATTGGGGTTCACTCTAATCTTCGTTGTGCTTATTGTTCTCCCCAGGTTCGATAACACATTTATTTAGAACTAGCGGATGTACCCGGCTTCGCCCGTGTTTTACCCGAGTAAAGGTTTGTCTAACGAATCTCTCGATAAAGTGAACATTTCTTCCCGGTCCCTTGAAAAATACTCGATAAGTTGAATAAAATCAATATTAATCGGTACCCGAGTAAAGGTTTGTCTAACGAACATTTGTTAAAACAATTCTCTATAAACTTATAAAAAGAAATAGATATATTTTGATAATTTGAAACTCGTAAATTTGAATCTCTCGATAAAGTGATCATTTTTTCCCGGTCCCTGTGTGCCGTGTCATTCTGAATTTTGTCTTTCCTAATTTTCTACATTACAAAATCATCGTTTTATCTAGTGAACATTTTTTCCCGATCCCTTGAAAAATACTCGATAAGGTTGAATAAATTCATGGTCGTTTATGGAAGATGGACGAAGTTCCCGGAGGTCATCTTGGGCAAGCTCCCGCGAGGCTTTTTTTCTTGTCTACTTGGCACAGCTGTGTCACCAACTCTGCCCTGATTGGTCGGTGGGTACTTGGACTGTCCTTGAACTTGTCCTTGGACTGCCGCCGGCCGGATGAATCTATTCTCGTCGCAAGGTGGCGCTGCTTGCGAGTTAAAGCTACAAATCTGCAAATAACTCTAAGGATATTAAAGATATTCAAGAAATTATTTTTCGTAAACCTTTCCGGGGATACACCTAATAATATCCCAAAATTTCACGGCGATTGGATGTATGGTTTTTGAATCCATAGAGTACACACACACAGAGACAGACAGACAGACATTCATTTTTATATATATATAGAATCGCCAAACGCCATATTTATTTTGGTAGTTTCACATTTTACTCTAACGTGGGCGCTGGAGACCGGCTGACGATTCTCCACCAAACTCTGCAGCGGTGGCAAAGGTTCCATAATCATTGTACATAGTAAACATCTTTTTTAAAAAGTGCAGACTGTCCACTTTTGCATGTATTGACAAGATAATAATAAAATTAATTTAATTGTCAATTGTCTAGGTGTGTAATACGTGTGTCCTCTTATGATAATAAACTATTTTCATATTAGGTGTCCATTTACGATATACTGTAAGAATTTCAAATTTATATAGGTGTAAGTTTAAGATACTGTACTAGGTTTTCAAATAAGGTTCACATTTAAGATAATGTACTCGTACTAGTTTCAAAATATATGTATGTTTATTCTACTGGACTAGTTTCAAATTATTTCACCATTCACCATACTGAACTAGTTTTAAATTAGGTATAGGTTTAAGACACTTTACCAGTTTCAAACTATGTGTACTGTCACCATACAGAACTAGTTCAAATGATATTACAGAGAATGTTTGAACTCAACCAGTCCTATGAGAGACCAATAACTGAGAGAAGTTTTGTTTTGTCCGGTCTCCTATAGGAGGTTCCAGAGAAATTTCTCCTACCTTTCTCTGTAGAATATTTCCCATGTCCCAAATATATTTATTGCCCTATTTTAAAAATATAAAATACATAAAAATGTTCATGTTAGTGAGCAGGCTTTTCCTAATTTGTTTTTAAGATATTTAAATAAAATCAACTTAGTGCCTTCTGTCGTTAAATATTTTGGTATAAAAAAATGGCCAAATCTAAATACATTAGGGAGTTAATATTCTAAAAGGTAATCTCACGCACGCGCGCGCATATATATATATTATATTAGTAAAAAATAAGTTGTAATTGCTTGACAAAGATTAGCGTTCAGCCAACCGAAATATTGGTAAATAAATATATTTATTTAATCCGAAATATAAGCCTTTTTATTATCTATCTATCTATCTACATGTATATTATATTTTACATTCTATTTTTATTTTACACATCATTAATTATAAACATTTTGACCATTATTTTTATAAATATAATAATATAATATATATATATTATCCCAGTACAATGTCACATTTGTACTATTTTTTCACACATATATATATATATATATATATATATATATATATATATATATATATTCCATTAGATCCCGTGTGGATCTCATGGAATAAAGTCTGCCCTAGACTGACGAGGGCCATTAGCCCGAAACCATGGTCTCTAGGTGGACGCTTTTCAGTTTGCCAAAGCTGGTGTTGTGGCTTTGTCACCGACCCGAGGCCGCTAGTTTGCGGTGACAGTCAATAGATAGCGTCTGGTTTTAGACGTCTATTTTGACGGGAGAGGCGACCCTTGTCTCTTTAGATCAATATCCTCCCGGAAAAAATTCCATATATATCTTCAATTTCGATAATTCGACGAGGCTGTTCGTCTATCCTTTTCTAGGATTCAAGCTCCTTGCGAACTTTTCATCTGCGTGATGCACGAGAAGTATTTTTTATATAAACTAGGTTGGTGTGGTTTAAATGAATAATTATTTATTTAGAATAAAACTACTCACCCCATACAGCTGAAAAAAATATATAAATATATATTATAAAATTGCGGGAGAGGATGATATTCATGTAACATAATCATAACATCCTACGTGGGGAGTTATTTAAGTTGAAAACATTTCAAACTCTGACATTTTAATTAGGGTTATGTTATTGTGCAGATGTTTCTCTAAAAGACCTATTTACACTGAGGGACAGAACTTAAGAGGGTGGAAAGTCTTTGATGTAGTCGGTCGTCTATATATATATATACACTGGTGTCCAAAAAATAAGAAACTTAACCAATATTGAAATTTCTCAAAAGCTAATTTATTAACAAATATATAATTTAGTATACAAATAGTTTAAACTATGGAGAATTTGATTAGCTATATGAAAAAAAAATATATTTGAAATTATGAAATATGCAAATTATTACCAACATACCCAAAGCTAAGGTTCCAGATCTTAAAGAAATAAGATATCAAAAAACAATGTCAGAAATGCCTTCAATTTAATCCCAACCATAAATTGGCCGATTGTACTAACGTCGAGATATGCAAATTATGCGGCGCGCAAGGAATTCATGACTGTTCAAAAATTTGCAATTGTTATAACTGTCTAAAACATCCTAAATTTAGAAACTCGCCGAATCATAGAGCTAATTCCTCGGACTGTCCTCTATACAAAATACAGATAGACAGAATTATCCAACGAACGAGATATCATCCAACCGACAATTAGGCAAATTTCGCAGCTAAGATTTTTGTTTATTTAGTTTGAATATCATGCAGGGAAAAGGAATTAAATGTTTACAACAAAATGTAAGGAAAAGTATCTTGGCACTGAATGAGCTTCAAGCTTCTATAAAAGACAACCCACCAGATATCATCCTAATACAGGAACCTTATCTGATTGATAGAGATGTAATTTTCGATTTGGAATCTCAAATAGTGCATTCAACGACAGATGAACAAATTTATACTGCAACGATCTTTATGAATAAGAGTTTTTAAAATTTAATAAAATCAATAAATTCACAAACTCCTTTTGTACAACCACTTCTTTAAATACAGCAAAATCAAATACTATTATCGCAAACTTTTATATACATCCACATAGATTTAATGACACTCATAGAAAATTTATCCAAGAGCTTCTGGAGACCTACAATCAACAACCTATTATACTATGTGGTGACTTTAATTCTAGACACCCAGTCTGGTTTGATCCGACAACAAACTCCAATGGTTTCAAATTCCACTCCATCATAGATGAACATAACCTATTTATTCATAATCTTAAGATACCCACCTGCCGAAATTCTAGCTTTATAGATCTTACGATTTCAAACAAAAAATCAATAGGTTTGGTACAAAACTGGAAGACGACTATATTGACGCACATTTCAGATCACGTAGCAATAACCTTTGACATTTATCACAATTTTAACAGGCAAAGGACAGTTCAAAACTCAACATGGAAATTTATAGAAAAAGATGCTGATTGGAAAACATTTACCGAAAAAATAGCAATACAAGACGTAGATAATATTATCACCATGATAAACCACGCGTCAAACATCAAAGATATTGACAACATTGTAAAGACTCTCACACAAATAATTAAAGAGGCAGCTTATCTGTCACTAAATGTCAAGACAAGAAGCGGAAATCATAAAACAAATACATACTGGTGGGATGGGAAGCTGGAGAAAATGAAAAACGATTTCCACTATATTAGAAATTTGTATTACCGACATGGAAAGGTCCTTGAAAAGACCTATAAATCAATGAGAAATAAATATTTAAATAAAAGTAAAAAGGCAAAAAGAGCGAGTTGGAGAATTTTTATAGAAGAGAGTCATTCAAATAACTCATTTGGTAATGCTTATAGGATATTCAAGTCATTGAGATCGAAAAATAGAAATTTAGGATTACCACTAATAGATAATTTACCAGATCATTTAAAGACCGACAAAATAAAAAGTTTAATGAACGATCTATTTCAGGATGATATTGGAGGTTTGGATAAAGATGATCATATTTTGATTAGAAATTATACGCCTAAATATAAAAATAAAAGTAGTGTTTATATCGAATCTAAGGAAATAGAGGAAACAATTTTAAAAACAAATATTAAAAAAGCACCGGGCCCTGATTACATTAGTAACAATATGATTAGACAGGCTAAAATAAAAATAATCCCAATTCTGCATAAATTATTCAATAAATGTATAGAAATGGGATATTATCCGGATGAATGGAAAAAATCATTCTTAAAAATAATTCCAAAACCAGGCAAAACGAATTATGAAATAAATAAAAGTTATAGACCTATATCATTGACATCTAATCTATCTAAAACATTTGAGAATATAATAAAAAAATAAATTAAGTAACTATTATCTAGAGAATAATTTAATGAGCTCAAGGCAGCATGGTTTTATGAAATCTAGATCAACAATTACTGGAATGGATAAAATTATAGAAACTATATTGAAACATAAACAAAAAGAATTGACTTCCTTGATAGCTATAGATATTGCGGGTGCATTCGACAATGCATGGTGGCCTGCTATTATAAAAAGAATGGATAATAATGATGTTCCTTCAGATTTAATACGGATCATAAAATCTTATTTGAATAATGAAAGGGAGGTGAAATTTACATACGAATCAGAAACTTTTTATAAGAAACTAACTAAAGGATGTCCACAGGGTGGACCTTTATCTCCACTTCTATGGAATATTTTGCTAAATGATTTATTGATAAATTTTGATTCAATGAATGCAGATATTATATGTTATGCAGACGACGTTACAATAATTTGCTGGAATAAGACTATTGAAGGACTAAAAACCGCAAGTGAATACACCTTAAATTATGTGATCCAATGGTGTAATAGAAATAAATTAACGATCAGTACAGAGAAGACTAATATGCTATACCTACATAACAGACAAAAAATACCTATTAAGGTTAATAACAATATAATAATGCCGGTCAAGCAAGTAAAAATTCTGGGAATGAAATTTTCTAATCACAAATGGAAAAACAAAGTTAACTTTACACCGCATGTTAATGATATTCTGTGTAAGGCAGGACGTATGAAAAATTTATTATGTTCACTAAGTGGCAATATGTGGGGTTTAGACACTGAAAAGAGGTTAACTTTATTCAAAACAATCATTAGGCCTGTACTTACATACGGTTCTGAAATTTGGTTCAAATATTTAAACAATCGTTGTAAACAAAAACTGAACTCCATGCAGTACCAGATCATTTTATGGGCAGTTAGAGCATACAAAACCACTTCATCAAACTGTGTGCATAGCTTGGCAAAAATTCCACTCCTAACAGATTATATAGAATCCAGAATAATCAAATTTGATCTAGCTCAAATGTCCATTGAAGATCTAATTACTTACGAACCCCATGCTCCAAGTATAGTCAAATCATTCTTACACGCAAAAATGAATGAAATTTTTGAGAACACTAATGAAATTTTCAGAAGCTTTTTCGTATTAGGAATTCCAAGATTTTTCCGTCCACATTTTTATAATATCCAATTCATTATAGATCATGGCAATTTTGGGAAATTTTTGGCAACTATCGGCGCCGTGAAGGAACCAGGATGCTTCTGCGGAGGTGAAATTCAAGACGCGAGACATCTACTTCTGGAGTGCCCAATTTTCCGGGATTTTAGGGAAAATAGATTTGGTCGTATTGGACAGCTTGATGAATTTGTAGACAAAAAAGAAAAGTATAAAAATTTTGATCAATTTTGTAAATACATATACAACTTTCTCTTGAATTGGAAAAAAGAGAAGGAATCTTAGAAAAAAAAAAAAAGAACTGCGATGCTTGCTCTGTGTGTTTTGCTTTGTTGTTTGTTTTTCTCTTTGGACAATTTTCTTTAGTTAATTTATGTAAAATAATGAATTGAACAGGATTGTATATAGCCGAATTGCTGTAATGCAGTGAAATGTATTGGCGCAAATATCCCTGAGTTTGGGATATCGCGTTTCATGATGTTAATAAAGTTAATTAATACCCAAAGCTAAGGTTACAGATCTTAAAGAAATAAGATATCAATAGGGAGTATGATCACCTCTAACAGCTATCATGGTCTCACAGCGAGCCCTCATACTGTTTAATAGGCTTTGGAGGAGGTCCAGGGGTAGTGAACCCCACTCCTCCAATAGAGCAGTTCTTAGCTCAACGAGGGTTCTGGGAGAGGGGTGACGAGCTCCAATACGCCTCTCTAGAGCATCTCACACATGCTCTATTGGATTCAGGTCCGGAGATCTGGCTGGCCAATCCATCCTTCGAATATTCTCACTCTGGAGATATTCACTGACCAGCCTAGCCCTATGCGGACGAGCATTATCGTCCATAAAAATTAATTGTGACCAATTTTATCTCTATAAGTTCTTAGATAGGGCTCAAGGATCTCGTCCCTGTACCTTTGGGCAGTTAAAGTGCCCCCAGAAAAAATGTGGAGGGGGGTGCGTCTGCTAGAACTGATGCCAGCCCAGACTAAGAGACTGCCCCCTCTAAAACTGTCTATTTCCCTAATGTTACTGGGATGATAGCGGGTTCCAGGCTCCCTCCAGATGAAAACTCGTCGAGAATCTGTGTTTAAACTAAATATTGACTCGTCACTGAAGAGAACATTGGCCCACTGATCATGAGTCCAGGCGTGATGTTCCAAGCACCAATTCAAGCGGGCTCTCCTGTGAGTAGAGGTTAAAGGGATACAGACCATTGGTCGTCTTGCATAAAGAGCACCTTCGTGAAGCCTTCGGTAAACAATTTGTCTTGAAATTCTCGTTCAAGTAGCACTTGAGAGTTCATTAGAGAGTTGAATAGCTGTCATCTCCCTATGGCGCTTGGCAGTTACGACCAGATAACGGTCTTCAGAGGTAGCTGTTTTTCTTTTTTACCAGAACCTTCTTTTCTTTTGATGGTTCCTGTCTCAATGAACTGTTTCCATATTTTGCTGACCACATATTTATTCACATCTAGCCATTTTGCTACTTCAACTTGTGATTGCCCTGCCTCCATTCTTCCAACAGCTCTCCATTTTAAATCATCTGCTAAAATTTTTCGTAAACTCAAAATTAACTAAGGATTAAATAAAATTATAATTGGACAATTCTTAGATGGGGTAAACGACACGTCAAATAGCACACTTATAAAGACAAGCAAAAATTTGCATATTTTCAATTTTACCGAATCGAGTGGTTGCGATAAATAAATTCTACGACTTAAAATACCTAATTAAATTACTTTTTAGCTTTTAGCGTTGTATATTTTAAAACATATCAATAAAAAACAAAAGTTTCTTATTTTTTGGACGCCAGTGTATATCGTATATATATTGATATATCAAAAACAAAAAAGGCATATCCTGACCAGGCTGACATTGTTTTTTCTATATATATATTATTTTTAAGGTGACAGAGGCACTTTATTTCACACTTGGTTATCTCGTGTGTCTTCAATAAAAGTCACTGTATATCAAATATCTTTCAGTTATTGTCTGAATCCTGATATAAACGCTAAAAAGTACAACTTTAACTTTCTGAGTGTAGGATATTAGGTGAGCCTATCAATAGAAATATGTAATTGATTTCATATAATTTTTATAGAAATATTAGAAATGCCACACAATATCGCGCAAAAAGACAAACATAATCTTTGTCGCCACCAACTTGTGAGAGAGAGAGTTCGTGGGTTTGCTAAGTTTGCCCAAACGGGATTTGGAGGAATAAAAGAAGGATCAAGATAGAATTCTTAAAGGATGATGTGATTTCGAAAACAACTTTAATCATCTAGGCCTTATTGAAAAACGATGCCAAAACAGAACTTGGCCGGGGTTCAAGTTGTGCCGGCGGAGTTCATCGGCTCCTGGCGGCCGGCCCATACATCTGTCAATTATGTCGGCCTTCCCTTAATTGACATTTGCCTTCAAACATCCCAAGTAAGAATAGGATTTGTAAAATAAATTATTAGTTTTACTTCAACTCTTCTCTGTGTTTAAGGCCTCTCTCTCTCTCTTCAAAACTTTGTATTAAGTAAAATTATCTCTCTATCTCAATATTTATATAGAAATAAATAAAATTAACAATATGTATATTGAATAAAAACAACCTTTTTCGAACAAAGACTCGATACTACCTGCTTATCAAAGCTATGAGAGGAGATAAACACTATTTATCAGAATAAAAAAAAAAAGATTTCCATAAAGTCTTTTATATTTCCGTTCATCATTACTCATCATAATTCACCCTTTCATACCTCATCCAAAAGGTTAGAAATAGTCAATATTTCACCTTGAAATAAAATTTTGATTTTTCATTGAAAAGAAACTCATGTGGTGTAACTTCAAGTGTCGTTTTGCAATCACAGGCCGCAGTGTATTATATAAATAGTCTATATTTATTCTCATAGCTTTGATAATCAGGTAAAAGTGAATTCGGAACTTCACTTGTAAGGAGTCCGAATAAAATTTATTGCAATTTTTATTGCGTCATAAGATAAAAAGAAGAGATTTCGGACCCCAGTCCATAATATTATATGTAGAATAAGTAGATTCTCTGAAATCTCATCTTTCTTGTTTATGATTCAATAGAATAATTGGAAGCAGATGGGAACACTATGTCTTTAATCATATATGTGAAGTCTCCTATATATCTTTATCTAATATATTGTGCTATATGTTTATTACATTTCACAACTGTTGTTATTTTCAGATATTATGACACTGGGTTTCACTTTCATATCCTATATAGATATTATTATCGTTATTTTGTGTAGGAATACATGCCCCATACAGATTCTCCCAATTGGGTAAGGTAATAATCATCTTGTGTTATTTACATAGGTGTTAAGATAGAAATTGAACTGGCTTTACTCTTCGTCTCAAAGTCATTAAATTGTTGACTGGTCCTTACATGATGATGATCTAAAAAATTATAGTGTGTGTGTATTTTGTGTGGGAATAAACTTAAGAGTTTGGTGATAGGATTTCATATAACTTCAAAATTAACTAAGTTGGATTTGAAATTTTGAAAACCATTTTCTTAGTATCTTATTCATTGCCAGGTAACTTTATATTGAGCCTTCATGATAGAATAGTGTTGATAGAGAGCATATGACATAAAATAAATCGATTTAGAGAGAGAATTTATAATGGGAATGAAGTTTTTTAATAACTATATTAAATATCTCTCGTATATAATTGGTCATCTCGTGTATATATATCGTGGTATATATACAAACACACACACATACATACATATATATGAAAAAACAATAGAAAAAATAAGTGGGTCAGGTGTTGATATTAAAAATAAAAATTAAAAAATCCTGGTCAGGATACACACATATATATATATACTAGCCGAATGATCCGGGCAACGCCCGTGTTTTACCCGATTGAATGTTTTTATTCAAATACTATTTGTTACAATTATAAATTTGCGCCTTAAATAAATGCATATATTAGTTAATAACTATAGCCTATGTGCTTTATCTGTCTATGTACTGTTGGCTTCCATAGGCGTCTCATACTGGGAATAAGAAAGAGAGGATTCCATTTAGTTATTAACTAATATAGGCATTTATTTAAGGAGCGACCCGCTCCAACACAATAGTTACAAAACGAAAAAGCGAGTGGGGGAGGCATGATGGGGGGGGGGGGGGGGGGGGGGGGGGGGCAAAGGTTGCGTGATTCCAAAAAAAAAAGCAAACGGTGACAGAGTTGATTGATTAGGAGATGAGGAATGACGCTCGTAACTGTATATAGATATATAAAGTATATACACACTAGAGATGATCAATATTTAGTTATAACATAAATTTTATATATAATTCCAAATATCGGCAAACGATTGAAAGTTATTTATACTCATCTATATTTAATTAAAAAGGCATATTTTAGATCAAAATATAATTTATTTTACCAATATTTCAGTTGGCTGAACGCCAACCTTTTTCAAAACTCATCTATATATATGTGTATATATATTATATATTATCATATATTATATTATCCGTGTCTTCTAACTTGCCATTTAGTTGTGTATCAAATAAAATCGATGACATTGTGGCGACAGAGAGATACAGGTGAACTGCGAGAGTTCATTCACAAACAGCGGACTGGTCAATGTGGTAGCTAATGTTGCCCGACTCAAGATGGTACTTGTAGATAATTAGTTTAGCCACTGCTGTGAGCTACTAGTCTAGGCCCAATTTATCTTGAATTCTTCTGATATTGTCTGGTGCCAGACTCAATTCTTACAGGTACAGGTCAGTGACCAGGGCGGCCAAACCAAATATAAATAGAACAAATCTATCACTTTGTGATAGTTTGACCAGACACGATTTCTCTCTCCACCTGCGGCCATGTTTGGAAGACGGCAGAGCCAAGAATCCTTGTCCATCCACGGTGCTCTCACTCCGTCAGTCCTCCATCACTCCACTGCTCATCCATTACATATATATAGGTCATAGCTTACACCTTTTATAATTTTGTATATCACACCTAACCCCATGATGGTTACCTTTAAAAACATTCTCTTTAATTTGAAAAATTGTATTCCTACAGAAATTGTACTGGGGTTGATAAATTAAGAAAAAGACATCTCCTGGCAGTCTCCGACGACAGATGGCGCAAATCATCAACTTTTAGTAGCACGATCAGTAGATGCCTTTTTCTTAATTCTCTTTGCAATGTTTATTAATAAAATTTGATAGAAATTTTCTTTATTATATTTATTATTATTGTTTATTGTGTTAGTTTTATATAGTGAATACTGAAGATAAAAAAGCATTACAAATAGGTATATATCAAGATAATGGTCGCCAATTGTGAAAAAAAGACGCCTCTTCATTTCAAAATGCATAAAAATGATTGAATTTTCATTTATTCTCTGCCCAATTCCTACATATTCAAATAAGTAAATTTGTACATCATATCCTATGTAAACATTGTTAAAAACATAAGACATTTCACATATATCTATCTAATTTTACATAAATAATGATTATATTTTCATATTTCTAAAGCTCTCTTCTTTAGATTCTCAAACTAGTTACGGAATAGAAATGGAATATCCTCAGTTTTAAATATTTAAATTAACTCTTTTATATAAAAATTCAAAATATTTAATAAAAATATGTGCCAGAAAAATCAATATGGGCATGTCTTTACCAAGTATATGCTCAAATATTCAATGGTAGTAGAATCGGAAGCACAATAAAGGAAATTTGAAAAAACAATTAAAAATATAAAAAAGGTCAGGTGTTGATATTTAAAATAAAAATGATATATCCTGACCGCGTTCACATGGTAATCTCTAGATGGAAGAGCGCCATCTAGTGGAACAAAAATAAACTAAACGTTTATTTAACTTGTTCCGTGATATTTGGCCAACTCAATTTCTTGATAAATCAAGAAAAAAAACCTTGCTTTATCAATAAATTGGGTTGGCCAAATATCACGGAACAAGTTAAATAAACGTTTAGTTTATTTTTTTTCCACTAGATGGCGCTCTTCCATCTAGGAATGTCCATGTGAACCTGGTCAGAATATGCTATTTTTATTTTTAATAGAGGAAAAGTGAATAAAAGAAAGTTTAGTTAACGAGGATAATTTTTAAACAATGACTGAAGTTGCTAATCGCATTGTGTTTTTAGCAGATTTACGCATGCCATCTTTCACGACGATTTAAAATAATTTTGTCGTCAGTTTCAACGATGCGTATGTCTCTTTACTTTCACAAAACAAATATACACATTTATTTCGAATTGAAATTTTCAATTAGGTGTTCAGAAAAAAAAAAAACGCGCGTACTTTCACACTTTGCTTACAATTTTAAAAGAAATATTAAAATTCGGTTTCAAAAATGTAATTTTTCTTAACAATCACCTTTCATTTAACATTTTTATGTAGCTGTGTTTAGAAAAAAAAAAGTTTTTTACTTTAAAGGAAACTTAGAGGAAACTTCTTATCTATAAACATTCTTATATATGTTTCTAATGAAGTTAAACTTTAAACAAGCGGGTTCACGGCTTTTTAGAGAAAACATTTTGTTGACATTTTAAAAACAAAATTAAAGTTAACGTGTTGTTTGTTGTTAAGCAAAAAAAAAAATGTTTTAATTATAACTTTTAACTGAACGCATGAATAGCTGTTTAAAGTTTACTTGAAATTTAAACAGACGTTTAAAGGTGTTTATTTAGAAGGCTGACGTTTATTTGAATCTTGCTGGAACGTCTCAACGGTGAGGTACATCCGCGAGTAAGCCCTGGATCAATGGTGCGCGCGGGGATTTTAGCAATTGTTTCTGCTCCGGGGAATTGCAATATGTATTTCCTCGGAAGCCCATGCCCATTTTTTTGCTTCTTTAGATTCTTTCATATTTGCTCATAATAGTGTTGTCTGTGTGTATCGGTGTTTTGTGGAAACGTGCCTTGATGTGCTTAGGGTCGTTCTTCATGGATCTCCTCTTCAGTTGTGTCACTGCCTATGTTTTTTGACAATTAATTTTGTCAAGAAAACATTTTGTGTTTGGTTTTATTTCATCAAGTTGTTTACTTGAGATATCAAGAATTTTATAAAATACCTTTTAAAATATATCAAATGAAATATAAATAATTCAAGAAAAATAATCTCAAACCTCGTTTCAAAATTATGTAATTGTCTTTTTATCAAAGGGTCTTATCAAAGTAAATTTTGTCAAGAAGTAGTTACATCTGAGATGTTCTTTGGGTAATGGGTGTCTTTATGTGAGAGAGACGTGGGTCGTGAGAGCTGCTAAAACATCAAATATGTAAGGGCACAAATATTCAAACACATTGATTTCTAGATGCTAGGGATGGAAGCGATCAAGCCACCATGCCAACAAGCTCCATAACCAAGAGGTGTGCATTGAAGAAGCTCCCGTGTGGTCAGTGTCCTCCACTACCGGATCAAGCGGAGCCCTGACGGGGTGAGCCTCTGCGGGGTTCCCCAGCGGACATTCCCCGGGCCCGTGGAGCTGGTGGAGGCGGGGGTCGAGGGGCTGGCCTGCCCCCCGTCTCTCCCCTGCAACAAGTCTCTAGAATCAGTCCTTCCTCTCACCCACTGGGGGCTTTCAGAGGAGCAAATACGTAAAGCGGTGCTGCGCAAGGCTCGCGAATGGAACATCGATGTAAGTTCATCTCTCTTCTCACACCTAGTTGAAGAATGTTGTTTCCTTGTGCGCGCGATGTGCCGCCGCAAAGTTCTATCTCATATTTGGACGACGAGAGGGTCCTGACTCTGATACATTTGTACGCCATCTGTTATTAGAAACTATTCATAGCGGGGATTTTTCTTTAAATTAAACCATTTATAAACCAGCAGGAAAGGGAGAAAATTATTTGATTAAAAATAAAAATACGCGCCATAGCTTAAATTTATAGGGTCCTAATATATGATATATATATAATATCAAAAAGGAATATATTGGATCATAATATCATTTATTTTACCAATATTTCAGTTGACTGAACGCCAACTTTTATCAAGGTGTTATTACATATTGTTGTTGTTGACACACATTAAATATGTCATAACACCTTGATAAAGTTTGGCGTTCAGCTAACTGAAATATTGGTAAAATAAATGATATTTTGATCCAATATATGCCTTTTTAATTAATGATTTATTTATGGATTGCTTTATTTTCAAAAAATGTATATATATATGATGGGGTCCACATAAACATTCAAAGAATATAGATATCAAAGATATATATCTAATAATAATGTAATTAAAGGTAATATTGTATCAAAATTGATCTTCAAACGGCTTCATTAGCTTCTTTTCAATTCAGAAGATTTACCTATTAGGTGAAAGTAATATCTTACATCTGAGAGTAAATAGAAGCAGTGGTTTATTTGAACTTCCTATAATATGGTAGTAGTAGCTCTTATCGTGGATTATATTTGGTGTAGAAGTCTTCGTTCTTCTTTCTTATCTCCATACTGGGTGAAGTAGAATGCATCTGCCTTTGTCATTAAGACTGAGAGAACTAGGCCTAGAAGTGTAAGTAGATTGTATTAATGCTCTGTACGCCTCATTTCAATTTGTGTAAGAACTCTTATGGGCTAATTAACTAGAAAATATCAACTAAATCAACATATCACGCTAGAATTGTCTTGACAGCCAAACATTTCTAATTTAAGGTCAAAAGGAAATCTCCCCTGATGGTTGAAAATGGTTTCTTGCAGTCCTTGATGACATTTTTCAATCTATACTATAATCTATAACTGCAGTTAACATCCTTGTTTTTTAGGCGTATCAGCGGGTTTGTATAATATATAATGACAATAAGTAAACTTATGAAAACCATTTAAAATATATCGAATTTGATCTTCTTCAGCTCACTAAAAAGAATCCAAAGTAAAAATTGAAAAAATAAGACATAAATTATTGATCAAATTTACAAAATTATTTTTTACTATACATATAAATTAATTTTCTTATATATAAATTAATTTTCCTATAATATTTTTTTTCTTAAAATGGTCGAATTTTGCTAGAGAATATCAATCAATATTATCATAAAGATCAGCAATGCTTAGCTTTTATTTATTTTAGGATCCCTAGTACACACGTGGTACAGACCATCATAGTCATGGTGGGTAGTAGTTGGCGACTGCAGGTCAAAATGCGCTCTGAAAAAGATGAGTGGTTTTCCTAAAGAAATTTAGATGTTAGTTGAAAATCTATTTAAAACACTAGATATGATGCAAATCTATGATTTATTTCATGTTTACGATGCATAAATACACTCATGGACACAACTAAAGTAAGTGGAATGTATTTGATGTCGCCAGTCGTCTGCTTTTTTTTTTTTGAAGGAGACAGAGGCAATTTTTCTCACTTGATTATCTCGTGTGTCTTAAAAAGGCCAGTGTGTATCAAATATCTTTCAGATTTATTATCTTAATCCCGATATACATGTTAAAAGGTACACCTTACTCAAGTTTTGTCCATGAGTGTATAATAATTATATTTCTTTCTTGATACTTTTAAAAGAAAGGTAATAATATACGTGTAGTTTATGAGAAGTTTATACCAGATATCAGAGTTATTGCCTCTACCAATTAGGATTCACGTTGTAATGTGACTGCAGGAGGAAAAGCTGGATTCGTGCCTGACGGGGAATGCTCCGGGAGACAGCGAGCTGCGCCAGCTCATCTGTAAAACGCTGCACGAGATCCAGCCATGGTTCCACGGCCCGCTGGGGAGGGCCCAGGCGGAGCAGCGCATCTCGGACGGTGGCCAGTGGGACGGCAAGTTCCTGGTACGCGAGCGGGACGGCAGCAGCTACGCTCTGTGCCTCAGCCACGCCGGCCGCCTCAAGCATTACAAGGTCGACGTCCTGCCCTCCGGGGAGTTCGCCATCCAGGACGGCCAGCGCTTTCCGTCTCTCATGGCCGTGAGTACTATACTGTTGAACTTAATTTCATATTTCAGCTTTTTATTAACTTTATATTGTCGGGATGAAAAATAATCAAATAGGCTCCCGAATTACTTCAAATATTTATTTAATTAGTTATATGAAAGATTTTAAGAAATATAAAATAAAGGTTACTATACATGAGACAAATCGACCCAGGAGTTTCAGCAAGAGTGGAGAGCTGAGTTTTTCCCACTTCCACGTGGCGCCACTGTTTCCCCGACCGGTCCGGCCAGTCAAGATAGGAGAGAATACCAGGAAATTCTGTTCTCCTGACAGTATTCCGACACTTTTCTATCAGCATAATTTATGATCATGAAGATTCTGATACATTACAGTTGTTTGGGTTTGGTTGGTGGAAAATTGGTGCACATCGTTGATTATTGGAAATCATGACCCGGGATCGAACCCTGCATTGACCACCTTTTTCTTCATTAAAGGCACCCAATTCTTGTATATGTACTACTTCCCCCAGTGAGTGCAAGTAACCAAACTGGGCCCTTGCTCCTTTTAAGTGAAAGGGTCGAACTGCTTTTTATACGTGTGGATATGTGGCGCAAATTAGAGTAAAAGGCTGCTTCTAACTACCTACCATGATTGTCATGGCCTGTGCTACGTGTACTTGGGTTAGATAGGAATACAGAACATTTAGCGCATTCACATAACACTCCAAGGTATTTCAAAGTTAAGGCTAAGCATATCTGAGATTTTGCGTTAGAAAATATTTCATAGAAATACAAGTATGACAAAGAGACAGCAGAGCAAGTTGGAAAGAACCTATCTGGGTCAAATAGTTTATAATAGGGAAAGATATACGAAATTGAATAGGTTCTGCAGACTTTTTATTATAAATAGACAGCTTCATGCAGCTTGAGGAACTACACTACTATGCGACTTAATTTACATCAATGTAAATAATTAATAAGTTACTTTAAAATATAACTCATTGTAAATAGCTCAACTTGATCAACTTTCTCTCTCCACGATACTAATTATTACAGATAACTTCATTAAATCAACTTCCATCATAGCTCAACATATTGTAAATAACTACCTTGTGGTTTCTTCTATCTTCTTATGTTGTTGTTTATTTGTTTAATGTATATGTTTATTCAATTCTCTTTTTCTTTATTATTTATTTTCTTCTTGATAATTCTGTTACCTACTCTACTACAATATGAATTATTGTAAATAGTTTCACGAGCAATTATCCAGATCGGATATAGTGTGTCTTATACTGGTAATAAATAAATTGAATTGAATTATAATGCAAATATAACATTGAATATACCATATTACTAATTTATTTAAAGGAATAATTTAAAATAATTTAAAATAGTTCTGATTTGATGAATAATTAATGCGGAATTTGACAAACAAACCAATACTTCTTACAGTTATATTTAGAAACCTTTAATAAAACGAGGAATTATCCATTATATTTATAAAAAAAGCAATTAAAATATTTAAATTCAAGCATATATATATACTCTATCGTTATATACGCAGGCTAGTTCAGGAGAAATACATTTATTTTAAAGAATTTTATTTTCATATTAGTGATTGCTTCATTTATACTTCATTTTTATCCATCTCTCTGCAGCGTACAAATCTATTCAAAAGTTGATTAAACCTTTTAATTTATAATTTAATTTGTTATGGTAAACATATTTTCTACTTCATTTTTATGTTAAACTATTAAATTAGTATTCCTCCCCAAATACTTTATATATTGACCCCCCCCCCCCTACCCCCTGAAATTCGCTTTCTTTTATCATCAGTCAATGTTTGTTGAAGTAATTCAAACATTCCTATTCGAAATATAAAATTATTTTTGAAATCTTACTGAATCCTTCAAATATTTAATCAGAGATAAGTTATCGCAAATGTTTCTTTTGAAAGAAAAACCGTAATTTTATTTTAAGGAGAAATACAACTATTTCTATCCTTAAGGATGAAGTATGAAAGAATAAATTGTGAAGTGTAATGATGAACGGAAAAATAAAAGTGTCCATGGTGTCCAGTTCCAATCCCTGGACACTTTTATTTTTCCGTTCATCATTACTCTTCACAATTCATACTTTCATACTTCGTCCCTAAGGATAGAAATAGTTGTATTTCTCCTTAAAATAACATTTTTCTTTCAAAAGAAACATTTGCGGTAGAATTTGTCAATCGTCGTTCTACAATCATAACCGCATTATATTGTATTAGATATAAGTTAATTTAGGAATAAGAAAATGGAATTCATGTTTTTTGGTTATTTGGGATAATCGTACATCTCTTTGTTATGTCAGTTCCTATCTATTTTTTACTCGATAATAATAAATGAGGTAGAAGGAAACAGAAGGAATCTTTAGCGAGATTTTTACATTCATTCAATGTTCGCTTGAATAATCAAAACTCTCTCTCTACAATTAGAAATATAAATGTGTTTCCATGAATCTCATGAAATAACAACCTTCAATTATTCGCTCAAATATTCGGAAAAAGAATAACGAATGCATTGCTACAGATATTAGGATAAATAGATCAGTTATTTAGTTGTTCAAGGTGCAGCTGTCTCTACTCTAAACTAGCAAATATAAGTGGGAAAAAAATACGTGAGAAGTTCTTTCTTTCACACTCAAATTTTCGTAGAGTTAACTCGAACTCTACCATTGAAGAGAAAAAACGTTTTCAAAATCTTAAGAAATAAAAACTCTCAATTGCTTCCTTTAGGAGATTAACAAGCTTATTCGAATCTTAACCAGTGTTTTTACCGAATTATTATCTAATTAAAATGTAAATAAGCCATCCAGGTGACAAAGAGGTTCCGTTTTTAGAGACATTAACCATCGTGATTGTCTTATTTATGTATTTATTTTAATTCGACATGATTTATTTAACTATAAGCTGTTTGAAGCGATTAAATAGAAATAACAGTATGTGGTTCAGGATAATGAACTGGTAAATAAATTATAAAAGAGCGAGAGGATAGTAAAACTAATAATAAAGTAAAACAAACAAAGATAACTGATTTGGATATATCTGAATTAACGTATTTGTTACTTAAAATTTATTAATTTGTTTTTTTTTCCCGAAAACAAAAGATCAAGAATACAAATATTTAACCAAATTTCGAGATTATTTAATGATGTTACAAAAATAACAATAAAGATATTGAAAATTATTATGTTTTAATATAAAGGGTTTATATAGAATAAATATAGTATTTTTTATAAATAAAGTAAAAATAAAAATCTCGCATTTTACTCTCTCATACACAAAATAACTGAAGTAAAAATTGTAAAAACATATTAAAGGATTAAATATCGTTAAAATGAAAATATATTGAATACTTTTAAAATCATCAATTAAAAAGGCATATATTGGATCAAAATATAATATATATGTCTTTTTAATTGAAGATATATTTATGGATTGCTCTATTTTAAAAACTTTTGCAAATAATTAGGTAAAAAAATAAAAAAAGTTAATAAATATAAATTGAATAAATGCCTATATAAAATAATGTGGTAAATAAATTAAACTTTGAGACTCACAATTGGAGATACATCGTGGATATTGGCTCGGCAGTAGAAATGATGATCTCGAAGAGCCCTGTGGAACGCTATTCTTACCTGATGTCGCGCTAGTACATCCAGGGGTAGCGATGCTGTCACATAAAGGAGCATGTAGCGGCGGGTGGGCGGTATGGTTGGCGGCAGAAGACTGGGTCATGATGGTGAACCAACTTCTTGATCGAGGCGTCGTTAGTAGAGATCTGGAAGATGATGATTTGGACACGAATAACTTCTATAGTCGTAGATTTAGCCAGCTTATTTTCCCATACTGTAATTTTAACTGTCCTGTCGGTTATTACAACAGTCTTATTGTAAAACTATTCGGCAACAATTGAAGAAATGTTTGTGAAAAGAAGGCAGTGGGCGAGTGATGAGATTTTTATTTGGAGAGTAATTTTCAAAAGTGTGAACACTAAATTTGACACTCTCACATGCTGATAAACGGACTATCCGCTGGGCAGGAAGATGGGGATTATATGTAGAGTCATTCGAATTTCAGAGAAAATATCCTCGTGTGTGAATAGTATTTCTTCGAAGGGAAAAGAGGGGGGAAATATTTACATAGCGATAGCATAACATAGGGTTTCAGCAAAATTTTACAATTTAAAATGACAGAGGATAAAAAAAAATTGGCATTTTAAAGTAAAAAAAGATATATGTATTTCTATCTAATTAACATAAAAAAGTATGTATTTCAAAAATACAGTATGCAAAACGTGACATATATACCTTTATCTAAAATCTAGAATTGGTAAAATTAATGATTTTTTGATCCAATATATGCCTTTTTATTTAAAGATGTATTTATTATTTGCTCTATTTTCAAAAAAATATACCTATATATTTATTTATTACCAGTTGCAAATAAGACACGCTATATCCGATCTGGATAATTGCGCGTGAAACTATTTACAATAATTTATATTGTAGTAGAATTGGTAACAGAATTGTCAAAAAGAAAATAAACAATTAAGAAAAAGAGAATTGAATAAACATATACACTAAACAAATAAGCAACAACATAAGCAGATATAGGATGCACAAGAATGTTGAACAAAATTTATTATTAAATACAAAATGAAGCTGCATAGAAAAACGACTTATGAGAGACAATATCTATATCTCATTTCAATGAAAATTATATTCATATCAATCAAAAATAGCTTATCTGGAGAACGATCAATGCTACTTTGGATTCGTCTTATGTTTTTAGATTGGTCCGTTTTAGTGACTGAATAGTGAAACACAGCTGTAACTTTAACGTTTAAATCACCTGCTCATTTATCCGCATTCTGCCAATAGGCAGCTTCTGTTATTGGGCTACTCTCTAACAGATAAATAGGCATTAAAGCCTCAATTTTACTCCGTAGTGTCTATTAAAAGTGTAATGTACTTATTCATTTTCCAGCCAATCAAGGAATATTGTAATTGGATAATGTAGGACCCACTTAGGTAACTCTCAACGATTGGATTTTCCATTTGTTACACTAATTAGTGCAATATTAATAACGCCAATTAAAATCTGGCGCAAGATTCTCGAGAATTTTCCACAGCGTGTTCATCCGGATTAGCTTCCAGTTTAATTCTTTAAGCTTCGAAACGTGATTAGTGTCTGGATTCTAACACATCTGGGCTGAGTCTAACTGAAGCTCTTAATTTTAATTAACGCAACATAGATTTTAATATTAACTGGCGCGATAATTCCTAATCAGACGATGCTGTTGGCCAGGCAAACTTGCTAGGAAGTATTGATATCAACAATTCACGCTAAATATATGAATTATTGGAGAGCTGATATTGTGGATCACACAAACCTTAAATATACTATAATATACTTAGTTATAACCATTAAATTAAGACTTAGAGGTCAAATATTATAATATATAACTAAATGTTTGTATAAAATTCTTTAAATTTTAATTCCATTTATATGAGTTAAGTGAATACCCATCGAATATAAAAAAGTAGAACATATATAACAAGAATAATTTTAAACACACAATGGACATATATATAAATATTTAATTAATCAAATTAGAATTTAAAAGTGATAAAAAGACCAATTATTGAAATAAATAAAATCTAAAAAATAAAAATTTAAAATATTAATTATTATTTAGATTTCAAAATGAATCATTTTAGTTATTGAGATATTGAATTATTCATAATTAATATCTTCATTAATTATTCATTAACTTTCAAATTTTACATTTATTTCTCTCTAATTATATGTATCATATATATTTAATTTTGACCATTGATTACTACCGTTTCCTCACCTGGAATACGTAGAGATTTCAAACAATGTATAAGCTCCTCATAGTCTATAGTAGCCTACGTCTATCCGCCATCTCCCGAAGACTCTAATATGTTCAGATATTGAACATTGATCAAGAAAACTGTAGCAATAGTTGCCAATATATCAAGTTTTTTTTTTTTAAATTAAGAGTAAATACTTTCTCTTCAAGAGTTCGAGGAGCACAAAGTGTTTGTGTCAATCCATTATTTAGTTTCAAAACACAACGCTATGAGGAAATATTTACTTCTATGGAGTTTCCATTTTCCGTAAAGCGATGGAGTGATCGGATTGTCAATTGGATTCCTAGAACGATATCTCACCTTTTCCCCCTGAAGAAAGTTCTCTATTATTGATCGGGCAATTCTGCCCCATCCCGCCTATTTGGCAGATAGCCTGCAATGGGAATCATAAAATATATATCACACTCTCTTAAATAAAAAGAAAACGACCAAGGTAACGATGTTATAAATGAAGAGGAAAGTAAGAGCTTGCGGCCTGCCGGAATGGTCTCTCGCTTTGATTGCCAGGGTGTCGGCTGCTATCTGGCGTGGCCTCCAGGCACGTGGGATTGGGGCGCGACGTTGATAGCCTATGTGCTATTTCTATAGACACTTATTAAACAAAAACCGTTAAAATTTAACGTGCTTATACCAATAATCTATATCATTTGCAATAATTTTTGTAAAGTGTTTTTGGTCTCTTTTTTCGATCAACATTGAGAGTAAAATTTATAAAATACTGAAATTTATTTAAATTTAGAGTATCATAGTTTACTTAAGAATATTTCGAATAACTTCAATTATTTAATATAAAATAAATGAAATATAGAGACAGAAAATGCTCACTTCTTATCTTTGCTTCCACCAATGACCCACGTCAATACTTCATCACCTTCCAAGAACATTAATTACTTTTTTATCCTTCTTGGCCTCTTGTTGGAAATCGATGTAAAGCTTAGTGATCGACTGCCGAGAAAAGTGATTTTTGGGTTTTTGAATATCTCTATAAAATCTGCAGGATTTGAATACTACTTCCCTTAGTATTCAAGGAACTTTCGTTAAATTTACGGAATGTTTCAAAATAAAAAAAATATTACAAGATCAATTAAAAGGTTATTCAGTAACCTTTGAAATAATCCCTTTCATATTTAAACACCTATGCGATCTTGTTTCCTGATTTTCGTATTAATTTTTTAGTCGTCTTCTTTCAAGACTCTGAGGAACATTTTTCTATTATGAATTCTCGTGATTCGTATCTTTGCCCTTTAAGAGACATTTTCATTTGACTGTATAGGAAAAAGTGATTCGGCATAGGTTCCGGTGAGTATGGGACCTAAGGAAGTGTGTGCTTAGGAATTTTACATTTCTTTTTAATTGTACACAAGGGATTTATTTTTATATAGAAAATTGTTTCTTGGCGAAGAAATGCAAAGCTAAAACAGCCGTGTGAGGTCTGATGTTGGTTAGTAACCCAAAACTTGCATAACTTCTATTCTGATTGAATAGTGTCGTGATTAATAGAATCAACTAATCCCATCGAAAGATCCGTTATCCACCAAAGTTCCTGGATGCCAATTTTTCGATTTTCCACAATTTTTACTGAAATTTGGTCGATGATTTCTGTCTTTTTCTTTAGGTCTTCCGATTCATGGATATTCTTAGATTGAGCTCCGTACACTTTTAAAGTGTCTACCATTCATAAACTGCGTTTATGTTCTCTAACTATAGTATAGATGACCCGAATAAAGAGGCGAGAGTTCTTATAAGAATGCAGCCAAAGTCTACGCTTCATTAAAACGTGGTCCAATGTAGGATATCAATTAACTACAGTAAAAAGGACTTGCCTCCAACCTCCGGCGTTAGAAGGATACTTCTCTTTTCTTGGCACCGTCTTGCACGCCTGCAGACTGGTTCAATAGGTCACACTTGCAAGAAGGCCTCCGCTTCTCTCCTGACACTACAGATGTCACTTCCGCCAAGTATCCCGCTCAACAGTCCATTGAGCGACCCCGATTTATAGACTTCTTCGCTGTCACTCTCGACGCTCATTTCAGTGTTAACTTTCACGGAGCAATTAGCTTCCATACAGTCCAGCCAAGTTGTTCTGCTCCACCAACCCAGCCCGGATAACTTCAGGGCACTTACGCCAACGACTAAACTGTCTTGGTCCGCTGCTGTATTCCGGGGCCAGCGATACTCTCTTGTTTATCTCGCATTCTCAACTCTAGTCTACCACCCACGTCACATTGGCCTTGGGGGCTCTAATGCTTTAGTATATTTATTGTAAATCATTACTAACGTTTTCTGTAGTTTTTTTGAAGATTTATAAATTAAAAATATTTTATTATAGAGAATATAATAAAATATGGAACACAAACACTATGGCGATTTTCTTATTCTTGAGGCTGATAGACCTATTATTTGGAAATGATGTCTGCGTGGGTATTTGTATGAATGACCGACCGTGAGGTTAGAGCTGAATCAGATATCATCATTCCTCAGAAGGCAATGATAAAAAACACATCTCTGTCTTTTATTTACTTTTTATATTTAGAACGTCATTAAAGATAAAGAGGGCAATGAAAGATAAGTTAATACGTATTTCCAAATTGCATTCCATTTGTCCTAGCTTTTTTCTTTTCTGTTCTTGACATTAAAACAATACCTGCATTAAGTTTATACCTCATTAGTATGCGAATTTCACTTGTTGTCAGAACAATGAACTATTTTTGTTTTAGGGGAGAAAAATGCAATTTATTTTAATGTGCATTTTATTAATCAAGATTCACGTTGATAAGACCTAAATTCCGACCATTTCATTTCCAATGTTGGTTAAGAGAGAGCCCATTATATCCAAGAATGTATGTTATATAAGGAAATATAAATGGAGAATTTTGTTAAATATTATATTCTTTATATAAACTCTCCCTCTCAACCGCGCGACCACGCGGCGCGCGAGCTCGGCATTTTTATGTCTAGATGAAGAGGAGTTCGAGTGTTCCAACCCATATGCGGTTCTGGCGGAGAGCCAAGATAAAGTGCTACACTACTGTATGATTTACATCGAGATAAATGAAATGGAATCCGAATAATCGACGGTAAAAAGTTCAAAGAATCCTTTATATTCAGAGGCGAGCGACGGACATTCAAATTTGTCCGTGAACAGCGGCGAATATGTAAATCGGGCCGCGGGAAAAAGATAAAATTGGGCGGAGCAGGTTGAGGCTGCGAAAATGGACGACCCAAAAAAAAATCACTGAACTTTTTAACCTGTAAACCAGAACAAAAGAAAAAGGTCTGACCCTAAAAGTCAGCGGTCAAGATTGAGAAGCTGGACGTTAGCTCTCTAAAACCAACTGGCCACAGGCAGCAGCAGGCGCTGAAAAAGGCTAGAACAGCAGCAGCATTGTTCAATCAATGCTGCTATGTTCATTTCAGCAATACATGAAAGCCTTGGAGGAATTGCTAACCAGCTAATGAAGTTGTCCGACCATATTCTGGTCGGACTGGCCAGCAAATAAGAGGATATTCTGGTGGAGAAAGAGCTCAACGTCATCATAACCTTCTTCAGGCATTCCCGTTCAAAAAGAAGGTGGAGATTGCCATCGGGAACCTGCCCATCACAGTGAGAAAAGCCTATGCCTATTAAGTGGTGTCCTGTAACGGCTGCACCTGGACTACCGGCAACAGGAAGGTCTTCGTCCTTCTGAATTAAGGAAGGAAACTCCACCAGCTCCCTGCCATGTTGGTGTTATTCCGAAGAAGTGTCCACACTCGCCTACATTATCTACGGCGCAAAGTGTAGTAGATGTTACCGCCAGGGACATCGGTGAGCCACCTGCCCCTTGGGAACTCACTGGAGTTGTCCTACCCATCTTCAAGACACCTGAAGTGGACTGGTGTTGACGCCTTCGTCATTCCAGCCTACGCACTACCATGAATCCACAGTGATCGGCTGTAAAGGGTTCAGACATCATCATGCAGAACCTCTTGACACCTTCCAGCCCTGCCGCGTCTTCGACCGCGTGGCGAACCGTTCTTTACCTTCTAATATATTATTATATCCGAGCCTTCTGTACCGGTGCCGGGCGCCAATCCGTTGCCAATCACTACCACCCTTCCTTGCTATCCTCGAACAACACTGTGCAAACAACGGTCTCTGACAAGGAGTTCAACCCTCAAGGCCCAAACCAAATAGCATTCTTGAACAGCTTACGATCATGTAGAGGAGCTATTTGAACTTGCCGCCGACTCCTTCCTAAATCCCCTATATGAGGATGTTGACAGGTACGTGATAGAATGTGCTGTTTTGTACCGGCCAGAAATGGAGGTTATCCTAGGTTGGCTTACCTTAAGCAGAAGATCATTCTGGGTGAATTCCTCGATTGTCAAATTGCAAGTGTTGGAGACAATAACGACGATCTAAACAAGAAGTTTTCCAAATTCAAGACGGCTTGAGATAGCTGATGAATTTCAGACCTCCCTTCAGTGAGGGATCAGACATCTGTGGTAAATAATTCAAATTTAATTTAAATGTACTTATTGTTTTTTAAATTTTTGTTTGCATTTTTTGTTTTATGATAGCTGAATATCAATAAAATTAAGTTAATTTTCATTGCCTCTCTCTCTCTCTCCTTTAACTAAAATAATCAATATTTTTCTGTCAACAAATTCATAGCAACTCTTAGCATACACATCTAATTACTATGTATCATTGCTGCGATGCAGTGTCTCGATGCCTATTCTTTCAAATATCTGAGTAGTGTTCTTCCGTGTACAAGGCATTTGCTCGAGTGATTCTTAATCGTCAATTTATATCGTCTAATCTCAGTCCTTTAGGAAAGATCAAAGTGTAGTGTATAGAGCACAGTGATCAATTTTTCTCTCGACGCAAAACTGTTTATAATGCGTGGACGATGAATAAATATAATATATCCGCATTAAAGTTGAAATCTTATTCTAAAATGGCAATGCTCAAGATTTTTTATTACATAGGAAACTCTCTTTAAATGTTAATAATGTAATCTAATTACATTTACTAGACCTATCGCGCCATCTGTTAATGAATTTTGAAACTATTAGCTCGAACCTTTCCTTTTCAAAATGAAATAAATTCCTACTACGATGGAAAAATTATTGGGAGGGTTTATCACTCATGAGCTAGGCCCTTTCAGCAATTCTTCCATCGCAGAAAGGATAGTAGGGACTTTTTTATTTTCTTACATAAAACAAAAATTTCGCGCTGTTTCAAAATCCATTGTTTAGTATGAGCTAGAATTTTAAACATTTGTGTGATGTCCCTCCCTTGATAATAAACCAACCTATGAGACCCTATAAAATTAAGTACAAACATGTTTTCAAATTTTTACATTCGTAAAACATTTTTAGATTAGAGAACCTTAGTTGAAATTTTACTATAGAAAATTCTACAAACACACAGTTACATATAGAGAATATTAAAAGTATAGTTTATTTTAATAATCATATTTTTACAAAATTTGACCTTTCATGAGAGAACACATATATTTTGACACAAATTTCACAGAGTATGTGTAGTATACAATTTAGAATATATGTGAAGATTACAGAGAGTGTGTATTTATCGTATATTTAAATAGGAAATTGATGATCAGAGAGCTGAAATGTAAAGTTAGAACTAAGAATATATTTCAATCATTAGGTATTGGGCTTAGAATTCCACTTGTTTAGATTAGCATTCGACTTATATAGTTCAGCATTCCACCTATCCGGTTCAGGCTTCCACTCATCCAATTCGAGTTTCCACTCACCTAATTTAAACGTCCACTCATCCAATTCGAGCTTCCACTCACCTAATTTAAACGTCCACTCATCCAATTCGAGCTTCCACTCATCCAATTTAGGCTTCAACTCATCGTATTTAGGCTTCTACTCATCCAATTTAGGCTTCTACTCACAAATTTAGGCTTCTACTCATCTAATTAAGGCTTCTACTCATCCAATTTAGGCTTCCACTCATCCAATTCCAGCTTCCTACCGTCACCTGCAGAGATAATCCACTTGGATGAAGTCGGTGGGTGCGAGCTGTTTAATTAATCAGAATAAGGGAAATCAAATAATTAAGAAATTTTTTGGTGGGGGCGATGTCTATCATATGGCGGCGGCCATTACTTTTATCTGGGCGGTAATTATCAGGAGCAGCTAATTAAGATTTTTTAGCCGCACATTAGGCGCACATCTTCAGGGCGCTATTAATTCTGGCGCTAATGTGGAGCCGACATTTGAAACACGGGCGAGATTAAACTGATTAACCAGTTATAAATCTCCCCATATTTATTCTCCATAAACCATTTCTTACAAATTTCCAAACTCCGAAGACATATGGTCGGACCTCTATAATGTTAGTCCTAAGTCAAAAATAATACTTGACGATTTTAAAATTGCTTTTCTCGTGTAGTCTATATGTCGGCCTGGATAAAAAACGAGTTTCCTCTTTATTCTTTTTTCAATAGAGAGATATTTTTCCATTTTGTACAATAAAATATATAGTCTAGAAGATGTTTATATATAAATATATATATGGCTCTATATATTCAGAGAGAGTTGAAACTAGGCACATCATATAAATAAAATATATACGAAAGTAGAGATTTTAAAAAATATTTTTTGTTATATATAGAATTAATGTAGCGGAAAAACTCTATTTTAAAATTTTAATACAAGAACCTTTTGAAATGGAAATAAAATTTATTAATAGTTATTTTATATTTCTTGTACAAATACTAGAGAATACAGTGATGTTTTACAATATTTATTATTACCTTGAAGGAGACAATATATATTACTTGCCAAATATATTTATAAGAATATTTTGATTATATATATATGTAGTGGTTTAAGTATTTGTATTAAAATTATTCCTATATAATCCAGGAGAAATACTATGAATTCAATTTGAAATGTTGCCCTTGTTATATATGTATCAAATGTAACGGTGGGTTTAATATGAAATAGGATTTGCTAAGTGGCGAGCAAGGGCTGGAATACAAGGGAAACACTATATAAAAAGAAACCATTAAGTCTGATTATGTTGATATATAGATGGTTACGACATTCGTTAAAACTATGCGCCATCTATCGACCGTTTCTGTAAGCTAGTGGATTTGTGTCGGGGACTACACCGGGAGACCACGGCTTCAGGCTATGGCTATCAACTACTAAGGCATACTACATGGATTTACAGGATTTTCAGAAATTTCTATAGGGATATTTTGGTGGTAAAGTAGATAGACAAATTCTATAAGGAGAAATAACGATTATTTCTAACCTTAGGGATGAAGTATGAAAGGATGAATTGTAAAGAGTAATGATAAACGGAAAAATAAAGTGTCCAGGGATGGAAATCGAACCCACAGTGTTCCGCTTACCGGACAGATGCCATGTCCACTAGGCTACCCTGGACAGACAAATTCTATAGCCGAAATATCGATGGGAATTTTGCCGGGAGGATTTTGATCAATAAAACAAAAGCTACCACCTTCGTCAAAATAGAAGCAAAAACTGGTTTACATTAGTAATTAAATAGCTAATTTGATTAACCTTAGATACTATAGATTTATATATGCATGTATGACCTATTTTGGCCGTATTATAGGCCAAATAATAACGCCTGATTGAACATAGCAACACCTTATGCTGAATTAGGCTCGAATTAAGTTTATCAGATATGGGAAAGGTACATTTCGAAGCAAAATGTAGACTTAGTTGAGACTGATTATTTAGGACGGATGAAACAATTGAGGAAACCTACGGAACCTAATTGGCCTAGAATTACGCTTCTGTACACATGATATATGAGACTTAATATAGGCTACCCAAGGAGCTTATTTGAAGCTGAAGTTTAGGAGCGATCATTTCGGATAGATGAAGCAATTAGGCAAAGTATGAGTTGGGATTGAAGTTAGGTCGATGAATTGGTAAAGTTAAAATATTGCCACGTGGAAAATTAGGGAAGACAAAAACTTCAGAGGGGACAGTAATTTATTTCAGGGAAGGACAAAACTAAGAAGGGTAAACAAAAGATAAGCCACGAGGGAAATTTACAGAATAACAAAATATAAACATAAAAATGACCACTCTGTTAATAAAAATATTAAAATTAATAAATACTCTGTTACATAGCTTCTTCCCTATGGGAGCTGTGACCCACAGCTAGCAATTATTGTAGATACTGACATGGATCTGATGTGCTTCTGCCAATGATTCCATCGAAGTCTTGGAACTTTGTCCCTAGAACCTTTGCGTCCTTTTTCTTGCGGCGTGAAGAGTGGCTTTGTCGTCGTATCGTCTATAGGGACATCGTCATCTTCGAGGGAAGTCTTGGCTTTAGCACGGCGGTGGAATCCTGGAGTCAGTCTCCGAAAATGTAGATCACAGCACCCATGGCTTCAAGGTCTTCTCGGCGGTCTTCAGTTTGTCTTCCCTAACTTACCCAGCATCTCCACCAAAATGCCACGTGGAAAATTAGGGAAGACAAAAACTTCAGAGGGGACAGTAATTTATTTCAGGGAAGGACAAAACTAAGAAGGGTAAACAAAAGATAAGCCACGAGGGAAATTTACAGAATAACAAAATATAAACATAAAAATGACCACTCTGTTAATAAAAATATTAAAATTAATAAATACTTTGTTACAATATTTATGTGGGGACTTCTATAGAGCTAAGTTCGGGTTTAGGTCGAAGGTTTGCGATAGTTAATCATAATTAGGACAAGATCATGGCTGGTCACGTATGTAAATAGGCTCTTTACGATAGTCGCAACACAATAAAGGCAACCTTTAAGGTCTAGTTGGACCTCTGGTCAGGTCGGTAAGTTCCGATAGTTGAAACACAATTCAGATAACCTATGAGGTCCATGTTGAGGGATATATGAAATGTGAATCCATAGTTGGTCAAACATCACAAATCAATGAAAAGTAAGATAGAGATCGTTGGACACTATATCTATGTATTCCATAGTAAATTCACCCGGATTAAAAGTCTGATAAAGCATTAATAAGAACGAAAATTCCTTTTAAAGACTATTCGAATTTATAATTCTATTAAAATTTCACTCGATTAAAATATCTGACATTTAAAAGTATTTAAATAATTTCAATTTTAGATGTATAGATTTAAAGAGAGGACGCGTTGATAATAGTTCAGCACATTCGATTCTCCGATGAAGTTAATAATGACAAGCCCAGTAAGTAAGAGCAGTCTAATTAACCCCATATTATATTCATAATTGAGCGTAATTTAATTACATTTAATTAGGTTTCGTGATCAAAATTAAATTATCCTTCTCAGGCGCACATTTTAAACAGAAAATTGGACGTAATCCTGTGGTTTTACTTTTGAACCCTGAATCAACTAACAATAGAGTAAAAGTATACTTTTAATGAGGAATTGTAAGTGTAAATTAAAGTAGACTTTGAGAGTTTCTAAAAGTCAATTGCAAGAGAACTTTAAATCTTTTGCTTCCACAGGGACTGCTATCCGCGCATGTTGGAGATTGTTTGGGATGAAAATACGCTACTTATACAAAATATTAATAAAGATACATCAACAATTTCGAATTATTTATTTCCCGACGCCTCAGTGACTTACGTCGGTGAATAAATAACTCAAAAGAGAGGAATTTGTGTATCTCTATTATTTACTAAAAAAACTCCCAACCAGCAAATGATTTTTACAACTTCTAATACAAAGCAATAACGCACTTTACAAAAAAATCAAACTTCTACTGTCCTTACTGCGATGAAAAAATATTTTAGGAGGCCTTGACTCATCAGTGATGGAATCTCCCAGCGGTTTGGCCAATTTAATCTATCAGACCGCCTCTTTAGAGCTCTAATACTGTATTGGATCATTCTGCTTTTATATGCTACACTGAATGGTGGAATCTTTGAAATGATATTTCAGGAAAAACTATGGACATAAGATTTTAAGACAGTAGAATTACATTTAAATATTTGCATCGAGCAATGCTCTTCCGCAGACAACAAGGACAAGTTAGGAATAAATTAATACAAAGCAATAATTATCTATATACATACATCTATATCTATATACATCGAATGAAGACATTAATACGCGAATGTTTCTTCTACAAATAAATCAAACTTCTACTGTCCTTACTGCGATGAAAACATATTTTTACTCAATATCACATCATATTTTTATTCATAGTAAACGTGGTACAGGCCATGATGGCTACTTTGGTTTAAATAATTGTTTTATTTTCCAATAATTTATATAAATGACGATTAATCTACCAAAATATTTTTAAAAGAACAATCCAAAATAAGCCAAATCTTTAAAAGATTGGTATTGTTGATTGTGAAATATATTCAGAATACATGGAAAATGTACTACACACACAAAAGAGGCACCACCCCCTTTAGATATTTCATCAAAGTAATACATTTTATAAACTTACAATACATCCGTAACCTCTCAGACCCACTATAGCCTCTCCCCCTTCGCTTGTAATCCACCTTTCCAGATGCAACTAATACCGCCCATAGTTAGATCATGTATTCACTTTTCAATATCAGGCATCTATACAATAGACATTAGAACTTCAAAGCCAAGCCCAGAAAATATAAGATTTACTCATTCGGTGTACCTTCCCTTTTTCTTTCCTTCTTCCTACAAATAGAAAATATAAAATAATTTACTATCTAAAAATGTCAAAGGTTTCAGAAATCAACGGATTGGTTTCTACATTTCAAGCTTGTTTTATCATGTCTAATTTCACCTTTGATGGGTAAAATTTTAATATATTGCTCTAAATAGTACAATACACGCCCGCGCGTGCAGGCGCCGATAATTCCTTTGTAAATAGTTTCACTTATCGGGTCATGTTTATTTTGAGCCTATTGAAGAGAAATTGGCTCGAAAGATATTGCCTATTTACTTTAATAAAAGATAAGCTAATTGTTAAATTTTATTATAAAGGCATTTCTATAATACAATATAATGCGGCTTGTGATTGTAAAACGACATTCGAAAATTATCCCGCATTTGTTACTTTTCAACGAAAAATCGAAATTTATTTCAAGGAGAAATAACGGCTATTTCCAACCTTAGGGATGAGGTATGAAAGGATGAATTGTGAAGAGTAATGATAAATTATTTTTTTCTTGGATTTCCATCCCTGGACACTTTTATTTTTCCGTTTATCATTACTCTTTACAATTCATCCTTTCATACCTCATCCCTAAGGTTGGAAATAGCCGTTATTTCTCCTTGAAATAAATTTTGATTTTTCGTTGAAAAGAAACAAATGCGGGATAATTTTCGAATGTCGTTTTACAAAAAAGCATTTTTGTTCAAGGCGTGCAGTGTAGAACGCACTCTTTGTGATAAAGAATGTGCCACAACACCAGTTTTGAATACTTTATGTTATATATACGTAAGTACCAAAAGATGAACTCCCCTAAAAGATACATGAAAGAGGTACCTCTTTTTATCTATAAATACCATTCCGGCAATATTATGTTATATATATATGCATGTGTATGCAAATGTTAGACAGCTTGTAGTCTTGTAAATAAATCTGTTGAAGAGTTTTCTTCGAAACCTTGCCTTTTTAAAATGCATAATAAAGATATATATATACCTATTGGAAATAACTCTTTAAACTCTAATAGGTTCACGTTGCAGTTTTTATCGTTTTATATACTAGAACAAATAGCCATGTGTTGAACACAGCCACTAGGAAGTGTACCTTTGATGACAATTCTTCCCCCAAACCTTTTGTTTTTCAAGAGAGTTCAGAAATTCACCATTGCTTATTTAAATTATGTAAAATAGTCGTAGAATGATTTCTAATTATAAACTGAAATACCTTTCATACGTGTTAACATTACCAATTTGACATTGAAATGGTATCGCACGTGGGTGTGTAACAAGAACACATGAGCCGAAATCAAAATCCTAAATTACTATCTATCGTGTATTCGCAATTTTACAAAATTAATATATTTGCTTTTTAGCAATTTTACGTTGTATCCGTCACAAGCGACCAAAATAAAATGTTAAGGCCGGGGCGTGTGATCTATGGGCCAATCTTTCATAAGGCAACTGCAGCGATGGGCGTAATGGGGCGGAAATAATGAGGCCGGGATCTCCTGTAGGAGGCCCTAATGTACGGAAAACTTATTTCTATTAAATCCATCGCTAGATCCGAGTTAATAAAAGTTGTGCGATAACGATCAAAATATTTTGACGTGAATTTCCTTTTTATAAGAAAAGTAAGCTCCATAAATTCCAAATATTTCTTTGCTGTAACAAACAAAGAAATGCCTTCCTTGTTTTCTCGAGGGAAACACGTTGCTTTTTAAAATTATAGAAAGTTTCTAAAATTAAATTTCGGTGAAGGAAATCCAATATGATCCTCAAATATTGGTTCGACTTTTTCAACTCCGCTTGAAATGTCTTGGAGGGCACTTCTGGAGTAGGCTTGTTTTATCCCCTCCTTGTGTTGCGCCTGGCACAGCGTCCTAGACTGTTGCATGTCCAGCTGTCCCACATTTACGGCTGATCTCGTACATTTCAGTAGCCATTGATATTTTTATTCCATTACATTATCGAATGGAAATTATATAATGGCGCGTGTTCGTATAGGTGTGGAGGGAGTTAATTAGTGTTATCATTTTGGGAAAACGTCCGGGGTGTACAATCGGACTGTGATTAAAATACGGCCTTATTTATCAATGTGTCACCGACCGTTTCTAAGCAGTACTCTCTCTCTCTCTCTATATATATATATATATATCACACTACAAACACACATCTTATATCTATGCCACACACATACACAAACTATCTATACTGTGTATATATATATCTTCTGTTATATAAGTGGAGAAGGCTTTGCAAAATTTTCAGTAAATAGTGCTGTTTTTGAATAAATACACCATCCAATTTCTGATTTCACTTAATTATAGAATTTTTAAAGAAATATAAAACTCCACAAACATATATTTAAAGTATAAAAATAGGAACTTTTAGTTTAAAAAATCAATATATTGAAATAATTTCAATATTTAAAGTTCAATGTTGAACAGCTTCTATAAGTGATGGTATGCAGTGTAATCAGAGACAGGCATTAAGAACCCTATACCACCATAATCCTTGTTTTCCTGGATTAATCAATAATCAAATTTCTACACACCTCACACTCATCAACGCGGGCGCACACACACACAAAAAGGCATATTCTGACCACAAGAACATGAGCCCTTTTGATGCCAGAGCGCCATCTAGTGAAACAGAAGTAAACTAAACGTTGATTTAGCCAGTTTCCTGATATTTGGCCAACTCATTTTCTTGATAAATCAAGAATAGCCAACCATGAACACGTTTGGTCTGTTGGCCCTCGTCAGCATGGTGCAGATTGTACCACTGCGGCCAAACATATTTTGGTCCCAGAGGCTTCCTGAGAAATCAAGAAATGGGTATTTAAGGCCAAACTTGCGTTGTTATTGTTTCTTATCCCCCTGTGTAAAGATTACACGAATTCCATGAGTCCATGCTCCTCGAGCTGTTTTATGATAAGCAGCGACCTCTCCCAAAGGTCCTGTTTAGTGCATCTAATGCAAGCCAAAATGTGTTCTGGAGCTACAGGTGCCAAGCTAGATTTTGGGAAGTGGGGTAGATTTTGTTATTATTTTCTATCTTCAATGGCTTGAGATGGCCTGTTCTAAATCTTATTAGTGTTGTTTGATACTGTCTCTCTATTTCTGATGTTCAGAGCTCCTCCTGGGTTCACTCCACTGTACCACTGTGGCAAACTTGCGTAAATACTCTATTTATTCAAATATATATATATTTTTCATATATATGTGTGTGTATATTGCGTACAATAAAATATATAACCTGAAATAGGCATTAAATCCTAGTTCTATAGGACTGCGACAGTTGTAAAAGAATGTTCGTTGACCCATCGACGCCTCTGGGAAAAGTCAACTCTGGCAAACAAGATTTCAACATTCTTTCGGGTCAGCAGTGTCGGAACTGTTTCAATATTAATTAGTGTTACAAAAACTTAATTTCAATCCTAAACGACTATTAATTACATCCTTTTAATTAGAAAATAGAGAACTAATTTTAATTTCGTTTATATATATCTAAGAAAACTAAATATTTGTCGAGAAAAGCGCGAGCTCTAATTTAATCAAATATTTATCTCGGCAAGTTAATCAGTGGTCTATTTATTCAGAATAACTTTTAATCTCCGTGTTTGGAGAACTTGAGGAAAAAATATTTAGGAACAAATTATTGGGAGGAAAGGCTCGAAGGATTAAATGGCCCAAGTTCTCCTAATTAAAACTTCCGTACACCAGGAAGTCCTATGCAAAGACTTGCTGGTACACGCGGAGCGCCTTTGCGTAAAATGTATCCAAACCAACATAGATATTTTTGGATCTACTTATAGTGATACCTGGAAACTCATTGCTTCTACGAATCTATATATATATATGTTATATTAAAATATTATTTAGGGTTATATTTCATGGATTCAAATACTCTGCTAAATCGACCGCCAGAGGTCACGCTTCCCATATAAAAACTGGTTGTTGTTTCCCGATGGCCGGCTAAAATCTTTTGTACTTTATGTAAATAATATTTTCATCTTTTATTCTTACGCCTTAAGTTAAATTATGTTTTCAATATTCTCATAAGCGCAATTAAAGCTATTGATGATCAAAGCCCTTTTATTATTATTCTTTCAAGATTTTAACCACGACTGCATTAACATAGCATAATCCTCAAGGTTAACCAAAATCAAGCAGGAAATCTCATCAATTTTTAAATATATAATATATATATTATAAATAAAAATGAATAGAGATTTTCTACATGAATTTAGATCATGTTGAGGATTATGGTAATGGAAATGCAGTCGTGATTGAAATCTTGAAAGTATGGTAATAAAAATAATTTTGATCAGTAATTTAATTGAACTAAAGGAATATATAAAAAAATAATTTGATAAAAGTAATGATTGGCTTAAGGCGAGTATAATAAGGAAAACAAATGATTATTTACATAATGTACAAAAGTTTTGAGCCGGCCATTGGGATAAAACAACAACGAGTTTTTATATGCAAAGCGTGACACATCTGGCGGTCGATTTAACAATATTTGAATCTATGATATATATTTTAAATAAAATAATATTTTTATATAACACACACATATATATATATATATATATATTACAAGAGAAGGAATCGCCAGACATCATCTTGAAGAAGGAATAAAGGTTTACGGCGACAAGTTTCTTTTATTCGTGCTGTATAATCTTATAGTTTCTAGAAAAGTAGCCTGTTGAAGGAGGTCATAGTCCGAAAGCTTGCCGATTATACAGAACAAATAAAAGAAACACGTCGCCGTAAACCTTTATTCCTTCTTCAATATATATATGCTATGAATATTTTGTTTTGTTGTTGAAAAAGATAGAGAATTGAAGGTGCAGTCGTGAAAATAGGAAATATAATTATTTACCCATCAAGTAGTTTTTATTTTGAATTACTTGAAGCAAATTACACATAAAATTATTTATCACAGTAATATAGAATTTATAAAATGAATTCTCTATATTCGTAAATTAAAAAAAATTGGTAGGTTAACTATACATATTTACAACAAATATTCAAAGTGTACTCTAAATATATGGTCAAAAATAAAATAATATTTAATGATGAAAATAAAATACATAAAAAAAAAATATTTGCATTTTAGGTTATATAATATATATATATGATGAAACAATTATTAAATTAACTGTAGTACTTGTTTAGTTTAGGCGTTTTTTCCTGTTCTAATTCTGGAACGATTGAAGATGCTATAATTATTTAGTTTTATTATTATATTTATATAAAATATTTAAAAAATGTTTTATACGTATTTCATTTACCCGTCTTCTATTTATATAGTGGCATTAAATCTGATGCCAACATTTTGACTGTTTATACAAATATGGATCGTCATTTATTGGAATATCAATTTCAAATATATAATTCTCCGATATTTCACAAGAAATCATATTATATATATTATAAATATGAAAAAATAGTACAAATGTAATATTGTACTGGGATAAGGTGCATAAATTAAGAAAAAGGCATCTCCTTATCGTGCAACTGAAAGTTGCTAATGGCTTGGGCCATCTATCGGAATAAATTTTTTCTTAATATTATAAATAATATACACTAGAACTTGGATAATTCGAACATCTTTAATTCGAAAACCTCTTTATTTATCTTGGTCCCTAGAATTTCCTATAAATGAAATTTCCGTTTTTAATTCGAATTTTTGGATAATTGGAATTTTTTGTCCTTTGAGCTTCATATTATCCAGGTTTGACTGTATATACATAATTGGCATCATTCTGACTTTGCATCGTTCTGAACGCTGGAAAAAAGAGAGACAACTTTAGAGGAAGACCTTAGGATCAGATCACCTGCGGGAGAAAGGATAAATGACTAAACTCAACTAAAGCGAAAGATAAACTTGAAGTAACGTTGCAGCATTCAACCAATATATGACGTTGTCTATAATGGTATCAAAGAAAAAAAGTAATCTCGGTTTGAACCGATAGATTGTAATGGGACACACAAATTCTATAAGAAATAAACAAGTTTTTTAACGCGTGCTTTCCAATTTTAATTATATTTTGGTGCGGAGCTTTGTTTTATTAATTAAAATCTTCATTTTATAGTGAAGCTGTTTCTCATAGTACACGTCACATAATATGGTCGCCTTAGTATGCTTATGTGATTAAGTCTTCAGAAAATTAATTAGTTTTATTGTTAATAGAATTTCTCAAAAAATAAAATTTTTAAATATGAAATATTCAAAAACATTGTTCTGAATTTTTAATGCAGAAAATATATAATTAATATTCTATAGAATAAAATAATAAAAATTCTGTTCCAATATTACTCCAGTCATAATTTTTATCATCTGCTAGAACAAAATAATTACGCGTTATGAAACAAGGTTTAAGTCTTTAAACATAAATAACATTTAATTATTTTTATTAAATAAGAAATTATACTTTTGGAAAATAGAAGATTTTAGTGATGCTTTCTAACTATTAAAAACTATTATTAGATTTCTCTTACAGAAATAAAGGAAAGTTTATACATGGGTTATCAGTAGTGAAGTCTACCACCGGTTCGTCTGTTTAAACTACAGCTGCTCTACTATTGTATTAGGCTGTTTGGATGATATAGCGGACAACTATGAAGAATAATAAGAATATTTTACATTTAGATCTTTTTTTGACTGGCCGTCACTCTCGCTTCTTGTGAAAAAGGCCATTTCGGAATAGAGTTTATTAAAAAGGGTTTTATGGTCTTGGTTGAACTAAACTTCTGAAATCACAAAGAAACATACATGTAAAAACATAAAGCTGAGGTAGGTAAGTATTCATGTATCAAAAGTGGTAGGTTAGCCTTTAAAACCTTGGTTTATCACCCCAGTTCAAGACGTAAAGGTGCTGATATGGAATGACCCACAACACCAGTCGTGGCAGATTCAAACAAAAAACCAACCTGTATACCATAATATCGGACCTTGGCTCTCAGCATTACAGGCGTGACTTCGAGATAATACAGGATAATTTATGAAATCGGTCAAAATGGTGCTTAAGCTAGTAAAGTGGCAGGGCAGAATTTCAGGCTAGAATACAGCTTAAAGTTTCAGGAGGATGGTATACATGTACCAAAAGAGGCTTCTTTCCCTTTAAGAAGGCATTAAGCAATGTCTCTGATCCATCACCCCAGAATAAAACGTAATGATGATGATAATGAATGAGTTACAAACACCAGTTTTGGCAGATTGATACAAAAAGCTTCACCAGCTTTAACATCTTTTGGCCAATTCAACCGATTTTATAACTCCTCTCGTAGTATGTTATGAAATCGAAGCCTCCCTATGCTAATGAGGGCCAAAGACCGAAACCATGGTTTACAGGTTGGCGTTTTTGTATGAATTCGCCAAAACTGGTGCTGTAGCTCATTGGACAGTTCTGCCAATTATCATATGGTCAACACCCACTTTATTGGAGATTTCCTTCGTGATATACCCAGGGCCACCTTAATATTCTCCTTGACATTTTGAATAAATTACTCGTCTCTTACCCTGTCCGATCAGCGCGACTGTTTTTACTTGCAAGCGACCACTCTTGTCAGACTCAGCCTCATCTAAATTTGTTTATTGACACAGTAAACAGTTTTGTTTTTGGGTGCTTATGAAATTCCACTATATCCTTGAGGTCCCTGAAGGCGTGAAGAACAACCATATTTTCTGCTCGATTGTAGTATTTCTAAATTTTTCTTATGTACTCACTAACCTTGTCGGACCTTACATGAATATTACTATGGATATAAAAAGGTAGTTATAAAAATATGGGTATATTTATTTTATGGTCTGCTCGAATTAGTTACAATTTACTTCTGCCTCACCTTGTGCATAGGCTAAAGAAAAAAGGAAATTATATAAAATTGATATGTACAAATATATATGATTTGAAGAAATTCCTCAACGACTAAGCGCCCTAGTACAGACAATCGGTAAATGTTCCGCCTACATCCCTCATCAAAAAGATCAGGAAGAACCTGTAAATGCCCGCCTTGGTCGACGTCAATGTGGAGGAATCTGTTGCTCCTAATGCTATTCAAATCAGAGCTCATTAGTAGGAAGGCCGAACTGATTAGATCGATTGACGCCTAACGATCAGTTTGTAAATTCAAGTGTCGCTTCCATTCTAGTTTTATGGCGCATACCGACTCAACTGCCGTATAACTGCTGTAAGTTAGCGTCGCGACTTCATTCCCTTCTAGCATCGTTTTGATCGATCCATAGAGAGACCTAGCTAAAATTTGAATTGTTACGTGCAATTAAAAGATTTATAATTAGATAGTGAGCCGAGAATGTGGCAATTATCGTAAAATTATATGGCCGGCATACTCATTATACGCTACCTAATCGCGCGTTGTAGTTATTTCCCATTTTCTACTCATCCCTCGTATATCTGTTGAAAAAATGCGATAATATTTCGATAGAATATAGTTGGAAGAGAGGTAGTACGCAGCAGGTTTATACTAACAATCACACAATATGTATATTTTTTCGAAACTCCATCTATATAGCGATATAGAACCTACACAAACGCTATAATTTTTACTTGATTTTTACGTCCGTGCAGACGTTAATAACAATTATATAATAGTTCTGAAAATTAAAGATACATCGGCCAGTAAATCTTTTTTACTGAAAAAAGATTTACTGGCCGAAGTATCTTTAATTTTCAGAACTATGAATACCGGCCAGGCAGCCTTTATCTTTATGACAATTATATAATAATTATTGGAAGGGCTTGCCACCAATGGCTTCGTCAATTTGCATTAATCCTTATACTATGATATAATGTTTTTAGCGTTTCTAGTACGTCAAATTAAAAGTATTTATAGTAAGGGTATTTATTATTACGATGCACTAGCGCGCCATCTGTTATCAAATTATAAAACTATTTTAGAGGCGTAATATTCTTTTTAAAATAAAACAATTTTTACTGCAGTAAGGACAGTAGAAATTGTTTTATTTTAAAAAGAATATTACGCCTCTAAAATAGTTTTGTATTTATTATTACTATTAAGGAAAGGAAGATTTGATTGAAATTTCGCTTAAATCATTGGTGCATGGCTATTATCAATAGAGGAAGCACTGATATATTGTCTTAACAATTCATGCAAAAAACAAGACTCTAGCCAGCTAAATCGACCCAATATCTTTAATACCAAGAGTGGTCTTTTCAGAGGAACAGGCTACTTTTTTTACCGGAACGAAACAAAGCAATAACAGGTCTGCGATTCCTTGAGATGCTTGGGGCGACCCGTGCGCCACATCGCGCACATTTAAAACATTTGTCATGTGTTCACCCTTCTTCCAAAGGACCAGGAAACCTTCTGGATATCCTTAATGATGGGGATAGGGTAGTGTAATTAATTCCCTTGCAACCGACGAATTCCCAGTATGCCATAACTTGAATTGATTCAGGACATAGGCTTCTAGGACTGCAGAGGTATGTGCAGGGGACCCAACACTAATTAGAATCGTAATTCTTTAGATGGTGTACGTGTAGTACCAGGTTGCGCCGCTAGGGATATCTGTTGTAGGAACAATCCTGAGTCATTTTGCTAAGTGGCGTCACCAAACAACGACGAGTGAGTTTTCTGTGATGGTTCTGGATGAAATTTTCATTATTTTAAGAAATATCGTACGTTTAATGATGGTTTGGTTTTCACTCGGAAAAGAACGTATCAAAACTGTTGTAATGGTACAAACATCTTCTAGTTAAACTCAAGAGTGAACGCATTACGATGTGGTTTATAAAGAGAGGATAGCAATTGAAGACCAGCCCGGTTTCGCTCGTCCTTCAACTGTTAGAACCGAGGACAACATGGGCAAAATCTGTAATCTCATCAATGAAAATTGACGAATAACAATCGACGAACTCTAATACTTATTCGGATTGTTCTAGAGCTTAATTGAGCGAATTTTCGCCGTTGACTCTGAAATGCGGCAGCTAGGTTTGTGTCCAGACCTCATCATTAAGAATCTAAGGGATTATCGCGTTGAGGCTTGTCATGAAATGAATGACATATTAAAAACTACTCATTTATGAAAAACAATATCGCCACAGCACTAATGGTGCTATAGCCACTATCCTGAAAGTAAGCAGTAGTCAAGTCAATGGCTGGCCTTTGTGAATTATTTGCTATAGATCCCCTTGCCTGATGCAAGTATTCAATACATATGTGAAAAATAAAAAATAAAAAGGTCAAATGTTGATAATAAAAACAAATTAGGCATATCTTGACCACTAACATGAGGAGCGTCCTTTAATTGCTCTGCCATCTAAAAAGCGCTCATGTTAGTGGTCAGGATATGCCTAATTTGTTTTTAACGTATTCTACTGTTCTTTTAAATCCTTTGTCCGTAGTTGCTTTAAATCCCTAGGCAAAATATTCCTCTGAAATGCCGGTTATATAAGAAAAGGAGCTATTACAATTTAAGAGCTGTGTGGTGAATTAAAAAGATGAAACCGCTCAGAGGGTTCACCACTGATGAGCAAATCCTTTCTAATATCTTTCGATCGCAGTAAGGACACTAGGAGACTTCCTTATTTGAAAAAGAAAAATAGTTAAATAGTTTCATCTTATACTTATTACATTTATGCAAATTCTCATTTAAAGATACCTATGTTCTTTTAATTCATCTTTAAGCGATTAATTTCGACAAGGTCAACTATAGCACATCAAGCATCTATCATATTTTACATATGTGTTGTTGTTGTCGTGTCCAATGAAGAGCCTTAGATGTCCCCACGCATCTCTATCACAGCAGCCGCAATGTTCATTATCTTGGGTGTGTAAAGCTGATGCTCTGGGTCCATGTCAATTTTCTGTAAGGATGCGGATTACATATGTGTGCTCTCGGTTATTGAATGTGACACACACTCGATAGGAGAGAAATCAATCAATAAAGAGGCTTTAATTGATCTCCTGATTGATACGCCTGTTCATTTATCAACGAACTCGGCCATTTGTAAAAGGAATAATTAATTTGGACGAAATATTAAACTCGAGCCATCTCCCGAGATGTAATAACACCGAATCGAGTTGTGTCCCTCTAATGGAAAAATTATTGACCCTTTCTCACGGATTTAAATCTCTAATCCTAGATTAGCTCACCTCTCCCAGACCACGAAGCTTTAGGATGCTCAAATTTCCTGCTGATCGATTTTCCACCACATTTATGGAAGTTTTGCAAGTTGGAACTTATTTTATTCCATTCAATTTATATTTTATCCCTAGATTATCGCTTTATTAATATAAAAATAATAGAATCATATTAGATAGCATGTATTTTTTTCTATGAAAAATCACACACATATTTATATATGCACCAAAAGAGGCACTTCTCCCTTTAAATGTGCATCAGAATGATGCCAATATTGCATGAACCTAGTAAAAATATCTTTACCAATGATGATAAATAATGAAACACAATCACCAGGGTTAGCAAATTGATGACCAACCTGTGTACCATGGTTTCGGAATTTAGCCCTCATCAGTACAGGGTCGGCCTCCATTTCACATCTTGCGAAAGCCCCTGTACTGATGAGAACCAAAGCCCGAAACCATGGTATACAGGTTGGCCTTTTGACTGGATTTGCCAAAACTGGTGTTATATTATATATATATATTGGGAGAATAGATAAAATGATGATTTTGTAATGTAGAAAATTAGGAAAGACAAAATTCAGGATGACACGGCAATTTATTTGAGACAAGAATAATGATACAATTCCAAGGCAAGATACTATTCCTTTAACTTCCAATTACCGAGGGAACTAATTAATATTGATTTTATTCAACTTATCGAGTGTTTTTCAAGGGACCGGGAAAAAATGTTCACTTTATCGAGAGATTCAAATTTACGAGTTTCAAATTATCAAAATATATCTGTTTTTTTATAAGTTTATAGAGAATTGTTTTAACAAATGTTCGTTAGACAAACCTTTACTCGGGTGAAACCCGGGCGAAGCCGGGTACATCCGCTAGTATTTTATAAACGCAAATAGCCGATATATCACAATAAATAGAGCTTTCAGAAAGCTTGAATTATATTTTGAGAAGTAAAATTTAATAGATATTCTTTCGACAACCACAGAGAACGAGCATACACTATCTAAACAAGGTTTATTTGGAGTTTTAAAATAACATTTGGCTATAAAATCTGTAATAGTTTGATGAAATTTTCTCGAAATCTTTACTTAAACTTATCAAATACACAAATAGTGTCGGATTGGTTTTTTAATATATAAATACTCGATTATTTTTTTATATCTTCAGGAATATTTCTATATATGACATTTTTTCTCACACAAAACGAATGTTAAGTGGGAATTCGCACTTATACATAGGTTCCAGGCCAAGTGCACATTAAGTTCTTCTGCTAAATAGTACATGTGTTATATATAATTACATATTTTTATTATGCAATATTTTCACGAAACATTTTTATCTTATCTTTTAGAGATTACACTCTGTAACAAGTTTTTCCTATTTTAGACATTAATGTTTACATGTTTTCCCATAATGAGAAAAAGTATAGAAAATATCATTTATACTGAATAATTGGGAAAATACTTTAATATTACAAAATATTTTATCACAATTAGTTTATTTTTATTTCAAAATGCTAGCTTTCAAGCGACAATCAATTGTAAATATTTGATGTAAGATAAAGTCGATATTTGTTATTAAGCCCATTGAAGAGCGATTATCGATTGAAAGCTATCATTTTGAAATAAAAAGAAACTCATTGTGAGAAAATATTTTGTAATATTAAATACTGAAAAATGATTTCTATTTTGGCCAGACAATTTAAATGGGGAATTACGATATTTTTACATTATAGGTATGTGGTTATTGTTAGAGGTGATCATCTTTGTATTAAATGTTAAATACTTTAATATTTGTAAATTCTACTGTTTAAAAAATTTGTATTTTTAAATTTAAGTGTAAAAAAAATTGTAAATTTATATATGTAAATTATTGTGCCAGATTAATCAATAATAGAGGATTTGCATATGTCTTGTTAGTTAAAAAGAAGATAATAGTTTTGTTTGGCAGAGAAGCTAGATGCTCTCAGGTTAGTTTTTTCCTTATTGTAAATATGTTTTTATAATATCTTAAAATTCTCTGCTTTAATTTTATTATTAAAATAAACATAATTTCTTCATAAAAGTATACTTATTTTTTCCTCTTTAAAAACTTCAAGAATTAATAGAAAATATTAAAAAGGTACCATCTCTGTCCTCCTTGCACCCAACAGTTATGTTGTATATTTGAACACTGTGATATATTTGTACTTTGTGTAGGTAAATAGGATAGCTCCAAGAATCTGCAAACATTCAACAGACTTAAATTTCTGTCTTTCTGTGGTGAATTTATTAAGACAAAGCAAAATAAGCAATCTGTACAGACATCATCATTCACTATCATCATATCTTTGATATTTTATCTACTTTATAATTATCATGGTAATTATCTTTTTTCATTTTGAAATTTATTTGAACTTAAAACATAAATATTAACAACTGTTTAATCTAGAAGTTTTTTTATAAAGAAAATGTACATTTACTATTTACCTAAGTGGGGATGTGTACAATATATAATAGCTTCAAGCACGAAAGCAAATTTTGAACATGAAAGAAGAAATAGCACTCACGTGTCAAGGACCAATATTTAATAAATAATGTCACCAAAAATATAAACATATTTAATGTGAATCACAAATGATTAGTTATAATTTGTACTATAGATTAAAACAAAATGTAATAAGACCAAACCCAAATATATTGTTACGTCGTACCCACACGCTATTCGTGTACTTTGTCTACTCAGGATGCCACAAAGACATACTCGTGAATTCGAAGGGATAGCAGCTAAAGTTAGCGCTCTTTTATGTCTCACTAACAGAAGGAATACAATGAGTGGAACTTGCCTTCAACTCCCCGTCAGAAGTATCCTTAGCGCCGTGGATGTCCTCTTGTGGAACCTCTCGTTCCACACTATTCAAGTCCAGCCTGGACTTACACCGGCTTGTAGGCCGCTCCGATGTCAGGCTCTCCTGGCACCACCTTGCAGGATCATCCACACGCCCGGAGGCAAGTCGCCACGTCTTCTCCTTGCCGCTGATGTCACCCGACTCTGTCCTTCCCCACACAGGGATCTGTTTTTAGCGCCTGCCACATGGCAGCGGGGGCCACTAGAGTCCACCCCTCTTCCCCAACTTTACTCTGGTATCTTGGCCTTGTCATCCATGTAACAATATTAATAGTGTGTGACGTTTCGGTTACAACGCTGTTATCTAAACGTCAATGATTATTTATTTATTTGAATTTAGTCTTATTACCTTGTGTTTCATGTGAATCACAAAACATTATGAGCATATATATAATTTATAAAATCTCCTAATCGCGCAATTAAACGTTGCTGATGGCATGCATCGTCTGTCGGAATTATTATCGATCAATCTTTAGTTTTTAAATTATATTCCTTTGAATTTTCGCGGGTTACGTATATTCGAATTTCGATCTTTTTGTGGCTTTATGTTGGTAATCATGTCTCTCACTTATGCCGACAAGCTCGGCCATTTTGAATGTTCACTTAATTGTTGACAGCTGCTTTGCTTGCAGGTGTTTTGGATCGTCTTCGATTTTTACCTATTAAAAAAAAGTGGATCAAAGAACCTGTATCAAATTTTGTGTGAAAAACGAAATTAAGTGCGCGGATGCATTCCGAATGTTGACTGTGGCATACGGAGAAGCTACCTTGGACCGAAGCAATGTTTATCGGTGGTACAAAATGTTCTCAAGAAGGCCGAGAAGATGTGAACGACGAAGAGCGTGCCGGACGCCCGAGCACTTCAACAACAGACGAAAAAATTAATGAAGTGGAGAAAATGATATTGGCCAATCGTCTAATCACCGTTAGAGAGGTTGCTGAGGACCTAAACATATCGATTGGCTCGTGCCATTCGATTTTTATCAATGATTTGGGCATGAGACGGGTCGCCGCGAAATTCGTACCAAAATTGCTCAATTGCGACCAAAAACAGCATCGCATGAACATTGCTAATGAGATGTCGGACTCTGTCCGCGACGACCCAAATTTGCTCCAGAGGGTCATAACTGGTGACGAAGCGTGGGTTTATGGTTATGACGTGGAAACCAAAGCTCAATCATCTCAATGGAAGCTGCCGCACGAACCAAGACCGAAAAAAGCGCGCCAAGTTCGGTCGAATGTGAAAGTTTTGATGACAGTTTTCTTCGATTGCAGGGGCGTGGTGCATCATGAGTTCTTGCCAAGGGTAGAACGGTCAATAAGGAATATTACCTGCAAGTTATGCGCAGTTTGCGCGAAGCAATCCACCAGAAACGCCCGGATTTGTGGAAGAACAAAAATTGGCTTTTGCACCACGATAACGCCCCTGCTCACACATCGTTGCTTGTGCGCGGCTTTTTTGCCAAAAACAAAACACTAATGATGCCGCAACCACCGTATTCCCCAGATCTGCCCCCCTGTGACTTTTTCTTGTTCCCTAAACTGAAGAGGCCCATGAAAGCACGACGTTACGCTACGCTTGACGAGATAAAGACGGCATCGAAGGAGGAGCTGAAAAAGATTTTAAAAAATAGATTTTTTGAAGTGCTTCGAAGATTGGAAAAACCGTTGGCACAAGTGTATAATATCTCATGGGGATTACTTTGATGGGGACAAAATAGGTATTCATGAATAAATAAATAATATTTGGAAAAACACAAAAGTTGCGATACCTTTGAACACACCTCGTATATAATTATTTTTTGAAATCAACGATTAGATGAAATACATTTCTACAGCTGGCGCAAGCCTTCAGAAACATTTAGTTACATGCTCTGATGCTTTTTATCTTAATTCACCAATCTGATCCAAGTAAAAATGTTCATATATATATAAAGGCTTAATAAATCATATTCGATGAAAATATATTGCAATAGACAGCATATCCCCGCTAGCCACTAGAACATAACGTCCGGTTCAAGCATGTATAATAAAGTTAATATTTTCACGATGCTTATATTCCGCTCTTAAATGGACTAATCTGTTCGTAGATTGGCGTTGGTCTTAAGGAGCAAGCAAACTTCGCAACTCAATCCGTTCATATTTTAGAGGACCATGTTCAGGCCATTCATTCTCATGGAGAACTCATTAATGGAGTTCACTGATGGCCCTGGTGTCAAGTTGGGTGTCGGCAGTAATAGTTAGCAGTAATGGCTCCGTTCCTGTTAAGTTATAAACTACTTTCTTTATTCATCGTTATTTTCCTTTGGAGGAGGGTCCTATACACAACCAGACGCAATGAAGGATATTATTATCATATTTTATATCACTTGAAAAAAAATGGATATATTTTAAAGGTAATATATATATTTGAAAAGGGTAAAATAAAATGATGCACGCCCGCGAGAGCACATGCCAATAACAAATTTTAAAATTATTCTTCTATAAAAATCATTTAGAGATTGTACATAAAGTATTTGCCCATTGAAGAGAAGTATATATTTGCTCGAAAGCTTTTAAAACCAAAATTAAAAGAAACCTTTCACCTGAATTTTATTTTTCATTTACAAATAATTTCTATTTCTCACGTAATATACGTATATACCATATATATGGTATATTGTTGTTGTTGTTGGGAGGATGAGATATTCATAATGAAAAAGCGTTTCCCCTCTTTTTGAAATAAATAAAATCGTGTATTTAATTTATCACCTCTTTATAGAACGCACAATGTCTAACAATACCAGATTAAGAAAATTCCAACAAAATTCAACCTGTATACCGTGGTATCGAACTATGGTCTTAATAAGTACACACGGCGGCTTTGATTTCATAACATCCTACGGGAGAAGTTATAAAATCTGTATAATTTGCGAAAAGTCGCTTAAGATTGTATAAGTGTAGAGCCGATCATATTTTCGCGTTCTGCTCAAATTAATTCAAAGAATATCCCACAACAATGGCTTTGAAAAATTAGACAAAATTATAACCGTTATGCTATTATCGTAAATATTGAGGCTGCCTGGCCGGCATTCATATTTCTTGAAAATGAAGATACTTTGGCCAGTGAATCTTTTTATTACCTCGACGTTTCGACAAAAAGCTTTTGTCCTCGTCAGGAGCAAACAAAAATCAAACATTCAGCAAGGCGTTAAAAATCTTTCTTTATACTATTGTTTTGATGAATATTTATGAAAAGAAGTGATGGTTTTGGTTAATGATTAGTGTCCTCCCATTAAATTCTACAATGTATTCTGGCCTAAGATCTCCTTTACCACTTCACTACTTAAAAAACATTATTGGAAGTTTCGACCGATTTTAGCACTTCTCTCGTAGGATGTTATAAAATTGAAGCCACTCCTTATGTGGGCCATATCCCGAAACCATGCTATGCAGGGTGGCCTTTAGTTGAATTTGCCAAAGTTGGTGTTATAGCAAATTCTATTACTCAACCTGCGCGCTAAGCACAGGGATGATAAATAAAATTCTTTCATTTTTTAAAATGTATTTTTATGTAAGGAAGAGGCGCCCTTTCGCTTCTGGTGGAAATCTATCCACCATCTGCTACCCATCTGTTGAATTGTGTGGAGATATTCTGTTCAAAACATTATTATCATATCTATAATACACATGTATTGATACGCAGCCATTCGTTAAATAAGATGGATATAGATTCAACCTTCGTTAAAAGGAAGACTCTTTTCGTCATCTAAAGATGTTATTGAAAATGCGACTTCTGAAATAAACAAGAAAATGGACTATGAAGCCGCTTTAAAACAGCTTTTTGACCACTGGAAAAAAAATGTAGATAGTGGAGGGTCCTATTTTGAAAAATAAAATGATGAATCAAATATTTTAACCATTATATATACATATTTTTAAAAAGGTTCTGTTACTTTTTGATCGTCCCTGTATTCATGTGGAAATAAAAGAAAGGGAGATGTGTGTCCCGATTAGCGTGGTGAAGTTAGCAAAGCTGACTTACGCCATGATATTCCTTCCAACTGATGCCGCAAGCCATCTTCATCGTTAAATCATACGCGCGATATTGGAGTGTTTTTTATTAAATATTCGACTCGACAAATAATACATCTTGTAAAATTTTATATATATAAATAAATATTAAAAAATATACGAAACAAAGTAAAATTTTATTACTGGCATGTGATGTGAAAAAAGAAAGTTAAAATTATATTGCAACTTTTAAACGATGAATTCGGAGTTATTTTACTTCTGCGTCCCGGAGAACAGCGATATAGGTTTAAAGAGGAAAAACAACAACTTTAAATCTGCGCCTAATAAATTCTCCGGCGCTGTTATGGCTCGGAGAAGTTGCGCCTGGAATATTCCGCCTGCCCAGAGATTAGAGTAAACTACTCCCCGACCGCAGCCAACTAAATTTACTTTAGTGATAGATTAGATTTCGTATCGTTTCGACAGGTAGAAGCGCATCGTTATATTAGGTGAGGAAATAGCAATTTAAAGAAAAACAATATTTGTCTGAGAAAACAGGGAATATGTATTAGAGCGACAGTCACTGTTTTATGTCATATATACCTTATAGATATACAGTTAAAGCTGTCTAAAGCGACCCAAACTCACCAAAATAGGGTGCTATAGAGAGGGGTTGCTATAGACAGGTTACTTTTAATGTAAAATGTTTACATTTTATTGTTTAAAATCGGGCGCTATAGAGAGGAAGGCGCTATTTAGAGGGAGCGCTATAGACAGGTTTAACTGTATATATATATATATATATATATATAAACCCATGGATTATTGCAAAAGGCATAGAAAAAATCGTAGTTTAAAAAAAGCATATAAATGTGAGTGTGCATTGTTTATCTTAAATGTTGCTCGGAACCTTACATACGGGATACATTAGTATTGTTTATTCAATACGCTGATCTGAACATTTTTTTACTATGTTAACAGTGTTAAGAATAGGTTTGATATGAACACTCTATCCACATGTAAATGTATTATTAAAATCGTTGACTTAACGCGCTATACACAAACAACATTAGTAGTATATAACTAGGAAGACAGCTTGGATAGCTATTATACTAACTCTATTTAACAATGACGTTAAATACCAAAGAATTAGTGAAATGTCCCCATATCGTGGGGCCGGAATATTTACATACAGAAGATATATTTAGAATAATTTTAAAAAGAACGTTGGCCCAAATACTTATATCCCAAATATATTAGTATAATTTAAAAGATCACGGGGTTGTGATACTTATATACGCAAAACCAATTAGCATAAAGAAAACGGCCGTTGGCCCGAATACTTATATACCGAGAGCGCATTAGTATGATTTAACAAGATCTTAAGGCCGGGATACCTACTTACATATACATTTAGTATAATTTTAAAAAGAACGTTGGCCCAAATACTTATATACCGAATATATTAGTATAATTCAAAAGATCACGGGGCTGTGATACTTTTATTCACAAAAACAATCAGCATAAAGAAAACGGCCGTTGGCCCGAATACTTATATACCGACAGCGCATTAGTATGATTTAACAAGATCTTAAAGCCGGGATACCTACTTACATATACATTTATTATAATTTTAAAAAGAGCATTTGCCAGAATACTTATATGAAAATTCGAAACTATTTTAGACGCGTATGATTCTTTTAAAAATAAAACAATTTCTACTGCTCTTACTGCAATGGAAAAATTAATGGGAGAGCCTGGCTCATCAGTAAGGACAGTAGAATTTGTTTTATTCTTAAAATAATCATATGCGTCTAAAATAGGTTCGAATTTTTATAACAGATGGCGCGCTAATTCATCAGAATACTCATATACTGATATCATATATATAATTCAACAAAATCACAGGCCCGGGTTATTTAAATTAAGATATAATCAGTATAATTGGAAAAAGATCTTTGGCCAGAATACTTATACACTCACACACACAACATTAGTATAATTTATAAAACTCTTATGGCCGTGATACTTATATACCGACATCATTAGCATGATTTAACAAGATCGTGGGGTCGGAATACTTACACCCAGGAGCATTTAGTGTAATTTAAAAAGGGTTTTGGCCCGAATACTTATAAACCCCCACACACAACATTAGTATAATTTATAAAACTCTATATATAACTTATATACCGACATAATTAGCATGATTTAACAAGATCGTGGGGTCGGAATACTTACACCCATGAGTATTTAGTGTAATTTAAAAAGGGTTTTGGCCCGAATACTTATAAACCCCCACACACAACATTAGTATAATTTATAAAACTCTATATATAACTTATATACCGACATAATTAGCATGATTTAACAAGATCGTGGGGTCGGAATACTTACACCCATGAGCATTTAGTATAATTTAAAAAGGGTTTTAGCCAAATACCTATACACATACAACATTAGTATAATTTATAAAATTTTATGGCCGGAATACTTATATATCGATATCATTAACATGATTTAACAAGATTGTGGGGTCGGAATACTTACACCCAGACGAATTTAATATAATTTCAAAAGGGTTTTGCCCCAAAATTTATATACCTACATAACATTAGTATAATTTATCAAAAACTTATGGCCGGGATACTTATATACTGACATCATTAGCACGATTTAACAAAACCGTGGGGTCGGTATACTTACACACAGACACATTTAGTTTAATTTAAAACGGGTTTTGGCCCGAATACTTATGTAACGACATCATTAGTATCCAATAACACCATCACCAAGATTACATTTTTAAGAGCATATTATATAATCAGAATCAGCAGACAATATTTGTAGTGATATGGTTGATCAATTTGGATGTGCCAAGCCTCACCCACAAATCATTTTCAGTTCACTAATTGTATAAAAATTGCCCTCTATATAAATAAAAGATGAATAATTCTATCCACAACCTACAGATTACGCTAGGTATTGCTTACCTAACATCAATGATACATACATATAAAAAATAGCAAAGAAAGGGGAATTTTGTAAAATATATTTTCTATATTTTGCCTCAAATACTTCCTTGATATTCCAGGAGGCATCTAGGATCAGTTTTTGTCTCTGAGGTACAGCTTACACCATTATAATAAGGGTCAACAACCTTAAACGCATACGTGGTTGACTTTTCTTTATTGAGCTACAGAAAGGGTATTATTTTGGGCCAATACGCTGGAATAAAAAGAATCAACGATTGGGTGATATTTATACCAATATAAAGCGTTAGAGTCGTCAGTAACTTTTAGATTTACAATCAGGACATGCTTTTTCTTTATATGTTGAAATACTTATTCTGAAAAAGAAGTTTTCACTAGCTTCAACCAATATTTCTTAGATTTATCTGACGTTTTGTAAAAGAATAGGCAAAATTATATATTGTTACGTTGTTCCGTTTAACAAAATTGTGCGAAATATTTTAAACGAGTATTTTTATATTTATCTTCAGGTCGAAAAAACAGCATATTGAGTAGTAATAAATTCAATGAAATCTAAAAGAGAAGAGATAATAAAAAGTTATGTTCAAAACAGTGAGGCAAAATAATGTATTTTCCGGATTTTAAACCAAATTAAAAGAATTTCGATCCCCGTTGTATATTATTGAAAGTTTCTTTTTTGCGTGTGTATGAAAAGGTCTCATTTATTTTATCTGAAGTCATAAAGCTTCGCTTTTTTATTGTTTCTAATTATTTATGACTGCGGGGCGATAAAATATGAATACATTTGATCACTTCTTTACATTTATTTTTGTTTGCTTCACACACATGGAGTAACTGTTAATTTCAACGTTATTATCAAAGTCAATCGGCGTGTAAAGGTTACATAAAACTTGAGAAGATATATAATATCTAATTAATATATTAAGGTATGAATATTTTATTTCTTTCTAACCTCGAAATTTACTAAAAAAGCGCAAAGTGTTTTATTTCTATTTAAAAATTAGGCTGACATATTAACTTACACCCTTAGGCTCAGAGCATACACCCGTGCAAGAATGTGCACAAACTTGCACATGTGCTAATACTCAACGCCCGTAAGCTTGAACGCGCATAATAATGTAAACACTTGTGCAAGAACACATACTAACGCGCGCACGTATTTAATAATATTTTTAAAATTAGTTATTACATTTTATTTGAGATTTAGGGGGTTGATGGAAGGGTGATCTAAACCGTCGGTTTTCGACCGCTACGACCCGCGATTAAAATCCCGCATTGAACACTTTTTCTAATAAATAATACTCCAATGGCCCCCGATTCTTGAAAAAGTCCAACGCCACCAGCGAGTGCAAGTGCAAACGTGGCCTTGGCACATTTTAAAGTACAAAATTCGAACTGCTTTCCACATGTGGAGACTTGTGGTGCATTTGCAGTAAAAGCAGTCGCCAACTTTCTACCCACTATGGTTATCATGGCCTGTACCACGTGTACTAGGGATAATAAAAAAGGTTACCCAAATATAAGTAAAATTCATGCTGTCCTTACAGTAATGAGAAATATTGGGAAGACCCGACTTTCTCATCTCTGATAAATCCTCCCAGCGGTTTGATCAGTTTAGTCCTCTATTAGACTCCTCTAGTTTTGTATTGGCTTGTTTAGAATACATATTAGTAAAGGTATTCCAACGAGACTAGGTGAAAAAACTTTGGAGACAGCAGGAATATAGGCATTGAGCATTGCTTCACATATTCTCATGCCCAGCAATGGCCGCAGCTTGCAGAAAATTGACATAGACCCAGAGCAGCAGCTTTACACACCCAAGATAATGGACATTGCTGCTGCTGTGATATAGATACATGGAGACATCTGAGACTCTTCATTGGACACGACAACAACAACAAAATTGCTTTTCTGCAAACAATTCACAAATAGGCCTGTTTGGTATCAAATATATTTAACGCACCATGTATAGGTAAGAATGTAAACAATCAGAGAATTAATGACAAGATTCACGGCTATAATTGGTCAGGCTCTTCCTATAGTTTTCTTGTTGACGAAGGAACAAGAAAATATTATTTAGGTTTCAAAAGTGATAGAATATTCGAATTATTCATCACACATATGTATTTGTGTAGATTATTAGAATTCGTTTGTGAATAAAACTCTGTAAGAGATATGATCTATAATAAAGAGGCTTTACATTTTCACTATTAATGACAACTCATTCACATCATTGCACAAATTGAACCATATATTTTGCCATCTGGGATAACAAGGCATTCTGTCATTGTTACAGGCTGGACAGTGGTCGGATATAAAATAGAAACCAGAGGGAGAAAGAGCTAAGTGTTGAGTTTATGGTTGCATAAAAAGACATTGTTAAATATTAATAATTGCTTCACTTTCATTATTTAAGTGTGCGCTTGTGAAGTGGGCTGGAATTGGCGCCGCGCCACGCAGCCTCCTCCGGCCGGCCATAAATCATCCCCACGTTATAGCAACAACCCCGGGTTAGAGCTCTCTGTTGTGTTTAATTTTAAACATTTCTCTCTTGCTCCTTGCTAAATTTGATTTAATCCCACTCTCGGGTCAGCGTGGCCTACTAAAAAGGTTTGCTCTTCTTATAAAAATGTTATTGTCAACTCTCTGTCATCTTTTTTTTTTTAACATATTGCTGCATTATACAAAAATATTACATTACACAATAATATAAATCTAATACATATATGCTTATATTGCTAGAATTGTAATTTTGGTATCTGGACTATATATTCTAATTTCTACATACCACATGGTTATTAATGTTTTAATTCGGTTATCTCGTGTATATATAATATAAATCAATGCTTGTTCTTTCAAATAAATATAAAATCACGCGAATCACGCGCTTCTTTCGCGAGCTACAGCGTTGAAAAATCGTTATTTTAAAAAAATAGGATACGCTCTGTATATTTTGATTGCTACATAACCCACCAATTTGAATATAATACAATTCGTCGTGTTGAGCGGCACATTGAAATACCGTTGAGTGGCAGATTGAATGGATGGAGACAAGGAAAGCGACGAAGGCAAGGACAGTTAGTCCAGCAGGTCGGACGTCAGTAACGCTTCCTGACCCTCTGTCAATTTCGCAAAATAATCAAAGGAACAACTTTATCTACGGGGAGGAAACGAAAGAGATGAAAATTAACATCAGCCGGGCAAAGGAAATCTATTTCCTAAAACGAACGTCTGGACATATAACTGTTATAAGAGATATTTGTGTTTGCTGGAGTGATGAAATCACATCATACCATCATGCCTGAAGCCAGTCTAGTTTCCCCTCCGTTTATTGGTTTCTTATACTAAAATCTTTATTTACTCTGATAGAGAAATTTAAAAAAGCGAATTAGTATTTACAGTAATTATTGTACACACATAATTTTGAAGATATCGGTGTGTGTGTGTGTATAGATAAATTCAGTTTTAATTGTGAAAGGGATATCTTCCATATATCGCGCGTCCATATCTCTCTCCATAATTTCTATATTGCACAAACATTTATTAAGAAAAAGGCATCCCCTGATCCTGAAACTAAAAATTGCTAATGGATTGTGCAATCTGTTGGAATAAATATCGCCTAATCGTTGATTTTTGATTATACTAAAATTTACCAAATACCCATTATTGATTAATAAAAAAATCTAACCACGTATGCCTTTCGGGCTGTTGGCCCTTATTAGAGTTCTTGATTAATCAAAAATGGGTATTGGCCAATTCTTGAATAATTAAAATCAACGATTAGTTCTTATTTATTCCGACAGATGGCGCAATGCATTATGTTCATCACTCCAGTGGAAAACTTTTCTACGATGAAATGAATAAGCCACAGCACCATTTTTAGCATATTCAGACAAAATTCCAACCTGCACAGTATGGTTTCGGGCTATGGAACTTATCAGTACATAGGGGGAGCTTTAATTTCATAACATCCTACGAGAGGAGTTTTAAAATCGGTCGAATTTACCAAAAGTGGCACCTCTCCTTTTAATAATGCATAAGAACAAAGCATTATGTTAACACCACAATAAAAAAAAAACTTTACGGTGGTAATAAGGAATGAGACACAACACCAGTGTTTTGGAAAATTCCGACAAGAAGCCATTTAACACCTTTTTGGTAATTCCGATCGATTTCATCATTCCTCTTGTAGGATGCTATTAAATGGAAGCCGCCCCTGTACTGATTACAGTCACTGTCCGAAACTATGGTATACAGGCTGGCTTTTTGCCTGAATTTGCCAAACCTGGTGCTGTGGCTCGTTCTATCACCACCGTAAAGTTTTAATGGGGTGATAAACATAATGAACAGTGTTCTAATATATAATTAAAGTCTGAGAGGCCCTCTTTTGGTACATATTATATATGTTAATGTAATGTTCCAATATGTGTGTATTTTTCTCTTTATTTATTGCTAAACAATGCAAATTTCTATGTTGTATCAAATATCTCTTTCAGATTTAGTGTTTGAATCCCGATATACCTGCTAAAAAGTAGAGTAGAACCTCCAAGAGAGGACACCTCTCTACAAAGGACAGTTTCCATCACCAAAATTGTCATTTTTACTATTCAGCAACTTTCCGGTAAGTGGACACCTCTCTCTAAAGGACACTTTGTCTCTGCAACTAGGTGTCTTTTACAGAGAGGTTCTACTGTACAACCTTCTTAAATTTTGTCCATTAGTGTGTATATTTTACTTAAGGCAAAAAGAGAGCCAGTTCACAAATATATCTGCTATTATACAGTATAATATCAGAATAAAGAAATAACCTGGAAATTGTTTGAAATAAAAGATTAAATAAGTAATTTTAGTTTTGATTTTCGCAAGGTTTCGAGAAAAATTCGGGCATATACTTATATATACAATATCAAGATGAACTTTGTACAATAATAATTATTGCCGTACAAAGTTCATCTTGATATTGTCTATAGAAGTATATGCCCGTTGAAGAGCAGAAATTTGCTCGAAAGCTTGCGAAAATTAAAAGAAACCCTTTACCTTAATATTATTGATTCTTTCTTTTTCGAAAGACGTATGTGTTTAATATAAAATAATTATGATAGTTTAGTATGCTAAACAGGTCATACGGGAGTTCTATTGGATAGTGTTCCTAGAAACTTTGTTCTTCTGGAACAAGAAGGGCGATCAGCCGCGCCAAAATATTGGAAGATTTTAATAAAGAATTTTGTATTGATCCCCAGATGATTGTTTCATAATTAATGTATCTCATATGGATTCTGCATTTTGCGCATAATTAGATATATATATATATATATATATATCAAAAATAAAGAAGGCATCTCCTGACCACGAGCACATGTGCTTTTTAGATGGCAGAGCGCCATCTAGTGGAGCAAGAATAAACTAAACGTTTATTTTGCTTGCTCCGTGATATTTGGCCAACCCAATTTCTTGACAAATCAAGAAAAGCCAAATATTTGGCCTTAAATACCCATTTCTTGATTTCTCAAGAAGCCATTGGGACCAAAAATATTTTTTGGTCGCAGTGGTCACAGTCTACTCCACGCTGACGAGCGCCAACAGCGCGAAACGCGTTCGTGGATGACTTTTCTTGATTTGTCAAGAAATTGGGTTGGCCAAATATCACGGAGCAAGCAAAATAAACGTTTAGTTTATTCTTGCTCCACTAGATGGCGCTCTGCCATCTAAAAAGCACATGTGCTCGTGGTCAGGAGATGCCTTCTTTATTTTTGATATCAACACCTGACCCACTTATCTTTTATTTTTTTCTATTGTTTTTTCATATATATATATATATTAAAAAACGAAAGAAAAAAATAAAAGATAAAAAGATCAGGTGTTGAAATCAATATTAAAAATGGCATATCCTGACCAGGAGCACATGTGCTTTTCAGAAGGCAGAGCGCCATCTGGTGGAACAGAAATCAACTATTCATTGATTTAGCCTGTTCCCTGATATTTGGCCAACCCAATTTCTTGATAAATCAAGAAAAGCCATCCACGAACGCGTTTCGCGCTTTTGGCGCTCGTCAGCGTGGAGTAGGCTGAACCATTGCGACCAAAAAAGCGTATTTACGCAAGTTTGGCCTTAAATACCCATTTCTTGGTTTTTCGGGAAGCCATTGGGATCAAAAATTATTTTTTGGTCGCAATGGTTCAGCCTACTCCACGCTGACGAGCGCCAAAAGCGCGAAACGCGTTTGTGGATGGCTTTTCTTGATTTATCAAGAAATTGGGTTGGCCAAATATCAGGGAACAGGCTAAATCAATGAATAGTTGATTTCTGTTCCACCAGATGGCGCTCTGCCTTCTGAAAAGCACATGTGCTCCTGGTCAGGATATGCCATTTTTAATATATATATATATATATATAATATACACGACTATTTAATGTCATAACATTGTAATTTCTATATAAATATATCTCATTTCACTTAAAATTAGCTCAAAACTAATAGATTCATTATGTAACCTCTTTTTAATAATCTTATAGGATTCCTAAGGGATAAATGTAAGAAACAAAAGTGTTATAATTTAAAATATTTTCATCAGCGTTAATTGCTTTATTTTACTCTATTAAATAAATATTCCAGCACTCACACACAATATACAAAAACTTTGATAGGGCTTGGATTATAGTAAATGATGGACCTTTCCAGTAATAAAGCTCATGTTAATCTATCAGACCGCTACAATAATTTTTGGCTATTCTCTTTGCTTTTATGATCTTCACTGACAGTAGTGACTCTCATGAGAAGCCGCCTAAAAATAACGGTGGCCTCTTACCAAAGACTTATGTTATATCAGATCAAGTCGTGAGGAGTCTTTCTGCAAAAACAGAGTCTGTAATGAGAGACAATCTTAAAGATAGACCAGGTTTAACTATGTTTTATAAAAGCGATTTCTCGTTAATATTTTACTTTATGAGGGAATTGTGTGAAATAGATAATGCAGAAATAATGAGAACAGGACAATATTAAACAGAAATCTTTTCGTAATAATTAAGACTTACACATGGAGTTTAATATACAGTAGAACTTGGATAATTCGAACTTCTTTAATTCGAAAACCTCTTTAATTCGAATATTTATCTTGGTCCCTAGAATTTGAAATAAATAAAATTTCCGTTTTTAATTCAATTTTTGGATAATTCGAATTTTTTTATGGTCCCTTGGGGTTCGAATTATCCAAGTTCGACTGTATTTTTAAATTTATAAATGAATAAAATAATCTTTGATCATGCAAAAAAAAGAATAACACTAGTACTTCAACAAAGTTACTTATAAGTTATGGGACCATTTCTTTTAATAAAAAGAGTTGAACAGATCTAAAATACGGCACTATTATATTTTGGTGTACATTGTGAGATCAGATAGAAAGATGAGGGTGCCTTTTTAGAAATAATTTGTATTTTGAGTGTATAAATGATTTTAGCCATAAGCCTGCAAGGTGCGTGTGTGGCGGTAGGAAATGTTCACTAAATGCTCATATCAACCAGACATCAAGATGAAGGCAGAAAATAAATCTCGAATACGGAATTACTTATCGGCCGATCCCTCTTCCAACACTGTATCAGTTCTTCCGCGACATCGGGGCTTCATCTAGTGACAGGTCCTGCGAGCCTCGAGTTAGCAGGTTTATTTCCCGGCATTGTAGCGGCGCAAGAACACTATCCACTAGATTCACCATCAAGGTGTATAAAAATAAGGTATGTCGAATAAAAAGGTGCATCAATTAAACGAATGACCCGGATTCGTCCGATTAGTACCCCAGTGAATGCATTATTTTATTGAATTTATAAAAATAGGCGCCTTTTTTGCACATGAATACTATTGTGACATTTATGTGGTATAATAAATGGCTATTGATAATTTACGGGAGATTTGGCGAGTCGTGACGAAAGGGTTTTTATAGTACCACAGTGCAGGGTGTCTGAAGTGGCAAGGTACAAGAATTAAAAGACCAATTGGATTAAAATGGGGATAGAGACTAAGATCCAGTTGGAAAAAACGGCAATATCTGGTCCAGAAAGTTTGAACAAAGTTCTGGTTTAACTCGTATGGACGCGCCAACCAACCTAAACACTGTATTTCCACCCAATAAGAAGTGACCTGTCCTTCCAAGAAGATCTATTTATTCCTGAGAGTGTGGCTAACCAGTAATATGGTGAGCCGATCAAAGAGGATCCACCCTCTCTCAAACTAACACCTGGACGAAAACTGTTTAAATAGCTGTTTTTGTCTCTATAAGCTTGTATAGAAACGATTTACTTTTCGAAACTTCAATGGACATTTATTGTCAACTGATATTTTATCGCTAGGTCTTCAAACCTTAACAATTATTTGAAAACAAAATAGTTGTAAACCTTTCTTCAAATGTAAAAACTGTCATTTATATTGGAAATTTGTAAAGAATTGATTGAGTTGCTTAGGAGTTTAGGGCGTATCAGACGGACAGACTAGTATGACTTCTACATAGATAGAGAGTTGGCAAATTTCGTAAACTCGTTTCCTCCATCTATCCATCGAGAAGTGTTAGAAATCAGTAAAGAGACCAACATAATGTCCAAATCCCTCGCCCATACAATGTCATCTACATCAACAAAGTCGACGAATATGCAAATATATATTTCCGTTTTTATACGACTAGGAAGATTTAATTTATGGCGTCTTCAATTGAAAAGGGTATCAATCATTTTTTGTTATCATTTCAAAAATCATTAAAGATTCGGCTGATTCTTCTTTAATTTCTTTTTTTCCGCTTTTCAAAAGAAAATTTCAATTTGTGGAGAATAATTTATTTGCAATTTTTAGTTCTCTCTCAGCCTCCCTCCATCTCTAGCTCGGAAGCAAACGTCAATAGCTCGGCCGAGGCTAAGGATGGCGTCCCAGTTGGCGTCTGCCTTCCCTCTTTTATACACACCGCCAAATAAAATATTGTTCAACATTCATATAGGCTCTTCATATCTAGTCAAAGGGTATGTTGAATTTCATTATTTTAAGCATAAGCGGTGTTTTTCCATTATATATATATATTTTTAAATAGAGCAAATATAATTTATTCAGCCAACTGAAATATTGTTAAAATAAATTATATTTTGATCCAATATATGCCTTTTTAATTAAATATTTATATATATTAAAATCAAAAAGGGCATATCCTGGCCACGTTTACATGATCTTTTTATTTTTTTTTATATTTTTCCCACACACATATTAAGCGGTATAAATATATATATTCAATTAATTTACTGTATAATTCTGCGTATTTATTCAAGAATATAATAAATATTCCTGATGAAATGTGTGAAGAAGTGAAGAGAGAGTTTAATTGTTAAAAATGAAGATTTTCTTCTCTCAGAGCTGTCAATTTATTAGTTAATATGATTGTCAACCAGAGAGAGAGAGGCAACCTCCATTTCAATAAAGTTTGCATAACTGCACATTTTTAGAAATATGATTCTAGCTTCATTATAACAATATTTTGTTTATTTAATTTAGAAAAATTGAAATATAACTTTTTTACTTCAGGTCCAGCTACAAATCAGGGCAGTTGTATTATGTATAGTAGTATTGTAGTATGTATAGTTTTATTTTTACGTTCCAGGGCCTGGGTTATCCTTATTTCTCTCTAGCTACAAACAAATAACTCTTCAATAGGAAACACCTTTCTGCAGCTAGACATGTGTAGATCCCTCTGAATAATTATACGCCCAGGCTGAAAATCAAATTTAATCAAGATTGGCAAAATAACTTCATGCACCGCTAGTTCGATGGAAAAACCAACTCACAACTTAACAGATCAGACTTCACCATGCTCTCCCGTCTTAGAACAGGCCATCTACGTCCAATGATTTTCACAAGTGGACCCAAAACCTTTCTGAATTGCATCAAATGTCAGGATTCTCCAGTGAGCCCAGAACAAATCATGCAATGCATCGGACATTTTCGAACATACATCTACACCAACCCAGCTGTGGTCATCGAGGCGATAAAGAGGCATGGCCTTTAGGATCTGGTCTAGACTTGAAGTCCAGACCTGGGACAATAGAAAAAAAATTACTCCCAAAAATTAATTCGCGTTATGTGTTCTAACTTTGATATCAGCTTTGAAGAATATATATATAAATGGATGCCTATGAAATCTGAACTTAGTACAAAAAATGAAAGAGAGATAAAATATCAAAATATTCATTTTATATTCTTTTGAATCCATTGTGATATAGCTTTTTCATTTTCTCTAAGTAAATAAACCAAGCTCTAAGTTTTTGGCCTCCGTGTGGGTTAATTTGAATTGAATCCTTATATAAACCTTTCAAATCCGGATTTATTTTCCACAAATACATACAAAGAATTAAATTAGAAATTTACATATGAGGTGTTATGTTTTAACTTTCTATACAAATATATTTATCTTAAATTTATCTTAATCTCTCTCGTATTATATAATACAGGATTTTAACTTGCTATTGTAACCTTATGTCTAATCTGAATTTAATATTTAAAATCTGTAAACTTCTCTCTAAACTAACTGACTCAGGTCAGTGTCAAAGCCGCGACACCAGCTTTGGAAAAAAGAGGCGTCCACCTAGAGACCATGGGTTCGGGCTAAAGGCCTTCGTCAGTCTAGGGCGGACTTTATTTAATGAGATCCACAAGGGATAAAATGGAATCTTCACAATCTTCTAAAAAAATGTTTAGCTGGTAGAGTGGCTAGGCAAAATCTATAGGCAAATATAGATAGAGATTTTTAGGAAATATCTGAGTCCACTAGTTTGCGGTGACGGACAATATAGATGGCGCTTAGTTTTAACATCTGAGGCGACCTATATATATGTCATAATATATGCTCTTCCAGGATTAATAAAACAAACCAACAGCCAACGAGAGAGAAATGGGCAGCTAAAGCGAGACACTTTAGACAACTAACTTACGACCATTCTTTGGCCACATTCCTGAGGGGGGCGTCACCACCTGGCGACTATCCTGGTTAGCCCCGGTTGTGTACACAGGGAAAACAGTCGTTCAGCTGATAACGTCTCGCTCGCTCTCTCTCGGCTGGCTGCCCGCTCTAACAACTCGTCGTGTGATTATTTCTCTCCTCACCACAATTACCACTATATTGTCACACAGAAAAGACGACAGGATAAAGACCTGGCCGGGAAGCAAATCCCTCATATACCGGAGTATGAAGAAACAAGAAGCCAAGCCACGATGATCGGCCAAACCCAACTCAACTGTAACCACTCCTCTTCGAGCCCTCAACCCCTTCTTCGCCAACCTTTGAACCGTGATCCCGAAGAAGTATTCACCTACGACGGAGATGGAGCTGCCACACACTTCTTCCAGCACTAGATCTACCCAAGAACGACCACCGTGCCAGGGCAGGACACCTTCCTCCATCATGGACAAGACTCCGCCATATCCCTGCCGCTACTGTGATGTACAACACTGGTGCGCTCAGTGTCACAGACAGAACTCTCCCGAATCTCAATGAACTTACCTGCTCTCTAAACCAGCATAACCTGTAAGTGAAATTGTTTTACCCCTTCCATTCATTCTTTAAATAAGTCATTCCTTGTAAATTGTCCCAATATTTACATAATTAGCTCCATTTATTCTCTCCATGCCTATTAACAATGATTTTATGCTCCATACTATTTATCTAGATATTTGTAACTCATTTAATTAGTTACCTTACCAGTAGAAATCAACAATCGTTATTATAATTAAATAATTTCCATTTTTAACGTAACTCTTTAAAAAAAAAAATAAAAAAAACTCTTAAAAAAAAAAATTGGAATTCTACCTATTAATGCTTTAGGATTTTTACTATTAACAATAGATTTTACATAATCAATTTATTTATAAAAATATGCCTCCAGCACCTAAACCTTTGTATAGACCTCTCCTACTTGTAAGCACGGCTCACGAAAAATAATTTCTTTCCCTAATCGATTCAAAATTCACCCTGTAATTCAGGCGTCGAAGAATTCCAACCACCACGTGAGCCTTGCTTACAACCAACCCTTGGTGACTCTTATCTATCTTCCCCTGAATGCCTCTCTCATTCTTACAACTTTGTTAACCTTATACCAGCTCAGGACCTTTTATAGAATTATTGATTAATCAATTATCGAACTTCTATATTGTCATTTCAAAATCCTAACCTTCGCCCTTCATTTATGATAATTTATTTCGTAGTTCATCTCTAGCCTATCCACCGACCCACACCATCTAGCCAATGGTGTGTTCGTCACAGGGTGCAGATTGACTAACTGCTAGATATTTATCAACCCCTTTTTGTTCGCACTTGAACAATCTGCATCGAGCGACACAGTTCGCTTCTTCTTCTCGCGCCACACGTTCGCCACACGGACCCTGTCTTCAAATCTATGTTTGTCCATTGTCCAAACCAGCACGATATAGCCTACCTCCGATATTTCCCACGGAGGTACGTTAAACATCGTCGCTGATTTTGTCCGGTCCGTCATCATTTCGCGCAGACATAGGTCTTACTTTCAACCCACCGCGAAATCATCGCCTTGCACAAGCTCCCACGACGGTTCAAACACCTCGTGTCCGAGCAGCTAGTCACTTGTAACGGACAACGCAGTCCTCGTCCCAATTTTTGGCACTGTGCGCGCATACTTTCCGCAAATTAAATATAAGTCCATTCGACTTCCTCACCTACACACGGGACTTTTCCCCTCGGACTCGCTACACAAGTAACTGCATAGATAAGTTAGATTGGCCCAAAGCAAGTTTCCCCTCGCTCTGTTCGCCGAGGTTCTAACATTGTATGTAGTTTTATATTTACCTCAGTCCTGAGCTCACACAATTGTCAACCTCAATCTCATTTCTCGTACTCTACACTTATAGCATAGAAAGCCCATGACAAGTTTCCCCTTGCCATGTCCGCCTGAAAAATATCTTAAAGTGTAGAGTTCCCCAGTCTTAATGAGCTTCAGAATTTCACCATATGTATGTGACTCTTCTTCTCGTTGTTCACACTCCTCCATATCACTTCCCTTATAGTACATTAGATTTTGTTGTATATAGCCTTTTATAACCTTGATATTTTCAAAGATTTCCTTAAATGTCAAACTCCCCGGTGTTGTAAAACTGCTTGTAAATAATATTTACTTGTGTGCTATACAATATTTTATTTACATAAAACAATGTCACCATTACCTTAGCTAATTTTAACTGTAAAATTATTTTCTCTATTCCTGGCTTCACCAGCTTTAAATATACTTAAACTATGTTCAGCCTTCTTCAACGGGGGCCATATGTCATAATATATGCTCTTCCAGGATTAATAAAACAAACCAACAGCCAACGAGAGAGAAATGGGCAGCTAAAGCGAGACACTTTAGACAACTAACTTACGACCATTCTTTGGCCACATTCCTGAGGGGGGCGTCACCACCTGGCGACTATCCTGGTTAGCCCCGGTTGTGTACACAGGGAAAACAGTCGTTCAGCTGATAACGTCTCGCTCGCTCTCTCTCGGCTGGCTGCCCGCTCTAACAACTCGTCGTGTGATTATTTCTCTCCTCACCACAATTACCACTATATTGTCACATATATATATCTTTAATCTTCCATTATATGCACATGTAATCGTTAACATTTTAAAGAATCTGTATGTGTGCTCCAGTTGGTGAGCCATTATACGCTTTTCAGCGACGGCCTCTGGTGCAATCTGGCCGAGCCCTGCCCTAAGCCGCTGCGGCAAGAGACGACGATGGTGCGCAACGCCCGGAACCAGGTGGAGGGCTGGAGATCGCAGAGTCAGCCGCACACCCCCAACAAGACACATCGTTTCTTCAGCACTCTCACTCACAGCCGCGGTCTGTTCTCCAAGCTGGTCGCGACAATGAGTCCTCAACCCAAACTTCGCCCTTCTTTAAGTGACGAAAGCCTTGACCGTAGTTTCGAGCTTCCCTTTCGTCGTACACTGCCTCTATCAACTCCACCCATAAACCGTAAATCCACTGATTCTTCCAGAAGAAAAATGCAGAAGACTTCTAGTTTTGATATAATTCCTGCCTTTTTGTCATTCTTTCTTGCTGGAGATTCTGAAGACAAATCGCGGAAGCACAGGGAAAATGGAAGTCACGGCTCGGACACGGTGCCGAGATCCACTCCCGTGCCGGCCCCGCGCTTGTCCCTCTCCCGGCGCCAGGTCGTCTATGCCAACCACGACTCCAACACCAGCAGGTCCTACAGTCTCGGGGAGTCTTCCCAAGCCCACTACAGCACGCCTCCCTTCATTCGTAGCGTCTCCTCTCCCTCGGTCAGGCCCGCCCCTCGCCCCCGATTCCTCCCTACAGCTCTCAGGGACAGCTTCGTTCCCCCAGTGCCAAGGCCCCGCACCAAATTGCCTATTCCTTCGATAGCAAGCACATCGCCAACTCTCACCGAAGTGTCAGAGGTAGGTAGTCGCGAGGTACGTCCACACAATGACAAAAATATAAAAAACGCGGAATAAATTTTTACAGTGACTATAAACACATTTTTAATATTTTAAGGAAATAATTACTTGTTTCAATATCAAGGCGTAAATATTTGGCTTTCCGGAAATCTTGATATTTCACCTTCACATTTTTCAATGTTATATCTAAATTTTTCTTTCAACTTTAATTTTAAAAACACAATATTTCTAAACCAGAATAAACTTGAAAATTATGTAATTTCATATTAACCGATTTATATCTGAAAATTAAAAAGGTTTGCGAAATTTGGCCGAGATTAAAAATCGCTGAATTATCACTAATTATTTTTAGCAAGTCACTAATGTTGGTCGTGAAATATAACATCTCTATAGATCATTTTAATGCCTTTTTTACTCTGGCTTAATTTAGAATGTCTTTTTATGAGAGAATTTAAAAAAAAACTAAAAGGTACGAATCATATAATAATGCAATTTAGATTTTTTTTAAATACGTTTTTACATTTTGGTTTTATTTAAAAGTGGAAAATGATACGATTGAAAAATGTATTTATTGTTGAAATTTAATACCATCTAGAAAATTGTGAGTAGAAATATTCTCCTAAAAATACACTAATCAATTTACTGTAGCTTCACTTTACAAAATAAGCAGCTATGATGAATACCGCTGAGCCAACACTACAATGGCAAACCTACAAAAATCTAGAACTTGATAACATGGCTTAGGATTTAACCTTTATAAGCGCAGTAGAAAAAAATGCTTTCACGCGATTTTACGGGGGCACTCAATAAAAATTCCAAATTCCCTCTAGCTATCTTAGATGCAAATCTGGCAGATACAGTTCTAGGATGGACCACGATTATATGTAAGGCTTAAACGCGAGAAAACTGAGAGGAAGCGTTTTTTTATTCAGTAAACAATCATTTAAAGCTTTCGAACATGACTGTCTTTGGATACGTAAATAAAACTCCTTTACTTGGAACTCATTTCTTTCATGAAATATAAAGTTCCAAATTATTATAATTGAATAAAAATTAAAATATTTGCAGAGTTTATTTAATTCAAAAATGGAAGACAAGCATTCACACGGTCGCGCTTTATCATACCACTGGCTCCGCAAAAGCGTGGAACACACATACAATAGCATTTCTTTCTATCTCTACATACCTAGATGGACATGTACGAAAGCATGTAATGAGAATTTTTACAAAATAAAAGAAACGCGTTTCTTCTCGCGTTCAGTGTTCAAGAATAATTCAACTGAGGGCACACAGCCCCCATAAACTCCAGCACAGAAGATTAAATAGCGAAATTTTAGGAAAATTTATTGCTTGAGTCGTAAAGATTTTGCCTATTTATAAAGCTAATATTTCATTTTTAATAAAGCTCGTTTGAAGATATTTTATACAATACCACTCATTTTTTATCACATATTTTAATAAACATTTCCATTGAGTGATTTTAAAAAAATCCCCCATTGTGAGTAAATAATTAACGTTATGAAGTGGAGTGAGAATGTTTCCTAGAGATGAAGCTGAGTGAGTGGTTGCCCAGCCGGAGTCGCCTCAAGTGGCGAGCGATGAGGTCTACAGCGAGATCGACCCCAACTTCGTGGTGATGGGCGAGGCGAAGTGCCTGCTGGACTGCGAGGAGGGCCCGCCGGACATCCCCACCCCCACGGGCTGCGGCGAGCTGTATGCCACCCTCACAGGAAGCCCGCCTTCTGTGCCTCTCGAGTTCTTATCCTCCGTCCTGGACGCCTCTCCACCTCAGCTCATCGACACCCTCGGTAGGACGATTCCTCTCGCTACAATACTGAGGCATTTCTTTTCTTAATGTGAAACTTTACCATAGGGAATAGAACGCCATGATCGTCAATGCTGCTGCTTTATTGGATATAAGGAAAAAAATCCCCACTACTACGATGTGTAGCATCGAAAATAATAATTAAAAATATTCATATCAAAAATATTAATTTTTAGCTATACACACTCTCTTGTTTAACTCATAGACAACTTAATTTGGATTTTCGATGTATCTGTGATATAGTGTTCAATTTAAAAGGCAAAATATTTCAACGGAATTATTTTAATAATATGTGTATATATAAATGTATATAAAAATTGAGAAGGTAGGTTCTCCCATCATAATACTCGCTTCAACTAAGCGCCATCTATTGACAGTCTCCGTAAACTAGCGGACTCAGATCGGTGACAAAGCCACAAAACCAGTTTTGGGAAACTGAGAAGTGTCCACCTGGAGACGATGATTTCGAGCCAATGGCCCTCGTCAGTCCAAGGCGGACCTTATTTCATGGGATCCACAAGGGATCAAATGATATCTTAACAATCTGCAAAGAGATGTTTAACTAGTAGAGTGGCTAGAACAAATAAATCTATAGCCAAAATATAGATAAAAATATCGAAAAAAACAAAGTATGCTAGTTTGCAGGACGGTCAATAGATGACGCTCAGTTTTAGAGTCTCTTTCGAGAGGCGACCTTTATTTTTATAGGTCAAATTTGTCTTGGAAACTTTTCCATCTATATAAATATTGTCTATTTAGTAGTATAAGTTATCATAGCGTTTAACAACGTTCTTCACAGGTAAATATATCATCTCAATCACCGGAGACTTAAAACAAATATTATTGTTACACATGAACCCTTTCGCTCTTACCCACTCTCTCTAATTTTGTGCTGAACCAAATTATTTCAAAGCAAGTTCGATGAATAGATTTTACTTCCTCGAAGAAACTGTCAACTGACCTTTGAACAAGAACAATTATGAGATTAGCAGTAGGGAAAATGCCAAAACATCAGTGAATACTCTCGATTCTAGGTCGGCGTTGGCTTGGTGCTTTGTTATTTAAGCAAAACTAACGATAACAAGTTTTCATTTAGGATTTGTGAAAACTATCCCCAGTGACCTTTATTTTTATGTGAATGAGATTGGTGAGATTGGGTCCATAAATCATAATAAGAACATCAATCAAAATTGGATAGACGCAAATTCAGTACTAAGCTTTTATAAATAAAATTTAATCTTGTTTACTTTGTAGAAATCTCGTTATGGAATCGCCGTCGTTCCGACAGCACGAAAATAATGATTGATTATCGTGATGAGACTTCGGTCAGGTTTTTCAGCCAGTAATCACTGAAGAACATAGACACCTGCAGGTTTCTTAAGTTCTATCGTTTTCTCTATCCTTTCCATTTTGGAAAATCTCACACAAGATTAAGACCGCATGCTTTCTTTAAACCTAACAAGGAGATAACAAAAACTTACAGAAGCGTGAAATTAATTAGATAATCGATTACACTTAGTTAACTATCAAAATTGTTCCTTTTTTATTGCTTAACTGCAACCATTTTATATAAAAGAACTTCCTAATTTAATTTATAAAAGTAATTTTGAATGTATGTTCTTTTTTAAACCGCGTTTCTAAAATTAAGTTCATGTATAAAAGTTGAGACGCGAGTCTATTTTCGAAACATATAAAATGTATCAGAAATGTGGCTTCAAACGTAAATTAGAAAGAATACTTCTCAAGAAATATTTCAGCAGTGCCATATCGGAGGATTCTAATTGACCTTCCTTTTCTCCTGGCTCCATACTGAAAGAGATTCAACTGATCTGCACGTTTTCAGCATAAATTAATATTATAAAATAAATGAAGCTTCCAGGGTTAAGTTTCTTGTGCAACTTTTATTTTCAAGCTTTCGGACTTGTCAGTCCTTCAACAGTATTATCACTTTAACAATTTAATATTAAATACAATTTTTATATACACGTTATTATATACATATTTTAAATACCTACTATATACTAAGAAAAATATATTACATTATTTCTGTTTGAAAATCAAAATATTTTGAAAATATACTTGCGTGGTGGATGGATGATGCGTGCTGGTTGAATAATATCTCGAGACTTCAAATTAATTAATTAATATCCCTATACATATGTCTTTAAAAATTTCCTTTTATATTAAAATCCAAGTTTTGAATTTAAATTTGACGAATCACTAATATATTAGCGCAATGGGAGAAAGATAATCAAAATCTATTAACAAATTTTTAAAAACTAGATTGCTTAAAAAATCAGCAACGACTGACTATTGTAAAAATGTTGAAGGCAAGTTCGAGTAATGAAGTTACTCGTCGCGTCTCGAAAATTAAAAAAGAGAGAGATGCTAATTAATGATTTAATTCTTACCTCTTTTTAACTGGGTTCTCTTTGCTTAATTTTCTAACAATTGCGGTCATTTGTGCGACCTTAGTTTTAATTAGTCCATTCTATGGTGTTCTCAGATCTTGCTGGCAATATATCTATGTGGTGATGACTAGAATTCTTGGTTCTATAACTCCCCATTTAGCCGTGATTCACATAAAACCGTTACGATTTGAACTTACTGGTTACGAAATTGTCTTATTGAATTAATTCAGAAAGGGGTATTGCAAGAAAGAAGAGAAACTTTACAATTATTACAATATATGCAATACATATATACAATATAATAAAAAATGAATATTATTGGGTGCATATCTGTATATGATTATATGTGACATCGAGAAATAAAAATAATAAAAAAACAACATTCGTGGAATAGAATTTCGGAATTTATTCCTTCCTAAAACAAATTTCATTTAAAGGTCGAATTTAATATTCATATTGATACTAGACTTTTTATTCATTGTATTATAAAGGTCTGACGCATGCGCTCTCCTTATCCTGTAATGGTGCATCCAAGCGGCTTTAGAAAATAGATTAATTTTATTACACACATACCGACATATATTTAGGTTTGATAATTATTGAAGTGCTCCGTCGCATATACGATGGGCGCTAATGTTTTAAAATATTATATGTAAATCGTCACAACTCTAAAATGTTGAATACATCGATGGTTTCTATCAATTTGGGTTAAATAAATATTTAGTAAAATGTTAGGATTATTATATTTTATATCACAGACAATTCACCAATTGTATTCAAAGTATTTTGAGGCATTAGCGCGCCATCTGTTATCAAAATTCGAAACTATTATACACGCGTATGATTCTTTTTTAAAATAAACAATTTCTACTGCCCTTACTGCAATGGAAAAAGTATATAAACTCGGATGTTTGCCACGCTCCAGTTTAATCTAGCACGGGCCATCACAAAGACTTTGTAATGTTAACCAGATTTCCCACTCAGCACATAGAAGGAGGTTTTCCGCCATCTCGCGCGGGTTTATATCGTAATTAAGGTAAGACCTAGAAATAAACCTGTGGCCAACTCCACTTGGTTTCTCCCCTCACTTTACATCTCAGCTTTCGTCTGATTACTTCTCTCCCTTTTGCTGGAATTTGATGACACAGAAGTTTTCGCATTTGGTTTTCAGGTAGATTGTTGCTAAATATATGAAGTTATTATTTGGAGGAGACATAAAGTGAATCTATAGAATAAAGCGTTAGGAGAAAATAATTTTTAATAATCGACTACCTAAGGTAGTCGATTATTAAAAATTATTTTCTCCTAACGCTTTATTCTATAGTATTTATAATCCAAGGAGAAAGTTTCCATGTTTAAATAAAGTGAATCTGTGAATATTTTCCTTTTTTTTCACATAGAAACAACATAGGCATGCAAATTGTTTCTGAATAACGATAATGACCGCGTCCTTGGCACCTTTGAAATCTGGTCTGTCCTCGCGCCAACATTCAAAGTTGTGTGTTATCACAGTAGGGTGTATCTGTGTGATAATATAATAGATAATAACAATACCAATAATATGTTATAACACCTTGAAAAAGGTTGGAGTTCGGCCAACTGAAAATTGGTAAAATAAATTATCGTTTGATCCAATATATGCCTTTTTAATTAAATAACAATACTCTAATAATACTTTGTAGAAATATAATGCCCATAATCGATGTCTGTGAAAGTAAATATATATTATTATTTTAATTAATTAAAAACAATGTTATAATTTAATTCAAAGAATTAACCCTAGAATTATGATGCAGCAATATTTAATGGGTCAAAATGGAGAAAAATGAATGTAGAAATGGAATACGTGTAAGTGTGACACCCAGAAAATGAATAAATGAGAATTTTAGTGGGTTTTCTTGTTAACAATAATTGAGGAGTCATGTAAAAAAATATTTTTACCACGGATTACTATTTTTACTTTTTAAATAGCGTTTTAATTTCTTAAACTATATTTTCCTATAAAATAACAAATAATAGATACGTATATAAAAATTTTGCTGTTCTCGTTTTAGTTAATAATATTATCTTCAGAACTTATTGGATAATTATAACTATAATTATATTAAATGCAATTATAGCTTATACAATTACTATAACCCCAATATATGAAAAATAAATTCATGAAATATTTTGAAAAAAAATTAGAATCACACACGATCTTTTTGATTCAAATATTTATAATTACTTAATGTGGATCTGAACTTATTTTTAAAAATCTTGTATTTCAACCGTCTGATTAATGTATGTGCCAGGCGGAAAAAATACTATCTACTCAGAAGCAAATGAATACATATTGTGAGTTTAATCGATTCAATTTCATTTCTTCTTTTTATATTAAGGCAACGCGCGGCGGGTAAGTTATGGGTATATAAGGATGACAAGTCCGTCGATGTAGACAAGTTGACCTGGTCTGACAGATCAGTGTTTTGCAGCCGAATATTTTTCGAATACGAAGAAGGTGATGGTCGAATTTATGAAAACTAAACAATAACTATCCATTAAAAGTGACACAATAAATTAAATAAATTCCCTTCATATATTAATTTTTATTTTCTATTTAATATACATATTATATATAGTTAAACCTGTCTATATAGCGCCCCCTCTAAATATCGCCTTCCTCTCTATAGCGCCCGATTTTAAATACGTAGTACGATGCGATTTTACATTAAAAGTGACCTGTCTATAGCACCCCCTCTCTATAGCACTCTATTTTGGCGAGTCCCAAGAGGGGGCGCTATAGACAGATTCGGTTCAAAATTACTTTATTAGGTACCGCTCAACAAGAGCAACCTAGTGTATGATAATTTAAACAGTGACTAATATGTGAAGGTTATTCACATATTAAACAAAATGTTAACGCGGGATTCAATCCCGGTTCATGACTGTCGGGAATCGAGAGTGTTACCGACTCGTCCACCGACTTTTTTAGACAGGTTTAACTATATATTATATATAATATCATTATATAAACGAGAATGGTTAATAACAGCGCCGATTTAAAGCATATTTCATGTAAATTTATCCAGATC
>CP092886.1:33637778-33649186 GCA_030710605.1 Cordylochernes scorpioides | reverse complement strand
TTCTGAATGTCCTCTATATTCTATTCTACACCCACAAATATTCTGAATATATAACCATTCAGCATTTATAGCATTTATAATCAAATATAGAATTATATCATAATGTCATTTAGAGCCCAATTTATAAATATGCATATATATAACCCAATATACCCCAATTACATAGCCCAAATTTACATACAGCTATTCTAAATATGTTTATATACAGATATGTGTGTCATTAATTTCTTTATATATAATTTTCGTTGTGTTATAGTTGTTTAGATTTATAATTTCTATTGCCATCTATCGTTAAAAATTTGAACAAATAAATTTACTAGCAATGTGTTTCTTTTAAATAATATCATCAAATATTATCTATACAGACCTTACTGCAATTATATGAGTTATTGAATGAGAGGGCTTGGCTCATCAGTAGTGAACCCTCTTAGCGGTTTCGCCAAACCCGCTCTACTATTGTATTGGATTGGTTTGGGATATACCTGTATTTTCTATGGAAGGCAGCTTAGGAGTGTTTAGTGAACTATGGACATAAGCTTATAGGTCTGTAGAGGTACATACATATAATTTCAAGGTATTGCATCGAGAAAAGTTCTTCCGCAAATATGATTTCATAATAAATGTTGTTTAGGTTTTAAAATATCATAAATAACAAGATTTGATTTTCCATTTGATAAGGCTGTTATCCATATTAACATTTTCTGTTCAAGTTGAACAACATATATCAATGAACAAGCCATAACGTGAATTTGTTATTTTTAAAATAAAGCAGTTCACACACACACACATATATATATATATTATATAATCTAAAATGCAAATATTTTATTTTTTAAAGTATACATTTTATTTTAATTCATTGACTGCTCTATATTTTTGACCATAGATTTGGATTATAGCACTTTTGAAATTTGTTGTAAATATGTATAGTTAAACCTATCTAATTTGTAATTCACTAATATAGGATCCATTTTATAAATTCTATATTACTGTGAAAAATATTTAATATGTAGTTCTTCTCAAATAATTGAAAATAAAAACTACTTGATAAGTAAATAACTATCTTTTCTTTTCACGACTGCACCTCCAATTCTTCACCATTCTAACATCAATACATGTTAATCATAACATATATACATTGTTAATTCACTATATAAAAAGAGAATATATTGGTTGAAAAATTCTCATTTGATTTTAACAATTTTTCGAATCCAAGCACGCTAATCTTAATGCAATCACGAATAGTACAACATCATATTTACAATTATAATATCAAATGCTATCTATCGAAAAAAAAATGTAATTGTAATTTTGAAAATATATTATTTATGATTTTTATTTAAAATTTTTCGATTCCAATCACGCTAACCTTAATACAATTACGAATAGTAAAACATCATATCTACAATTATATTATCGAATGCTATCTATCGAAAAAAAATGTAAATATAAATTCGAAAAAAAATATTATTTATGATATATTACCAAATATTGTCTCTACAGACATTACTGCAATGATGAAATTTATTAAATGAAAGGGTTCATCAGGTTGAGTGGGTTCGCCCCTGATGAGAAAAACCCTTGGATTTAATAATATTATGATTGTAGTTAGTTCTATAGAGATAATAATATATAACAATACAAATATTGTTTAAATAAGTTTTACAAAAATATCATATTTTTATACAAGTTTTGTAAAAAAATATTATATGCCATTATGGGCTTACTACCTTGATAAATGTTACGTGCTTCCAAACGAAATAATGCTTAATAAATACATTTTCATCCAATATATGCCTCCATATATAACATAAAGTTCTGGAGAATTATATTCATGTACATAAAGTTCCACCTCTCCCTTCAGGTACAGGTGTCTCTTTAGGTATATTAATGTCATCCACCCGCAACTTTATGTTGTATTATAACCTAAAATTCAGCCCTTGCCACTTTACCAGCTTAAACATCTTTTTGGTAAATTCGAACTATTTCATAGCCCTCTCGGAGGATGTTATCAAATCGAAAATGTCCCTGTATTGATGAGGGCTAGCCCGATGCCATGGTATACAGGTTGGTCTTTTGGCTTAATTTGTCAAAGCTGGTGTTGTGGCCCATTCCTTATTACCACTAGTAAAGTTGAACTCCGCCTTTGTGCCGGTCTCAAGCCCGAATGAAAAAGGAGGAGGAGGAGCAGTAACAAGCTCGCTTAAAAACCTGGGCTCAGCTGGCCCGGCTGATAGTACCCTGTAAGGGCTCCTAATCCAGGGATACAGGATGAACAGCGTTCGTACTCCATGTTAGGAGCGGCTGCACATGGCGTCTGTACCTCATGTCAGAGGCGGCCATTTCTTTAGGAGCTAAGTCGGACTGCCACTGAGTATCGCTCCCAGTCTTAATGACAAAGGTAGACGCATTCTACTTCACCCAGTCATGATGGTTGTCAAGTCTCAAGCTCTACGAACCTGATACCCTAATATGATTTAGTGGAGATAAGAAAGAAGAAGACTAGTAAAGTTTTTTTACTATGATGTAAAACATAATGCCTCGTTCTTATGCATAATTAAAGAGAGAGATGCCTCTATAGTTAGATATTATTGTAATTAATCAATATATTTTATCTTGTGTGTGTGTGTGTCGAATTCTTTTTAATTCCGCGAGTGGAGCTATAACGTCTATATGTCACGGAGTGAACCAGACTTGAGAGCGACACGATCAACTCCACACAGCAAACCAACCTTGCATAAACAAGTGAATAAATAAGTAAATTATATCCACTGGTGTATAATCTATTTCCTCTTATTTAATTTGTAAAGAAACTAATTCAGAGTGAAAGCATCCGGAGAACTTTTCTCAAATTCTTGAGGGAATAAAACTCAAATTCCCCAATGAATTATTTCGAGAACTTTCTTTCGTTTCTCGAGGATTTAGTTGGAATAAGCGGGCACTTTGTTGCGCTTGGCAGGATTTAATTTCCAGCAAGACACCGAGATGTAAATTAGCAAGCGTCAATGCCTAAGGCTGAGAGAAAAAACAATTCTATTAAAATAGAGGAATCGATTTTTTTTATTATATCATCCGTTTTATTTTTATTTTCCATTTTAACCATTCTGTCACTAAGGTTCAATCACTGCCAACTCCCCAGGGGAAAACTGCTAGAACATTTATTTTAGTATATTTTCCCAATATAAAGATTTGTTTTAAAAATTTGGTGACTAGAGAAACTGTAAAAAGGAGGCGTCAGAGTATTTCTTATATATAGATCATTTTATTATTCATAGTAAAATAACATGCAATATATATATATATATATATATATATATATATTAATAGTAATAATTATTTTTTGGAAAATAGAGAAAAGTAAAAAATTAAGAAATACAGATTCTGAATTTAACTTTGAGTCAGAACAGCAAGCTAATTATTTATCAAATAATACCGTTAAGAGAATTTCAAATTTATAAAATTTGTTATTTAGTTTAAACATGTGAGGTTTGTTTTATAATATATAAAAAACAAACCTAACACGTTTAAACAGAATAACAAATTTTATAAATTTTGAAATTCTCTTAACGGTACTATATATATATTATTTCCATTATTTTTCATTAAATTATTAAAAAAAAGAAAATTATATATAGAGAGAAGCATGCTGAGATAAAAATTGTCTGCCAAATTGGGGTTGCTAGGTTGAAAAATGGCCGTTAAAGACAGGGGTGGTCGATAAAATGTGTTTTACTTTTTAAAATAAAATTTCAACTCTCTCTAGTTTTATCTATTGATTCACAAATGAATATGTTATTCTCAGTTTTAAAAAGAGAGTTTAAGTGTGAAAGAGCGTTGTTCGATGCATTTACTTATATGTACTCTTAATAAAAAATTAGTATTTTATAGTAAACAAATTTAGAGTAATTTATAATACATTTCCATCCCTGGACACTTTTATTTTTCCGTTCATCATTACTCTTTACAATTCCTCCTTTCATACTTCATCTGTAAGGTTAAAAATAATCGTTATTTCTCCTTAAAATAAATTTCGATTATTCGTTCTAAAGAAACACATGCGGGATAATTTTCAAATGTCGTTATACAAATTGAGAGTATTAATGCTTTTTCAATCTTGAAAAAATCACATGTCTATATTGTTTATACATTACGCTATTTCTATACATTTTATTTTGCTTTAATGCAAATACCTTTTTGAAAGAGAGTGGATATGTTTAATATTATTAATATATTATATGTGTACTATTATACTCGCAAAAGGTTTCTTCATTCTTTCTGAAACTCACTTTTTTTTTCTCGAGCTCTTCAGATATTTCCCCGTTGAAGATCTCGTGGTTCGAACGCTTACCAGTTTCAGAAATAATACATTTTTATAATATGATTTTTATAAATTAACAAATTTAAATACTTTTATTGCACAATTTCCGTATCACTTTAAAATGATAATATGTTTTATAAGAAAACGTTGGTTAATCCATGCACATAAAAAGGATTCAAGTCATTTTTCTTATACATTACAAAAAAATCTTAGCATGTCTTTTCACAAGAGTTCGTATTCTTAACATTATGCAACAAAGAAACTTTAAGAATTTTCATTATCAAAAGTCCACCTTGTGTTTATTTCACATGTATACGATACTATTCTCTGAATGAAGGGGACAACTTCAAGCTATTTGCGGTTGGATTATCGCAAAAATGAAATTGATCTTTCAACCTCATTCTCTCTCCGACAGGATGAGGATAAAAAGACGTAACACTTGAGTCATCTAATTGAACATTCGTCTCACACCAGTTGCTTGATTTCCTATCATTTGAAGTTAATTTTAATTCGGCACACAACAACCCAGTTTACGAAGCACAATCTTGCCTTATTTCGACAGAGGAATCTTAACTCGTGTTGTGAATAATCTCCTTTCAGGATGGCGCTATTATATGCATGTATAAGCACTACGTTGTTATAATTTATCATATACACTCTATGGAAACTGAACGTATTTAGAATATTTTCTCTAATAATATACTTGACACTATTTAAAATGCGTGTATATTGTCGCGAAAAATACATATTTTTCAATTTAAATGTTGCATAAGAAATATCAAATTTGATTATATGTAGGGTAAGCACAGAAGGTTGTTATATTTCATAGAATTGAGGACAAAAACAGCGACATTTCATTGATAGTTTTGCTTGATAATTTTGCATAGTCATTGATTCAGATCAAAGGAAAGATAAATATCACATGAATCATCAGATCATTTTGTTGGAAATTATGAAGGAGAAGGAAAATGTATTTAGCTATACCATCAGGCTCCTCAATATATCTCGTTATTTGTGAATTATTTGCCGAAGTTTAATGTGGATGAAATTAGAATTCCTACAAATTTCCTAACCTGAAGTAGCGTTCTGGAAGATTAAATTGAAGAACCACTTGGAAGCTTCCTCCATTGATGAGCCAGGCCTTACCAATATTCTATTATTTCTACAAGGAAAGTAGGAAATAGTTTTACGAAAAGAATAACAATATTTCTTCAAACCAAACCTTACATACAGAGATGGCACAGGCTGATGTTTATATTTAATTGATATCAAAACTCCTTATCATAGATAAAAATGGACATAATAGTTAGAAATCTATATAATAATCTTTGTGATTATTATTATTATATTACTTTATTTATTTATTTTTACTTAATTTATTATAATTTTATTATTATATATTTTTATTTCCAAGATCATAGTCTTTGACGAGTTTAATATTTGTTTTTGACTCGCGCTTTAGATGTTGTACTAAATTCGAAAAATCACGTGAGAACGCCCTTGCAAACCTCAGAACAATTTTTAACCCCTTGCCAAATGTTTATTTTTATTTACTTCTCCTGACGAAGACAAAAGATTTTTGTCGAAACGTTGAGAAAATAAAAAACTCCAACTGGCCGAAGTGTCTATTTTTTTAAAATATAAATATGAATGCCGGCCAGGCAGCCTCTATCTTTACGATCCTTATTATAGAGTTGTTTTGTGGAAGAGCAACGTTCGATTAATCTATTTGTGTATATACTCCTCAAAGGCCAATATTCACAAAATACCTTGAATGCCTTCAAAGATATTTTCTCATCATAACAATGATAGAAATATTATTGTTAGAAGAGCTGCAACATTTTTGTATTCTTAGATACAAGTAAAGAATTCTTGCGAAGGTGTTGCGTGCAGGTTTGCTGAAGTTGTAATGTGCGCAGTGTCCGTAGAGCCGCCGGGGGACACCACATCGTACCATTCCCTCAGGAAGAGCGGCCGGCGGGCCCCCCTCAACCTCGACGCCAAGCAGCTGATGCTCAAGAAAGTTCTCGGTATGCTTCTATCTTTGCTAGAACATTCGCCTGTTCAACGTAAGGACATAGAAGGGCAACCATTGAATGGTTTTGAAGTTTTACCTTAGAAGAGATAAATGATAAAGTATATATCGTCACCTAGAGAAAAAATGAGGAAAGGCGAAGGTAAGAAGGATAAGGCAATTTATTTTGACTCAAACTATTTAAAACATTTTATACATAAAAGAATAGCGTAGAATCAATGAGAATAATGTGCTATTTGGCAAAATATTGAGTTAGTAATCTGTTTGTGTTTTTTAAAATAACAAATATTTGCTTCAGCACACTTTGAAATCTGAATTTTTCATACATCACAATTTTTTTATAATCCCTAGTACACGTGGTACAGGCCATGATAATCATGGTAGGCAGAAGTTGGCAACTGCTTTTTACTGTTAAAAGCAGTTTGACTTTTGCACTTACAAATTACCAGAGCCCCGTTTGATTACTTGCACTCGCTAGTGAAGTTGGAATTTTGCGAGAATCGGGGACCATTGGAGCATTTTTTAATTAGAAAAAAAGTGCCCAATGCGGGATTCGATCCCGGGTCATAGCGGTCGAAAACCAACGGTTTAAACTACCTATCCACCGACCCCCTACGATCATAATAAAATAACATATACTATTTCTGTTTATCTAGTTTTAGATAACAATTTCATGGTGGTATGGAAAAAAAAACTTCTAAATTGCTTTAACTACTCTTCATATGTTTTCTTCCACAGATTAGCCAACTATCAGCCAAATTGCTTCAGCCATTTGGACGCCAAGTAGGAACCAACGCACATTATATCATTACTTAAGATTCTGAAATTCTCTACCGATAATGGACTATCTTGGAGTGAAAGAGAAACCATAATGTTTGCGTATGATTCGTGATTTTTAGAGAAAGCGAATAAATACGTTTTGGATAGAAAACTATTTCAAAAATTATGCCCTTTTTTCAAATTTATAACATGCTATACTTTTTGAAAATTTGAAACTATATTATCAAATTATATATTTAATAAAATATATAATTACTAATATTATTTTTATAATATAAATAATAAAATTAAATGCTGTTTCTGCGGACTTTACTACAATTTGTTGGGAGATCCCGGCTCATTAGTATTGAATATAATTTCACCCAACTTCTGAGAGGGTTCACTATTGAGAGAGCTCTAAGGTCTGTTTAAGCGTTTTTTAAACCGTTACGAAATTTATCGATGATAAATATTTAAATTTTAGTAGAACAATAGCGATTTACAAAGATTTAAATAATGGTATATGTGAAAAGAGTGATAACGGTTCTATAGCATTACTTCTTATCTTGATATTTTGTACAAAGTCGTTAAGAAGAAATATCCTTAAATCCATGGAGTTCCCTAACATCAAGAACTGTGATTCCAGAAAACTTTGTGTGTGTTGACAGAAAGGGAATATCTTCCGTACTGCATGGCATGGCATTTACAGTAGTTGAGGACAATGGACAATCTCTTATTTCTCTCCAATCACCGTTCAGGAGCAACACATTCCCCATTTGGCCATTTAAATCTAGAGCCAATGCTAACTTTAGGGATTTATAGCTTCAAAGACTTATCGACAGATCTCTAGTTGAGTAGAAGATTGAAGATCGCTATGATTCGTAACCTGGCTGTTCTGAAAAATCCACGCCATATTAAAAACAGGTACAGCGACAAGTTTCTTTTATTAATTTTAGATATAAATCCTGAAACGTTTTTATCTACGTTTTTTAAAAGCATATTTATATTAATGGACAGAATACATAGCGCCTTCTGTATGTTGAGAATATAATTATTCAGCGCTATTTTATTTCTTTCAATCATATCGGTATAAATTATTCTTGGTGATGAGTTTAACGAAAGTTATTCAAGAACCCCATTGTCGCCGGGGAATCACCAAGAAAAAATATTCAAATGTAGAATATATATGCAAAATGAACAATAAAATAGTTATAGTGATCTCGCAAATAAAATTGGAGAAATATATGTGAAGATGATGAGCCAAGCCAAATATTTTTCCGTCTTCAGTTCACTTATTGTAAATATGGTTTAAAAGAACTAGCGATGTGAGTAATTCGATCCTCAACTCCAGATTTCTTAGGGAATTTCAACGGCGATTATTTACATCTGCAAAATTTTAATGCAAAAGCTAGTTTAATCAACCAAGGCCTTGTATTAACATACTCAGAATACAATACCCAGGTAGGGAAGCGGGCAAGGGCGCGGACCAACTAGGAGGTAGTGAGTGAGATCCGACCAGATACCAAACCCATTAACTTTTATCTGCAGTCCCAAATCTCCCGTAATAAAAGATTCATGAGGCCCATCGTAAGAAAATTAAATTACTCTCTGTTTATTATTACCTCAAAGTTGGGTGAGATTGATTTTTAACGAATATTTTAAAGTAGAGAGAGCTGATTATTTAAAACACACACAACGCTTGAATGGGCACACAAACCTAATTATGCTTATGAATTTAAATGATTTATTTTAGTGGGTTTTTATTCGAAACATTTGTATCTATTTAAATTTAAATAGATTTACTCGAAAATAAAAAAAATAAAGTTTTACATTTATATCTATATATAGTGTAAACATATTTAGATTCAGTAAATGTGTAGAGAAATTGTTTAAAATAAAATGTTCGCTGTAACAAGTGCGTTCTGTTGCCCAGAACACAAATTAGAGCAGACGAACGGCTAACTAGAGGGATAAGTTGGGGATTTCCAGAATCCGCGCGTTCAGCGTTAACGTTACTCCTCGTTATTTACTTTAAATTCCTTCTCCTAGCAACAAAGTTATTTTATTCCTGCGACGTTCTTTTTTTCACCTGTTGGAACGTCGGTGATTGTGGGTCCCAATAGAATTTAATTAATATATATCAAAAATAAAAGTTTTTTTTTTTTTAAATACAGGGTGGCCCATAAGTTCCGAATACTTTTATTATTATTATTTTTAATTAAGGGGAAAACTAGAATAAAATAGTTATATTTTTATTTTCTAGTCTGCCTTTTAATTTTTAATTGAAAAAAGAGTTCGGGACTTATGAGCCACCCTATATATCGATGTTCTATTAAATTTTGAATCTATCAGTGCGAAATTTTATTTTTTCTAAATAAAACCATATTCTACTGTGTCCTTTCTGCATTGGGAAAATAATTAAGAACGCTATCTTTCTCTCTCTCTCGACATGGCAATAGCACATGTCGGGGGAAGTCCGATCTACGCGGAACGCTGTCTGACTTCAGGGCGCAATGTGACATCATACCAGACGACCCTCAGTGGGATTCGTCTGATGAAAATAATATTCAAGTTTAAATTTTTGATTTTAAAAAAATATATATTGACCCTATATATAATTTTATATGTACGATTAATAAATATGTTTCAATCTCAATCTCTCTCTCTATCAAAGTTGCCAGTCATCACTGTAAGTTAGAATATTATTTTTTCAATTTTTTCTCCTACCATTTACTTGTGTGGTTAATAAAATGTTTTCAAATCTCTCTTTCAAGAACGATGTTAATATTTAATAGCGTTCTTGAGTACCACAATCGTAATATCATTAAAACTTTAGTAATCAATAAGTTTATATTCCTAAATTCTGATTATCGAATGTTATCCTATATTTTTAGTCATTATATGAATTGTGAATAGACTTTGTGGCAACGTGTATTTAATCTCTCATTGATGCAATCTCTCTCTCTCCACCGTTGGCGGAGTCTTTCCTGCGGTGGGCGCCACCAATGACGACTTGTATATATATATTTATTCATTATAAAATTGTGAAAAAAGTTTTAAAATTACAAATATTTTATCACAACGAGTATATTTTTTATTGAAAAAACACTAGCTTTCAAGCGTTAATCGTTCTTCAACGGACTTACTAAAATATCGACTTTATCCCACCAGAAATACGAGTATTTACAAAAACAAACGCGCGCAGCGTGGATATCTTGTGATAAAATATTTGTAATTTTAAAAATTTATATATTTATCAATTATTCTATTTTTGTCTTCATATAATCATATTTATTTTGTATTTAACCTTTTATAATCTTATATGCACATTGTAATAAATCAGTTTCAATCTCTCTATCTCTTGTTAAAATATTCTTAAAACGTTTTAATTATTCACTTTTGTGCTTCACATAAAGGTGTTATCTCTCTTGTTATATTTTCAAACTTTCTAAATTGATTTATAAAAAGTGTTTTCCTTTTGAGGAAATTTTCTAACATACTTTTGTTTTAAAATACTGAATTCTAATCAATAAGAGAAAATAAGTATATATGTCTCCATTTCCATTTGAAGTGCAACATGTGTGCTTTGTTATTTTCCAGGTACTGGTAACTTTGGGGAAGTTGTCGAAGGAGTCCTAACAACTGGGAACGTCGATGTGAGCTTCGCCGTAAAAAAGTTTAACATCAAATCACTTCCCGTGCAAAAGGTGAATAATGGTTGACATATATTGAAAATTCTTATTTATATATTAATGTTTATATTTTATTTACATATAATAGCTCTCTCTCTCTCTCTCTATATATATATATATATATATATATATATATATATATATTGTAATATTATTGTGAAAATCCTGCAGAATGTTATCTAATACATATCAATTATTTTTACACTTGCAAGACTTATATTGAAGATAACCACATGAAAAATCCAACTAATCAAATATATTTATAGATAGTGTTCTCTAAGAATGTGAATACCATCAGAGCATACATTCTTATTGCACTATGGCAGCATTCTAGAAACACACAGTCTAATAGTATTGAAGATCATAATGGTGAAAATGAGAAATTGCCATCATTATTATCTATATTCATTTTGACAGATTTTTAAAAGACACTTTTTACAACAACTAGACGGAGGTTGAAATATATTTTGGGAGAGTTTCTCATCGAAGAGCCAATATCTCTCCAATATATTTTCTATCTTCCGTTTACTGGCTATGGAGATTTGCCTTTGAAACAAAGGCAAAATAAACAGTTATAATAATGATGATCAGGGAACTCTGAAAT
>CP092886.1:33265969-33637678 GCA_030710605.1 Cordylochernes scorpioides | reverse complement strand
GATCCAGCCACGCATTTTTTTATCTAAATATATATTTGTTTACAAAGTTTTGTATTCTGTAAATATCATATTTTTTCAATTGGATTTATAGTTCGAATCTGAAAAATAACAATGATATCGTCTTTTGTGATTTTCTTTCTGGACACATATTGGATCGAAGTCTATGCCATTGACTGGACGGAAGCGCAGATATGGCGTAGATAATACAAATGATAAAAACGTTCCTGTAAGATTGAATAGATAAAAAAATCAACAAAACAATTATATATATTTTTTTCTGAATTTAGAGTAATCCATAATATATATAATTTTTAAAATAGGGCTTATTTAGGATTTTAATAAGAATTTTTATTTATCCAATATTTCGATGGACCAATCGTCCATCTTTTACGAGGTGTTTTGTTCTGAAGCACACAGCAGGTCGCGTGCTTCAGGTGAGCCACGGACGTCTTACAAGCTTATTATATATATTAGATTTTTTTCAAAAATTGAATTAAAACTTATGTTTCTAACAAGTGAATTGAAAATTATAAAACACATATTCAATATACGATGGAAGGTAATGCGCTTCTTTCAATTGAAAACAATATTTTCATATCGTCGATTTTAAAATCTTCATTCATTTATAAAATTATATCAATAAAACTTACAACCACGTTGAGATAGGGTGAAGGTATCTCGTTAAAAAATGAGGTCAAAGAACACTAAAATTGAAAGGGAACTTGAAAAAATAAAAACGATTAGTTCCATATTCTTCTTCTATGTATTTATCGCAACTTATATATTTTTAAATTGTTAACCTTCGTCGCACATTGTAAACAGCCTTAAATATAATAAACTAATCCTTGGTGATTTTATTTTTCTTTTACTAATATATATATGTATTTAAAATAAAGAAGGCATATCCTGACCAGGAGCACATTGTGCTTTTCAAAAGGCAGAGCGCCATCTGGTGGAACAGAAATAAACTATTCATTGATTTAACCTGTTCCCTGATATTTGGCCAATCCAATTTCTTGATAAATCAAGAAAAGCCATCCACGAACACGTTTCGCGCTGTTGGCGCTCGTCAGCGTGGAGTAGGCTGCACCACTGCGACCAAAAGGAATTTTGGTCCCAGTGGCTTCCTGAAAAACCAAGAAATGAATATTTAAGTCCAAACTTGCGTAAATACGCTTAACACATGGAAAAACAATAGAAAAATATATAAAAATGTCAGGTGTTGATATTAAAAATAAAAAGGCATATTCGAAGTTAGGATCAGACATGACGTAGCCACGCAATAATATTTGAAATGAAGGCGATAGAAACGTGGTGATTTTCTTTTAATGGTAAAAACACAAGCTTTCAGGCAAGAATGCCCTTCTTCAGGTTACAACTTGGAAATATTTTAAAACTATGGATATGAAAGATAGCCCAATAAGTAGGTAAATAGTTCAGCTGGGGGGATTGGCGAGGTAAAACACGGAGTATTGGGGTGGGAGGTCGATTTTTCGGTTAAAATTGGGCGTGCAGTGCGAGACCAAAGATTCAAGGACTAGGCGCTGATACTTGTTCCCGACGCCCTTGTAAACGCATACAGCGCTGTCAAAATTGAACGAGTGGCGAAATTCTGTGATGTGTTGGCATAAGAGTGACTTGCGGTCGTTGGTGCGTATATTGCGGCTGTGTTCAGATAATCTGGTGCGGATAGATCGACCGGTTTCTCCGATGTAGCACTGTTCGCAATTGAGACAGGGAATTTTGTAAATTGCGTTGGTGGCGGTTAGGGGATTAGTTTTAATCGAACTTTTTGTAATCGGATGTCGTAAGGAAGTATAGAGGGAAGGGGTATTATTAAAATAGATACGTATTCCGAATTTGCGTAAAAAGAAAGAAATGTCGGAGTTCCTGGCCGAAAATGGGAGAACACAAAGGTCTTTGTAGGGGGGAGGGACTGTTTTGGTGGAATTAGGCGAGTAAAAATGATGACGGATAAAATCATGAGGATAACCGGCGAATGAGAGATGATTATATACAATACGTTTCTCATTCTTTTTGAAACAGTCGAGGGAACAGTGAGTGTAAATTCGCTTGGAAATTGTTTTTACAGTGGTGATTTTGTGGGAAATCGGGGCGTGGGACTTGAAATGTAAGTAGGAGGGGGCGGAATTAGGTTTACGGTAAACGGTTGTGTGGAAGGTGTGTTCGGTATTTACAATTAAAACATCTAAAAACGGGATGCAATTAAATCGTGACGGGTTGTGTCGGGATTATAAGAATTTAAAGCATTAAGAATGGGGAGGTGGTCGGTGTCGCGGTGAAGGCAGAAAATGTCGTCAACGTACCGTGACCACAACTCGATCCCCAGGTAGTTGTGGGACAAAATCCAGCGGTCCAAGTTGGACATAACAATCTCGGCCGCGATTGTGGATAAAGGACTGCCCATTGGGGAGCCCCTCGTCTGTATGAAGAAACTGCCGTTGAATTCTAGGGTGTTCAAGGCGAGGCAAATATTGAACAAATCTAGGATAACTTGTTGCTCTTTGGTGGGGAATGTAGAAGAAAGTAGAAGTTGTTTGAGGCCTTCAATAATCAGGGAATGTGGAAGGCATAAAAATAGTGAGGTCACATCAAAGGTTGACATGGCAAGACAGTCGGATCGGGGAATGTTCCTTAACCTGGAGATAAAGTCAGTGGGATCTTTGACCGAGTGAATGTTTTGAGAGCTGACTAAAAGTTAAAAGAGTGCAAAGGTATTTTGCCAGCGGAAAAGCGGGGGAAAGGTGGTAGGCAACAATGGGCCTGAACTCCCAGCTGAACTATTTACCTACTGTATTGGGCTATCTTTCATATCCATAGTTTTAAAATATTTCCAAATTGTAACCTGAAGAAGGGCATTCTTGCTTGAAAGCTTGTGTTTTTACCATTAAAAGAAAATCACCACGTTTTTATTGCCTTCATTTCAAAAAAGGAATATCCTGACCAGGAGCACATGTGCTCTCCACGCTGACGAGCGCCAACAGCGCGAAACGCGTTCGTGGATGGCTTTTCTTGTTTTATCAAGAAATTAGGTTGGCCAAATATCAGGGAACAGGTTACTGATTTAATCAATGAATAGTTGATTTCTGTTCCACCAGATGGCGCTTTGCCTTCTGAAAAGCCCATGTGCTCCTGGTCAGGATATGCCTTTTTTATTTTTAATATCAGCACCTGACCTTTTTATTTTGTATTTTTTTTCAATTGTTATTCCATATACACTGGTGTCCAAAAAATAAGAAACTTTTGTTTTTTAATGATATGTTTTAGAATATACAACGCTAAAAGCTAAAAAGTAATTTAATTAGGTATTTTAAGTCGTAGAATTTATTTATCGCAACCATTCGATTCGGTAAAATTGAAAATATGCACTTTTTGCTTGTCTTTATAAGTGTGCTATTTGGCGTGTCGTTTACCCCATCTAAGAATTGTCCATTTATAATTTTATTTAATCCTTAGTTAATTATGAGTTTACGAAAAATTTTAGCAGATGATTTAAAATGGAGAGCTGTTGGAAGAATGGAGGCAGGGCAATCACAAGTTGAAGTAGCAAAATGGCTAAATATGAATAAATCTGTGGTCAGCAAAATATGGAAACAGTTCATTGAGACAGGAACCATCAAAAGAAAAGAAGGTTCTGGTAGAAAAGAAAAACAGCTACCTCTGAAGACCGTTATCTGGTCGTAACTGCCAAGCGCCATAGGGAGATGACAGCTATTCAACTCTCTAATGAACTCTCAAGTGCTACTGGAACGAGAATTTCAAGACAAACTGTTTACCGAAGGCTTCACGAAGGTACTCTTTATGCAAGACGACCAATGGTCTGTATCCCTTTAACCTCTGCTCACAGGAGAGCCAGCTTGAATTGGTGCTTGGAACATCACGCCTGGACTCATGATCAGTGGGCCAATGTTCTCTTCAGTGACGAGTCAAGATTTAGTTCAAACACAGATTCTCGACGAGTTTTCATCTGGAGGGAGCCTGGAACCCGCTATCATCCCAGTAACATCAGGGAAATAGACAGTTTTAGAGGGGGCAGTCTCTTAGTCTGGGCTGGCATCAGTTCTAGCAGACGCACACCCCTCCACATTTTTTCTGGGGGCACTTTAACTGCCCAAAGGTACAGGGACGAGATCCTGGAGCCCTATCTAAGACCTTATAGAGATCAAATTGGTCACAATTTAATTTTTATGGACGATAATGCTCGTCCGCATAGGGCTAGGCTAGCCAATGAATATCTCCAGAGTGAGAATATTCAAAGGATGGATTGGCCAGCCAGATCTCCGGACCTGAATCCAATAGAGCATGTGTGGGATGCTCTAGGGAGGCTCTCCCAGAACACTCGTTGAGCTAAGAACTGCTCTATTGGAGGAGTGGGGTTTACTACCCCTGGACCTCCTCCAAACCCTGGTAAACAGTAAGAGGGCTCGCTGTGAGACCTTGATAGCTGTTAGAGGTGATCATACTCCCTATTGATATCTTATTTCTTTAAGATCTGGAACCTTAGCTTTGGGTATGTTGGTAATAATTTGCATATTTCATAATTTCAAATATATTTTTTTATTTTCATATAGCTAGTCAAATTCTCCATAGTTTAAACTATTTGTATACTAAATTTTATATTTGTTAATAAATTAGCTTTTGAGAAATTTCAATATTGGTTAAGTTTCTTATTTTTTGGACACCAGTGTATATATACAGGGTGATCCAAAAGTCCCGCACAACTTTAAAAATTGATAACTCCGCGAATATTTGCGCTAGAGCAATGCGGTAAACACCATTGTGTTCAGGATGCAATGGGATTTTTTTATGGCAAATAATGAAAAATTCGAAATTGATTTTAGTTACAACTTTATTCGCTAGATGGCGCTCTACCAGAATCAGAGATTCAGCGGCCAAATTGTTTGATAAATTGAAAAATATAACTGAACAACACGTATTTTTCCTTTTTGAATACCAGGAAAGAACCCTAATAATATCAAATGATAAATTAATAAAACACCATTTCGCCAAAAGTTAGAAGAATTAGTTGACGATTTTTAAATACAATCTGAGATATGTAAAATAGGTATATGCAAATTAAAACATGTAGCAAAAAATATTTATATTTTAGATGGAGTTTTGTGAAATAAATTGAATGTTTGAAAATAACTACTGATATCAATACACGATTTTTTAATTGTTAATATAGTACCAAAAATTATGATGGCACTACTAATAGGATTTCGTGCTATAAGGAATGTATAGTTTCTTGGCTAATTGTCGACACTTGACTATTTAACTGGATTTTTGTCATGATTCAAAAAGGAAATATAGAGGGGAGTGACAAAATATATTTGTCGTACTTTATTCCATATATTCTATGGGTTTGTCAAATGTTATCATTGTTTATTATACTGTACATAATTTTGAAAATGTATCCCCTCAAAAAAAATCATTTTTAAATCGACCTTTTGCGCTGAAAAACGTGGTAGTAAAATCATTTTGTATTATTTTTTGCGCAAAATATCTAAAGTTGGGGGGGGACACAGAGATTATTCCTTATGTTATTTCTTCTAATGAGCGAAAAGCGATAAACTAAACATAAGGGGTAAAATTGTGTATACCAGTGTTATTCGAGAAGTTATAACACTTTGGTCTGCACGACATAATATAAAATGTGGGCAAATGACAAACAAAAAATTACTGTTTACAGAAAAAAAAAAGAGTCAAGATGTGAGGACAGCATTTATTATTCCCATAACCCAAAACAAAGAGCTGCAAAATATAACACATGAGGTAACTGCCTTCTCTCTTGTATTAGGTCTCAATCCTTGCTCAATGTGGCGCCCTTCATTCTCAAACACCGCCTGCAGACGATAGATGACAGAATGGTCACAATTAAATAGTTGAAATTTATAAAACGTGCCATCTGATAGAAGCCTTCAACATGGCCAATAAAAACGCGACCTATTGTACCCCCATAACCGAAATTGTAAGGCGTCAAGTCTGGTGATATTGGAGGCCACTGGTATATAAAGTGGCGACTTATCAACGATTTCCACCGAACGTATCCTTCAGCAATTGTTTGGCACCGCGGGAGATATGAGGAGGTCCTCCATCTTGCATGAATTTTATTTCGCTTAGTGCTTGTCTGTCGTGCAATATGAGAATAACCTTTTCTCTCAAAAGTTGAACATAACGTTCACCAGTTACAAAAACGGTTTTAAAAGTTCTTCCATTGATTTTTTCAAATAAAAATGGCCCAATAATAAAATAAGAAGTGAACCCACACAAAACTGTAACTCTGTGCTGATGAAGTGGTATTTCTGTAAAAATCCTAGGGTTTTCTGTTGCCAAAATGAGGCAGTTTTGAATGTTAAATTCTCCCTTTAGATAAAAGTGAGCATCATCTGTTCTTAAAACATTTGACAGCCAGTTTTCATCAATATCAATTTGCCGGAAAACCCATGCAGCGAATTATTGACGCTTCTCAAAATCGCTGACTTTCAACTCGTGAAAACTTTGAATTTTGTTAGGATATTTTTATAGAAAAAATTCTAAATGTGTGTTCTCTCCAAACTGTTCCATACGAAATCCCCATTTGTCGAGAAACTTGTCTAGCACTTACTTCTCCATACGTGGATAACGTTTCAATAGCTTCAGCATTCTGCAAAACCGTAACAGCCACTGACTTGCATGTCGATGGTCTTCCACTCCGAGGTTTTGCTTCCAGAGATCCAGTTTCCTCAAAACCTTTAATCAATCGCTTTAGAGAGTAGCAACTCATTGGTCCTTTGCCGCTTCGAATATCTTTAAAGGAACGAAACGCTCGTAAAGCTTCAGTGGCAGATTTTGAATCACAATTAAAAAATTTCACCAAGAGTGCTTTATCCTGTAGTGACGGCATTCCAGGGGGAAGGGGAGAAGTTCGACCACACCTCCTTGCGGTCCCCCCTGGACCCTTGGAATATTTGACCAAATTCTGGTTCGTTTCCAAGATGACTAACGTTGCAACGGCACCCATTTTCAAATGAAGAGCAAAACTGATATCTCCAGTAATGCTACCGCGTCCGGGGTAACCGCCGCGTCAGGAGCTGCAGCTCGAGCTCATGATGAGAAATCTACTACGAGGACACAATTCAATCTACTACAACTCAATATAAATGGTACCCAGAGGAAAATAAAGAGCTGACTTATCTTCTCTGTGACAACAATGTACATATTAATTGTCCTCAGGAGACAAAATTGAATAAGAATCTGAGATTCAATATCAAAGATTATACAACACTACGAATGGACAGACCGGGAAAATTCGGAGGAGGACTTGCCGTTTTGATTAAAACTCTAGAAATCAAATTTAAGGAAATCGCCTATAATCAGAGTAGCCTAGAGAAAGCACGACAGAAGCTCAGGCAATAGAAATCTATCTTACAGATAAAACAATTCCTATCATAAATGTTTATCACCACGATAATACTAGTATCAATACAGGTCTGATAGAGACATTAAGTGAAGCGTCTTCGAATATCGCAATCACACTTGGTGATTTTAACGCCGAAAGACCAACTTGGGGATCACCTGTCCAGGATAACAAAGGTCAGCAGGTTGAGGACATGCTAACCGACCTCGACCTTACGCCGTTAAATAACGAAAAGAACACCTATCTATCCAAGTCCACAGGCACAGAATCCGCAATAGAAATCACAGCAATAAATTACAACATCGCACCCATAACACAATGGAAAATTCTGAAAAGTGCAATCAGTGACTACAGACCAATTTTAACAACCCTAAAATTCAAAATTGAGAATTTCCAACAGAATAAAAGAACACTGGAAAAAAATTACAGAAAAGCTTGAAGAACTGTGCAACGAAGAATTAAATCACAGAACGATTGACAAAAAATTGGAAAATTTCTCTTTGAACATATCCAAAGCTTCAAAAGTATCGATACCTAGAGGTAGACGTAAAGACCTGTGAATACTTTACTGGAAGGACCACAATATCGAGGCAATGATTGCAGAGAGAGACAATAAAAATGAACTTCTAAAAACAAATTAAACAGAAGAAATCATAAAGGAACTCATTGAAATTAGTCACAAAATAGAACAAGAAATTTGGATATTCAAACAAGAAAAATGGGCAGAATTCTGCGAAAAAAATGGATCCAAAAAAGGAAAGCCATAACGGGAATATAATTAGTGTTATAAAACAATCAAAACCAACACTAATCCTCCAATACTCTAACCGATATGAACAGCGAGAACGAACAAACAGATGGCTGACATAATTGCTGAATATCTTTCAAGCACTTCCAGACTCAGCTATACGAATGAAGGCAGGACTCTAAAAAATAATATAAACAAGTTAGTTAAACAAGCAAGAAATTACCATCAACAAGATATTTACTCGAGAGACTTCACACTGAATGAGCTAAATTCATCAATAGGAAAGTTAAATCCAAGATGTCACCTGGAGATGCTCTAATCTTTGGTCAAATGATTAATAAGGAGACAAAGCTAATGATTAATAATTTGGAGACAAAGCTAAAAATCAACTCCTACGAATACTGAACATTTCATGGCAAACTGGTAAACTACCAAAGAATTGGAAGATATCAATTATAGTGCCAATACTGAATTAAACACTTTGGAGACAAAGCTAAAAATCAACTCCTACGAATACTGAACATTTCATGGCAAACTGGTAAACTACCAAAGAATTGGAAGATATCAATTATAGTGCTAATACTGAAACCAAACAAAGATGCTAAGGAATGCAAGAACTATCGGCCAATTGCTCTTACCAGCATACTTTGTAAAATAACAGAATGAATTATTCACTCTAGGCTCATAGTCTGGCTCACTAACAATAATAAAATAAACTTCTACCAAACTGCCTAAAGATCCAGACACTGTACAACTGATAAACTGTTCTACTTATGACAATCAATAATAGATTTCTAGGAAAAACCGCCAAAGAAGACAACGGCCGTATTCCTGGATATGACCTCAGCTTTTGAGCGAGTGTAGAAATTATTTGAAAGGCTGCACAACATCGGAGTAAGAGGAAAAACCTTAATCTGGATTGCAGACTTCTTAAGGAAAATAAGGATAAAGGTTCGGGTCAATGGAACATTTTCCAAGGACCGAAGAACATGGGCTGGTGTACCTCAGGGATCTGTGCTCAGTCCTCTACTCTTCTCGCTATATATTAACCGTTGTTTATGTAAATAGATGAATATTATTTGTATTATTTGAAGCCTCATTATGTAAAAATATATGTATATATAAATTGGACATTTGTTGTTGGCCATGGTCAAGTTTGAGCTCTTGTACGTCTAATTACGACACAACAAAAGTGGCGACGAGGATGCGCGATCTACAGAGCCAGTAAAAAGCTGAGGAAAACGGCGTCTATGCAAGTATAACAACTACATCTTTTAAACAAATCTGACTCTCGGATTATGGAGAGGAAAATGGGAAAATGGGTTAAGATTGCATCTTTTAAACTATCTGGATAAAGAAAACAAAGGAGTAGAAAAGACCAGCATGACAAGTTCAAAGTTAATAGTACCTTTTAGATGCTATAGCCCAGTGGAGGACACTTCGATCTTTTTGTACAAAAATTTGAGGCTTTCTTTTTGGCATCTGAAGGAGTAGATTAAAGTGCTGATTTTTACCTCGCTACCAGATTCTGAAACTTTGAAGCAGGGAAACGACATTTTCTTCCTGGTCTAATGAAAGATCAACCCTATGATACTATCATTCAAAGAATTAAGCTGCATTTGAATCCAAAGAAGAAAGTGATCAACAGCGATGCAGATTTTTAAAAAGATTTCAACAGGAAGGAGAATCAATTTCGGAATATCTTAGAGAATTGAAACATTTGGCAATAAATTGTAATTTCGTCGATATGTTGGGAACCATAATGCGAGACCGTTTTGTGGCTGGAATCAAGTCGGAAATCCTGCAAAAGAAGCTACTACAAGGGGACGACGATGTCACCCTGGATAAAGTGTTTGCAGTGGCGATCTCGTTCGAATTGGCGGAGATAAATACAAGAGAATTACAAGATAAACTAGTGGCCAAGATATCCCCTGTGAATTGAAAGATAAAAAGGGTTAGTACAATAATAGTACGGCGCAGTATAGGCCTTTCAGGCAAAGTGGCAAAGGCAAAATAGTGTGTTATAGATGTGGTGAAAGACATTCACACGTGGCATCTGTTTTACCTCATAGAACAAAGACTTGTTTTAAAATGTAATAAACTGGGTTATTTAAGTAGGGTCTGCAAAGCTAGTAAAAGAATGTGGGGATGTAAATTTGTACAAGAGGACTCTATATATTCTGTACAGGGCGAAACTGATGCCACAATAAATTTAACAGTAGATGGTTATTCTTTGTGCTTTACAATAGATACAAGAAGTCCAGTTACGTTAATACCTAAAGATATTTATAAGAATTATTGGCAAGGTAAAAGATTATTTCCAACAAATAGATCAAAGAAATGTTTTTGTAAAAGAAGCCAACCGATATTTACGATTAATAGTTGTAAATGAAAAAATCCAGGTAATTTTATTAGGAAGAGAATGGCTTAAACAGTTGAAACTTGATTATTCTATATTGTTTAGCATTAAAATTTTAAATAATGAATATAATAGAAATATATTTAAATATATAAAAATTTGATCGATAGGTATGCAGATTTGTTTAACAAAGATTTGGGCTGTCCCTAATGGACGTTAGAATAAATTTTAATTTAAAAAAGGATGTGACTCCTGTGTTTTGTAAGGCCAGAAGTTTACCTTTCTCTCTAAAAAACAAAGTAGAGAATGAAATTGATCGTTTAGTGAATTCTTGCATTTTATAACCTATAGTTCATGCATATTGGACCGCTCCAATAGTACCGGAATCAAAAAAGGATGGTAGCGTAAGGATATGTGGTGATTTTAGATGTACAGCTAATAAAGCAATAGAATTAGATAGGTATCCCATTCCATCGATCGATGAGATCTTTTCAAAATTATCTACAAGCACCGTATTTTCGACTCTAGACCTATAACAGGCTTACTTACAAGTAATGTTAGCGGGAGAAGCCAAAGCTGTTGTTGATATAAACACAACAAAGAGGTTGTTTTCTTATAAAAGACTACCATATGACGTAGCGGTAGCACCAAATAAATTTCAGAGGATTATGGAAGGCCTATTTTCTGATTTGCCAGGTGTGGCCTGCTACATAGATGATATTTTAGTTGCAGGAAAAGACTTTGAAGATCATGAACAATAGTTGGATCTAGTGTTTAGATGATTGCTAGAAAAAGGTTTAAAGTTAAACAGATATAAATGTAAATTTAAAAAGAAATAGGTGGAATATTTAGGGTTTAAAATGGATAAATATGGACTGCATCCCTTAGAAAATAAAATTAAAGCAGTGATAGAGGCGCCTGAACCTAAAGAATGTTTCGCAATTGAGACCTTTCATAGGACTCTTAATTTATTATTATAGATTCATAAAGAATATAGCAAACATTTTAGCGCTATTCTATCAACTTTTGAATAAAAATTGTAGATGGAATTGGACGAAAAAATATCGAATGTTATTTAAAAAATGTAAATCATTATTAATGAACTATGGACTAGGCGTAATTCTGAGTCATAGAAATGATAGAAAGGAAGAATGCCCTATAGCTTTTGCTTCTAGAACATTAACTGAAGCGGAAAAACGTTTCTCTCAACTAGAAAAGAAAGCGTTGAGCATAACTTTTGGCGTTGAGAAATTCAGACAATACTTACTGGAACGAAAATTTGTATTGGTCACAGACAACCGACCCTTAATTCATATATTTTCACCTCATAAACCAATTTCCATATGTGCATCATCCAGAATTAAAAGATGGTCCTTAAAATTAGCTGCATTTAATTATACTGTGGAATTTCGAAAAACTAGTGATGATTCCAATGTTGACGCATTGTCACGTCTTCCTTTAGAATCGAGTGTCAGGGAGTCTCTTGATGAAGACCAGGTACTTCTTCTTAGGAAGTCGAATGAGGTACCGTTCTCTTTTATGGAGGTGGCTAATGAGACGCCTCAAGATAAAATACTGTCTATAGTATTAAGGAATGTTAGAGAAGGCAACTGTGTGTGTGGAAATTCACAAGGGTACCGAGAGAAAACCCACTAGCTCCTCATTATAAGATCAATGAGGAATTAAGTTTGGAGTTTGGTTGTCTTCAATGGCGTGAAAGAGTGGTAATTCCCCAAATATTAAGATCTTTAATTTTAAATGACTTGCATGAAATACACATGGGGATTGTTAAAATGAAGATGATTGCCAGACGGTATTTTCTGGTGGCCAGGCATAGACAGTAACATCGAGGAGTTAACTAGAGAATGTAGAGTATGCCAAGAATCGGTAAGCATGCCCCCGGCTACCATCTCGGAATGGACTTGGCCCGAAAAACCGTGGCATCGACTTCATCTTGATCTAGCGGGTCCGTTCATGGGGAAAATGTTTTTGGTTCTCGTGGACGCATACTCAAAGTGGATATAAATTTTTATCATCAAAGATATTACCAGAAAAACGATTATAAGTCATCTTAGAGAAATTCTCGCCCGAATTGTATTGCCTTAATTTTTTGTTACAAATAACGGAAGACAGTTTGTCTCCGGTGAATTCGAGCAATTTACCAAAATGAATGGTATACGGCACACTAAGACCAGTCCGTATAATCCTAGTACAAATGGTTTAGCTGAGAGATATGTAAGAGAGTTTAAAAACATTTTGAGAAAGAATAATGGGAAGGATGATTTAGAGACGAATCTACAAAGTTTCCTATTTGCTCATAGAGCATTCCCCCAAACTGTAATAAAGGAATTCCCCGGCGGAACTGCTAATGAAGAGAAGTTTAAGATCAAGATTCTCGAATTTAATACCAAGATGGGAAATCCGCGAGAGGTATTTCTTGAGGCCGTAAGAAGGCAGGAGCAGTTTACTACAGGTTGCGAGGTTTATTTCCGCAACTATGCAACTGGACCTAAACGGTAAAAAGGTACCATTTTGGAATTATTGAGCTACCGTCACTACCTTATAAGTTGCGAGGGCGTCGTGTATAAGAGGCATATCAATCAATTGCGACCTGTGAGAAAGAAACAAGTGGAGACAAGAAATTTGATACTTCCTCGAACATCAGGAGAGAAGCCTGTACGTGGAAGTCAGAAATAAAGTGAAGAGGAGGTTCCAGATGTTACATCAGGAAACAAGGAGGAGACTGTTTCTGTGCACGTACCCTCTTGCACTCCTATACCAGGGCCTGTTGCTGTGCACGTGCCCTCTTGCACTCCTAAACCGGAGGCTGCCGCTGTGCAAGTGCCCGTCCGCAGTCCTAGACCTCAGAGAGCCAGGAAACCCCTAGACCGACTGGAGTATTATTAAGGGGGGGAGATGTGTTGTGTATGTAAATAGATGAAGATTATTTGCATTCTTTAAAGTCTCATTATGTAAGAATATATGTGTATATAAATTGGACATTTTTTGTTGGCCAAACGAAAAGAATCTGAGGCTCTTTATTGGAAACGACAAAAACAACAACGGCATTCCAGGTAAAATAAATCATCAAAGATAGATAAATATTTTTCAAATGAATTAAAATAAATATAATCTGAGAGAGAGTTGAATAAAAAAAATAGAAAATTATTATTTTTCGAAATATAAATAGCTGAGAGGATTCCAGCAAACCGCATCTAAAATATCAGGTTTTTTTTTTTTTTTTTGCTACATGTTTTAATTTGCATATACCTATTTTACATATCTCAGATTGTATTTAAAAATCGTTAACCATTTCTTCTAACTTTTGGCGAAATGGTGTTTTATTAATTTATCATTTGATATTATTAGGGTTCTTTCCTGGTATTCAAAAAGGAAAAATACGTGTCGTTCAGTTATATTTTTCAATTTATCAAACAATTTGGCCGCTGAATCGCTGATTCTGGTAGGGCGCCATCTAGCAAATAAAGTTGTAACTAAAATCAATTTCGAATTTTTCATTATTTGCCATAAAAAATCCCATTGCATCCTGAACACAATGGTGTTTACCGCATTGCTCTAGCGCAAATATTCGCGGAGTTATTAATTTTTAAAGTTGTGCGGGACTTTTGGATCACCCTGTATATATATATATATATAAATATTACCACGTGGAACGGATCCTCTTGTGTCATAGTGAATGGACTTTTTACATCTACATTCATGCTTTAATTTCTTACTTATATTTTCCATTTAAACATTTATTTTGAAACTATTGACTTTTAATTGACTCCTAGTTAAAGCATGAATGTAGATGTATCCACTCACTATGACACAAGAGGATCCATTCCACGTGGTGATATTTTAACATTTAATTTAATTATCACTGAATTATTTATTTTTAATAATCTGTTACTCTTAATGATGATTCTAAAACATCTAGAATCTTTATGTTTTGCATATATATATATTGGTAAATTAATGTGATTTGCATTTATTTCAGAGTTTGACATTTAGATATAAATAAAATTTTCTATCTTATCGTTAAGTTTAATTTGTCTAATTTATTACTTTACAATCTGGATAAATAAATTAATTGTTACAATATGGACGGTTAAAATTACACACACCCACACACACACAATAAAACCTGTCTTAAGACACTACTCAGGAAACCTATAAATAGACACATAAATAGACACAATAATATCCACTCAATACATGCTTTACAAATAAAGCGATATCAATATAATTATAAAATTTTAAAAAAAGCAATAAAAATGTATGTTATGCGTTTTATTTGAGGAGACCGCACGCGCGTGTTGGTTTTTAAAACTATTCATTTAAAATTTATTAATTCCTTGGTATATTATTATCATTTAATATTTGTCGATTAAAAAGAAGGATTTAAGGGGAAAATTAAATTGTGAAACCGCATCGATGCTACCATAGGCAACAATGCAAGATTCTGTTGAACAGAAGGCGGGCTAACTGGCATCATGTGGCAGCCCGCCACAGTTTCCTGTTGAGGCTGGTCCTGATTAAGACATGATTTCCGCAATTGAGACCAAAATCTCATATTTATCATCTAAAACATTCGCACGACACTAAATGAACTTTTCGATCATTCCAGGAAATCCACAGCGTAGAATTTACTTCAAAGTAATTCGTTTTGTTTATGGTCTGGCGCACGTTGTTTATTGGAGGATTAGAGAACGGCAGAATATAATTAAAATATTTTAAAGACTAAAATTTAAAGTAAATACTTTTCTAAATCTTTTTCGTAATTCCTTCTTTCATATATTTCTTAAATTGAGAAACCTCCAGTTAAGTTTCATAATACTAAAATACGTCTGGCTGATTTAACAAGGCCATATTTTAAAATGTTATTCTTACTTTTCACAAAATAATAAATAAAATAGTTCATCATATCTTCAATCTTTCCTTTTAATGACAAAATAAATTGTGAATATAAACTTTATGGAGAAAATAAAAAAGTCGTTGAAATGGGAAAATATCAAACAAAAATTAGACAACGTCTTGATTGTTTTCGAACTCCGGGGATTTATATATAAATTCACTTGTAATTATACATTTATTATAGTTCTAGGTGAATATCTTTATGCCAAGAAAAATATTTTCGAACCATGCAACTGAAATTTGCTAGAATGCAGATTTTACATTCGTATAAAATGCCTCTGCTAACATCTCAACTCCAATATTATTATTATTTTTCTAGTCAATTAAAATATTTTCAAACATTTGTACACACTAATACAGTCAATTTTATCCATTTTCACGACTCTTCCTATAGAACTTCAGGAAACCGAAGCTGCTTCTATATGGATGAGAATCATAGCCTGAAACCATGGCATGCAGGTTGGATATTTATCTGATAATTTATATGTATAGTATCGGTATTATTTTCCATAGGAATATCTCCCTTCTACTTCAGAACGCCATCTGATACTGCTGGATAAAATGTCTACCTAGGCTAATATTGAATGTACGCCTGGATACTGCTGAATAATGACAAATACCACGCGCGTTGTCATTTCCATGGTTTTACCGCTGTGTGTACACGTTGCGGCTATCCCAAAGAATAAGCTTTTATATTAATGGATTTTAAAAATATCTTTTTCTGCTTTGAAATATGTTAGTGAATACTAAATTTTGACATTTCGAGTTTAGGTATTATAGATATTTACAAGCTTATATACAACGGACTGATGTTTCAGTTTATTCAGAAAACACCATCTTATTATTCTAATCAAACAGAAAGCTAATCATGTAAATTCTAGAGCGATAGTTTCTGCAATCTCTAAAATTTCAGTTTGATAAAATTTCCACAACACTAGCTCTATCAAATTCGAGAAGCTCAAAACATTGCAATGGATTCAAAGATTTTTTACAAAATCAAGAATAGCGTTTTTTTAGAAGAAAAATATATTTTCTCTTTTTAAAAACACTTTCTTCCTATCAACATTTCCAACTAAGATACAGTCAGTTTTTTCCTCTTACCAACTTTCTAGCAAGGAAATATCCAACCTTTTTACATGTATATTTACAAGTTAAGAAATACTTCAATCCAACTTAAACCACAACACGTTATTTTTGGTTTACAATTAGAAAACATGTTAACAAAAATACAAGATTAAATTAACGCTTTATATTCCCTTTAATATTCTATGTCTAATAATATTCGGAGAAGAATGCTTCTCTGTAATAATTATTTCCTTTTGGTAACCCACTCTTTTTACTTCTTAATTAGATTTGGATTCAACAATAGGTACATTTCAGGTTCTGAATAGAGTTCCTTCTTTCAAATAGAGACCCGAGTGTGTCTACCAATTTATTATATAATATATCGGCAGTGAGAGTAAATCACCTAACCGAAAATTTTAAATGGTAAATAAAGAAATATTTAATTAAAATTATTTTTAGATTAGAGTGAGCGCGGTATTTAATTTAATTTTGTGAGCGTTTGGAGTGAGGTCCACATAAGCGTGATTTACAATTGGAGCTGAAATTGTTTCCTTTTGTTCGCTCGGGATTGGATTTATCTAGATTTAATTGGTTTTATTTGTGTATGCCCCTTCAATTAAATTAAAATCTGCCAGGAAATAGCACCATTGTTTACTCTACTGAAGGATCAAGTTATAATCACATGTTACAGTGGGAAAAAAACACGAGCGACTCATTTGATGACCTCCTTGAGCGACCGCTTCTGTTAGATCAAAAAGCGACCACGCCCAGGAACCATCAAGAGCACCCGTATATTAGATATTTGCGCATGGCAGAATTTACCGTATGGAAAATATCTATGTGATGGGAAAATAGTTTGCAAAGATCTATTTCAATACCAGATTTTCCAGCTACAGAAACACGAGAAGCCGCTCAAAATGACTTCTTCGGTTCTATCCCAAAGGTGGTTGTTCATCAAAGAACAAGCCATTTTTGACTCTACAAACAGTTACTCTGGGAGGTGGTTGGTCCTAGTATGGTCGCTCATGGGACGTTTTTCCCTTTTAGTTTACATTTCAACGTTGTTATAATAATTATATATTCGGAGTTTTTTTGTAAAATTTAGTTATGATATAAATTTGTGTGTAAACATATTGTTACCTCGACATCTATAAAAGAGTATAGTCTTTTCTGGAATATTCGTTTGGTTGCACGCTAGTCGGCGTGCAAGAGAATGGGCCAATCAGAGAACGTAGGCCTACGGGGGGGGGCGGTTGATAGATTCTTTTATTGTCGCTAAGACTCACTTTCATGTTTTTATGTCATTTGTGATCAGTTAAATTAAACTTGTTCAATTGTTTTGGAAGCATTTTTATTTTTGAAAGATATTCTTACAATCACCGGGCGTGGTTACTTACCATCCTTACACGGCAACCACGTAACAATGATGAACTTACATAAACTCTCAATATTTGAAAACCCTCCTACAAACATGGCTACTCTTTAAGGTGGTCTCTAATGGGAAGTTATAATACGTCAGGTCATTTTGATTTTGCAAAGATGATTGCTCATCAGATGGATCGCCCATGGAGGTGTATCATATACAGCATTATCTCTCGGCTGAAATGTTGCGCTAAGTTCGGAATAAAGTTTTATACAATATTTTCCAGTATAAATATAATACTGTATATATAGAGTTCTATTTATTATTCATTAAAATATACATTAAAATAATTATCAAAGTTTATAAATAATTTATCACACGATAAATGAAATAAAATATTATGGTCTATATAGTATTCATTAATATATAAATATAAAATTAATTATCAAAGTGTCTATATATCATTTATGATGCGACATATGAAATTGAATGTATCAAGGCATATATATTTCATTCATCAACATGGGGGCGGGGGTCGGTGGAAGGCTGGTTAAACCGTTTGGTTTTCGATCACTACGACCCGGGTTCGATTCCCGCATTGGACACTTTTTTCTGATTAAAAGAAATATGCTCCAGTGGCCCCGGATTCTTGCAAAAGTCCAATCCCACCAGCGAGTGCAAGTAACCAAACGGGGCTCTGGCACATTTGTAAGTGCAAAGTCGAACTGCTTTTCACATGCGTAGACATGTGGTTCACTTACAGTAAAAGCAGTCGCCTACTTCTACCCATTATGATTATCATGGCCTGTACCACGTGTACTAGGGATGATTAAAAAAATCATCAACATATATTAAATTAATTATCAAAGTATATATATATATGAAATTGAATATCAAGGACTTCATACTATTTTATCAAGATCTATCAATCTAAATAAAAGTGCTTAAATCGTCAACAATAAACCCGTGGCTATTTAGCGAATTTCAGAAAACTTAAATGCTATTTGATGCATACGGAATGAGCAATTCAAACGTTATTTTAACAATATATTTAAAAATGTATTGCTTTATGTTACAATCACTAATGGGTTTGTAGAAAATAAAGATATTAGAACACATCATTCTCAAAGCCCCAATATGTCGAATCCCTGCAGGGAACTAAACTAGCTGCTATTGTAATAGAATGATTGTATCATTCTGTGATGTTCTTTTTTTCGATTAAATAAATAAATATGCTTTACCAAATTAAAAAACAAAATTTAATTATATATCTTTCTAATGTCAAACATACACTTTTTAATATATTCATCACAACAACAATAATTACAGTGCTGCCAAATCCAAAAAAATAATAATAATAATTAAACAGAGTATATTATAATATTATTATAAGGTATATTACACATTCTAAAGTAGACGAGACAGTCCAGGCCAGACCAACTTTCTCCCACTCCGTGAAGTAAAACTCCCGATTCCAAACAGTTTATATTTCTAAACCAGGCTTGATTGGTTTTTCAGGATTGTTTTCTTCCTTAGCCATATTGGATTTATTCATTTACATTTTCGAACAAAAGTAAATAACTAAAAAATGAAACAAATGCCCCTTGTAGTTATGATTATTTAGTGTTTTTCTCCTACGCACAGGTGATGATCACAAGATCTTGTCTCCAAATGTTGGTTCCTCCTCGCTCAGCGTTGACGGCAGTGTTAAGTAATGATAGTGGCGTCACCTATAAACAACACTGATATAATATGTCAAAATATATTGTCAAAATCGATTACATAATCAATAGTTGCAATGTATATAATCAGAAGCATATTATATATTTATAATTGTATGTAATTCTACTGTCCTCAAAGCTTATGTCCATAGTTCATCTAAAGCAACAGTATCACTATAAAAGGAAGATCGAAAAATGCAATATAACAGCGGTATGGTAGATTAAACTGGCGAAACCGCTGGGAGGGTTCACCACTGATGAGCCAGGCCCTTCCATTAATTTTTCCATTGCAGTAAGGGCAGTATAAATTGTTTGATTTCCAAAAAGAATCTTACGCGTCTAAAATAGTTTCGAAAATTTTCATGTAATCAAATATTTATTTATTTATTCATAAAAATTATTTACATATAGAGATATTCTTTGAATTTTATTTACAGTTACATCATTAAATTTAAAATATATACATATATACACACATATACACGCATACGCCTATATATTGTTTACAACCACAATATATGTCCAATATTTCCTTGAGATCGTTACTTCAAAGACCATTTTTCTTAATGAAATCCAAAATATATTTACAAAGGAAATTAAATTTTATATATGTGTCCTTACTTGAAATTAGATCACTAGGGCCTAAAGCTATTAAATCGTTGTTGACTCTGTAATCTTGAAAGACAGGGCACTCTAGCAAGAGATGTATTGAAGTTTGTTCCCCCAATCCACAGAAACATGTCGAATCTTGCACAGCCTGAATTTTCTTAAGAAAAAACCTGAAATTTCCACGATTTGTGATAAATTGTGAATTATAATAGTTTGGTCGAAAATATTTCGGAATTTCATAAGTAATATTAACATTTAAATTTAAAATATTAACAATATGGAATGAACAAAATATACGCGTGATGCAGTAATATACGAATGAATTCTGGAGAACTGGCAGAAGAATGAGATAATTGTTTTAAACATTCCGTATCGCAGTGAAGTATCGAACGTTAACCGGTCAGCTGTGACAATAAATTCATAGAAACTTTCAAACGCATATATTGCTCAAAATGTCAACATTTTCATCAGCGCTGACTATTTTCTTTTATGAAAACTTATTTCAACAATCACTGAAGTGGATAATAAAATTTATTGAGAGGACCTGGCTCATCAATGGTAAATGACTCTACCAGTGGTGTTTCGTCAGCTTAATTTATAAACTAAAATAGCTATAGCTGATGATAGAAATGTCAACAAGTTTGACACATAGTTGACGCTAGGTGTCATATTTAAAATAGAGATTCTGCCAATTAGAATTACCTAAATCTACATTCAATATTTCACATTATATTCAGATTATTTATCAAAATAAATTCGCTTAGAAAAATATTCAAATAGTTTATTAGTTTTCATGAAAAAACATAATTTTCAGCATTAATGTTTCTTTCTTATCGCTTAATACGAGATTGACTCTGCCTTTGTAGCTGTTTTGAAACTCTCCAACGAACGACCGTTTAAGCTAAGTATGTTCGAGTGGATTGATGCTCGGCTGGAATTTTGATGTGCGATAGTTAGAAGTGGTTGCATTTAATCCCTCAGTATAGATGGCTCTGGGAGGTCGAGATATATATATATAATATATATATATATATATATATATATATATATATATATATATATATATATATATATATATATATTTGGCTAATTTCCGTAGTAATACAATATAAATACAAATATTTATTCGCCATCGGCACAGGATTATGGCTATAAAACTATGCATCTCATTACAATCGAAATAGAATAATTAATGTAAAGGAAATTCTTCAAAATAGATATAGGTTTCAGCATTTTTGGGAATATAAATTATTTTTCACTCTTTCTCTCTCTCTCTCTGGTTGACAGGATATATCGCGAAGATATAAATATGTATCCTACACATCACTTTATATTAACTAGACCATATTGGGTAGCAAGATTATATAGACACTTTCTCCTATATTTAGAGTCTTGTGCAAACTCTATCCACGTGTGAACTCAAATATTTGCTTGAAGTCTCATTAAAGTAGCTTGGGCGCTGATAATGATCGATTGTTGCATTTTTTATTTCTAAATGCTAACGATGAGATTCTAAAGAAAATATTACTAAACTGATGTGTGGAGTTGTTAAGAGGTTACCAAACTTATTAGGCCTAGCTCGTATCATCCTGCTAAGGAAATAATTTACTTAATGGAAATGGTCCTTCGTTAACTGAACAAGCATCAGAAGCAATGGGACATTTGCGCTTTTTTCCTCGCCGTTACCAAACAAATATCCAACTGTGTACACATCCATTTAAGCCTATATTTACATTATTTTAATTATTAGAGAGCCTAAAGTGTATAAAATTTAATATAAAATTTTCTCTAATATAATTACCGATTAAATTTTGTGTTTAATGTTTATTATTTTGTTATGAACAAGAAAGAAATATACTGACAGGTATTGGGAAATGAAATTCTCTCTAGGCATATTCGCTAATAGTAGTTTTAATATTTAAAAATATAAAATTAAATATATATATATTATAAAAAAGATTTCTGTTGATTTTGGAATATTATTTAGATGATTTGATATAGAATTATTGATAAATTGCTTGATAAATGGATGTTTTTTGAAATTGTTGGTTCTATTGAGTACATTGATACTAAATGGTATTGGTATGCAGTCGTGTAAAATCTTGAAAATATAAATGATTAAGATCAGAAATAGCTTTAATTAAGCTTATGAAACATAAATACATAATTATATAAAGTACTACCTGTTTTAAGGCAAATAGAATAAAGGAAACAAAATATTATTTACATAATTACAAAAGGTTTGAGCCGGCCAACCGGAAACAACAACAATAGGCCTATATAGGGAAAGCTCGACCTCTGGCGGTCGATTTAGCAGAGTATTTAATTCTATAAATTTTAATTTTAAAATGAAATAATATTTTTATATAACATATATATGTAATATATCAACTTGAAATCCAATAAAAAATGTGCGTTAACCCACAGAAAAGTATATAGGAGAAAATATATTTTTCCCTAAATTTTTTCCTAATAAATAGTGTTTGATTCAAGCTTTAATTTAGCGATATATGTCTAAATTCTAAAAATCTAATTGTAATTCTTCAAATATTGGATTCAAATTAATTATAATCCTATTAGATGGAGAATGTAAAATACTTTAGAAAAAATTATAAAATCAAATTATAAATATCATTTAGGAAACTAATTATATAGCGTGCATCAACCCACAGGGAGGTCTATGGAAAAAACCGATCCATTTATCGAAATTTTCTGTCCTAATCAATAGAAGTATGCAAGCTTTATTTTTGATGAAAAGGTAATTTCAACCCGCCCCTACTTCAATCATATTTTTCTCGTATTCAGGTAGGGCGGATTTGGAGAACTTTTGTTTATAAAATATATTTTTCAATTTGTGTGCCGCCGTCGAGGCAGAGCGGGAAATCAGCGCCGGCACGGAAGCCAATAAATTCCTGGCAGAACAAAAGGCCATTTCTTGAAGGTCTCCTAACTTCTCCATAACACATTGCTGGAAATTGCACAGTTTAGAAATTTAATATAAATAAACTTCCTTACCTTTCTTTTTGTAAATAAAAGCTATTCCGATATATTTTACAAATATTTACACTAGAACTATAAACAATATATTCGACTTGTGAGCCTCTCTATTAAAATGTATAGAAAGATTGGCAGGAATTTCTTTAACACCATCGTTGTCACCTCAAGATGCACAAAAAGTTGGTGGTTCAATTAGAGCAACAACAAAAAAGCTCTCTCTCTATTTAAGCAAAAACTTTCTCCAGGCTGCTGCCACCGCTTTGTTTGCTTCACGCCCGTTTTTATAATATACTCGAATCTTTTTCCCAAACTTTGAAAATATTTTAAGGTAAAAAAGACGTAAATATTCAATGCGACGTCCCCGAACTTCCAATTAGCCGGGCGGTCTCGGCCTAATGGTGTCCTGTGTGATTTGTGGCGTGCCAACTAGCGACGTCGTCGTGCTCGGCGGAATTGTGCGCGCGGAACTTCCTCTCGCTTTCATTTATTTCTTCGATATCTCGTTTTAAAATCATTTTAAAGGCGCGTTTAAACAACTAATATTGAGATTTGGATTTAACCATAGTCTTCCATTGCTAGTCGGACAGCAGGGTTGTTTATTCCAACGTATTTGTGAATGAAATAGAGATTTCTGTCGTAAAGATAGAGGCTGCCTGGCCGGTATTCATAGTTCTTAGAATCAAAGATACTTCGGCCAGTAAATCTTTTTATTACCTCAACGTTTCGACGAAAATATTTTGTCCTCCTTAGGAGCAAACAAAAATTAGAACATTTGGCAAGCCGTTAAAAATTATCAGAATTAACGCCTTGCCAAATGTTCTAATTTTTGTTTGCTCCCGACGAGGAGAAAATATTTTTGTCGAAACGTCGAGGTAATAAAGATATTCACTGGACGAAGTTTCTTTAATTTTAAGAGAGATTTCTATATTTACCTCCATACGTCTTCTTCTTTAGAGAGATATCGCCAAATGTCTGTTTTATTTTTGTATAAACATCGTTGTATTCATATAAAGGTACTTGATTATTTCCATTGAAATCGTTGTATTTTGTCAGTGATTGTCACATTCAATGTATAGACATCGCTATATTCACTGCAAATGTCAGATTCCTTGTTTATAAATCGCTTTATTCTTCTACAAATGTCTGAATATTTTGTTCAAATATCACTATAAACATTTGAAAATTTCAAAAACCTTGTATAAACATCCGTTTATTCATTAAATGTAAGATTATTTGTATTGACTTTTGGCTATATATATATGGTCAAAAATATTACATTAAAAAATAAATATCATTTTACGTACATATTTACGACTTTATTCATTATTTTTTGCTACTTTTAAAACTTTCCTATTTACCCCTAAATAATAATTTTGTGTTGTATCACACACACAGATAAATCGCTGTTATATTCTGATGTTTGTCTTTCTTAATTTTATACCTGACAATATTAATCTGCATTCGTCAGTTCCGTTGTATGATATCGCTTATTTATTTGAAAATGTCGGATTCATTATATAGACGATGTTATTTTAATCTGAAAATGTCTGTCAGATTTATAGTCATCATTAAGACAATTACTAAAATCTGTTTCTTTAAAGGAACTACAGTTAAACCTGTCTATAGCGCCCCCTCTTGAGTCTCACCAAAATATGGTGCTATAGAGAGGAGGTGCTATAGACAGGTCACTTTTAATGTAAATCGCACCGTACTACGTATTTAAAATCGGGCGCTATAGAGAGGAAGTCGCTATTTAGAGGGTGCGCTATAGACAGGTTTAACTGTATCCCTCGACGATCCATCCTAGAATATGTTCTCGTTGCCAAATGTATCGCCATGTTTAACGCCAAAAGTTTAGTTAGCTCCGCATCTTTCTGTTTAGGGTTATCCACATCTCTTATCTCTCAGCAAATATTTCTGAGGTTCTTGTGTCAGAAGTCTTGATTCGTTACCATGAAGATCTTCGTTATTACATTGCTATCTACTCTCTAGAGACTGTTTTTCAACTGGGATGAATATACCTTGCCTCGCGTGTAGGAAAACTGAAATTTCCATCCTGTCATTTCGGGCAAAAGTATTTTCTCGCTCTCTAAAAATGTATAAGTCAATCGGTATAAGTGGTTTAATTATTTGTATAGAGGCAATCTTATATCCATCAACAAAAGTCTTGTTCAGACACACATCGCTGCGTTTATCCCAAACCGAAAGCTTGTTTGTATGTTTATATTCACATAATTCAACATCATTATTTATTTGAAATGTGAACATCATAAAGCGTTATTACCCAATATGTCCATAGTTTACTTGAAAACCATTTCTAAGATTCCATCCTTCAGTGTAGCAGATAAAATCAGAATGATCCAATACAATATTAGAGCTCTGAGAAGCGGTCTGGTGGATTAAATTGGCAAACCGCTGGGAGGGTTCACCACTGATGAGCCAAGCCCTCCCAATATATTTTTTCATCGCAGTAAGGACAGTAGAAGTTAGTTTTATGTATAAAAGAAACATTCGCGCTTTTAAATCCTTTTATTTTATATGTATAGATGGCGCGTTATTGCTTTGTGTTAATATATAAGTGTTAAGAAAAAATATACGCTATTAAGCCTAGATTTGTTTACAACTAGCTCACACGCTCTTGCAGTTACAATTTTATAGTGTCCGCTTCTATATATCTATGACTTATATTTAACTATACATTAAATCCCATATATAATCCTAAAATATTCGTATCTATATATAGAATAATATGATTTAAAAAAAGTTAGAAATTACAAAAATATAAAATATTTTTTATAGATTCTAAACGTAACATTTCTAAGAAAATTTACGCTCAAAATATATTTCAAAAATTTTAAATCTAATTTGCGTTTTAACCTCAAGTCATTAATGAACCAAAAAGGCTCTTTGGGGCAAAAATAATTTTTATTTTAGCCCAGTCCCGAGTGGCCTTGTAAAGTTCACTTTCAAATAAATGCAATTACTTTGATAAGATTAGAGAGTAGTGTTTTGTTAGAGGCCTAGAATCATCCTGCACCCGATGGAAATAGGCTTTTAGATCCATTACTAGGAGTTAAGAACAACCTCTCAAATAAATTGGCTCACAATAAAGGCAGAAGGAGTTGTGCTTTATTGAGGGCGCTTTGACAACTTTTTTACAATTTGCCTTTCTATGTATATTTATACATACCTCAACTTTGAGGAAGGATGATATTCATGCTAAAACAATCATCTCTTTTATTTATAAATATAAAATATATATAATTTGCGCCTAAAATTACCAATACTATTTTTCCAGTTGAACACATTTTCACTAGAATTTTTCCCTCACAAGGACTTCTCTTCTAACCCAATTCTTCCCATAGAGCGCCACAACATCGTATCGTCTCCAATTCTGATTAGAGCGCTTAAGCGTTTAGGTTGACCTTTACAAATAACCCGAAGTTTTTTCTTTTGCGGATATATACATATATATTCATTAAAAATAAATGAACATTTTCTATACGTATTATTTTTGATATTTAATTTTAATAAAATTAAAAGCGGCATACGCTGAGAAACCCTCTATGTATAAATAACATTCATCTGGAAGGCAATGACCTACTCAAGAGCGCCTTTCTCACAGTAATAGGAATCAAAATAAAAAAAAAACATCCTGAACACGAGCACATGAGCTTTTTAGATGGCAGAGCGCCATCTTGTGGAACCTCTGTCAACTAAACGTTGATTCAGCCTCTTCCCTGATATTTGGCCAACCCATTTTCTTGATATAGGAATAGGAATGCAAAATGTCTTCAATCTGTTTACGAATATAATGCCATGTAAACAAACATGTGAATCTCGTTGAAGGAACGTAAAATATCCTTGCGTCTATTAAATGGGAGTTGTTCAATGTGCACACACGTGTGGTTCTCGCAATAACTGGAACTTCTATTAGAGGAGCTAATTTTGGACTTCTACAAGGAAGGAAGTAGCAGGGTCGAACATGATAATTTTCCGAAGAGATCTGCAGTGAAAAAGTTTATTCGCGATCCCCAGATTTATTGGGCTCGAGGGAGACTTGGGTAACGAGATAAGTGGAATTTTATCAGAGTTGTGGGAGAGATTAAAATGTCCGACCGGCAATAACCGGGAGCTGGGATTGATTTGAGGGCTCTCTGTTGAGGCGGCCCCAACTTGTAACCAACTTTGCCCAAACCAACTTCTCGATAACTATTTCCGTAAGTTATCACAGGCCTTTTTAATCTTCCAGCGATGGACCTGCATTCCCCCAACACGGTCTTCCACAATGCGGCAACTATATTTGTTCCATCTGTATGAGTGCACTCTATTCAACTGTATGCTAAAACGATATTATTATTTTGAAAATATTTTTGAATAACACACACACTAAATGTATCTATGGATAGTGTCGCTGGCTAACTCTAAGTACAATATTGATTGAAATTTTCCCCGAAGAATATTGTAATATGCTCAATCTGTTTTTGCGTCTATTTTGAAGGGAGAGGTATCTTTCCATTTTATAGATCAATTTCCTCTCATTAAAATTTACATCTATATTTTGTCCATAAAATTGGCTTAGCCACTTTGATAGCTAAATATCTTTCTTTGGTAAATTCAAAAGATTTCATCAATCCCGTGGGTCTCTCAAAGCCACAGTCCGTCATAGACTGACGAAGGCTATAGACCCAAACAATTTTCTCCAGATAGATTTTCTGGACTTGCCAAATCTGATGTTGCGGCCGACCCGATTCGGCTAGTTTGCAGAGATAGTCAATGAATCACGCATAGTATTTGTGAGTTTATTTTGGCGGGAGTGTCACAGTGCGCATAGACTCATGCGCATATTTTCAAGTCTTATTTATAATTATTTCATTTTAGATATGAACATATGCAGAATTTTATAGTTATATGTATATATTTGCATTGTTGGCAGGAGAGCGGAATTAGAAAGACAGCTTGCTGGCAAGCGCGTGAGAAGCTCGCTGGCTCGCGTGTGAGCTCGTTGGCAAGCGCATGCGCAGGCAGCGCGTGCTTTTTGTTCGAAAATTTTCTAAATAAACGAAGTGTGTTTATGTTTTTCCTGGCTGAAAATTTTGATAAATTGATAAATAGGTAGTAGGCCCTAAATTAAAAAAAAAACTACAGGGAGAGTTGTCCTTTCTTTTTATAGACGAAGTACAATACTTATATATATTTTTTCTGAACCTTTAAAATTTCAAAAATATTTAATTTTTTAGTTATATATTTGTAATAATATATCCAAAAATAATAATTAATTTGATTTTATTCAGCGAGATTTTAGGATCTATTTCGTTCACTCCAGCAATTTCTCTATCTCGTTTCATTTCATGAGAACTCCCCCACACAACTCCAATTTCCCCACACCTAATCTTGAATAGTTCCGCATGTGTGCGAGATTAATGTATCAACCACAAACACACATTATTGTCTCCTCTAATAAGATATATGAAGGTGAGAAATCCTATTCGAAGAGAATGTGATAAAATGACTCAGGTAATCTATGTTCAACAACTTCTAATTAGAGCTTATCTTTGAACTTACTTCCCGGTTGACGGTTTACAGAAGATGAGGAAGTCATTGCTCCAGTTCTTTTTATGTTTTTATTTAGCAAGGTAGCCAGGTTTGAGGCGGCCTCTCGTGATTGGCTCTATATGCTCCAGGAGGAGCTATAGTTAGGTAATTTTTATTAAAGTTAAAATATCAGCCTTCCAGGGATGTTTCTTTCAAAAAAAAAATTAATTAATGAATTTATAGCTTTCGGGCATGGAGGCCCTTCTACAGGATTCATTTGGCGATATGTTCATTGCTTAACTTGAGTCCATAGTACAATAAAAATATATATACATAACCCCTTGTTAAAATATTAAAGTTAAAATATCAGGCTTCCGGGGATAAGTTTCTTTCAAAAGATTTTAATTCATGAATCTCTAGCTTTCGGGCACGGAAGCCCTTCTACAGACATTCATTCGTGCCCGAAAGCTAGAGAGAGATTCATGAATTAGAATCTTTCTAAAGAAACTTATCCCTGGAAGACTGATATTTTAATTTTAAAATTGAAACAATGATTTATATATATTTATTTTACTAGGTATATTTTATTTTTATATGAGAATTATTAATTATTATATTCGATACCTTTACTCTATTTACAGAATCACAACTTGGGTTAGGAATGGGTATAATCACATCGTTTCAAGGAAAAATTCTTAGTGGTTGGCAATGAACCAAAACCAGCTAAAGAATATAAATATTCTCAAATGTCATCATGTTAGTTCGATGACACCAGTATATTTCTGGTTGTGGCTCAGTCGCCCATCACTTTTATTTCAATGATGTGAATGATCGATAATGAAATAAACGCTTAGAGCTCTTTCTAATAAAATTGAGACTCATACTTCATCCTGTTTGACTACATCACATATATATATATATATATATAACTGTGAAAAAATATTAAATGATCATTATCAGCGCTAAATAGCTTATCTTTTAAAGAACTAGTTTGAAAATCATGGATTTTTATAAACCGAAAACTATAAAGAGGGTCTTGACATTAATGAACCAAGGCCTTCCAATGTGTTTGTCTCCTTTTAGAGGTTGTATAAGTTTGTCTTACAGAAAGAGATAGTAAAGCATTTTACACTGCTAATGATGTTAATTACATTTCTTTTTAAATTAGAGCAAATGTGAAGTGTCGCGCATATAAAAGTTATATTGTTCTACACATAGCATTGCGTAATTCTAGAATATGGTTTTAAAAAAGAAGGGGAATGATTGCCCAATGAGAAGGTGAACTAATTTAAACAGACCTTTAGGCAAATTGCTTACGGGGGAAACGTCATTACTTTATCGTCCGGGCGTAGTTAACCTCGAGGTTTAATTACCAGCGGTTCAACTTTACGGCTTCATTCAAGGCGATGACAATTAAAATTAAAACGTTCTCCAGAGACCAATTTGGCGAACCCGAATTAAGAGATCTTCTCTAGATTATTCAATCCATCGGATGATGGGACGCAAAATAATTTCTAACAGCATTTAAAATGTGTAGTAATCGGCTAGAAATATAAGTGGCGCCTTTTAATCGACTGACGTAAATATGGGGCTGCGAGAATCACCCAACCATATATCCTTATGGATTGTTAAAGAGAATATTGTGTAGGTTCGGTCGAATTACCTGGGTAAAGGGACGTGCGGTAACCACGGTATATCGAATTCCACGATAAATTCTCAAAATAATTCAAAAGAAAGGCTTTCAATAAACCTTTTAGGAAGCTCCTTTTTGTCTAAGACTACCCCGTTAAATCCGCAACCTGTTAAATTCACAAGCATTAAATTCGCAACTTGCTTAATCCACAATCCGTTATATCGACAAAACGCTAAATACGCAATCCGATACGTTGGTAACCCGCTAAATTTTCAACTCGTTAAATCCGTAAACCGGTTAATTCTCACTGCTATATCGGAAATTGACTGTATTAGGGAGAAACAATGGTAGAAAGAACTATCGCACAAGCGCTACAAGCGACTATAGATACCCGTGTTTGTAGTTGTGATGGGAAGGAAATAAAAAAAGGAGAAGCAACAGAGATTTTTCCTCTGCCCGTCATTTCTTTGTTCGGGAAACCACTAATTACTGGTGAGGTAATTAAGGATGTTGTTCTTTCTTTATATGGAGCTCTCTCGGCTCTCTCATTGTGGATAGAGCTGGCTACCGCGCCCTATATATATACCTTAACATGCATTATACATACCTCATTGGTACTCTTGTAGCAGCCACAAAAGATATGCAAAATTATGTTTTGAATCACTTAATCTCTTGTTCTGAATTATCCTTTTGTAAAATCAAATATATTTACTTATATTTCTGAATTTTATTTTTAATCGACAACACACTTTACCTCAGCAGTATGCAGGAAACGCGCCTCGTATTTTCAAAATGTTTTTGTGTATAAAGGGGAGCGAGCTAATTGCTCTTCGAAATATTAAATATTTATTTAAATATATACTCAGTAAAAATATAAGAGAGCGTAATAGAAAAGGATTTAAACGTTCATTAAAGTAGTCAAGATTGGGGTTCACTCTAATCTTCGTTGTGCTTATTGTGCTCCCCAGGTTCGATAAGACATTTATTTAGAATTCGCTAAACGCTATATTTATTTTGGTAGTTTCACATTTTACTCTAACGTGGGCGCTGGAGACCGGCTGACGATTCTCCACCAAACTCTGCAGCGGTGGCAGAGGTTCCATAATCATTGTACATAGTAAACATCTTTTTTAAAAAGTGCAGACTGTCCACTTTTGCATGTATTGACAAGATAATAATAAAATTAATTTAATTGTCAATTGTCTAGGTGTGTAATACGTGTGTCCTTTTATGATAATAAACTATTTTCATATTAGGTGTCCATTTACGATACTGGAAGAGTTTCAAATTTATATAGGTGTAAGTTTAAGATACTGTACTAGGTTTTCAAATAAGGTTCACATTTAAGATAATGTACTCGTACTAGTTTCAAAATATATGTATGTTTATTCTACTGGACTAGTTTCAAATTATTCCACCATTCACCATACTGGACTAGTTTTAAATTAGGTATAGGTTTAAGACACTTTACCAGTTTCAAACTATGTGTACTGTCACTATACAGAACTAGTTCAAATGATATTACAGAGAATGTTTGACTTCAACCAATCCTATGAGCGACCAATAACTGAGAGAAGTTTTGTTTTGTCCGGTCTCCTATCGGAGGTTCCAGAGTTATTTCTCCTACCTTTCTCTATAGAATATTTCCCATGTCCCAAATATATTTATTGCCCTATTTTAAAAATATAAAACACATAAAAACGGTTCCGTTAGGTCCAGTTCAAATAAATTGATGATGTGAGTTAATATGGGAAAGCATTTTCACCATCTTCAGACAAGGGACTTATGTCTTTGTCTGATGAAGCTGATTTTTCCATTTATGGTATGACGCACATTCTTAACTTATTTGAATTTAATCATACTTTCTTGTAGTTCCAATTAATCCTTATCCTCTCGTACTACTAATATCTTATTATTTTCCTGCAGTCCTATTATTTAGAGTGTATGAACACAATTTGGGCTATAATCTGAACCTACTAACATCAGGCAAAGTTTATTTTTCTATGTTCTTTAATGTTAGATTTCCTGTTCCCCTGTCGACGCACATTGTTAAAGGCTTGGGATATGATCAATTTTTCCTATATTTATAATAATCATTCAACTGTATTACTAATTTCTTATCAGTCTCTTACAGTCCTTATACCCAAAAAGAATAAACACAATTTGATTTGAAGTTTAACACTAAGGGATAAGTATGTATCAATCTGATTAAGTCCAGGGAACCGAATCAATTTAACTTCTGAACTGAAAAAACATGTTTTGAGTTAGGTTTGAAAGTGCAGAAGATGACAATGTATTAGTTCATTAGTTGATTTTTGTAGTATATCTAAGGTTCAGCTATTACTCTATCTCCGTTCCAACCTAAAATTGCTTTCTATTTGGTCGAAGAGGTATGGTTTGGCAGTAATGGAGTAAGGGCCGAAACTGCTGCTCAGGTCTTCATCTGAAGAGGCCCACCTGAGTACCATCCTCTTTCCATCTGGTCTAACCTTTATGGTTTTCAATTGGTCTAACCCTTAAGGTTTAATATATTATCTTATATCGTGTCCTCCACTTTTACACTAGATTGTCTTTAAAATAAGCTTATATATATATTAAAAAAATTCCCAAAAAAAAAATTACAAAAAAATCTAACTTCTCTCATCAAGAGAGAAAATAGGGCAAAAAAATACTTCTCTCTCTCTAATTAGCTTTATTTTATATTTGGAAAATTATTATCATGGTTCTGTCTTTGCTCTTCTCTTTAAAACTTTCTCTTCGCTTATTCCTTTTTTCACCCAGCCTATGACGCGTAACTGCCGATGCTTTGCTGGTGTTACTTTTTTTTTCTCTTTGTTAAACATATAATCTAACTAATTATTTATTACAAAAAAAAAAAAATTAAAAAACAAACCTCACACATTCAAATTAAAAAAAAAAAAAAAATTATTAATCTTAAAATCTTTCATAACTATACTATATATATATATGTTATATTAAAATAATTTATTTATAATGTTCAATTAAAATATTTTATTTAGAATTATTTTAAAGTGTTATTTTATTTAAAATTATAATGTCATAAATATAAATACTCTGTTTAAATCGACCGCCAGAGGTCATGCTTCCCATATAAAATCTCATTGTTGTTCTTCCCCGGCTGGTCGGCTCAAACCATATGTAATTATGTAAATATTCTTTTGTTTTTCATATTTTTTATTCTTACGCCTTAAGCCAGGCTGTACTTGTACAAAATTATGTTTTTAATATGAATTCATTTCTCAGCTCAATAAAGCAATATCTGATCAAGACCATTTTATTATTATTCTTTTAAGAAATTTAGCCACGACTGCAAACGATACCATTAAGTAATCATGTACTCAAAAGAACCAGCAATTGATCTCTATCTCAAAATAATATTTATTATAACATATATATATATTATCCCAGTACAATGTCACATTTGTACTATCTTTTCACATATATATATGCATATTCCATTAGATCCCGTGTGGATCTCATAGAATAAAGTCTGCCCTAGACTGACGAGGGCCATTAGCCCGAAACCATGGTCTCTAGGTGGACGCTTTTCAGTTTGCCAAAGTTGGTGTTGTGGCTTTGTCACCGACCCGAGGCCGCTAGTTGCGGCGACGGTCAATAGATGGCGTCTGGTTTTAGACGTCTATTTTGACGGGAGAGGCGACCCTTGTCTCTTTAGATCAATATCCTCCCGGGAAATATTCCATATATATCTTCAATTTCGATAATTCGACGAGGCTGTTCGCCTATCTTTTTCTAGGATTCAAGCTCCTTGCGAACTTTTCATCTGCGTGATGCACGAGAAGTATTTTTTATATAAACTAGGTTGGTGTGTGGTTTAAATATGAATAATTATTTATTTAGAATAAAACTACTCCCCCCATACAGCTGAAAAAATTATATAAATATATATTATAAAATTGCGGGAGGATGATATTCATGTAACATAATCATAACATCCTACGTGGGGAGTTATTTAAGTTGAAAACATTTCAAACTCTGACATTTTAATTAGGGTTATGTTATTGTGCAGATGTTTCTCTAAAAGACCTATTTACACTGAGGGACAGAACTTAAGGGAGTGGAAAGTCTTTGATGTAGTCGGTCGTCAATATATATATATACACTGGTGTCCAAAAAATAAGAAACTTAACCAATATTGAAATTTCTCAAAAGATAATTTATTAACAAATATAAAATTTAGTATACAAATAGTTTAAACTATGGATAATTTGACTAGCTATATGAAAACAAATATTTGAAATTAGGAAATATGCAAATTATTACCAACATACCCAAAGCTAAGGTTTCAGGTCTTAAAGAAATAAGATATCAATAGGGAGTATGATCACCTCTAACAGCTATCAAGGTCTCACAGCGAGCCCTCATACTGTTTAATAGGCTTTGGAGGAGGTCCAGGGGTAGTGAACCCCACTCCTCCAATAGAGCAGTTCTTAGCTCAACGAGGATTCTGGGAGAGGGGTGACGAGCTCCAATACGCCTCCCTAGAGCATCTCACACATGCTCTATTGGATTCAGGTCCGGAGATCTGGCTGGACAATCCATCCTTCGAATATTCTCACTCTGGAGATATTCACTGACTAGCCTAGCCCTATGCGGACGAGCATTATCGTCCATAAAAATTAATTGTGACCAATTTTATCTCTATAAGGTCTTAGATAGGGCTCAAGGATCTCGTCCCTGTACCTTTGGGCAGTTAAAGTGCCCCCAGAAAAATGTGGAGGGGTGTGCGTCTGCTAGAACTGATGCCAGCCCAGACTAAGAGACTGCCCCTCTAAAACTGTCTATTTCCCTAATGTTACTGGGATGATAGCGGGTTCCAGGCTCCCTCCAGATGAAAACTCGTCGAGAATCTGTGTTTAAACTAAATCTTGACTCGTCACTGAAGAGAACATTGGCCCACTGATCATGAGTCCAGGCGTGATGTTCCAAGCACCAATTCAAGCGGGCTCTCCTGTGAGCAGAAGTTAAAGGGATACAGACCATTGGTCGTCTTGCATAAAGAGCACCTTCGTGAAGCCTTCGGTAAACAGTTTGTCTTGAAATTCTCGTTCCAGTAGCATTTGAGAGTTCATTAGAGAGTTGAATAGCTGTCATCTCCCTATGGCGCTTGGCAGTTACGACCAGATAACGGTCTTCAGAGGTAGCTGTTTTTCTTTTTCTACCAGAACCTTCTTTTCTTTTGATGATTCCTGTCTCAATGAACTGTTTCCATATTTTGCTGACCACAGATTTATTCACATTTAGCCATTTTGCTACTTCAACTTGTGATTGCCCTGCCTCCATTCCCTCCAACAGCTCTCCATTTTAAATCATCTGCTAAAATTTTTCGTAAACTCAAAATTAACTAAGGATTAAATAAAATTATAATTGGACAATTCTTAGATGGGGTAAACGACACGCCAAATAGCACACTTATAAAGACAAGCAAAAATTTGCATATTTTCAATTTTACCGAATCGAGTGGTTGCGATAAATAAATTCTACGACTTTTAAATACTTAATTAAATTACTTTTTAGCTTTTAGCGTTGTATATTTTAAAACATATCATTAAAAAACAAAAGTTTCTTATTTTTTGGACACCAGTGTATATCGTATATATATTGATATATCAAAAACAAAAAAGGCATATCCTGACCAGGCTGACATTGTTTTTCCTATATATATATTATTTTTAAGGCGACAGAGGCAATTTATTTCACACTTGGTTATCTCGTGTGTCTTCAATAAAAGTCACTGTATATCAAATATCTTTCAGTTATTGTCTGAATCCTGATATAAACGCTAAAAAGTACAACTTTAACTTTCTGAGTGTAGGATATTAGGTGAGCCTATCAATAGAAATATGTAATTGATTTCATAGAATTTTTAAAAATTTATTAGAAATGCCACACAATATCGCGCAAAAAGACAAACATAATCTTTGTCGCCACCAACTTGTGAGAGAGAGAGTTCGTGGGTTTGCTAAGTTTGCCCAAACGGGATTTGGAGGAATAAAAGAAGGATCAAGATAGAGTTCTTAAAGGATGATGTGATTTCGAAAACAACTTTAATCATCTAGGCCTTATTGAAAAACGATGCCAAAACAGAACTTGGCCGAGGTTCAAGTTGTGCCGGCGGAGTTCATCGGCTCCTGGCGGCCGGCCCATACATCTGTCAATTATTTCGGCCTTCCCTTAATTGACATTTGCCTTCAAACATCCCAAGTAAGAATAGGATTTGTAAAATAAATTATTAGTTTTACTTCAACTCTTCTCTGCGTTTAAGGCCTCTCTCTCTCTCTTCTAAACTTTGTATTAAGTAAAATTATCTCTCAATATTTATATAGAAATAAATAAAAATTAACAATATGTATATTGAATAAAAACAACCTTTTTCGAACAAAGACTCGATACTACCTGCTTATCAAAGCTATGAGAGGAGATAAACACTATTTATCAGAATAAAAAAAAAAGATTTCCATAAAGTCTTTTATTTTTCCGTTCATCATTACTCATCATAATTCACCCATTCATACCTCATCCAAAAAGGTTAGAAATAGTCAATATTTCACCTTGAAATAAAATTTTGATTTTTCATTGAAAAGAAACTCATGTGGTGTAACTTCAAGTGTCGTTTTGCAATCACAGGCCGCAGTGTATTATTTAAATAGTCTATATTTATTCTCATAGCTTTGATAATCAGGTAAAAGTGAATTCGGAACTTCACTTGTAAGGAGTCCGAATAAAATTTATTGCAATTTTTATTGCGTCATAAGATAAACAGAAGAGCTTTCGGACCCCAGTCCATAATATTATATGTAGAATAAGTAGATTCTCTGAAATCTCATCTTTCTTGTTTATGATTCAATAGAGTAATTGGAAGCAGATGGGAACACTATGTCTTTAATCATATATGTGAAGTCTCCTATATATCTTTATCTAATATATTGTGCTATATGTTTATTACATTTCACGACTGTTGTTATTTTCAGATATTATGACACTGGGTTTCACTTTCATATCCTATATAGATATTATTATCGTTATTTTGTGTGGAAATACATGCCCCATACAGATTCTCCCAATTGGGTAAGGTAATAATCATCTTGTGTTATTTACATAGGTATTAAGATAGAAATTAAACTGGCTTTACTCTTCGTCTCAAAGTCATTAAATTGTTGACACTGGTCCTTAAATGATGATTATCTAAAAAAATTATAGTGTGTGTGTATTTTGTGTGGGAATAAGCTTAAGAGTTTGGTGATAGGATTTTATATAGCTTAAAAATTAACTAAGTTGGATTTGAAATTTTGAAAAACCATTCTCTTAGTATCTTATTCATTGCCAGGTAACTTCATATTGAGCCTTCATGATAGAATAATGTTGATAGAGAGCATATGCCATAAAATAAATCGATTTAGAGAGAAAATTTAGAATGGGAATGAAGTTTTTTAATAACTATATTAAATATCTCTTGTATATAATTGATCATCTCGTGTATATATATATATATATATATATATATATATCGTGTTATATATACACACACACACATATATGAAAAAACAATATAAAAAATAAGTGGGTCAGGTGTTGATATTAAAAATAAAAATATCCTGGTCAGGATGCACACACATATATATATAAAGTATATATACACTAGAGATGATCAATTTAGTTATAACATATATTTTATATATAATTCCAAATATCGGAAAACGATTGAAAGTTATTTATATTCATCTATATTTAATTAAAAAGGCATATTTTAGATCAAAATATAATTTATTTTACCAATATTTCAGTTGGCTGAACGCCAACCTTTTTCAAAACTCATCTATATATATGTGTATATATATTATATATTATCATATATTATATTATTCGTGTCTTCTAACTTGCCATTTAGTTGTGTATCAAATAAAATCGATGACATTGTCGCGACAGAGAGATACAGGTGAACTGCGAGAATTCATTCACAAACAGCGGACTGGTCAATGTGGTAGCTAATGTTGCCCGACTCAAGATGGTACTTGTAGATAATTAGTTTAGTCACTGCTGTGAACTACTAGTCTAGGCCCAATTTATCTTGAATTCGTCTGATATTGTCTGGTGCCAGACTCAATTCTTACAGGTACAGGTCAGTGACCGGGGCGGCCAAACCAAATATAAATAGAACAAATCTATCACTTTGTGATAGTTTGACCAGACACGATTTCTCTCTCTATCTGCGGCCATGTTTGGAAGACGGCAGAGCCAAGAATCCTTGTCCATCCACGGTGCTCTCACTCCGTCAGTCCTCCATCACTCCACTGCTCATCCATTACATATATATATAGGTCATCGCTTACACCTTTTATAATTTTGTATATCACACCTAACCCCATGATGGTTACCTTTAAAAACATTCTCTTTAATTTGAAAAATTGTATTCCTACAGAAATTGTACTGGGGTTGATAAATTAAGAAAAAGACATCTCCTGGCAGTCTCCGACGACAGATGACGCAAGTCATCCGCAACCTTTAGTTGCACAATCAGGAGATGCCTTTTTCTTAATTCTCTTTTCAATGTTTATTAATAAAATTTGATAGAAAATTTCTTGATTATATTTATTATTATTGTTTATTGTTAGTTTTATATATTGAATACTGAAGATAAAAGCATTACAAATAGGTATATATCAAGATAATGGTCGCCAGTTGTGAAAAAAAGGCGTCTCTTCATTTCAAAAAGCATAAAAATATTTATTTTTTCATTTATTCTCTGCCCAATTCCTACCTATACAAATAAGTAAATTTGTACATCATATCCTATGTAAACATTGTTAAAAACATAAAGACATTTCACATATATCTATCTAATTTTACATAAATAATGATTATATTTTCATATTTCTAAAGCTCTCTTCTTTAGATTCTCAAACTAGTTACGGAATAGAAATGGAATATCCTCAGTTTTAAATATTTAAATTAACTCTTTTATATAAAAATTCAAAATATTTAATAAAAATATGTGCCAGAAAAATCAATATGGGCATGTCTTTACCAAGTATATGCTCAAATATTCAATGGTAGTAGAATCGGAAGCACAATAAAGGAAATTTGAAAAAACAATTAAAAATATAAAAAAGGTCAGGTGTTGATATTAAAAATAAAAATGATATATCCTGACCGCGTTCACATGAACATTTCTAGATGGAAGAGCGCCATCTAGTGGAACAAAAATAAACTAAACGTTTATTTAACTTGTTCCGTGATATTTGGCCAACTCAATTTCTTGATAAATCAAGAAAAAAAAACCTTGCTTTATCAATAAATTGGGTTGGCCAAATATCACGGAACAAGTTAAATAAACGTTTAGTTTATTTTTGTTCCACTAGATGACGCTCTTCCATCTATAAATGTCCATGTGAACCTGGTCAGGATATGCTATTTTATTTTTAATAGAGGAAAAGTGTATAAAAGAAAGTTTAGTTAACGAAAATAATTTTTAAACAATGACTACAATTGCTAATTGCATTGTGTTTTTAGCAGATTTACGCATGCCATCTTTCAAGACGATTTAAAATAATTTTGTCGTCAGTTTCAACGATGCGTATGTCTATACTTTCAAAAAACAAATATACACATTTATTTCGAATTGAAATTTTCAATTAGGTGTTCGATAAAAATGCGCGTACTTTCACACTTTGCTTACAATTTTAAAAGAAATATTAAAATTCGGTTTCAAAAATGTAATTTTTCTTAACAATCACCTTTCATTTAACATTTTTATGTTGCTGTGTTTAGAAAAAAAAATCGTTTTTACTTTAAAGGAAACTTAGAGGAAACTTCTTATCTGTAAACATTCTTATATATGTTTCTAATGAACTTAAACTTTAAACAAGCGGGTTCACGGCTTTTTAGAGAAAACATTTTGTTGACATTTTAAAAACAAAATTAAAGTTAACGTGTTGTTTGTTGTTAAGCAAAAAAAAAATGTTTTAATTATAAGTTTTAACTGAACGCATGAATAGCTGTTTAAAGTTTACTTGAAATTTAAACAGACGTTTAAAGGTGTTTATTTAGAAGGCTGACGTTTATTTGAATCTTGCTGGAACGTCTCAACGGTGAGGTACATCCGCGAGTAAGCCCTGGATCAATGGTGCGCGCGGGGATTTTAGCAATTGTTTCTGCTCCGGGGAATTGCAATATGTATTTCCTCCGAAGCCCATGCCCATTTTTTTTGCTTCTTTAGATTCTTTCATATTTGCTCATAATAGTGTTGTCTTTGTGTATCGGTGTTTGTGGAAACGTGCCTTGATGTGCTTAGGGTCGTTCTTCATGGATCTCCTCTTCAGTTGTGTCACTGCCTATGTTTTTTGACAATTAATTTTGTCAAGAAAACATTTTGTGTTTGGTTTTATTTCATCAAGTTATTTACTTGAGATATCAAGAATTTTATAAAATACCTTTTAAACTATATCAAATGAAATATAAATAATTCAAGAAAAATAATCTCAAACCTCGTTTCAAAATTATGTAAAAGCCTTTTTATCAAAGGGTCTTATCAAAGTAAATTTTGTCAAGAAGTAGTTACATTTAAGATGTTCCTTGGGTAATGGGTGTCTTTATGTGAGAGAGACGTGGGTCGTGATAGCTGCTAAAACATCAAATATGTAAGGGCACAAATATTCAAACACATTGATTTCTAGATGCTAGGGATGGAAGCAATCAAGCCACCATGCCCACAAGCTCCATAACCAAGAGGTGTGCATTGAAGAAGCTCCCGTGTGGTCAGTGTCCTCCACTACCGGATCAAGCGGAGCCCTGACGGGGTGAGCCTCTGCGGGGTTCCCCAGCGGACATTCCCCGGGCCCGTGGAGCTGGTGGAGGCGGGGGTCGAGGGACTGGCCTGCCCCCCGTCTCTCCCCTGCAACAAGTCTCTAGAATCAGTCCTTCCTCTCACCCACTGGGGGCTTTCAGAGGAGCAAATACGTAAAGCGGTGCTGCGCAAGGCTCGCGAATGGAACATCGATGTAAGTTCATCTCTCTTCTCTCCTCTCTCACATCTTGTTGAAGAATGTTGTTTCCTTGTGCGTGCGTATGTGCCGCCGCAAATTTCTATTTCATATTTGGACGACGAGAGGGTCCTGACTGATACATTTGTACGCCATCTGTTATTAGAAACTATTCATAGCGGGGATTTTTCTAAACCTATATAATTTTATATAATATTTTAAATAATAATTTTATAAACTTATATTATTATAAACTAGCAAGAAAGGGAGAAAATTATTTTATTAAAAATTGCCTATGACAAATTTTCTTAAAATGGTCGAATTGCTAGAGTATATCAATTAATATTATCATGAAGACCAGCAATGCTTAGCTTTTATTTATTTTAGGATCCCTAGTACACACGTGGTACAGACCATCATAGTCATGGTGGGTAAGAGTTGGCGACTGCAGGGCAAAATCCGCTTTGGAATATATGATGGGGTCCACATAAACATTCAAAGAATATAGATATCAAAAATATATATCTAATAATAATGTAATTAAGGGTAATATTGTATCAAAATTGATCTTCAAACGGCTTCATTAGCTTCTTTTCAATTCAGAAGATTTACCTATAAGGTGAAAGTAATAGCTCACATCTGAGAGTAAATAGAAACAGTGGTTTATTTGACCTTCCTATAATATGGTAGTAGTAGCTCTTATCGTGGATTATATTTGGTGTAGAAGTCTTCGTTCTTCTTTCTTATCTCCATACTGGGTGAAGTAGAATGCATCTGCCTTTGTCATTAAGACTGAGAGCACTAGGCCTAGAAGTGTAAGTAGATTGTATTAATGCTCTGTACGCCTCATTTCAATTTGTGTGAGAACTCTTATTGACTAATTAACTAGAAAATATCTACTAAATCAATATATCACGCTAGAATTGTCTTGACAGCCAAACATTTCTAATATAAGGTCAAAAGGAAATCTCCCCTGATGGTTGAAAATGGTTTCTTGCAGTCCTTGATGACATTTTTCAATCTATACTACAATCTATAACTGCAGTGAACATCCTTGTTTTTTTAGGTGTATCAGCGGGTTTGTATAATACATAATGAAAATAAATAACCTTATGAAAACCATTTTATTCTTAATTTTAAAATATATCGAATTTGACCTTCTTCAACTTATTAAAAAAAAATCCAAAGTAAAAATTGAAAAAATAATACATAAATTATTAATCCAATTTGCAAAATGATTTTTTAATATATATACATTAATATACCTATAATATTTTTTTATCAAAATTATTTGGCCGCAACCTTGCAGAAAATTGACATGGTATCAGAACAGCAATTTTACACACCCAAGATAGAGGACATTGAGACTGATGTGATAGAGATGCATGGAGACATCTGAGGCTCTTCATTGGACACGACAACAACAACAACATTAAAATGATTGGATTGCTAGAGAATATCAATTAATATTATCATAAGGATCAGCAATGCCTAGCTTTTATTTATTTTATGATCCCTAGTACACACGTGATACAGACCAGCATAGTCATGGTGAGTAATAGTTGGAAAAGAAAGGTGGTTTTCCTAAAGAAATTTAGGTGTTAGTTGAAAATCTATTTAAAAACACTGTGTGTGGGTATGCCTGAGATATATGAATTATTTCATGTTTACGATGCATAAATACACTCATGGACACAACTAAAGTAAGTGGAAAGTATTTGATGTCACCAGTCGTCTGTTTTTTCTTTTTTTTTTGAAGGAGACAGAGACAATTTTTCTCACTTGATTATCTCGTATGTCTTAAAAAGGCCAGTGTGTATCAAATATCTTTCAGATTTATTATCTTAATCCCGATATACATGTTAAAAGGTACAAATTACTCAAGTTTTGTCCATGAGTGTATAATATTTATATTTATTTCTTGATACTTTTAAAAGAAAGGTAATAATATACGTGTAGTTTATGAGAAGTTTATACCAGATATCAGAGTTATTGCCTATACCAATTAGGATTCACGTTGTAATGTGACTGCAGGAGGAAAAGCTGGATTCGTGCCTGACGGGAAATGCTCCGGGAGACAGCGAGCTGCGCCAGCTCATCTGTAAAACGCTGCACGAGATCCAGCCATGGTTCCACGGCCCGCTGGGGAGGGCCCAGGCGGAGCAGCGCATCTCGGACGGCGGCCAGTGGGACGGCAAGTTCCTGGTGCGCGAGCGGGACGGCAGCAGCTACGCGCTGTGCCTCAGCCACGCCGGCCGCCTCAAGCATTACAAGGTCGACGTCCTGCCCTCCGGGGAGTTTGCCATCCAGGACGGCCAGCGCTTCCCGTCTCTCATGGCCGTGAGTACCACCACACTCTTGAACTTAATTTCATATTTCAGCTTTTTATTAACTTTATATTGTCGCGATGAAAAATATTTAAAAGGCTCCCGAATTAGTTTAAATATTTATTTAATTAGTTATATGAAAGGTTTTAAGAAATAAAAATAAAGTTTAGTATACACACACACACATGAGACAAATCAACCCAGGAGTTACAGCAAGATGGAAGAACTGAGTTTTCCCACTTCCACGTGGCGCCACTGTTTCCCCGGCCAGTCAAGATAGGAGGGAATACCAGGAAACTCTGTTCTCCTGACAGTATTCCGACACTTTTCTATCAGCATACTTTATGATCATGAAGATTCTGATACATTACAGTTGTTTGGGTTTGGTTGGTGGAAAATTGGTGAATATCGTTGATTATTGGAAATCACGACCCGGGATCGAACCCTGCATTGACCACCTTTTTCTTCATTAAAGGCACCGATTCTTACATGTGTACTACTCCGCCAGTGAGTGCAAGTAACCAAACTGGGCTCTTGCTCCTTTTAAGTGAAAATGTCGAACTCTTTTTTATACGTGTGGGTATGTGGCGCAACCTAGAGTAAAAGACTGCTTCTAACTACCTACCATGATTGTCATGGCCTGTGCTACGTGTACTTGGGTTAGATAGGAATACAGAACATTCAGCGCATTCACATAACACTCCAAGGTATTTCAAAGTTAAGGCTAAGCATATCTGAGCTTTTGCGTTAGAAAATATTTCATAGAAATATACAAGTATGACAAAGAGACAGCAGAGCAAGTTGGAAAGAGCCTATCTGGGTCAAATAGTTTATAATAGGGAAAGATATATACGAAATTGAATAGGTTCTGCAGACTTTTTATTATAAATAATACTGTTAATAACTACCTTGAGGTTTCTTCTATCTTCTTATGTTGTTGTTTGTTTAATGAATATGTTTATTCAATGCTCTTTTTCTTAATTGTTTATTTTCTGTTACCTCTCTCTACTACAATATGAATTATTATAAATAGTTTCACGCGCAATTATCCAGATCGGATATAGCGTGTCTTATACTGGTAATAAATAAATTGAATTGAATTACAATGCAAATATAACATTGAATATACCGTATTACTAATTTATTTTAAAGGAATAATTTAAAATAATTTAAAATAGTTCTGATTTGATGAATAATTAATGCGGAATTTGACAAATAAACCAATACTTCTTACAGTTATATTTAGAAACCTTTTATAAAAAACGAGAAATTATCCATGATATTTATAAAATAAGCAATTAAAATATTTAAATTCAAGCATATATTTATACTCTATCGTTATATAAAATTTAAAGAGAATAAACAAAATTACTTCATATCAAATGTATCTCTAAAAATTGAGTTAGGTATTACGCAGGCTAGTTCAGGAGAAATACATTCATTTTAAAGAATTTTATTTTCATATTAGTGATTGCTTCATTTATACTTCATTTTTATCCATCTCTCTGCAGCGTACAAATCTAATCAAAAGTTGATTAAACCTTTTAATTTATAATTTAATTTGTTATGGTAAACACATATTTTCTACTTCATTTTTATGTTAAACTATTCAATTAGTATTCCTCCTCAAATGCCTCATATATTGATCCCCCCCTGAAATTTGCTTTCTTTTACCATCATTCAATGTTTGTTGAAGGAATTCAAACATTCTTATTCGAAATATAAAATTATTTTTGAAATCTTACTGAATCCTTCAAATATTTAATCAGAGATAAGTAGTTATCAGAAAAAGTAGTTAAAAGAAACATTCGCGCTTTTTCGCGCGTATAGATGGCGCGTTATTGCTTTGTGTTAAACATTCCTAAATTAACTTATCTCCAATACAATATAAATGTGGCTTATGATTGTAGAACGACGATTGACAAATTCTACCGCAAATGTTTCTTTTGAACGAAAAATCGTAATATTATTTCAAGGAGAAATACAACTATTTCTATCCTTAGGGATGAAGTATGAAAGGATGAATTGTGAAGAGTAATGATGAATGGAGAAATAAAAGTGTCCAGGGATGGGAACTGGACACCCTGGATACTTTTATTTTTCCGTTCATCATTACTCTTCACAATTCATCCTTCAATACTTTATCCCTAAGGATAGAAATAGTTGTATTTCTCCTTAAAATAAAATTACGACTTTTCGTTCCAAAGAAACATTTGCGGTAGAATTTGTCAATCGTCGTTCTACAATCATAAGCCGCATTATATTGTATTAGAGATAAGTTAATTTAGGAATAAGAAAAATGAATGTTTTTTGTTTAATTGGGATAATCGGACACATCTCTTTGTTATGCCAGTTCAGATCTTTTTTTACTCGAAAATAACAAATGAGGTAGAAGGAAATAGAAGGAATCTTTAGTGAGATATGCTTTCTTTTCCATTTATTTCATGTTCGGTTGAGTAACTTCAAACTATACAATTGGAAATGTTTGTGTTTCCATGAATCTCATCAAATAACAACCTTCAATTATCACCTCAAATATTTGTAAAAAGAATAACTAATGCATTGCTAAAGATATTAGAATAATTTGATCAGTTATATAGTTATTCTCGGTGCAAGCCGTTTTTACTCTAGACTAGCAAAAATGAGTGGAAAAAAATACGTGAGAAGTTCTTCCTTTCACACTCGATTTGTTCGTAGAGTTAACTCGAACTCTACCATTGAAGAGAGAAAACGTTTTCAAAATCTTAAGAAATAAAAACTCTCAATTGCTTCCTTTGGGAGATTAACAAGCTTATTCGAATCTTAACCAGTGTTTTTACCGAATTATTATCTAATTAAAATGTAAATAAGCCATCCAGGTGACAAAGAGGTTCCGTTTTTAGAGACACTAACTATCGTGATTGTCTTATTTATGTATTTATTTTAATTCGACATGATTTATTTAACTATAAGCTGTTTGAAGCTATTAAATAGAAATAACAGTATGTGGTTCAGGATAATGAACTGGTATATAAATTATAAAAGAGCGAGAGGATAGTAAAACTAATAATGAAGTAAAACAAACAAAGATAACTGATTTGGATATATCTGAATTAACGTATTTGTTACTTAAAATTTATTCATTTGTTTTTTTTTCCCCGAAAACAAAAGATCAAGAATACCAATATTTAACCAAATTTTTGAGATTATTTAATGATGTTACAAAAATAACAATAAAGAGATTGAAAATTATTATGTTTTGATATAAAGGGTTTATATAGAATATATATAGTATTTTTATAGGGAAAGTAAAAATAAAAAGCTCGCATTTTACTCTCTCATACACAAAATGACTAAGGTAAAAATGGTAAAAATATATTAAAGGATTAAATATCGTTAAAATGAAAAAAAAAAAAAACCTTTTGAAAATCATCAATTAAAAAGGCATAAATTGGATCAAAATATAATATATATGCCTTTTTAATTGAAGATATATTTAAGGATTGCTCTATTTTTAAAACTTTGTAAATTATTAGGTAAAAAATAAAAAGTTAATAAATATAAATTGAATAAATGCCTATATAAAAAAATGTGGTAAATAAATTAAACTTTGAGACTCACAGTTACGGAGAATCTGTATAAGACTAACGTCTTAATAAAGGCTTTGTGTGTGTGTGTGTGTGACTCACAGTTGGAGATACATCGTGGATATTAGCTTGGCAGTAGAAATGATGATCTCGAAGAGCCCTGTGGAAAGTTATTCTTACCTGATGTCGCGCTAGTACATCCAGGGGTAGCGATGCTGTCACATAAAGGAACATGTAGCGGCGGGTGGGCGGTATGGTTGAGGCAAAGGGGGCCGCAAACAGCTGCAGAAGACTGGATCATGATGACGAACCAACTTCTTGATCGAGGTGTCGTTAGTAGAGATCTGGAAGATGATGATTTGGACAAGAATAACTTCTATAGTCGTAGACTTAGCCAGCTTATTGTAAAACTATTCTCCAACAATTGAAGAAATGTTTGTGAAAAGAAGGCAGTGGGCGAGTAATTATATTTTTATTTGGAGCGTAATTTTTAAAAGTGTGAACACTAAAGTTAACACTCTCACATGCTGATAAACGGACTATCCACTGGGCAGGAAGATGGGGATTATATGTAGAGTCATTCCAAATTCCGAGAAAATATCCTCGTGTGTGTATAGTATTTCCTCGAAGGAAAAAGAAGGGGGAAATATTTACATAGCGATAGCATAACATAGGGTTTCAGCAAAGTTTTACAATTTAAAATTACAAAGGATAAAAAAAATGATATTTTAAAGTGAAAAAAGAAAGATGTATTTCTATCTAATTAACATAAAAAAGTATGTATTTCAAAAATACAGTATGCAAAACGTGACATATATACCTTTATCTAAAATCTAGAATTGGTAAAATTAATGATTTTTTGATCCAATATATGCCTTTTTATTTAAAGATGTATTTTATGGATTGCTCTATTTTTAAAAAATATACCTATATATTTATTTATTCCCAGTTGCAAATACGACACGCTATATCCGATCTGGATAATTGCGCGTGAAACTATTTACAATAATTCATATTGTAGTAGAATAGGTAACAGAATTGTCAAAAAGAAAATAAACAATTAAGAAAAAGAGCATTGAATAAACATATATACTAAACAAATAAGCAACAACATAATCAGATATAGGATGCACAAGAATGTTTAACAAAATTTATTATTAAATACAAAATGAAGCTGCACAGAAAAACGACTTATGAGAGACAATATTTATATCTCATTTCAATGAAAATTATATTCATATCAATCAAAAATAGCTTATCTGGAGAACGATCAATACTACTTTGGATTCGTCTTATGTTTTCAGATTGGTCCGTTTTAGTGACTGAATATTGAAACACAGCTGTAACTTTAACGTTTAAATCACCTGCTCATTTATCCGCATTCTGCCAATAGGCAGCTTCTGTTATTGGGTTACTCTCTAACAGATAAATAGGCATTAAAGCCTCAATTTTACTCCGTAGTGTCTATTAAAAGTGTAATGTACTTATTCATTTTCCAGCCAATCAAGGAATATTGTAATTGGATAATGTAGGACCCACTTAGGTAACTCTCAACGATTGGATTTTCCATTTGTTACACTAATTAGTGCAATATTAATAACGCCAATTAAAATCTGGCGCAAGATTCTCGAGAATTTTCCACAGCGTGTTCATCCGGATTAGCTTCCAGTTTAATTCTTTAAGCTTCGAAACGTGATTAGTGTCTGGATTCTAACACATCTGGGCTGAGTCTAACTGAAGCTCTTAATTTTAATTAACGCAACATAGATTTTAATATTAACTGGCGCGATAATTCCTAATCAGACGATGCTGTTGGCCAGGCAAACCTGCTAGGAAGTATTGATATCAACAATTCACGCTAAATATATGGATTATTGGAGAGCTGATATTGTGGATCACACAAACCTTAAATATACTATAATATACATCGTTATGACCATTAAATTAATACTTAGACGTCAAATATTATAATATATAACTAAATGTTTGTATACAATTCTTTATATTTTAATTCCACTTTATGAGTTAAGTGAATACCCATCGAATATAGAAAGGTAGAACATATATAACAAGAATAATTTTAAACACACAATGGACATATATATAAATATTTAATTAAGCAAATTATAATTTAAAAGTAAAAAAGAACCAATTATTGAAATAAAAAAAATCTAAAAAATAAAATTTTAAAATATTAATTATTATTTTGATTTCAAAATGAATCATTTTAGTTATTGAGAAATTGAATTTAGTCTTAATTAATATCTTCATTAATAATTCATTAACTTTCAATTTTACATATATTTCTCTCTAATTATGTGTATAATATATATTTAATTTTGACCATTGATTTCTACCGTTTCCTGACGTGGTATGAGTAGAGATTGCAAACAATGTATAAGCTCCTCATAGTCTATAGTAGCCTACGTCTATCCGCCATTTCCCGAAGACTCTAATATGTTCAGATATTGAACATTGATCAAGAAAACCGTAGCAATAGTTGCCAATATATCAAGTTTCTTTTTTGAATTAAGAGTAAATACTTTCTCTACCAAGAGTTCAAGGAGCACAAAGTGTTTGTGTCAATCCATTATTTAGTTTCAAAATACAACGCTATGAGGAAATATTTACTTCTATGGAGTTTCCATTTTCCGTAAAGCGATGGAGTGATCGGATTGTCAATTGGATTCCTAGAACGATATCTCACCTTTTCCCCCTGAAGAAAGTTCTCTATTATTGATCGGGCAATTCTGCCCCATCCCGCCTATTTGGCAGATAGCCTGCAATGGGAATCATAAAATATATATCACACTCTCTTAAAATAAAAAGAAAACGACCAAGGTAACGATGTTATAAATGAAGAGGAAAGTAAGAGCTTGCGGCCTGCCGGAATGGTCTCTCGCTTTGATTGCCAGGGTGTCGGCTGCTATCTGGCGTGGCCTCCAGGCACGTGGGATTGGGACGCGACGTTGATAGCCTATGTGCTATTTCTATAGACATTTGTTAAACAAACACCGTTAAAATTTAACGTGCTTATACCAATAAGCTATTTCAATTTGCAATAATTTTTGTAAAGTGTTTTTGGTCTCTTTTTTCGATCAACATTGAGAGTAAAATTTAAAATACTGAAATTTATTTAAATTTAGAGTATCATAGTTTACTTAAGAATTTCGAATAACTTCAATTATTTAATATAAAATAAATGAAATATAGAGACAGAAAATGCTCACTTCTTATCTTTGCTTCCACCAATGACCCACGTCAATACTTCATCACCTTCCAAGAACATTAATTACTTTTTGATCCTTCTTGGCCTCTGGTTGGAAATCGATGTAAAGCTTAGTGATCGACTGCCGAGAAAAGTGATTTTTGGGTTTTTGAATATCTCTATAAAATCTGCAGGATTTGAATACTACTTCCCTTAGTATTCAAGGAACTTTCGTTAAATTTACGGAATATGTTTCAAAATAAAAAATATTACAAGATCAATGAAAATATTATTCAGTAACCGTTGAAATAATCCCTTTCATATTTAAACACCTATGCGATCTTGTTTCCTGATTTTCGTATCAATTTTTATAGTTGTCTTCTTTCAAGACTCTGAGTAACTTTTTCTATTATGAATTCTCGTGTGACTCGAATCTTTGCCCTTTAAGAGACATTTCATTTTACTGTATAGAAAAAAGGTGATTCGGCATAAGTTCCGGTGAGTATGGGATCTAAGGAAGTGTGTGCTTTGGAACTTTACATTTCTTTTTAATTGTACACAAGGGATTTATTTTTATATAGGAAATTGTTTCTTGGCGAAGAAATGCAAAGCTAAAACAGCCGTGTGAGGTCTGATGTTGGTTAGTAACTCAAAACCTCCCTAACTTCTATTCTAATTGAATATTGTAGTGATTAATATAATTAACTAATCCCATCTAAAGATTTGTTATCCACAAAAGTTCCTGGATGCCAATTTTTCGTTTTTCAACAATTTTTACTGAAATTTGGTCGATGATTTCTGTCTTTTTTTTTAGGTCTTCCGATTCATGGATATTCTTAGATTGAGCTCCGTACACTTTTAAAGCGTATGCCATTCATAAACTGCGTTTATGTTCTCTATCTATAGTATAGATGGCCCGAATAAAGACGCGAGATTTCTTATAAGAATGCAGCTAAAGTCTGCGCTTCATTAAAACGTGGTCCAATGTGGAATATCAAATAACTACAGTAAAAAGGACTTGCCTCCAACCTCTGGCGTAAGAAGGATACTTCTTTTTTCTTGGCACCGTCTTGCACGCCTCCAGACTAGTTCAATAGGTCACACTTCCAAAAAGCCCTCCGCCTCTCTCCTGACACCACGGATGTCACTTCCGCGAAGTATCCCGCTCAACAGTCCATTGAGCGACCCCGACTTGTAGACTTCTCCGCTGTCACTCTCGACGCTCATTTCAGTGTTCACTTTCACAGAGCAATTAGCTGCCATACAGTCCAGCCAAGTTGTTCTGCTCCACCAACCCAGCCCGGATAACTACAAGCAACTTCCGCCAACGACCAAACTGTCTCTGGTCCGCTGCTGTATTTCGGGGCCAGCGATACTTCTTTGTTTATCTCACATTCTCACCTTGGCCTTGAGGGCTCTAATGCTTCAGTATACTTATTGTAAATCATTACTAACGTTTTCTGCAGTTTTTGTTTTGAAGATTTAGAAGTCAAAAATATTTTATTATAGAGATTATAATGAAATATATATATATATGTAATAATATGTTGAAAGTTCTGGTTGACTCTTGTAGTACCTCGTCGACTCTCTGTAATAAGGTGATGCAACCGAGGGTCAAACCTGTAGTAACCGCAATGGACAGTCAGGGCGTGGAGAGTTTTCCAGTACCTCTCTGCACCTTGTAGGATCTTTAACAGTTCTCACAGGGTACAGGCAGTCGTGGTCGAGGCAGAGTGGAAAAGCTTGGGAATGTCCACACACACAAAAAACGAAGCGACACAGTTGTAGAAGGAAAGTTCCTTGAATAGATAAAAAGTCGAGCCAAGAGCAAGATGGAGCTAGATTAGAGTTCTTACTGTTTTACATGGTCGGTGAGTTGGTGACAACCGGCGACGCGCTGATGGTGACGACTACTGTAACTAACTCGCTGTTACTAAGTGGGGTCCTATTTATACAACTCTTTGGACCAGGAAGGGGACCAGGAAGTATTGTCTTACTGCACGTGTCCGTTAATCGACACTGGCACCGGTCTGTCGGCTTCCAATCTATCTTTAGAAGTTACTTTGTGATTCTCTCAATCTTGCTTTTAACTCAGTTTTTAATCTATTATATAGTTTTATTTATTCATCCTCAGTACATTACATATGGTGATGCAAGGACACATGTCAATTATGCGTATAATTATTTATAGATATGTTTCTATATACAACATCTTGTTATAAGTATTAATATAGGGTTGTTGGTTTAAATTATCATAGATGGGCCCCGGGGAGTGAAAGGGTTTATCCGGGTTTAAGCGGGTAAAGCCTCTCTAACACAGGTAAGTAATTAAAATTTCTTTTAATTAATTAAAACTGTGAGGGTAAAGGGCTATAACAAGATGTTTATTTGGATATATCTGAAAATTATAAAAATAAAACTTATGTTTAATTTAAAAGTTATGATAGTCATTATAAAAGAGAACTGTAGATAAAACCTTTGTTTGCTAAAAATTAATGATGATGTTCTAAGAGATTGTTGGCGGGCGTTGGAAAGGGTTAGGGGTTGAAGAATATGCAATTGTAAGTGTTGCACAGACAATCAAATACTGAGATCCAGGTGCAAAGCGAGGATATAGACTTGTGCGTCTTCCTAGGCAATGTTTCACCTGTTATCCTGTATAAAGTTACAGTGCTTTGTCACAATTGTAGGGTTATTGGGTTGAAAAGTTGTTGAAGAAAAGAATTAATATGATTGAAAGGGGTAGTAGAGCCATGCGATAAGTAGAATTGTTGTATCGACAGTAGGTGGTCTGACTTGACTTGAAATCAAAGGTTGATTCTGGTCCGCTAGAGCTGAAAAAATTGAAAGTTGAAAAAAGTGAACGCTTTGTGCATGCGTTGGTGATGTGCTCTGCGGATGATTGAAATAAACTTTTGAAACGTGTTCAGACCAGAAGTCGAGACTTGTAATTCTGGGGAACTGTGTTCAAAGAGTTTGTTCAATTACGAAATCAAAAAGAAAAAATGTCAAGCAGTACTGTCGTTTCTATGATGGTTTGAAGCAATGGCTGAAATAGGTAGTGATGACAAAGTATAGGGAAGTGGTTAGTGAGTAGGATGGTTGAAAACGATTGTTGTATGCCCGATAGTTGATGATAAATAAACGTTGACATATAATAAAGTTATTTAAACAAAAATATAGTGAATAAAAAGGTAGAAATATGATTGCGGATAAAAAGTGTAAGTGGATAGGATCAAACATGTGATATATAAAAGATATAATAATGAATTAAAAATGATTATTGAAACAATTAAATGTTTTGTCATACTAAAATAATATCATAAAAAATAAAATTGTTAAAATAAAGTTGTTAAAATAATGTTGGAATAAAAATTTGATTATATAATTGAAAAGTAAAAAATAAAAATAATTATTCAAGATTTTATACAAAGTTATAATATAATTAAAGGATATTAATGATTAGATAAATGTTAAGCAGTGAAAAATGGAACAAAAATTGTCTCTTTTGAAGAAAAGTTAAAAGAAAACAAAAATATTCGTTCCTGAAAAAAAGGAACATATTTACACACAATGTCCAGGTGTAGGTGCAAGATTATTAATGTCTTTAGTTTGGCCTACGGGGAGGCAATGTGGCCCTATGTCGCTTTGGTCCAGTCTGAGAAGTTGGCCTTTGCCAGATCTTCCCGATTATATTATGTGAGACCAGACGGGGAGCGATCTTGATCCCTAAAATGATGTCAGTGTAGTGGAAGATGGGACTTTTAGGTACATGTAATATGTAGTGCGTGTCTTAGGCGCTAAAAAGATTGCAGAGCGTTTTATGCAGTTGGTCTGCAAAATTTTTAGGTGAGCCTACCCAAACGCCGGCTTGTTACGTTTGGGAAAAATCATTTAAAATATTAACTTAACAGATCTTTTTTCCATGTAACATTGCGTTACATATGGAGAAATGAGAGGTTAAATCCTTTTGTATTCCTAACGAGAGAGCCGGTAATGTTGTGTTTGTTCGTATTAAAAGCGTAAAGCGTACCCAAAAGCCTTATAATTGAATGATTTTTCTTTTGCGTCAAAAAAAATTCCACACTGGGCGTGAAAACAATGTAAAAGTTGTAAAACACACGATGATAATTAAAGATATAAAGTTTAATGATATTTCAATATTAAAATTCAAATTAATAAGTGAATTGGGTAATTATTGGTAAGTCAATTTGTTTTAGGTGCTGCAATCTATCCGTCCTGCGAGTTGGATCACGTGTCAGGTACAGGCGAACTGGGCTTGTCGGCGTTGGTAAACTGAGACTGGGGTCAAAGTCGACATGTGTCATGTTAACATGGCCGCGGTGGCTTTGTTGCCGGTCCTTTGTTGCCGACTGGCATAGCTGGGTTGTTTATTTTCGTTGGCGGTGTGGTGAATCATCCTGCTGGCTAGAAGTAAATCTCTCAGCACAGTGGTACTTGGTTTCTGGCCTAATTGAAAATATAGTTTTCTCTGTGTTCGTAAGTGTTGTGTTTCGACGATGTTGCGGACTTTAAAAAAAATGTTATTCAATGATGTCAGGTTTAGATGTGAGTAAAAATGCGACTTTCGACGTAGAGACACGCTTTGGGGTGTTAAGTGTCACAGGCATGAAGGCGTCTTTGTGGCCTATTAAGTGAGAAAAATTGTTGTGATGCGCTGTGTGACACTAGTGAGTGAATTGAATAGAAAGGTGTCACGTGAAGTCTTTGTTTTTGGCACAGCATCTAACTTGTTTCCGAATAAATAACAAATTTTTTAGTCATGGGTGGTTGTTGTACGAAACACATCGAGAATTTTCAGATTGTTATAGAGGGGGTATGTTTATTGCGCGCGAAATTCTTTTGTTCGCGCCGATATGGAGCTCGTGTGGCTCGAAATTGGATGTGTTGTTAAATCGCGCGTTAAAATTCTCTGCCAATTGGAGAAAGTGATGTGGGAATGTGTTGAAGTTCGTTCCGAGAGATGTGTGAATTATATTAATAATTATGCGTTTAAAAAGAAAAGGACGAGGGAGTGTAGCTATGCTGGAATTTTTAAACTTGTTTTGGGGAAGGACAGTTACATTTCTAGTTGTGCTTTTGAAGATATAGTATCTTTCGATTTTTGTATTAAAAAAAATGCGTTTCATCTATGTTTATTAAAATTTGAATATATTTTTTAAATTGTTGCTTATGGTAGTGCAAAAATTATACTTGTAAAAGGGCAATGGCATGATAGTGACTTATAATTTGAATGGGGCGTGTACATAAAATAGTGAACATAACAATGATTTTTGCAAAGTTTTGTGTATTTAATTAAGACATTGGTGTTTTTGGTATAAAAATAAGGTATTAAGAGAAACACACAAATAAGTTTAGAAAATAGGATTCGAGTAATTAAAATATAATATGAGTCGACTCTCTGTAATAAGGTGATGCAACCGAGGGTCAAACCTGTAGTAACCGCGAGGGACAGTCAGGGCGTGGAGAGTTTTCCAGTACCTCTCTGCACCTTGTAGGATCTTTAACAGTTCTCACAGGGTACAGGCAGTCGTGGTCGAGGCAGAGTGGAAAAGCTTGGGAATGTCCACACACACAAAAAACGAAGCGACACAGTTGTAGAAGGAAAGTTCCTTGAATAGATAAAAAGCGAGCCAAGAGCAAGATGGAGCTAGATTAGAGTTCTTACTGTTTTACATGGTCGGTGAGTTGGTGACAACCGGCGACGCGCTGATGGTGACGACTACTGTAACTAACTCGCTGTTGCTAAGTGGGGTCCTATTTATACAACTCGTTGGACCAGGAAGGGGACCAGGAAGTATTGTCTTACTGCACGTGTCCGTTAATCGACACTGGCACCGGTCTGTCGGCTTCCAATCTATCTTTAGAAGTTACTTTGTGATTCTCTCAATCTTGCTTTTAACTCAGTTTTTAATCTATTATATAGTTTTATTTATTCATCCTCAGTACATTACATATGGTGATGCAAGGACACATGTCAATTATGCGTATAATTATTTATAGATATGTTTCTATATACAACATCTTGTTATAAGTATTAATATAGGGTTGTTGGTTTAAATTATCATATATATATATATGGAGCACAAACACTATGTCAATTTTCTTATTCTTGAGGCTGATAGACCTATTATTTGGAGATGACGTCTGCATGGGTATTCGTATGAATTACCGACCGTGAGTTTAGAGCTGAATCAGATATCATCATTCCTCAGAAGGCGATGATAAAAAACACATCTCTGTCTTTTATTTACTTTTTATATTTAGAACGTCATTAAAGATAAAGAGGGCAATGAAAGATAAGTTAATACGTATTTCCAAATTACATTCCATTTGTCCTAGCTTTTTTCTTGTCTGTTCTTGACATTAAAACAATACCTGCATAAAGTTTATACCTCATTAGTATGCGCATTTTACTTGTTTTCAGAACAATGAACTATTTTTGTTTAGGGGGGAGAAAAAAGCAATTTATTTTAATGTGCATTTTATTAATCAAGATTCACGTTGATAAGAGACCTAAATACGACCATTTCATTTTCCATGTTGGTTAAGAGAGAGCCCATTATATCCAAGAATGTATGTTATATAAGGAAATATAAATGGAGAATTTTGTTAAATATTATATTCTTTATATAAACTCTCCCTCTCAACCGCGCGACCACGCGGCGCGCGAGCTCGGCATTTTTATGTCTAGATGAAGAGGAGTTCGAGTGTTCCAACTCATATGCGGTTCTGGCGGAGAGCCGTGATAAAGTGCTACACTACTGTATGATTTCCATCGAGATAAATGAAATGGAATCCGAATTATCGACGGTAAAAAGTTCGAAGAATCCTTTATATTCAGAGGCGAGCGACGGACATTCAAATTTGTCCGTGAACAGCGGCGAATATGTAAATCGGGACGCGGGAAAAAGATAAAATTGGGCGGAGCAGGTTGAGGCTGCGAAAATGGACGACCCAAAAAAAAAAAATCACCGAACTTTTTAACCTGTAAACCAGAACAAAAGAAAAAGGTCTGACCCTAATAGTCAGCGGTCAAGATTGAGAAGCTGGACGTTAGCTCTCTAAACCCAACTGGCCACAGGCAGCAGCAGGCGCTGAAAAAGGCTAGAACAGCAGCAGCATTGTTCAATCAATGCTGCTATGTTCATTTCAGCAATACATGAAAGCCTTGGAGGAATTGCTAACCAGCTAATGAAGTTGTCCGACCATATTCTGGTCGGACTGGCCAGCAAATAAGAGGATATTCTGGTGGAGAAAGAGCTCAACGTCATCATAACCTTCTTCAGGCATTCCCGTTCAAAAAGAAGGCGGAGATTGCCATCGGGAACCTGCCCATCACCGTGAGAAAAGCCTATGCCTATTAAGTGGTGTCCTGTAACGGCTGCACCTGGACTACCGGCAACAGGAAGGTCTTCGTCCTTCTGAATTAAGGAAGGAAACTCCACCAGCTCCCTGCCATGTTGGTGTTATTCCGAAGAAGTGTCCACACTCGCCTACATTATCTACGGCGCAAAGTGTAGTAGATGTTACCGCCAGGGATATCGGTGAGCCACCTGCCCCTTGGGAACTCACTGGAGTTGTCCTACCCATCTTCAAGACACCTGGAGTGGACTGGTGTTGACGCCTTCGTCATTCCAGCCTACGCACTACCATGAATCCACAGTGATCGCTGTAAAGGGTTCAGACATCATCATGCAGAACCTCTTGACACCTTCCAGCCCTGCCGCGTCTTCGACCGCGTGGCGAACCGTTCTTTACCTTCTAATATACAGGGTGATCCAAAAGTCCCGCACAACTTTAAAAAATAATAACTCCGCGAATATTTGCGCTAGAGCAATGCGGTAAACACCATTGGGTTCAGGATGCAATGGGATTTTTTATGGCAAATAATGAAAAATTCGAAATTGATTTTAGTTACAACTTTATTCGCTAGATGGCGCTCTACCAGAATCGGCGATTCAGCGGCCAAATTGTTTGATAAATTGAAAAATATAACTGAACGACACGTATTTTTCCTTTTTGAATACCAGGAAAGAACCCTAATAATATCAAATGATAAATTAATAAAACACCATTTCGCCAAAAGTTAGAAGAAATGGTTAACGATTTTTAAATACAATCTGAGATATGTAAAATAGGTATATGCAAATTAAAACATGTAGCGAAAAAAAAAAGATATTTTAGATACGGTTTGTTTTCGAAGATAATAAATTTCTAATTTTTTTAATTCAACTTTCTCTCAGTATCGATTATATTTATTTTAATTCATTTGAAAAATATGTATCTATCCCTGATAATTTATTTTACTCTGGAATGCCGTTGCTGTTGTTGTCGTGTCCATTAAAGAGTCTCAGATGTCTCCATGCATCTCCATCACAGCAACAGCAATATCCACTATCTTGGGTGTGTAAAGCTGCTGCTCTGGGTCTGTGTCAATTTTCTGCAAGGTTGCGGCCATTTCTGGGTATGAGAATATGTGGGTAGGTGTTAGTTCCACTAAGGACAGTTGTTGCATGTCCTATAGGTTCTTGTGCCATCTGGATGTATTGTCATTCCTTTATAGAGTGTTTTGTTCTAAGTCTTGTTATAGGTTTTGTCATTTTTCTCTCAGAGTTTATTTAGCATTTTGATCTTTTCTTATTTTTTGTTTAATTATCTTGTATTTTGACAAAGCATCAGCGTCAAATAATGACATTTGTTCTTTCCTTTGGCCCAACTTTCTGGCTTCCTTAGCCAATTCAAATGCCATTTCATTACCCCCGATCCCAACATGGGCAGGAATCCTTTGTAGAATGCAGTTCTTCTCCAATGGTTCCAGTTGGGTAAGTAACGAGTGTATTTTCTGTGTGATTTTAGTATTGCCCTTCTGAATTGCTTCTAGAGCGGATATTGAGTCGCTGTATATTAAAATTCCTTCTGCTTGATGCAGGTATGGTTGGTTAAGGCATACATCAAGGGCTTTCCAGATAGCTGTCAGTTCACAAGTGAAGTTTGACGAAATCTGTCCTGCTCCTTCTTTGATTTTGATGTGTGTTCCATCTTGCAGTATTATGTTAATTACGGCCCCTCCATTACTCAGGCTAAGGTCAGAAGATCCATCTGTATATACTGTTAAAGGGGGTGACCTAGCATTTTTAATCAAGGATTTGTACTATGAGGACATAGCTGTTAACACATCAGACCTCGAAGCCCAAGGTATCAAAGTCTACCACAATCAAAACAAAGCCATCAACATATACAATATGTATCACCCTACAAACAATAAACTTATTGACGATGAAAAAATGGCTCTATTTCTTACAGGCAACACTATTATTGTAGGTGACCTTAATGCCAAAAATCAACTATGGGGATGTTCCACGCCAAACCCAAGAGGCAAAATACTATCAAACATATTTAACGACAATGCCTTCATGTGCTTAAATGATGGGAATCCTACCCATCATTCCTACAGCTATAATACTGCACAAGCACTTGATATAAGTTTTTACTATCCTGACATTTTCCACAAATGCAAATGGCAAATATTAAAAAGTATTGGAAGTGATCATTTGCCTAATTTGATTGAAATTAGCACCAAGACCAAAACCAGCTCAATTAAAAAAAATTCTGGAACTTCAAAAAGGCTAATTGGATATCTTTCAAAAACACCATTATTAAAGCAGCCAAAGTTTCAATACCAAGAGGTAATATTAAGAATTGGATTCCAAATTATACACACCAGGCAAAAAATATTCAAACACTTATAACTAAAAGAAATGAGCTACGGAAAAGTGCACCCAAAACCAAACAAATTGTAGAACTGAACTAAACATTGTGAATGCAAAAATAAAAATATTATACGTAAATGTCAAAAGGGAAAAATGAAAACAAACTTGTGAAAACATGAAACCAAGAAACCCAAATACAAAACTTTGGCATTTGGCAAAACAAATTGAAAGATCCCAGCCACAAACTGAAGACACAAATATGATTAAGAATACAGTTGGTCACCAGCGACTAATGACAAAAATGCTGCCAATCTTTTAGGTAATTCATATCAAATAAGTAGTAAAATCAAATTTGAAATAAAAGTTAAGAAAGTTGAAAAAAAGGCCCGAAAGATTATTCATGACTGTAAAAATGTCACCAGCACATAATATTTTTCCATGAAAAAATTCAATATGAAAGAGCTAGCTAATGCATTAGAAAACACTGACCTAAACAAGACTCTTGGGCCAGATGGAATCCATAGCCAAATGATATCAAACTTGGGCAAAATTGGCAAAGAAAGACTTCTTAATATTTTCAATAACTCCTGGAAAACTGGATAATTGCCTCAAGACTAAAAACTGCAACAATAATTCCAATTAAAAAACTTGACAAATCTGCTGATGACCCAAAACACTACTGATCTATATCCCTCACAAGTATTTGCTGCAAATTAATGGAAAAAATTACACTCAGACGACTCACCTACCACCTCAATACAAAAATTCTCTTACCATAAGAACAATATGGATTTAGGAAAGGACATGGGACAATAGACCAACTCTAATTTTTCACACAAAAGGTAAAAGATGCACAAAACAGAAAACCAGCTAACCACACCATAGCTGCTTTTTTAGACCTTACACAAGCTTTTGATAAAGTTTTGAAAAACAAGTTAATTACAAAATTATACAAACATTTCAAAATTGATGGAATAGCTATCACTTGGATAAATGATTTCCTTAAAAATAGATACATCAGGGTCAAATATAATGGCACTCTATCTAAAACCTTCAAATTGTTAAAGGATTACCACAAGGATCAGTCCTTAGCCCAAATCTCTTCACCCTATTTATTGCAGGCATAGAAGAAAAAAATTCACATAAAACCAATATTGGACTTTTCGCTGATGACATTATTCTATGGAGCAGCAGTACTAACTGGAAAAAAGCTGAAAGAGATTCGAACAAGACTCTTCTCCATCTAGAAAAATTTGCTAATGAACATAAATTAGAATTTAACCCCCGATTGGCTCGACACAGGAGAGGTAGAGGTTCCTAAAAATAGTACCCTCCTTCCTATTGGTCATCCTATTGACCAACGCTACCCTCCGTCTTACATCCGGATAGCCGGCTTGTGTTCCCATTTGATCCCTTTCCTTTTAGTTCTTATCTCCCTGGATTTAAAGCTGAGGGCTTTAGTTTTGGAGACATTGAACTTAAGGCCAGAGTCATGGGCCCAGTTCGAGGGGATTTGGAATGAAGTTTCAACACACTTCTCAGCCTTCGCTCTCGAAGCAGCCTCAATGATGAGGAACTGGTCGTCGGCATAGAGAACCAGCCTGGCTCCCTCAGGTAGCTCCTCTTGGAAAACGGTGTTTACCAGGAGATTACACAGAATAGGTCCGCAGCAAGAGCCCTGGGGGCAACCCCTAGCACAGTTTCTTTCCAACATCAGCCCACCAAAACTGAGGCTAATCCGTCTATCCCTCAGGAAGTCACGAACCAAGCTGCACAAATTATCTGGACAACCCATGTCCATAAAATTTCTCATCAGCTTGTTCCAGTTCATGGAGTTGAACGCGCCATCAATGTCTAGGGCCACGAGAAGAACCCAAGCACCCTTATTTAAGCCCATATCAACCCCCTCTAACACCTCGTTTAGAGCTGTGGTTGTGGACTTTCCTTCCCTAAAACTATGTTGGAAAGAGGAAAGGAGCTCATTACCTCTAGCCAGTGCTTCAGTCGCTGAGCTAGTAGGCTATCCAGAACCTTACCTAGACACGCTAGTAAAGAAAGCGGACGATAATCATTAGGAGAATTACCCTTTCTACCAGACTTTTCTAGAAGCACTACTCGGGCAACCTTCCATGCCTCAGGAAATGTACCAGTGTCCAGGCACCTATTGAATAACCTGGAAGAAGCGATGGGTGCATCCTCACCGGGGCTTTCACGACCGTGTTATCGATCCCGTCGGGACCAGGAGATTTCCTGTTCCCGAACTTGAAAGCCACCAGTTTCACCTTATTCTCAGAAAAGAGCGGATCCACCAAACCACAAGTGGTCAGAGAGATCTCGTTCTCTGGTTCTCGTTTCCGAAGTTCCGATCCAAGATGAGGTCCAGGGTCTCCTTCAGGTCCTGAGTCTTGAACCCATCTTCCCCTTCAAGTAGCCTCAAGTTAGCGGAGCACCTTATCTTCCCAGAGCCAGCCCTGTAAGGGAGACCGTATGGATTAATCTCCAGTACGGTTCTGCACTGCTCCATCCAGTGTTTCCTCTTCGCCCTTTTGGTGTGTCTCTTGTACCCTGCTAGGACCTTCTGGAAAGCTATTCTTCTCCTAACTCTCTCTTCGCCCGTACTATTCTGGAATAGCTTCCTCATGGTCCTGACTCTTTTCCTCTCGATCTTCAGCTCCTCGGTCCACCAAGGCTGTTTAAACTTTTTAAATGCGGTAACCTTTCCAGATCCAGGCCCCAAGGTTTTGCACGTTGGTTATATCCTGGTGGAGCTCATTGACCATGCTATTAATAGAAATTCTGTCAACTGCTCCAGCCAATCTATCCCCAAGTGTGCAAGCAAACCGGCGTCTGAATCTTTCATGGTTAAGCCCCCTGATGCTGTACCGAAGAACTCTCTCCACTGATGGCGGTTCCACTTCACAACTGGTCTCAAACCTGATGAGTATGTGGTCGCTTACGTCTGTGGGGTCCGTTTCCCACCTCAAACGCCGCATCCTGCTCGTTCTTGCCAGGGAGAAGTCTATGATGTTTTCACCGTTTTCCGTGGCAAACGTCGATTCACCATAGACGTTCGAAATCTCCAGACTCTGACCAATAACAAGATCGACCACGCCTTTCCTTTAGAATTTTCCTCCCTGTCCCCAAACAGCTGGGTGCGCGCGTTAAATTCTCCGCCAATCAGGATCTCATGCCCTTCCTTCCCAACCAAAAAATCATTTAGGAAGTCCAGCTTACCGAGGTCGTTGTCTTGAGGTGGTATGTACGTAGAGAGGCAGACCAGTTTCAGATCCCCCGCCTCGATCTGTACAGCCACCGCCTCCTCCCAGGACCCACAACCCAAACAAGAATCTCCCCGGACCAGTAAGGCGGCTTTGTTGCTCTCGCTAGAGAAAAAAAACTGTAACGAGTATCTAGACCCATCCTCCCGTCATCCTCCAGGTACATCTCCTGCACCAGGATAACATGAGGGCGATCACTTTTAATGATCCGGTCTAGCTCCTCGGAGCTCCTCCTCGAAAGAGCGCAATTTAGCTGCACGAACCTCCACACCTCCTTGTTTTGCCCCTCTACCATCGCCTCCCGTTCACGTACCAGGCCTTCACCGAGCACTGCGTACTCCGGGGGCGATGATTATTCCTGTCGTACCTCTTGTTGTCCTCTAAACAGAGTCAACAACCCGGTTCCATATAGCATCCCTGTTCTTGGGAGTGCACGCCCTCGCACCTCCCACACCTCTTAGGATGTTCGCAGGTCCTTGCGAAATGACCGGGCCTAAGGCACCTGAAGCAAGTTGACACTGCCTAATTCACCCTGATAGGTACCATCCTGGCACCTATCTTCAACCTCTTCTTGACCAGGAGGGATTTCATGGTGGCCTCCTTTAGGCCCGAAATGACCCAATTCGTTGCGTAGGGCCTCCTTGTACTCTTTGTATAAAATCTCATGTATCCTTCCAAGAAGTCCCCACACCTCGAATTTTGGAGCACCACCATTTCTTTAGCGTCTCCTCTTTGATGTTAGAGTTGACACCCAAGAGAATCAGCTCCCTCCTGTCCCTCTTGAGGCTCCTAGCCTCAGTGCAGGCTCCCTCTCTATAGCCTCCACGGCCAGTTTCTTTTCATCGGGGTTCTTCAATATGAGAGCCACAGCTCCCCCACCCCGAATCATTTTGAGGTCATAGCAGTGCCTAGGAATGCTACCAGCGATGCTTTTCAGCACCGCGAGCATTAACCCGGACCCCGCATCCTCACTCCACTCAACTACCAGGGTCAGGTCCTCCTTCCATCTAGGGGGCCCTTGACCTTTGGGGGTTCTGGCTTGGTAGTCTTGGCCGCCTTGGGGGGATCCTTAACCTCTTTAGCCCTAATCTTCTTCGGGGGAGTAAGTTCTTTCACTTCTTCTGTAGGCGTCGCTCTCGGTGGGTCCTCTTTTGATCCGGCTGTCACCTCAGTCCTACCCTCTTCCTCTTTTGCTGAAGGCTTCTTAACCCTTTTCTTCTTTCTCTTCTTTTCCACCATCTCGCTGTTCCTAGTGTGAACAGGTTGTTTTGGGGGAGATGGCGGAACAGCTTTCTCGTCTCTAGTTGGTATTTGGACCGAGGCTCCCTCTACCTTGCCCTTGTGGGCTCCTCCGTCTTCTCGTTTCGAGGCGTCTCTCGTTTAGGGAGAACTGGGGAAGCGTCATTGGGAGTACATACCTCGACCTCAGCTAGTTTCAGCGACTCTAAAAGAGCCGCTGCCACTCCCCTCTCTATGCCATACTGCAGGGTGGTCGACTGAGGATCTTTTCCTCCAGGTTACGCTTCTCCACCCGCAGGAGCTCGAGCTCTCCAAGGGCCGACCTATGTTTCTTGAGAAGCTTATCGAAGCATTGCTCGAGGATGTTCGGGTGAACATTTCCAATCTTCCTCCCTCGACGTATGGTGTCTAGGGAGTCCTGGAACGCCTCGGCAAGCTCCTTAAGCTTCGTGCACCACTTCTGGGGTGTCAATGCCTTATTTAGAAACTCATTCATTTCATTCAGGTCATTGAGGTACCTTGCCTTGGTGACATCCATCGCAGCCCCCGACTCCTGGACTATTGAGCCGATTCTCGTTTCAGACGAAGGGTCAAACAACAGGAAAGAATCCACAGAGATCTCCATGTTGATGATCCTGTTGAGGCGGATATCAGGGGGAAGAGGGGGGGGGGGGGGGGTGGACGATCCTTCCAATCCTTTCGCTCTGGGTATCCAGAGCTAGCTGTGCGGAAGGCACCTGAGCTCAAATTCTCAGGCGGCCGCGTCGCTTTTCGAGGACTCAAGTGGGCACCCTGCCTATCCTCTCGAGTCGTGTCGACTCTCGCTGTGTAGAGGCTGCCTGCTTCATAGGGGACTTCCCTGGGCCATTAGTGGGCGCGGCAAGGGAATTATTAGAAATATCCAACGAGGTATTATTGGGCAAACGCTCGGAGCCCGAATGAATTTGAGCGTCCTCGGGCTTACCCTTGTCTTCAAGAGGGATGCATGAGAAGTTACTAGACCCAATACGTCGAGCTGGCCTATCAGCTCTGTCTAGGTCGTTCACTCCACGGCAAGAGGGATCTGCCTCCCACCCGTTCTCAGGCGCTACCGGAGCCTCATTGGTAATGTCAATCTTTATATTTTGTATTGGCATTATTGGGGGGGGGGGGGGGGGAGGGTGACCTGTATTATAATGACACCAGAACGCCACCATGTTACGCAAGGCTGAACTGGGCATATCCGTCTTTCCAGACTTGTCAGACGAGCTGTCAGCGTTGGCCACGTTCTTGTTAGAAACTTGCTCAGGACGCACCACGGAAAGGGGCTGCTCAGCATATGTAGGTAGCCGTCAAGCCTCCCTACTTTGCGTAATCTACAACTGGACGTCACTCCTGTCACAGACCCCTATTAGCATCGCTAACTCTTCCACTGAGTTCCACAATGGTCTGTCGTGATCAGTTAGCCCCTACCACCCTCTTTCAGGCAGCCAGGTACAGACCGCTACTACCCGCGAGTCGGGTGCCAAGGGCTGCAGATGCAAGGCACATAGTCCTACCCACTCTCCATGCTCAGAACTAGGGCCCCGGGCCCAGCACAGTTGGTACATCCCTGGAGCAGTAATGGCTACCCAGACCTCGAAGGTCCACAAGCCGGCCTACAGTTGGTACATCCTAGAAGGAGTGGCCACCCAGACCTTACGGTCCATAAACCGCCACAGGATCAGATTACTAGGATCAGATTACTACCCAGGCCTGGGAGGCCCTTAAGTATTTAACCCTCCTTCTTATAACGAAACCTTTACAGCCCTCTGGTTTCACAGTTGGTACAGTGGAGTGGACCCAGGAGGAGCTCTGAACATCAGAAATAGACAGCATCAAACGACACTTACAAGATTTAGAATAGGCCATCTCAAGCCATTGAAGATAGAAAATAACAACAAAATCTACCCCACTTGCCCAAAATGTAACTTGGCACCTGCAGCTCCAGAAGACATTGTGGCTTGCATTAGATGCACTAAAAAGGACCTTTGGGAGAGGCCGCTGCTTATCATAAAACAGCTCGAGGAGCATGAACTCATGGAATTCGTGTAGACTTCACACAAGGGGATAAGAAACAACAACAACAACGAATAATTTATCTGATCGTTTAAACCAATTGTGCCAAGTCCTTTCTTTTTAAGTATGTTTTTGTTCTCTTTTTTTTTTGTGCAGGGTTCATTCAAGATTGATGATTATATTTGTTGGCACTGGGGTAGGAAATATCGGTTCTTCTTGAATTTGAAAGTCATTGTGTTTCATATTTATGCCCTTTCTAATATTGTTGTCGTACTGAAGTGTTGAAGATCTTTTGAGTCTTTCTTTTTGTGTCCAGTTTAAATAGGTTCTATGGGATATGTGTTCGGTTTCTTTAGTTTTCATGCTATTGGTGAATTTTATTGTTTTTAATTGTCTTCTGCTTTCGAGTATGTCTAGACCACATTTTCTCATTGTTGGTGGATGAAACAGCACCAGTGATTATTTTGGCCGCTTTTGCTTGAACACTGTCTAGTCTTCCTTTTAGTGATGAGCTTGAGGGAGCCCAGACGAGTGTTGCATATTCCATTATCGGCCTTATTAAGGTGATATATGTTGTTCTGAGAATTCTGGGTTTTGCTCCCCAATTTGTTCCACATAGCCATCTCAGAATGTTTAGTTTTCTGGTAGCTCTATTTGAGGTGCTAATTATGTGTTCTGTAAATAGAAATTCCTCATCAATGACAATTAAAATAATTTTATTGAGACATCTTGTCAATACATGCAAAGTGCACAGTCTGCACTATTTTAAAAAAGATAATATGCATTATATACACTATGTACAATGAATATGGCGCCTCTGCCAACGCTGCAGAGTTTGGTGGAGAATCGCCAGTGGGTCTCCAGCGACACCACGCATTTTGCGATCTACGATGAATACGTAGATCGCGTGCTTCCCCGCTGAGGAGATGGTGATGGCGTGGTCCTCGAGACCAACTGGAAAGATCCAGGACTGCAGTATCACACCTAGGTATTTTGGATTTCTAATTTTATCAATTATTTAGTTGTTTATGCTTATTTTGGGGGTATTTTTATGCCTTTTTTCCCTGTCAGTGGAGAAGACGCATAGGTTTGGTTTTATTGGGTTTATGGTCATTTGGAGTTCCATTGCCCACTTCTCCAGTCCTCTCATTGATGTGTTCAGTATTTTGTCTGATTTTTCTATACTGCTACTTGTGTGCCATATGGCTATATCATCTGCATAACAGGCAACCTTTGTGTCTTCAGTGAGGTAAGGATGGATGTCGTTAATATATAGCAGATAGAGTAGAGGACTGAGCACAGATCCCTGAGGTACACCAGCCCATGTTCTTCGGTCCTTGGAAATTTCTCCATTGACCCGAACCTTTATCCTTCTTCCCCTTAAGAAGTCTGCAATCCAGATTATGGTTTTTCCTCTTACTCCGATGCTGTGCAGCCTTTCAAATAATTTCTCCCTCTACACTCGAATGAAGCTGAGGTCATATCCAGGAATACGGCCGTTGTCTTCTTTGGCGGTTTTTCCTGGAAATAATCTATTATTGATTGGCAGAAGTAGAAAGGTTGATCAGGTGTACAGTGTCTGGATCTATAGTCAGTTTGGTAGGGGTTTATTTTATTATTGTTAGTGAGCCAGACTATGAGCCTAGAGTGGATGATTCGTTCTGTTATTTTACAAAGTATGCTGATGAGAGCAATTGGCCGATAGTTCTTGGATTCCTTGGCATCTTTATTTGGTTTCAGTATTGGCACTATAATTGATATCTTCCAATTCTTTGGTAGTTTACCAGTTTGCCATGAAATGTTCAGTATTCGTAGGAGTTGATTTTTTGCTTTGTCTCCAAAGTGTTTAATCATTTGACCAAAGATTAGATCATCTCCTGGTGACCTCTTGGATCTAACTTTTCTATTGATGAGTTTAGTTCATTCAGTGTGAAGTCTCTCGAGAAAATGTCTTGTTGATGGTAATTTCTTTCTTGTTTAACTAACTTGTTTATATTATTTTTAAGAGTCCTTTCTTCATTCGTGTAGTTGAGTCTGTAAGTGCTTTAAAGATATTCAGCAATAATGTCAGCCATCTGTTTGCTCGTTCTCGCTGTTCTATTCATATCGGTTAGAGTATTGGAGGATTGGCGTTGGTTTTGATTGTTTTCTAACACTCTAATCATATTCCATGTGTTGGCTGTCCTTTCTTGGATCCATTATTTTCGCCGAATTCTGCCATTTTTCTTGTTTGCATATCCAAATTTCTTGTTATATTTTGTGAATAATATCAATGAGTTCCTTTCTGTTTTCTTCTGTTCTTTTTGTTTCAAGAAGTTCATTGATATTGTTTCTCTCTCTGCAATCATTGCCTCGATGTTGTGGCCCTTCCAGTAAGGTATCCACAGGTCTTTACGTCTCCTTCTAGGTATCGATGCTTTTGCAGCTTTGGATATGTTCGAAGAGAATTTTTCCAAGTTTTTGTCAAGCGTTCTGAAATTCAATTCTTCGTTGCACAGTTCTTCAAGCTTTTCTGTGAATTTTTTCAAGTCGGCTTTCCTAAAGTTCCATGTTCTTTTATTCTGTTGGACATTCTCAATTTTGAAGTTTAGGGTTGTTAAAATTGTTCTGTGGTCACTGATTTAACCTCTCAGGTTTTTCCATTGTGTTGTGGGTGCGCGATGTTGAAATTTATCGCTGTGATGTCTATTGCGGATTCTGTGCCTGTGGACTTGGATATATAGGTGTTCTCTCCGTTATTTAATGGTGTAAGGTCGAGGTCGGTTAGCATGTCCTCAACCTGCTGACCTTTGTTATCCTGGACAGGTGATCCCCAAGTTGAACTTTTGGCGTTAAAATCGCCGAGTATGTTTGTGATATCCGAAGACGCTTCACTTAATGTCTCTATTGTGTGTACCCATACAAAATTCAAAGATATAACGAGCTGAAAGTTGGCGATTTTGAGATACGTCAAGAATTCGCTGCATGGGTTTTCCGGCAAATTGATAGCTTTTGATTGATTTTGCAGCTCTTTGTTTTGGGTTATGGGAATAATAAATGCTGTCCTCACATCTTGACTCTTTTTTTTTCTGTGAACAGTAATTTCTTTGTTAATCATTTGCCCACATCTTATATTATGTCGTGCAGGCCAAAGTGTTATAACTTCTCGAATAACACTGGTATACACAATTTTAACCCTTATGTTTAGTTTATCGCTTTTCGCCCATTAGAAAAAATAGCATAAGGAATATTCTCTGTATCCCCCCCAACTTTAGAAATTTTGCGCAAAAAATAATACAAAATGATTTTGCTACCACGTTTTTCAACGCAAAAGGTCGATTTAAAAATGATTTTTTTTTTAGGGGATACATTTTCAAAATTATGTACAGTATAATAAACAATGATAACATTTGACAAACCCATAGGCTATTTGGAATAAAGTACGACAAATATATTTTGTCACTCCCCTCTATATTTCATCTTTGTATCATGACAAATATCCAGTTAAATAGTCAAGTGTCACAATTAGTCAAGAAACTATACATTCCTTATAGCACTAAATCCTATTATAGTGCCATCATAATTTTTAGTACTATATTAACATTTCAAAAATCGTGTATTGATATCAGTAGTTATTTTCAAACATTCATTCTATTTCACAAAACTTCATCTAAAATATAAATATTTTTTGCTACATGTTTTAATTTGCATATACCTATTTTACATATCTCAGATTGTATTTAAAAATCGTTAACCATTTCTTCTAACTTTTGGCGTAATGGTGTTTTATTAATTTATCATTTGATAATATTTGGGTTCTTTCCTGGTATTCAAAAGGAAAAATACGTGTCGTTCAGTTATATTTTTCAATTTATCAAACAATTTGGCCGCTTAATAGCTGATTCTGGTAGAGCGCCATCTAGCGAATAAAGTTGTAACTAAAATTAATTTCGAATTTTTCATTATTTGCCATAAAAAATCCCATTGCATTCTGAACACAATGGTGTTTACCGCATTGCTCTAGCGCAAATATTCGCGGAGTTATTAATTTTTAAAGTTGTGCGGGACTTTTGGATCACCCTGTATTATTATATCCGAGCCTTCTGTACCGGTGCCGGGCGCCAATCCGTTGCCAATCACTACCACCCTTCCTTGCTATCCTCGAACAACACTGTGCAAACAACGGTCTCTGACAAGGAGTTCAACCCTCAAGGCCCAAACCAAATAGCATTCTTGAACAGCTTACGATCTTGTAGAGGAGCTATTTGAACTTGCCGCCGACTCCTTCCTAAACCCCCTATATGAGGATGTTGACAGGTACGTGATAGAATGTGCGGTTTTGTACCGGCCAGAAATAGAGGTTATCCTAGGTTGGCTTACCTTAAGCAGAAGATCATTCTGGGTGAATTCCTCGATTGTCAAATTGCAAGTGTTGGAGACAATAACGACGATCTAAACAAGAAGTTTTCCGAATTCAAGATGGCTTGAGATAGCTGATGAATTCCAGACCTCCCTTCAGTGAAGAATCAGACTGTTGTAAATAATTCAAATTTAATTTAAATGTACTAATTGTTTTTTTTATTTTATTTTTTTGCATTTTTTGTTTTGTGATAGCTGAATATCAATAAAATTAAGTTAATTTTCATTGCCTCTCTCTCTCCTTCAACTAAAAAATTAATATTTTTCTGTCAACAAATTCATAGCAACTCTTAGCATACACATCTAAATACTATGTAGCAATGCTGCGATGCAGTGTCTCAATGCATTTCCTTCAAATTTCTGAGTATATTTCTTCCTTGTAGAAGGAATTTGCTCGAGTGATTTTAAATTGTCAATTTATATCGTCTAATCTCAGTCCTTTAGGAAAGATCAAAGTGTAGTGTATAGAGCACAGTGATCAAATTTTCTCTCGACGCAAAACTGTTTATAATGCGTGGACGATGAATAAATATAATATTTCCGCATTAAAGTTGAAATCTTATTCTAAAATGGCAATGCTCAAGGTTTTTGTTACATAGGAAACTCTCTTTAAATGTTAATAATGTAATCTAATTACATTTACTAGACCTATCGCGCCATCTGTTAATGAATTTTGAAACTATTAGCTCGAACCTTTCCTTTTCAAAATGAAATAAATTCTTACCACAATGGAAAAATTATTGGGAGGGTTCATCACTCATGAGCTAGGCCATTTCAGCAATTCTTCCATCGCAGAAAGGATAGTAGGGACTTTTTTTATTTTCTTACATAAAACTAAATTTCGCGCTGTTTCAAAATTCATTGTATAGTATGAGCTAGAATTTTAAACATTTGTTTGATGTCCCTCCCTTGATTATAAACCAACCTATGAGACCCTATAAAATTAAGTACAAACATGTTTTCAAATATTATACATTCGTAAAAACATTTTTATATTAGAGAATCTTAGTTGAAATTTTACTATAGAAAATTCTAAAGACACACAGTTACATATAGAGAATATTAAAAGTATAGTTTATTTTAATAATCATATTTACAAAATTTGACCTTTCATGAGAGAGGACATATATTTTGGCACAAAATTTCACAGAGTATGTGTAGTATACAATTTAGAATATATGTGAAGATTACAGAGAGTGTATATTTATCGTATATTTAAATAGGAAATTGATGATCAGAGAGCTGAAATGTAAAGTTAGAACTGAGAATGTATTTCAATCATTAGGTATTGGGCTTAGCATTCCACTTGTTTAGATTAGCATTCGACTTATACAGTTGAGAATTCCACCTATCCGGTTCAGGCTTCCACTCATCCAATTCGAGCTTCCACTCACCTAATTTAAACGTCCACTCATCCAATTCGAGCTTCCACTCATCCAATTTAGGCTTCCACTCATCCAATTTAGGCTTCTACTCATCGAATTTAGGCTTCTACTCACAAATTTAGGCTTCTACTCATCTAATTAAGGCTTCTACTCATCCAATTTAGGCTTCCACTCATCCAATTTCAGCTTCCTACCGTCACCTGCAGAGATAATCCACTTGGATGAAGTCGGTGGGTGCGAGCTGTTTAATTAATCAGAATAAGGGAAATCAAATAATTAAGAAATTTTTTGGCGGGGGCGATGTCTATCATATGGCGGCGGCCATTACTTTTATCTGGGCGGTAATTATCAGGAGCAGCTAATTAAGATTTTTTAGCCGCACATTAGGCGCACATCTTCAGGGCGCTATTAATTCTGGCGCTAATGTGGAGCCGACATTTGAAACACGGGCGAGATTAAACTGATTAACCAGTTATAAATCTCCCCATATTTATTCTCCATAAACCATTTCTTACAAATTTCCAAACTCCGAAGACATATGGTCGGACCTCTATAATGTTAGTCCTAAGTCAAAAATAATACTTGACGATTTTAAAATTGCTTTTCTCGTGTAGTCTATATGTCGGCCTGGATAAAAAACGAGTTTCCTCTTTATTCTTTTTTCAATAGAGAGATATTTTTCCATTTTGTACAATAAAATATATAGTCTAGAAGATGTTTATATATAAATATATATATGGCTCTATATATTCAGAGAGAGTTGAAGCTAGGCACATCATATAAATAAAATATATACGAAAGTAGAGATTTTAAAAATATTTTTTGTTATATATAGAATTAATGTAGCGGAAAAACTCTATTTTAAAATTTTAATACAAGAACCTTTTGAAATGGAAATAAAATGTATTAATAGTTATTTTATATTTCTTGTACAAATACTAGAAAATACAGTGATGTTTTACAATATTTATTATTACCTTGAAGGAGACAATATATATTACTTGCCAAATATATTTATAAGAATATTTTGATTATATATTTATGTAGGGGTTTAAGTATTTGTGTTAAAATTATTCCTATATAATCCAGGAGAAATACTATGAATTCAATTTGAAATGTTGCCCTTGTTATATATGTATCAAATGTAACGGTGGGTTTAATATGAAATAGGATTTGCTAAGTGGCGAGCAAGGGCTGGAATAGAAGGGAAACCCTATATAAAAAGAAACCATTAAGTCTGATTATGTTTATATATAGATGGTTACGACATTCGTTAAAAACTATGCGCCATCTATCGACCGTTTTTGGAAGCTAGCGTATTTGTGTCGGGGACAACACCGGGAGACCTCGGCTTCAGGCTATGGCTATCAACTACTCAGGCATACTACATGGATTTACAGGATTTTCAGAAATTTCTATAGAGATATTTTGATGGTAAAGTAGATAGACAAATTCTATAAGGAGAAAAAGCGATTATTTTTAACCTTAGGGATGAAGTATGAAAGGATGAATTGTAAAGAGTAATGATAAACGGAAAAATAAAGTGTCCAGGAATGGAAATCGAACCCACAGTGTTCCGCTTACCGGGCAGATGCCATGTCCACTAGGCTACCCTGGACAGACAAATTCTATAGCCGAAATATCGATGGGAATTTTGCCGGGAGGATTTTGATCAATAAAACAAAAGCTACCACCTTCATCAAAATAGAAGCAAAAACTGGTTTACATTAGTAATTAAATAGCTAATTTAATTAACCTTAGATAATATAGATTTATATATGCATGTATGACCTATTTTGGCCGTATTATAGGCCAAATAATTACGCCTGATTGAACATAGCAACACCTTATGCTGAATTAGGCTCGAATTAAGTTTATCAGATATGGGAAAGGTACATTTTGAAGCAAAATGTGGACTTAGTTGAGACTGATTATTTAGGACGGATGAAACAATTGAGGAAACCTACGGAACCTAATTGGCCTAGAATTATGCTTCTGTACACATGATATATGCGGCTTAATATAGGCTACCCAAGGAGCTTATTTGAAGCTGAAGTTTAGGAGCGATCATTTCGGATAGATGAAGCAATCAGGCAAGGTATGAGTTGGGATTTAAGTTAGGTCGATTAATTGGCAAAGTGGAAATATTTATGTGGGGAATCCTAGAAAGCTAAGTTCGGAGTTAGGTCGAAGGTTTGCGATAGTTGATCAGAATTAGGACAAGATCATGGCTGGTCACAAATGTAAATAGGCTCTTTACGATAGTCGCAACACAATAAAGGCAACCTTTAAGGTCTAGTTGGACCTCTGGTCAGTTCAGTAAGTTCCGATATTTGAAACACAATTCAGATAACCTATGAGGTCCAAGTTGAGAGATATATGAAATATGAATCCATAGTCAAACATCACAAATCAATGAAAGGTAAGATAGAGACCATTGGGCACTATATCTATAGATTTCATAGTAAATTCGCCAGGATGAAAAGTCTGATAAAGCATTAATAAGAACGAAAATTCCTTTTAAAGACTTTTCGAATTTATAATTCTATTAAAATTTCACTCGATTAAAATATCTGACATTTAAAAGTATTTAAATAATTGCAATATTAGATGTATAGATTTAAAGAGAGGACGCGTTGATAATAGTTCAGCACATTCGATTCTCCGATGAAGTTAATAATGACAAGCCCAGTAAGTAAGAGCAGTCTAATTAACCCCATATTAATACAAATATTCATAATTGAGCGTAATTTAATTACATTTAATTAGGTTTCGTGATCAAAATTAAATTATTCTTCTCAGGCGCACATTTTAAACAGAAAATTGGACGTAATCCTGTGGTTTTACTTTTGAACCCTGATCAACTAACAATAGAGTAAAAGTATACTTTTAATGAGGAATTGTAAGTGTAAATTAAAGTAGACTTTGAGAGTTTCTAAGTCAATTGTAAGAAAACTTTAAATGTTTTGCTTCCACAGGGACTGCTATCCGCGCATGTTGGAGATTGAAAATACACACACTACCTATACAATAAATTACATCAACATTTTCAAATTATTTATTTCCCGACGCCTCAGTGACTTACGTCAGGGAATAAATAACTCAAGAGCGGAGTTTGTGTATCTCTATTATTTACTAAACAAACTCCCAACCAGCAAATTATTTTTACAACTTCTAATATAAAGCAATAACGTGCCATCTATATACATCGAATAAAGACATTAATACGCGAATGTTTCCATTACAAATAAATCAAACTTCTACTGTCCTTACTGCGATGAAAAAATATTTTGGGAGGCCTTGACTCATCAGTGGTGAACCCTCCCAGCGGTTTGGCCAATTTAATCTATCAGATCGCCTCGTTAGAGCTTTAATACTGTATTGGATCATTCTGTTTTTATATGCTACACTGAATGGTGGAATCTCACAAATGCTATTTTAGAAAACTATGGAAATAAGATTTTAAGACACTTGAATTACATTTAAATATTTGCATCTAGCAATGCTCTTCCTCAAACAACAAAGACAAGTTGGACATAAATTAATACAAAGCAATAATTATCTATATACATCGAATAAAGACATTAATACGCGAATGCTTCTTTTACAAATAAACAAATTCTACTGTCTTTACTGTGATGAAAACATATTTTTACTCAATATCACATCATATTTTTATTCAAAGTAAACGTGGTAAAGGTAATGATAATAATGGTGGGTAGTTGTTGACAACTGTCTTTACTGTAAGTGCACCATATGTCTACATATGCATCAATAGAAAGCAGTTCGACTTTTACACTTACAAATGTACCAGAGTTTGGCTACTTTTGTTTAAATATTTGTTTTATTTTCAAATATTTTATATAAAAGACTATTAATCTATCAAAATATTTTAAATAGAACAAGCCAAAATAAGCCATATCTCTAAAATATTGTTGTTATTGATTGTAAATATATTCAGAATACATGGAAAATATACTACACACACAAAAGAGGCACCACCCCCTTTAGATATTTAATCAAAGCAATACAATCTTATAAACTTACAATTCATCCGTTACCTCTCAAACCCACTATAGCTTCTCCCCCTTGGCTTGTAATCCACCTTTCCCCAGATGCAACTAATTCCGCCCCATAGTTAGATCATGTATTCACTTTTCAATATCAGGCATCTTTACAATAGATATTAGAACCTCAAAGACAAGCCCAGTAAATATAAGATTTACTCATTCAGTGTAACTTCCCTTTTCTCTTCTCCTTCTGCCTAAAAACAGATAATTAAAAAAAAAACTTCCTATCTAAAAAAAGTCGAAGTTTCAGATATCAACGGATAGTTTCTATATTTCAAGCTTGTTTTATCATGTCTAATTTAACCTTTAATGGGTAACATTTTAATATTTAGCTCTAAATAGTCCAATGCACGTTCTGCGTGCACGCGCCGATATTCACTTTGTAAATAGTTTCACTTATCTGGTCATGTTTATTTTGAGCCTATAGAAGAGAAATTGGCTCGAAAGATATTGCCTATTTGCCTTAATAAAAGATAAGCTAATTGTTAATTTTATTATAAAATGCATTTTGGTTTAAGGCGTGCAGTGCAGAAGGCACTCTTTGTGATAAAGTATGTGCCGCAACACCAGTTTTGAATACTTTATGTTATACTAGACGAATGGCCCGGGCAACGCCCGGGTTTTACCCGAGTGCGAATATATTTTAAAAACGTTTTAATCTTCATCTAGATCTTCATCTTGTCTACACCTTGTATACATCTTGCTTCCTAGGGTTGCCCGGCAACGCCCGGGTTTACATGATTAAATGTATTATTCAAACACATTAAACATGTGCCCGTTGGCTGCCAGCGAGTAAATGTCGGCGCCCGTTGACTCCCGGCGAGCAAGCGACCGCTCCCGTCGGCTGCCGGCGGGCGAGTGGCTTCCCGGCGCATGCGCGCGCCCGTTGACTCCCGGCGAGCAAGCGACAGCTCCCGTCGGCTGCCGGCGTGCGAGTGCCTTCCCGGCGCATGCGCGCGCACAGGGAAGCCACGTGTCGCAGGCCGTCCAATGGGCGCGCCCCGCCATCAGATTCCACCGCGTTCTAGATGAGCTATTTAGAATAATTTGAATATATAGTTTTAATAATTGATTTATATATTTTTTAAAATAGCCTATCGTCATCCTCGTTATTTTTTACCTATGTATTGAAATTTTGGTTTGAATTAGTGAACTACTGCGAATTTGTATACCGGACATACAAACCAACCAACCAACAAACATACAAACATTCATTTTTATATATATAGATATACGTATGTACCAAAAGATGAACCTCCCCTAAAAGATACATGAAAGAGGTACCTCCTTTGATATATAAATACCATTCCGGCAATATTATGTTATATATATATGCATGTGTATGCAAATGTTAGACAGCTTGTAGTCTTGTAAATAAATCTGTTGAAGAGTTTTCTTCGAAACCTTGCCTTTTAAAATGCATAATAAAGATACCTATTGGAATTAACTCTTTAAAGTCTAATAGGTTCACGTTGCAGTTTTTATCGTTTATATACTAGAACAAATAGCCATGTGTTGAACACAGCCACTAGGACAGTGTACCTTTGATGACAATTCTTCCCCCAAACCTTTTGTTTTTCAAGAGAGTTCAGAAATTCACCATTGCTTATTTAAATTATGTAAAATAGTCGTAGAATGATTTCTAATTATAAACTGAAATACCTTTCATACGTGTTAACAATACCAATTTGACATTAAAATGGTATCGCATGTGGGTGTGTAACAAGAACACATGAGCCGAAATCAAAATCCTAAATTACTATCTATCGTGTATTCGCAATTTTACAAAATTAATATATTTGCTTTTTAGCAATTTTACGTTGTATCCGTCACAAGCGACCAAAATAAAATGTTAAGGCCGGGGCGTGTGATCTATGGGCCAATCTTTCATAAGGCAACTGCAGCGATGGGCGTAATGGGGCGGAAATAATGAGGCCGGGATCTCCTGTAGGAGGCCCTAATGTACGGAAAACTTATTTCTATTAAATCCATCGCTAGATCCGAGTTAATAAAAGTTGTGCGATAACGATCAAAATATTTTGACGTGAATTTCCTTTTTATAAGAAAAGTAAGCTCCATAAATTCCAAATATTTCTTTGCTGTAACAAACAAAGAAATGCCTTCCTTGTTTCCTCGAGGGAAACACGTTGCTTTTTAAAATTATAAAAGTTTCTAAAATTAAATTTCGGTGAAGGAAATCCAATATGATCCTCAAATATTGGTTCGACTTTTTCAACTCCGCTTGAAATGTCTTGGAGGGCACTTCTGGAGTAGGCTTGTTTTATCCCCTCCTTGTGTTGCGCCTGGCACAGCGTCCTAGACTGTTGCATGTCCAGCTGTCCCACATTTACTGCTGATCTCGTACATTTCAGTAGCCATTGGTATTTTTATTCCATTACATTATCGAATTGAAATTATATAATGGCGCGGGTTCGTATAGGTGTGGAGGGAGTTAATTAGTGTTATCATTTTGGGAAAGCGTCCGGGGTGTACAATCGGACTGTGATTAAAATACGGCCTTATTTATCAATGTGTCACCGACCGTTTCTAAGCAGTACTCTCTCTCTCTCTCTATATATATATATATATCACACTACAAACACACATCTTATATCTATGCCACACACATACACAAACTATCTATACTGTGTATATATATATCTTCTGTTATATAAGAGGAGAAGGTTTTGCACAATTTCCAGTAAATAGTGCTATTTTTGAATAAATACACCATCCAATTTCTGATTTCACTTAATTATAGAATTTTTAAAGAAATATAAAACTCCACAAACATATATTTAAAGTATAAAAAAATAGGAACCTTTAGTTAAAAAAAAATAATATATTGAAATAATTTCAATATTTAAAGTTCAATGTTGAACTGCTTCTATAAGTGATGGTATGCAGTGTAATCAGAGACAAGCATTAAGAACCCTATACCACCATAATCCTTGTTTTCCTGAATTAACTTGGGCAAAATAATCAAATTTCTACACACCTCACACTCATAAACGCGCGCGCACACACACACACAAAGGCATATTCTGACCACAAGAACATGAGCCCTTTTGATGCCAGAGCGCCATCTAGTGAAACAGAAGTAAACTAAACGTTGATTTAGCCAGTTTCCTGATATTTGGCCAACTCATTTTCTTGATAAATCAAGAATAGCCAACCATGAACACGTTTGGTCTGTTGGCCCTCGTCAGCGTGGTGCAGATTGTACCAATGCGGCCAAAAATATTTTGGTCCCAGAGGCTTCCTGAGAAATCAAGAAATGGGTATTTAAGGCCAAACTTGCGTTGTTATTGTTTCTTATCCCCCTGTGTAAAGATTACACGAATTCCATGAGTCCATGCTCCTCGAGCTGTTTTATGATAAGCAGCGACCTCTCCCAAAGGTCCTGTTTAGTGCATCTAATGCAAGCCAAAATGTGTTATGGAGCTACAGGTGCCAAGCTAGATTTTGGGAAGTGGGGTAGATTTTGTTATTATTTTCTATCTTCAATGGCTTGAGATGGCCTGTTCTAAATCTTATTAGTGTTGTTTGATACTGTCTATTTCTGATGTTCAGAGCTCCTCCTGGGTTCACTCCACTGTACCAACTGTACCACTGTGCCAAACTTGCGTAAATACTCTATTTATTCAAATATATATATATATATTTTCATATATATGTGTGTGTATATTGCGTACAATAAAATATATAACCTGAAATAGGCATTAAATCCTAGTTCTATAGGACTGCGACAGTTGTAAAAGAATGTTCGTTGACCCATCGACGCCTCTGGGAAAAGTCAACTCTGGCAAACAAGATTTCAACATTCTTTCGGGTCAGCAGTGTGTCGGAACTGTTTCAATATTAATTAGTGTTACAAAAACTTAATTTCAATCCTAAACGACTATTAATTACATCCTTTTAATTAGAAAATAGAGAACTAATTTTAATTTCGTTTATATATATCTAAGAAAACTAAATATTTGTCGAGAAAAGCGCGAGCTCTAATTTAATCAAATATTTATCTCAGCAAGTTAATCAGTGGTCTATTTATTCAGAATAACTTTTAATCTCCGTGTTTGGAGAACTTGAGGAAAAAATATTTAGGAACAAATTATTGGGAGGAAAGGCTCGAAGGATTAAATGGCCCAAGTTCTCCTAATTAAAACTTCCGTACACCAGGAAGTCCTATGCAAAGACTTGCTGGTACTCGCGGCGCGCCTTTGCGTAAAATGTATCAAAACCAACATAGCTATTTTTGGATCTATTTATAGTAATACCCGGAAACCCATTGCTTCTACGAATGTATATATATATAAACGTATGTTATATTAAAATTTTATTTAAAATTATATAGCATAGATTCAAATACTCTGTTAAATCGACCGCCAGAGGTCAAGCTTCCCATATAAAAACTCGTTGTTGTTGTTTCTCGATGGCCGGCTCAAATCTTTTGTACATTATGTAAATAAGTTTTTCATTTTTTAATTCTTACGCTTTAAGTCAGGCATACCTTTTTCAAATTATGTTTTCAATATTCTCATAAGCGCAATTAAAGCTATTGATGATCAAAGCCCTTTTATTATTCTTCTTTCAAGATTTTAACCACGACTGCATTAACATAGCCTAATCCTCAAGGTTAACCAAAATCAAGCAGGAAATCTCATCATTTTTTAAATATATAATATATATATTATAAATAAAAATGAATCGAGATTTTCTACTTGAATTTAGATCATGTTGAGGATTATGGTAATGGGAATGCAGTCGTGGTTGAAATCTTGAAAGTATGGTAATAAAAATAATTTTGATCAGTAATTTAATTGAACTAAAGGAATATATAAAAAAAACATAATTTGATAAAAGTAATGCTTGGCTTAAGGCGAGTAGAATAAGGAAAACAAAAGATTATTTACATAATGTACAAAAGTTTTGAGCCGGCCATTGGGATAAAACAACAACGAGTTTTTATATGCAAAGCGTGACATCTGGCGGTCGATTTAACAATATTTGTGAATCTATGATATATATGTTAAATAAAATAATATTTTTATATAACATATATATATATATATTAATTGAATAGCATATTTTGGATCAAAAATAAAATAAACATTTTATTTAATATAAATGCCAATATTTCAATAGGCTATACGCCTAACTTCGTCAGGGCTTTTCTTGTTTTTGAACTGCTTTGGTTCATCACGTGATGCCTTCACGCGACGATATATAAATATTTGTAACTCTGTGGGGATAAAATTTAAAATATATACACACAAAAAATATTAATAAGAATAGACTATATATGTACATTTATAAAAATTAAAAAATAATATATGATTCCTAATAAGTATAATAAAATAATTTTAAATCGATTTGAACTGTAGATATAACGGAGGTATGTCAATTTTTCTATTAATACTGTTGGTATCTTTCATTGAGGTCCAACTTTCTAAAAAGAGTCTTGAATGTTTATCTTGAATGTTGTTATATATAATTTCTGTTTTTTCAAAATTTGGTATATGGTCCTGATTGAGTGCGTGATCTACTAAAAGTGATAATGGGCTATGGTTTTTAAAAGCTGTTTTGTGTTGATTTACTCTTTCTTCAAGAGTTTTACCGGTTTCTCCTATGTATGTTGCAGAGCATGATTTGCATGGAATGCGATATACTATGTTTGATTTAAATTGATGAATGCTATTATGTTTAGTGTTTGGATATATTACAAGAGAAGGAATCGCCAGACATCATCTTGAAGAAGGAATAAAAGTTTACGGCGACAAGTTTCTTTTATTCGTGCTGTATAATCTTCTAGTTTCTAGAAAAGTAGCCTGATGAAGGACGTCAAAGTCCGAAAGCTTGCCGATTATACAGCATTAATAAAAGAAACATGTCGCCGTAAACCTTTATTCCTTCTTCAATATATATATGCTATGAATATTTTGTTTTGTTGTTGAAAAAGATATAGAATTGAAGGTGCAGTCGTGAAAATAGGAAATATAATTATTTACCCATCAAGTAGTTTTTATTTTGAATTACTTGAAGCAAATTACACATAAAAATATTTATCACATTAATATAGAATTTATAAAATGAATTCTCTATATTCGTAAATTAAAAAAAATGGTAGGTTAACTATACATATTTACAATAAATATTCAAAGTGTACTCTAAATATATGGTCAAAAATAAAAGAATATTTAATGATGAGAAAATAAAATACATTAAAAAAAATATATATATATATATATTTACATTTCTAATTCTGGAATGATTGAAGCTGCTATAATTATTTAGTTTTATTATTATATTTATATAAAATATTTAAAAAATGTTTTATACGTATTTCATTTACCCGTCTTCTATTTATATAGCGGCATTAAATCTGATGCCCACATTTTGACTGTTTATACAAATATGGATTGTCATTTATTGGAATATTAATTTCAAATATTTAATTCTCCGAGATATTTCACAAGAAATCATATTATATATATTATAAATAATATACACTAGAACTTGGATAATTCAAACGTCTTTAATTCGAAAACCTCTTTATATCGAATATTTATTTTGGTCCCTAGAATTTCCTATAAATTAAATTTCCGTTTTTAATTCGAATTTTTGGAAAATTCGATTTTTTTTGGTCCCTTTGCTTCGAATTATCCACGTTCAACTGTATACCCATATTTGGCATCATTCTGGCTTTGTAACGTTCTGAACGCTGGAAAAAGGAAAGACAACTTTGGAGGAAGACCTTTGGATCAGATCATCTGCGGGAGAAAGGATAAATGACTGAACTTAACTAAAGATAAACTTGAAGTAACGTTGCAGCATTCAACCAATATATGACGACGTTGTCTATTATGGTATCAAAGAAAAAAAGTAATCTCGGTTTGAACCGATAGATTGTAATGGGACACACAAATTCTATAAGAAATAAACAAGGATTTTTAACGCGTGCTTTCAAATTTTAATTATATTTTCGTGCGGAGCTTTGTTTTATTAATTAAAATCTTCATTTTATAGTGAAGCTGTTTCTCATAGTACACGTCACATAATATGGTCGCCTTAGTATGCTTATGTGATTAAGTCTGCAGAAAATTAATTAGTTTTATTGTTAATAGAATTTCTCAAAAAATAAAATTTTTAAATATAAAATATTCAAAAACATTGTTCTGAATTTTTAATGCAGAAAATATATAATTAATATTCTATAGATTAAAATAATAAAAATTATGTTCCAATATTACTCCAGTCATAATTTTTATCTTCTGCTAGAACAAAATAATTACGCGTTATGAAACAAACTTTAAGTCTTTAAACATAAATAACATTTAATTATTTTTATTAAATAAGAAATTCTACTTTTGGAAAATAGAAGATTTTAGTGATGCTTTCTAACTATTAAAAACTATTATTAGATTTCTCTTACAGAAATAAAGAATAGTTTATACATGGGTTATCAGTAGTGAAGTCTACCAGCGGTTCGTCTGTTTAATCTACAGCTGCTCTACTATTGTATTAGGCTGTTTGGCTGATATAGCGGACAACTATGAAGAATAATAAGAATATTTTACATTTAGATCTTTTTTTGACTGGCCGTCACTCTCGCTTCTTGTGAAAAAGGCCATTTCGGCATAGAGTTTATTAAAAAGGGTTTTATGGTCTTGGTTGAACTAAACTTCTGAAATCACAAAGAAACATACATGTAAAAACATATAGCTGAGGTAGGTAAGTATTCATGTATCAAAAGTGGTAGGTCGCCCTTTAAAACCTTGGTTTATCACCCCAGTTCAAGACGTAAAGGTGCTGATATGGAATGACCTACAACACCAGAGTTGTGGCAGATTCAAACAAAAAACCAACCTCTATACCATAATATCGGACCTTGGCTCTCATCATTACAGGCGTGACTTCGAGATAATACAGGAGTAATTATGAAATCGGTCGAATTGGTCAAAATGGTGTTTAAGCTAGTAAAGTGGCAGGGAAGATTTTCAGGCTATAATACAGTTTAAAGTTTCAGGAGGATGGTATACATGTATCAAAAGAGGCTTCTTTCCCTTTAAGAAGGCATTAAGCAATGCATCTGATCCATCACCCCAGAATAAAACATAATGATGATGATAATGAATGAGTTACAACACCAGTTTTGGCAGATTGATACAAAAAGCTTCACCAACTTAAACACCTTTTGGCCAATTCAACCGATTTTATAATTCCTCTCGTAGTATGTTATGATATCGAAGCCTCCCTATGCTAATGAGGGCCAAAGACCGAAACCATGGTTTACAGGTTGGCTTTTTTGTCTGATTTTGCCAAAACTGGTGCTGTAGCTCATTGGACAGTTCTGCCAATTATCATATGGTCAACACCCACCTTCTTGGAGATTTCCTTCGTGATATACCCAGGGCCACCTTAATATTCTCCTTGACATTTTGAATAAATTACTCGTCTCTTACCCTGTCCGATCAGCGCGACTGTTTTTACTTGCAAGCGACCACTCTTGTCAGAGACTCAGCCTCATCTAAATTTGTTTCTTGAGACAGTAAAGAGTTTTGTTTTTGGGTGCTTATGAAATTCCACTATATCTTTGAGGTCCCTGAAGGCGTGAAGAACAACCATATTTTCTGCTCGATTATAGTATTTCTAAATTTTTCTTATGTACTCACTAACCTTGTCGGACCTTACATGAATATTACTATGGATATAAAAAGGTAGTTATAAAAATATGGGTATATTTATTTTATGGTCTGCTCGAATTAGTTACAATTTACTCCTGCCGCACCTTGTGCATAGGCTAAAGAAAAAAGGAAATTATATAAAATTGATATGTACAAATATATATGATTTGAAGAAATTCCTCAACGACTAAGCGCCCTAGTACAGACAATCGGTAAATGTTCCGCCTACATCCCTCATCAAAAAGTTCAGGAAGAACCTGTAAATGCCCGCCTTGGTCGACGTCAATGTGGAGGAATCTGTTGCTCCTAATCCTATTCAAATCAGAGCTCATTAGTAGGAAGGCCGAACTGATTAGATCGATTGACGCCTAACGATCAGTTTGTAAATTCAAGTGTCGCTTCCATTCTAGTTTTATGGCGCATACCGACTCAACTGCCGTATAACTGCTGTAAGTTAGCGTCGCGACTTCATTTCCTTCTAGCATCGTTTTGATCGATCCATAGAGAGACCTAGCTAAAATTTGAATTGTTACGTGCAATTAAAAGATTTCTAATTAGATAGTGAGCCGAGAATGTGGCAATTATCGTAAAATTATATGGCCGGCATACTCATTATACGCTACCTAATCGCGCGTTGTAGTTATTTCCCATTTTCTACTCATCCCTCGTATATCTGTTGAAAAAATGCGATAATATTTCGATAGAATATAGGTGGAAGAGGTAGTACGCAGCAGTTTTATACTAACAATCACACAATATATTTTCGAAACTCCATCTATACAGCGATATAGAACCTACACCAACGCTATAATATTTACGTCCGTGCAGACGTTAATAACAATTATATAATAGTTATGAAAATTAAAGAGATACTTCGGGGCTAGTAAATCCTTTTTACTGAAAAAAGATTTACTGGCCGAAGTATCTTCTTCTTTCTTATCTCTGGGTAGTAAGCGACTGCTCGAAAAGCAGTTCGACTTTGCACTTAAGTATCTTTAATTTTCAGAACTATGAATACTGGCCAGGCAGCCTCTATCTTTACGACACTTATATAATAATTACTGGAAGGGCTTGCCACCCAATGGTTTCGTCAATTTACATCCACCCCTTCTACTATAATATAAGGTTTTTAGCGTTTCAAGTACGTCAATTCAAAAATATTTATAGTAAGGGTATTTATTAATAGTATTAAGGAAAATAAGAATTGATTGGAATTTTGCTTAAATCGTTGGTGCATGGCTATTATCAATAGGTGAAGCCCTGATATGCTGTCTTAGCAATTCATACAAAAAACAAGACTCTAGCCAAATGAGAGAGATAATAAGCCCACTATCTTTAATACCAAGAGTGGTCAAGAGTGGTCAGAGGAACAGGCTTATTTTTTTACCGGAACGAAACAAAGTAATAACAGGTTTACGATTCCTTGAGATGCTTGGGGCGACTTCAAGCATTCGTCATGGGTTTACCCTTCTTCCAAAGGATCAGGAAACCTTCTGGATATCCTTAATGATGGGGATAGAAAATTGTAATCAATCCCCTTGCAACCGACGAATTCCCAGTAAGTCATAAGCTTGCATTGATTCAGGACATAGGCTTCTAGGACTGCAGAGGTATGTGCGGGGGACCCAACACTAATTAGAATCGTAATTCTTTAGATGGTGTACGTGTAGTACCAGGTTGCGCCGCTAGGGATCTGTTGTAGGAACAATCCTGAGTCATTCTGCAAAGTGGCGTCACCAAACAACGACGAGGGAGGTTTCTGTGATGGTTCTGGGTGAAATTTTCATTATTTTAAGAAATATCGTACGTTTATGATGTTTTTGTTTTCACTCGGAAAAAAGCGTATCAAAACTGTTGTAATGGTGCAAACATCTAGCAAAACCCAAAAGTGAACGCATCATGTTGTCGGTTTATAAAGAGGAAATAGCAATTGAAGACCAGCCCGGTTTCGCTCGTCCTTCAACTGTTAGAACCGAGGACAACATGGGCAAAATCTCATCAATGAAGATTGACGAATAACAATCGACGAACTCGAATATTTATTCGGATTGTTCTAGAGCTTAATTGAGCGAATTTTCGCCGTTGACTTTGAAATGCGGCAGATAGGTTTGTGTCCAGACCTCATCATTAAGAATCTAAGGGATTATCGCGTTGAGGCTTGTCATGAAATGAATGACATATTAAAAACGACTCATATTTGAAAAACAATATCGCCACAGCACTAATGGTGCTATAGCCACTATCCTGAAAGTAAACAGTAGTCAAGTATAGATCCCCTTGCTTGATGCAAGTATTCAATATATATGTGAAAAATAAAAAGGTCAAATGTTGATATTAAAAACAAATTAGGCATATTTAAAATTTTACACAAATAAATTTACTGAAAATGCGTTTCTTTTTAAATATCATCAAATATTATCTCTACAGACCTTACTGCAATGATATGAGTTATTGAATGAGAGGTGGAATGAAAGAAACGCATTGCCAGTAAATTTATTTGTGTAAAATTTTAACGATAGATGGCAATAAAATTTAATTTACTAATATAAATTAGGCATATATTGACCACTAACATGAGCGTCTTTTAATTGCTCTGCCATCTAAAAAGCGCTCATGTTAGTGGTCAGGATATGCCTAATTTGTTTTTAACGTATTCTACTGTCCTTTTAAATCCTTTGTCAGTAGTTGCTTTAAATCCCTAGGCAAAATATTCCTCCAAAATGCCGGTTATATAAGAAAAGGAGCTATTACAATTTAAGAGCTGTGTGGTGAATTAAAAAGGTGAAACCGCTCAGAGGGTTCACCACTGATGAGCAAATTCTTTCCAATATCTTTCGATCGCAGTGAGGACACTAGGATACTTCCTTATTTGAAAAAGAAAATGGCGTTAAATAGTTTTAGCTTATACTTATTACATTTATGCAAATTCTCGTTTAAAGATACCTATGTTCTTTTGATTCATCTTTACCATTTCTTCGAGCAGTTTTCATTCTATTTATATGAGTTTTCACATCTATTTATTATTTGATTCTATTAGAAAATAACACATATTGGAGCAATATATTCAGGAAAAAAGGTCTTATTTCACATGAAATTATAATAATATAATAAATTTACTTTACAAAGAGCGCCACCATTAAGCGATTAATTTCGACAAGGTCAACTATAGCACATCAAGCATCTATCATATTTTACATATGTGTTCTTGTCGTGTCCAATGAAGAGCCTCAGATGTCCCCAGGCATCTCTATCACAGCAGAGACAATGTACATTATTTTGGTGGATAAAGCTGCTGCTCTGGGTCCTTGTCAATTTTCTGTAAGGATGCGGATTACATATGTGTGCTATCGGTTATTGAATGTGACACACACTCGATAGGAGAGAAATCAATCAATAAAGAGGCTTTAATTGATCTCCTGATTGATACGCCTGTTCATTTATCACCGAACTCGGCCATTTGTAAAAGGAATAATTAATTTGGACGAAATATTTAACCCGAGCCATCTCCCGAGATGTAATAACACCGAATCGAGTTGTGTCCCTCTAATGGAAAAATTATTGACCCTTTCTCACGGATTTAAATCTCTAATCCTAGATTAGCTCACCTCTCCCAGACCACGAAGCTTTAGGATGCTCAAATTTCCTGCTGATCGATTTTCCACCACATTTATGGAAGTTTTGCAAGTTGGAACTTATTTTATTCCATTCAATTTATATTTTATCCCTAGATTATCGCTTTATTAATATAAAAATAATAGAATCATATTATATAGCATGTATTTTTTTCTATGTGAAATCACACACACATATTTATATATGCACCAAAAGAGGCACTTCTCCCTTTAAATGTGCATCAGAATGATGACAATATTGCATGAACCTAGTAAAAATATCTTTACCAGTGATAATAAATAATGAAACACAATCACCAGGGTTAGCAAATTGATGACCAACCTGTGTACCATGGTTTCGGAATTTAGCCCTCATCAGTACAGGGTCGGCCTCGATTTCACATCTTGCGAAAGCCCCTGTACTGATGAGAACCAAAGCCCGAAACCATGGTATACAGGTTGGCCTTTTGACTGGATTTGCCAAAACTGGTGTTATATTATATATATATATTGGGAGAATAGATAAAATGATGATTTTGTAATGTAGAAAATTAGGAAAGACAATATTCAGGATGACACGGCAATTTATTTGAGACAAGAATAATGATACAATTCCAAGGCAAGATACTATTCCTTTAACTTCCAATTACCGAGGGAACTAATTAATATTGATTTTATTCAACTTATCGAGTGTTTTTCAAGGGACCGGGAAAAAATGTTCACTTTATCGAGAGATTCAAATTTACGAGTTTCAAATTATCAAAATATATCTATTTTTTTATTAGTTTATAGAGAATTGTTTTAACAAATGTTCGTCAGACAAACCTTTACTCGGGTGAAACCCGGGCGAAGCCCTGTACATCCGCTAGTATTTTATAAACGCAAATAGCCGATATATCACAATAAATAGAACTTTCAGAAAGCTTGAATTATATTTTGAGAAGTAAATTTTAATAGATATTCTTTTGACAACCACAGAGAACGAGCATACACTATCTAAACAAGGTTTATTTGGAGTTTAAAAATAATATTTGGCTATAAAATCTGTAATAGTTTGATGAAATTTTCTCGAAATCTTTACTTAAACTTATCAAATACACAAATAGTGTCGGATTGGTTTTTTAATATATAAATACTCGATTCTTTTTTGATATCTTCAGGAATATTTCTATATATGACATTTTTTTCTCACACAAAACGAATGTCAAGTGGGAATTCGCACTTATACATAGGTTCCAGGCCAAGTGCACATTAAGTTCTTCTGCTAAATAGTACATGTGTTATATATAATTACATATTTTTATTATGCAATATTTTCACAAAACATTTTATCTTATCTTTTAGAGATTACACTCTGCAACAAGTTTTTCCTATTTTAGACATTAATGTTTACATGTTTTCCCATAATGAGAAAAAGTATAGAAAATATCAATTATACTGAATAATTGTGAAAATACTTTAATATTACAAAATATTTTATCACAATTAGTTTCTTTTTATTTCAAAATGCTAGCTTTCAAGCGACAATCAATTGTAAATATTTGATGAAAGATAAAGTCGATATTTTTTATTAAGCCCATTGAAGAGCGATTCTCGATTGAAAGCTATCATTTTGAAATAAAAAGAAACTCATTGTGAGAAAATATTTTGTAATATTAAATACTGAAAAATGATTTCTATTTTGGCCAGACAATTTAAATGGGGAATTACGATATTTTTACATTATAGGTATGTGGTTATTGTTAGAGGTAGGTGATCATCTTTGTATTAAATGTTAAATACTTTAATATTTGTAAATTCTACTGTTTAAAAAATTTGTATTTTTAAATTTAAGTGTAAAAAAATTGTAAATTTATATATGTAAATTCTTGTGCCAGATTAATCAATAATAGAGGATTTGCATATGTCTTGTTAGTTAAAAAGAAGATAATTTTTTTGTTTGGCAGAGAAGCTAGATGCTCTCAGGTTAGTTTTTTCTTTATTGTAAATATGTTTTTATAATATCTTAAAATTCTCTGCTCTAATTTTATTATTGAAATAAACATAATTTCTTCATAAAAGTATACTTATTTTTTTCCTCTTTAAAAACTTCAAGAATTAATAGAAAATATTAAAAAGGTACCATCTCTGTCCTCCTTGCACCCAACAGTTATGTTGTATATTTGAACACTGTGATATATTTGTACTTTGTGTAGGTAAATAGAATAGCTCCAAGAATCTGCAAACATTCAACAGACTTAAATTTCTGTCTTTCTGTGGTGAATTTATTAAGACAAAGCAAAATAAGCAATCTGTACAGACATCAACTTTCAGTATCTCATCATATCATTATTGATATTTTATCTACTTTATAATTATCATGGTAATTATCTTTTTTCATTTTGAAATTTATTTGAGCTTAAAACATATATATTAACAACTGTTTAATCTAGAAGTTTTTTATAAAGAAAATGTACATTTCGATAAAAATAATCCCTTGAATCAATATTAAAATAAAAACATAAATCCTCCAGGGAAAAGATTCTTTTAAAAATATTTTTATTTAAAAATATCTCGAGCTTTCGGGCAAGTAAGCCCTTCTACGGGAGAAACTATTTTACATCCTTAATACGCCACAATAAAATAATATTTAAACTTAAATACAGTCCTTTAGTTGTTTACATTTGTTTTGAGGCATAATCAACGCGGGCTTCTATTGCGCGTGATTCACTTGGAGGTTATGGGGTGGGCTCAGGAAATATAATGTTATAAACTTCCGGGATATCTATTCTTCTGTTAATACTATTGTGCTTTCTGGATATGATGGATTCTATTATTAGTCTCTGTAGTCTATTGGGGATGTTGGAGTAATGGGTCTTTGGTTCTGATAGGGAGAAGGAATGGCCTGATTCTCTTATATGTTGGTATACTAAAGATCTACTGTCTTGGTTGTCGATATTTCGTTTATGTTCTGATATTCTTATATTTAAATGTCTGCCAGTTTCGCCAACATATTTGGTTTTCCATTCGTTGCATTATATGGAATATATGGCATTCTTAATATTGGAAGGATAATCAACGGTATTGTTCTTTGTTATGGGGTTTCTTAGTAACGAATTTAAATTAGGTGAGTTGCTGAAAAATGTTTTGATCCCAAATTTTTTCAGCAACTCACCTAATTTAAATTCGTTACTAAGAAACCCCATAACAAAGAACAATACCGTTGATTATCCTTCCAATATTAAGAATGCCATATATTCCATATAATGCAACGAATGGAAAACCAAATATGTTGGCGAAACTGGCAGACATTTAAATATAAGAATATCAGAACATAAACGAAATATCGACAACCAAGACAGTAGATCTTTAGTATACCAACATATAAGAGAATCAGGCCATTCCTTCTCCCTATCAGAACCAAAGACCCATTACTCCAACATCCCCAATAGACTACAGAGACTAATAATAGAATCCATCATATCCAGAAAGCACAATAGTATTAACAGAAGAATAGATATCCCGGAAGTTTATAACATTATATTTCCTGAGCCCACCCCATAACCTCCAAGTGAATCACGCGCAATAGAAGCCCGCGTTGATTATGCCTCAAAACAAATGTAAACAACTAAAGGACTGTATTTAAGTTTAAATATTATTTTATTGTGGCGTATTAAGGATGTAAAATAGTTTCTCCCGTAGAAGGGCTTACTTGCCCGAAAGCTCGAGATATTTTTAAATAAAAATATTTTTAAAAGAATCTTTTCCCTGGAGGATTTATGTTTTTATTTTAAAATGTACATTTACTATTTACCTAAGTGTTTGGGGATATGTACAATATATAATAGCTTCAAGCACGAAAGCAAATTTTGAACACGAAAGAAGAAATAGCACTCACGTGTCAAGGACCAATATTTAATATATAATGTCACCAAAAATATAATATAAACATATTTAATGTGAATCACAAATGATTAGTTATAATTTGTACTATAGATTAAAAACAAAAGGTAATAAGACCAAACTCAAATATATTGTTACGTCGTGCCCATACGCTATTCGTGTACTTTGTCTACTCAGGATGCCACAAAGACACACTCGTGAATTCGAAGGGATTGCAGCTAAAGTTAGCGCTCTTTTATGTCTCACTAACAGAAGGAATATAATGAGTGGAACTTGCCTTCAACTCCCCGTCAGAAGTATCCTTGGCGACGTGGATGTCCTCTTGTGGAACCTCTCGTTCCACACAATTCAAGTCCAGCCTGGACTTACACCGGCTTGTAAGCCGCTCCGATGTCAGGCTCTCCTGGCACCACCTTGCAGGATCATCCACACACCCAGAGGCAAGTCGCCACGTCTTCTCCTTGCCGCAGATATCACCAGACTCTGTCCTTCCCCACACAGGAATCTGTTTTTAGCGCCTGCCACATGGCAGCGGGGGCCACTAGAGTCCACCCCTCTTTCCCCAACTTTACTCTGGTATCTTGGCCTTGTCATCCATGTAACAATATTAATAGTGTGTGACGTTTCGGTTACAACGCTGTTATCGAAACGTCAAAGATTATTTATTTATTTGAATTTAGTCTTATTACCTTGTGTTTCATGTGAATCACAAAACATTATGAGCATATATATAATTTATAAAATCTCCTAATCGCGCAATTAAACGTTGCTGAGGGCATGCATCGTCTGTCGGAATTATTATCGATCAATCTTTAGTTTTTAAATTATATTCCATAATAAGGACAAATACTATGAGGGCCAACAACCTGAAAGCAATACATGGTTAGCATTTCTTGATAAATAATAAAGCGTATTCGGCCAATATTATGGAATACGAGGTGTGTTCAAAAAGTATCGCGACCTTTGAATTTTCGCGGGTTACGTATATTCGAATTTCGATCTTTTTGTGGCTTTATGTTGGCACTCATGTCTCTCACTTATGCCGACAAGCGCGGCCATTTTGAATGTTCACTTAATTGTTGACAGCTGCTTTGCTTGCAGGTGTTTTGGATCGTCTTCGATTTTTACCTATTAAAAAAAAGTGGATCAAAGAACCTGTATCAAATTTTGTGTGAAAAACGAAATTAAGTGCGCGGATGCATTCCGAATGTTGACTGTGGCATACGGAGAAGCTACCTTGGACCGAAGCAATGTTTATCGGTGGTACAAAATGTTCTCAAGAAGGCCGAGAAGATGTGAACGACGAAGAGCGTGCCGGACGCCCGAGCACTTCAACAACAGACGAAAAAATTAATGAAGTGGAGAAAATGATATTGGCCAATCGTCTAATCACCGTTAGAGAAGTTGCTGAGGACCTAAACATATCGATTGGCTCGTGCCATTCGATTTTTATCAATGATTTGGGCATGAGACGGGTCGCCGCGAAATTCGTACCAAAATTGCTCAATTGCGACCAAAAACAGCATCGCATGAACATTGCTAATGAGATGTCGGACTCTGTCCGCGACGACCCAAATTTGCTCCAGAGGGTCATAACTGGTGACGAAGCGTGGGTTTATGGTTATGACGTGGAAACCAAAGCTCAATCATCTCAATGGAAGCTGCCGCACGAACCAAGACCGAAAAAAGCGCGCCAAGTTCGGTCGAATGTTTAAGTTTTGATGACAGTTTTCTTCGATTGCAGGGGCGTGGTGCATCATGAGTTCTTGCCACAGGGTAGAACGGTCAATAAGGAATATTACCTGCAAGTTATGCGCAGTTTGCGCGAAGCAATCCACCAGAAACGCCCGGATTTGTGGAAGAACAAAAATTGGCTTTTGCACCACGATAACGCCCCTGCTCACACATCGTTGCTTGTGCGCGGCTTTTTTGCCAAAAACAAAACACTAATGATGCCGCAACCACCGTATTCCCCAGATCTGGCCCCCTGTGACTTTTTCTTGTTCCCTAAACTGAAGAGGCCCATGAAAGGACGACGTTACGCTACGCTTGACGAGATAAAGACGGCATCGAAGGAGGAGCTGAAAAAAGATTTTTAAAAATAGATTTTTTGAAGTGCTTCGAAGATTGGAAAAAACCGTTGGCACAAGTGTATAATATCTCATGGGGATTACTTTGAAGGGGACAAAATAGGTATTCATGAATAAATACATAATATTTGGAAAAACACAAAAGTTGCGATACCTTTTGAACACACCTCGTATATTAAAGGTAAAGACTCTTCTAGTAAGGTATATCAATTAAGAAGGATCAGAAGATGAGTTTCTTTTATTGTATGAATGCTACGAGCTTTCGGGCAAAAACCCTTCGACAGGCAAAAAATAAAACTATACTAAGAAAGATAACGATTTATATATGTTAATCTTAACAGAAGACCGTTTTTTGAGAAAAGTAAATATTAAATCTGCTGTCTGAAACCACGAGACGGCGCATGGTTTGGGCTATTGAAATAAACATGTGGGAGGTTTAAATGTAGTTTGTGTAGGCTGCGGGGATGTCAATTTTTCTATTTATGCTGTGTAGCTTGGATGAAACTATGGATTCCAGAACCAATCTCTGGTGTAGGTTGGAGATATTTTTGTAGTGAATGGTTGGGTTAGCAGTGTTAAAGGAATGGCCAGAAGATGCAATGTGTTGAAAAATAAGGGAACGGGTATCTCGGTTGGTGATGTTGCGTGTGTGTTCTGACATTCTGATGGCGATGGTTCTACCGGTCTCCCCCACATAGGTGGCAGAACACTGTTGGCACGAGACCGAGTATTGGGGCAGTCTACTCGGTCTCGTGCCAACAGTGTTCTGCCACCTATGTGGGGGAGACCGGTAGAACCATCGCCATCAGAATGTCAGAACACACACGCAACATCACCAACCGAGATACCCGTTCCCTTATTTTTCAACACATTGCATCTTCTGGCCATTCCTTTGACACTGCTAACCCAACCATTCACTACAAAAATATCTCCAACCTACACCAGAGATTGGTTCTGGAATCCATAGTTTCATCCAAGCTACACAGCATAAATAGAAAAATTGACATCCCCGCAGCCTACACAAACTACATTTAAACCTCCCACATGTTTATTTCAATAGCCCAAACCATGTGCCGTCTCGTGGTTTCAGACAGCAGATTTAATATTTACTTTTCTCAAAAAACGGTCTTCTGTTAAGATTAACATATATAAATCGTTATCTTTCTTAGTATAGTTTTATTTTTTGCCTGTCGAAGGGTTTTTGCCCGAAAGCTCGTAGCATTCATACAATAAAAGAAACTCATCTTCTGATCCTTCTTAATTGATACACCTCGTATATAATTATTTTTTTAAATCAACGATTAGATGAAATACATTTCTACAGCTGGCGCAAGCCTTCAGAAACATTTAGTTACATGCTCTGATGCTTTTTATCTTAATTCGCCAATCTGATCCGAGTAAAAATGTTCATATATATAAAGGCTTAATAAATCATATTCGATGAAAATATATTGCAATAGACAGCATATCCCCGCTAGCCACTAGAACATAACGTCCGGTTCAAGCATGTATAATATAGTTAATATTTTCACGATGCTTATATTCAGCTCTTAAATGGACTAATCTGTTCGTAGATTGGCGTTGGTCTTAAGGAGCAAGCAAACTTCGCAACTCAATCCGTTCATATTTTAGAGGACCATGTTCAAGCCATTCATTCTCATGGAGAACTCATTAATGGCGTTCACTGATGGCCCTGGTGTCAAGTTGGGTGTCGGCAGTAATAGTTAGCAGTAATGGCTCCGTTCCTGTTAAGTTATAAACTACTTTCTTTATTCATCGTTATTTTCCTTGGAAGGAGGTGATATATTCCTATATACACAACCTGACGCAATGAAGAATATCATTATCATATTTTATATTACTTGAAAACACATGGATATATTTTAAAGATAATATATATATATATTTGAAAAGGGTAAAATAAAAATGATGCACGCCCGCGAGAGCACATGCCAATAAATGCCCGTTGAAGAAAAGTATATATTTGCTCGAAAGCTTGCAAAACCAAAATTAAAAGAAACCTTTTACCTGATTTTTATTTTTCATTTACAAATAATTTCTATTTCTCACGTAATATACGTATATACCATATATATGGTATATTGTTGTTGTAGTTGAGAGGATGAGATATTCATAAAGAAAAAGCGTTTCCCTCTTTTTGAAATAAATAAAATCGTGTATTTAATTTATCACCTATTTGTAGAACGCACAATGTCTAACAATACCAGATTAAGAAAATTCAAACAAAATTCAACCTGTATACCGTGGTATCGAACTATGGTCTTAATATGTACACAGGGCGGCTTTGATTTCATAACATCCTACGGGAGAAGTTAGGAAATCTGTATGATTTGCGAAAAGTCGCTTAAGATTGTATAAGTGTAGAGCCGATCTTATTTTCGCGTTCTGCTCAAATTAATTCAAAGAATATCCCACAACAATGGCTTTGAAAAATTAGACAAAATTATAACCGTTATACTATTATCGTAAATATTGAGGCTGCCTGGCCGGCATTCATATTTCTTGAAAATGAAGATACTTCGGTCAGTGAATCTTTTTATTACCTCGACGTTTCGACAAAAAGCTTTTGTCCTCGTCAGGGGCAAACAAAAATCAAACATTCAGGAAGGCGTTAAAAATCTTTCTTTATACTATTGTTTTGATGAATATTTATGAAAAGAAGTGATGGTTTTGGTTAATGATTATTGTCCTCCCATTAAATTTTACAATGTTTTCTGGCCTAAGATCTCCTTTACCACTTCACTACTTAAAAACATTATTGGAAGTTTCGACCGATTTTAGCACTTCTCTCGTAGGATGTTATAAAATTGAAGCCACTCCTTACGTGGACCATATCCCGAAACCATGCTATGCAGGGTGGCCTTTAGTTGAATTTGCCAAAGTTGGTGTTATAGCAAATTCTATTACTCAACCTGCGCGCTAAGCACAGGAATGATAAATAAAATTCTTTCATTTTTTAAAATGTATTTTTATGTAAGGAAGAGGCGCCCTTTCGCTTCTGGTGGAAATCTATCCACCATCTGTTACCCATCTGTTGAATTGTGTGGAGATATTCTGTTCAAAACATTATTATCATATCTATAATACACATGTATTGATACGCAGCCGTTCGTTAAATAAGATGGATATAGATTCAACCTTCGTTAAAAGGAAGACTCTTTTCGTCATCTAAAGATGTTATTGAAAATGCGACTTCTGAAATAAACAAGAAAAATGGACTATGTAACCGCTTTAAAACAGCTTTTTGACCACTGGAAAATAATATGTAGATAGTGGAGGGTCCTATTTTGAAAAATAAAATGATGAATCAAATATTTTAACCATTATATATATTTATTTTAAAAAGTTTTTGTAACTTTTTGATCGTCCCTGTATTCATGTGGAAAATAAAAGAAAGGGAGATGTGTGTCCCGATTAGCGTGGTGAAGTTAGCAAAGCTGATTTACGCCATGATATTCCTTCCAACTGATGCCGCAAGCCATCTTCATCGTTAAATCATACGCGCGATATTGGAGTGTTTTTATTAAATATTCGACTCGACAAATAATACATCTTGTAAAATTTTATATATATAAATAAATATTAAAAAATATACGAAACAAAGTAAAATTTTATTACTGGCATGTGATGTGAAAAAAAGAAAGTTAAAATTATATTGCAACTTTTAAACGCTGAATTCGGAGTTATTTTACTTCTGCGTCCCGGAGAACAGCGATATAGGTTTAAAGAGGAAAAACAACAACTTTAAATCTGCGCCTAATAAATTCTCCGGCGCTGTTATGGCTCGGAGAAGTTGCGCCTGGAATATTCCGCCTGCCCAGAGATTAGAGTAAACTACTCCCCGACCGCAGCCAACTAAATTTACTTTAGTGATAGATTAGATTCCGTATCGTTTCGACAGGTAGAAGCGCATCGTTATATTAGGTGAGGAAATAGCAATTTAAAGAAAAACAATATTTGTCTGAGAAAACAGGGAATATGTATTAGAGCGACAGTCACTGTTTTATGTCATATATACCTTATAGATATACAGTTAAAGCTGTCTAAAGCGACCCAAACTCACCAAAATAGGGTGCTATAGAGAGGGGTTGCTATAGACAGGTCACTTTTAATGTAAAATGTTTACATTTTATTGTTTAAAATCGGGCGCTATAGAGAGGAAGGCGCTATTTAGAGGGAGCGCTATAGACAGGTTTAACTGTATATATATATATATAAACCCATGGATTATTGCGAAAGGCATAGAAAAAATCGTAGTTTAAAAAAAAAAGCATATAAATGTGAGTGTGCATTGTTTATCTTAAATGTTGCTCGGAACCTTACATACGGGATACATTAGTATTGTTTATTCAATACGCTGATCTGAACATTTTTACTATGTTAACAGTGTTTAGAATAGGTTTGATATGAACACTCTATCCACATGTAAATGTATTATTAAAATGGTTGACTTAACGCGCTATATACACAAACAACATTAGTAGTATTTAACTAGGAAGACAGCTTGGATAGCTATTATACTAACTTTATTTAACAATGACGTTAAATACCAAAGAATTAGTGAAATTTCCCCATATCGTGGGGCCGGAATATTTACATACAGAAGATACATTTAGTATAATTTTAAAAAGAACGTTGGCCCAAATACTTATATACCGAATATATTAGTATAATTTGAAAGATCACGGGGTTGTGATACTTATAGACACAAAATAGACACACATTTGCCAGAATACTTATATGAAAATTCGAAACTATTTAATACACGTATGATTCTTTAAAAAATAAAACAATTGCTACTGCCCTTACTGCAATGGAAAAATTAATGGGAGGGCCTGGCTCTCTCTCATCACTAAGGACAGTATAAATTGTTTTATTCTTAAAAGAATCATACGCGTCTAAAATAGTTTCGAATTTTCATAATAGATGGAGCGATAATTCATCAGAATACTCATATACCGATATCATTTATATAATTCAACAAAATAACGGGCCCGGGGGTACTTAAATTCAGATATAATCAGTATAATTAGAAAAATATCTTTGGCCCGAATACATATACACACACAACATTAACATGATTTATCAAACTATTGGGGCCGAGATACTTATATACCGACATCATTAGCATGATTTAACAAGATCGTGGGGTCGGAATACTTACACACAGACGCATTTAGTGTAATTTAAAAAGGGCTTTGGCGCAAATACTTATACACGCAACATTAGTATAATTTAAAAAATCTTATTGCCGGGATACTTATATACCGACATCATTAGCATGATTTAACAAGATCGTGGGGTCGGAATACTTACACACAGACGCATTTAGTGTAATTTAAAAAGGGCTTTGGCGCAAATACTTATACACGCAACATTAGTATAATTTTAAAAATCTTATTGCCGGGATACTTATATACCGACATCATTAGCATGATTTAACAAGATCGTGGGGTCGGAATACTTACACACAGACGCATTTAGTGTAATTTAAAAAGGGCTTTGGCGCAAATACTTATTAAATAAAAACAAACGATAGCATTGCGTCTCTTTATACATGAAATTTATTATGCTAGCTTTCGGATCTTATCGATCCTTCCACAATTCTTTTGTCTATTTGCAAATACTTATACACGCAACATTAGTATAATTTATAAAACTCTTATTGCCGGGATACTTATATACCGACATCATTAGCATGATTTAACAAGATCGTGGGGTCGGAATACTTACACACAGACGCATTTAGTGTAATTTAAAAAGGGCTTTGGCGCAAATACTTATACACGCAACATTAGTATGATTTATAAAACTCTTATGGCCGGTAACTTATATACCGACATCGTTAGCATGATTTAACAAGATCGTGGGATCGAAATACTTACACCCAGGAGCATTTAGTATAATTTAAAAAGGCTTTTGGCCCGAATACTTATGTACCGACATAATTAGTATCTAATATCCACACCACCAAGATTACATCTTTAAGAGCATATCATATAAGCAGAATCAACAGATAAGAGTTGTAGTGATCTGGTTGATCAATTTGGATAAGCCAAGCCTCCCCCACACACACACACACACACAAATCATTTTCAGTTCACTAATTATATAAAAATCGCCCTGTATTAAAAAAGAAAAACGATGAATAATTCCATCCACAACAAACAAATTACGCTAGGTATTGCTTACCTAACAACTAAAATACATACATATAAAAAATAGCAAAAAAAGGGAAATTCTGTAAAATATATTTTCTATATTTTTCCTCAAATACTTCTTCGTTAATTTTCCAGGAAACATCTAGGGTCAGTTTTTGACTCTGAGGTACAGCTTACACCATTATAATAAGGGTCAACAGCCTTAAACGCATATGTGGTTGACTGTCCTTTATTGATCCAGAAAGGGTATTATTTTGGGCCAATACGCTGGAATAAAAAGAATCAACGATTGGGTGATATTTATACCAATAGAAAGCGTAAGATTCATCAGTAACTTTTAGATATACAATCAGGACATGCTTTTTCTTTATATGTTTAAATACTTATTCTGAAAATGGAGTCTTCACTAGCTTCAACCAATATTTCTTAGATCTATTTGACGTTTTCTAAAAAAATATGCAAAATTATATATTGTTCCGCTGTTCTATTAACAAAATTGGGCGAAATATTTTAAACGAGTATTTTTATATTCATCTTCAGGTCGAAAAAACAGCATATTGAGTAGTAATAAATTCAATGAAATCTAAAAGAGAAGAGATAATAAAAAGTTATGTTCAAAACAGTGAGGCAAAATAATGTATTTTCCGGATTTTAAACCAAATTAAAAGAATTTCGATCCCCGTCGTATATTATTGAAAGTTTCTTTGTTGCGTGTGTATGAAAAGGTCTCATTTATTTTATCTGAAGTCATAAAGCTTCGCTTTTTTATTGTTTCTAATTATTTATGACTGCGGGGCGATAAAATATGAATACATTTGATCACTTCTTTACATTTATTTTTGTTTGCTTCATACATGGAGTAACTGTTATTTTCAACGTTATTATCAAAGTCAATCGGCGTGTAAAGGTTACATAAAACTTGAGAAGATATACACTAATTAATATATTAAGGTATGAATATTTTATTTCTTTCTAACCTCGAAATTTACTAAAAAAGCGCAAAGTGTTTTATTTCTATTCAAAAATTAGGCTGACACATTGGCTTACACCCTTAGGCTCGGAGCATACACCCGCGCAAGAATGTGCACAAACTTGCACGTGTGCTGATACTCAACGCCCGTAAGCTTGCACGCGCATAAAAATGTAAACACTTGTGCAAGAACACATACTAACGCGCGCACGCATTTAATAATATTTTTAAAATTAGTTATTATATTTTATTTGAGATTTAGGGGGTTGATGGAAGGGTGATCTAAACCGTCGGTTTTCGACCGCTACAACCCGCGATTAAAATCCCGCATTGAACACTTTTTCTAATAAATAATACTCCAATGGCCCCCGATTCTTGAAAAAGTCCAACGCCACCAGCGAGTGCAAGTGCAAACGTGGCCTTGGCACATTTTAAAGTACAAAATTCGAACTGCTTTCCACATGTGGAGACTTGTGGTGCATTTACAGTAAAAGCAGTCGCCAACTTTCTACCCACTATGGTTATCATGGCCTGTACCACGTGTACTAGGGATAATAAAAAGGTTACCCAAATATAAGCATAATTCATGCTGTCCTTACAGTAATGAGAAATATTGGGAGGGCCCCCGACTTTCTCATCTCTGATAAATCCTCCGAGCGGTTTGATCAGTTTAGTCCTCTATTAGACTCCTCTAGTTTTGTATTGACTTGTTTAGAATACATATTAGTAAAGGTATTCCAACGAGACTAGGTGAAAAAACTTTGGAGACAGCAGGAATATATGCATTGAGCATTGCTTCACATATTCTCATGCCCAGCAATGGCCGCAGCTTGCAGAAAATTGACATAGACCCAGAGCAGCAGCTTTACACACCCAAGATAATGGACATTGCTGCTGCTGTGATATAGATGCATGGAGACATCTGAGACTCTTCATTGGACACGACAACAACAACCAAATTGCTTTTCTGCAAACAATTCACAAATAGGCTTGTTTGGTATCAAATATATTTAACGCACCTGTATAGGTAAGAATGTGAACAATCAGAGAATTAATGACGAGATTCACGGCTAATTGGTCAGGCTCTTCCTATAGTTTTCTTGTTGACGAAGGAACAAGAAAATATTATTTAGGTTTTAAAAACTGATAGAATATTCGAATTATTCACCACACATGTGTATTTGTGTAGATTATTAGAATTCGTTTGTGAATAAAACTCTGGGGAAGAGATATGATCTATAATAAAGAGGCTTTACATTTTCACTATAAATGACAACTCATTCAAATCATTGCACAAATTGAACCATATATTTTGCCATCTGGGATAACAACGCATTCTGTCATTGTTACAGGCTGGACAGTGGTCGGATATAAAATAGAAACCAGAGGGAGAAAGAGCTAAGTGTTGAGTTTATGGTTGCATAAAAAGACATTGTTAAATATTAATAATTGCTTCACTTTCATTATTTAAGTGTGCGCTTGTGAAGTGGGCTGGAATTGGCGCCGCGCCACGCAGCCTCCTCCGCCCGGCCATAAATCATCCCCACGTTATAGCAACAACCCCGGGTTAGAGCTCTCTGTTGTGTTTAATTTTAAACATTTCTCTCTCGCTCCTTGCTAAATTTGATTTAATCCCACTCTCGGGTCAGCGTGGCCTACTAAAAAGGTTTGCTCTTCTTATAAAAATGTTATTGTCAACTCTCTGTCATCTTTTTTTTTAACATATTGCTGCATTATACTAAAAATATTACATTACACAATAATGTAAATCTAATACATATATGCTTATATTGCTAGAATTGTAATTTTGGTATCTGGACTATATATTTTAATTGCTACATACCACATGGTGATTAATGTTTTAATTCGGTTATCTCTTGTGTATATATATAATATAAATCAATGCTTGTTCTTTCAAATAAATATAAAATCACGCGAATCGCGCGCTTCTTTCGCGAGCTACAGCGTTGAAAAATCGTTATTTTAAAAATAGGACATCCTCTGTATATTTGATTGCTACATAACCCACCAATTTGAATATAATACATTTCGTCGTGTCGAGCGGGACATTGAAATACCGTTGAGTGGCAGATTGAATGGATGGCGACGAGGAAAGCGACGAAGGCAAGGACGGTTAGTCCAGCAGGTCGGACGTCAGTAACGCTTCCTGACCCTTTGTCAATTTCGCAAAATAATCAAAGGAACAACTCTATCTACGGGGAGGAAACGAAAGAGATGAAAAATAACATCAGCCGAGCAAAGGAAATCTATTTCCTAAAACGAACGTCTGGACATATAACTGTTATAAGAGATATTTGTGTTTGCTGGAGTGATGAAATCACATCTTACCATCATGCCTGGAGACAGTCTCGTTTCTCCTCCGTTTATTGGTTTCTTATACTACAATCTTTATTTACTCTGATAAAAATAAAAAAAGCGAATTAGTATTTACAGTGATTATTGTACACATATAATTTTGAAGATATCGGTGTATAGATAAATTCAGTTTTAATTGTGAAAGGGGTATCTTCCATACATCGCGCGTCCATATCTCTCTCCATAATTTCTATATTGCACAAACATTTATTAAGAAAAAGGCATCCCCTGATCCTGCAACTAAAAATTGCTAATGGATTGTGCAATTTGCGGGAATAAATATCAACTAATCGTTGATTTCTTAATTATTCAAAAATTAGCCAAATAGCCATTATTGCTTAATCAAGAAAATTTAACCACGTATGCCTTTCGGGCTGTTGGCCCTCATTAGATTTCTTGATTAATCAAAAATGGGTATTGGTCAATTCTTGAATAATTAAAATCAACGATTAGTTTTTATTTATTCCGACAGATGGCGCAATGCATTATGTTCATCACCCCAGTGGAAAACTTTTCTATGGTGGAAGGAATAAGCCACAGCACCATTTTTAGCATATTAAGACAAAATTCCAACCTGTACAGCATGGTTTCGGGCTATGGAACTTATCAGTACATAGGGGGAGCTTTAATTTCATAACATCCTACGAGAGGAGTTTTAAAATCGGTCGAATTTACCAAAAGTGGCACCTCTCCTTTTAATAATGCATAAGAACAAAGCATTATGTTAACACCACAATTAAAAAAAACTTTACGGTGGTAATAAGGAATGAGACACAACACCGGTGTTTTGGAAAATTCCGACAAGAAGCCATTTAACACCTTTTTGGTAATTCCTATCGATTTCATCACTCCTCTTGTAGGGTGTTATTAAATTGAAGCCGCCCCTGTACTGATTCCGGTCACTGTCCGAAACCATAGCACACAGGTTCGCTTTTTGCCTGAATTTGCCAAACCTGGTGTTGTAGCTCATTTCTTATTACCACCGTAAAGTTTTAATGGGGTGATAAACATAATGAACAGTGTTCTAATATATAATTAAAGTCTGAGAGGCCCTCCTTTGGTACATATTATATATGTGTATGTAATGTTCCAATATGTGTGTATATTTCTCTTTATTTATTGCTAAACAATGCAAATTACTATGTTGTATCAAATATCTCTTTCAGATTTAGTGTTTGAATCCCGTTATACCTGCTAAAAAGTAGAGTAGAACCTCCAAGAGAGGACACCTCTCTTCAAAGGACAGTTTCCATCACTAAAATTGTCATTTTTACTATTTAGCAACTTTCCGGTAAGTGGACACCTCTCTCTAAAGGACACTTTGTCTCTGCAACTAGGTGTCTTTTACAGAGAGGTTCTACTGTACAACCTTCTTAAGTTTTGTCCATTAGTGTATATTTTACTTCAGGCAAAAAGAGAGCCAGTTCACAAATATATCTGCTATTATACAGTATAATATAAGAATAAAGAAATAACCTGGAAATTGTTTGAAAAAAAAGAATAAATAATATTAAGGTAAAGGGTTTCTTTTAGTTTTGATTTTCGCAAGCTATCGAGCAAAATTCGGGCATATACTTATATATACAATATCAAGATGAACTTTGTACAATAATAATTATTGCCGTACAAAGTTCATCTTGATATTGTCTATAGAAGTATATGCCCGTTGAAGAGCAGAAATTTGCTCGAAAGCTTGCGAAAATTAAAAGAAACCCTTTACCTTAATATTATTTATTCTTTCTTTTTCGAAAGAAGTATGTGTTTAATATAAAATACTTATGATAGTTTAGTGTGCTAAACAGGCCATACGGGAGTTCTATTGGATAGTGTTCCTAGAAACTTTGTTCTTCTGGAACAAGAAGGGCGATCAGCCGCGCCAAAATATTGGAAGATTTTAATAAAGAATCTTGTATTGATCCCCAGATGATTGTTTCATAATTAATGTATCTCATATGGATTCTGCATTTTGCGCATAATTAGATATGTATATATATAATATACACGGCTATTTAATGTCAGAACATTGTAATTTCTATATAAATATATCTCATTTCACTTAAAATTAGCTCAAAACTAATAGATTCATTATGTAACCTCTTTTTAATAATCTTATAGGATCCCTAATAGATAAATGAAAGAAACACAAAAGTGTTATAATTTTAAATATACACTGCGTGACATTGAAATTGGAACACCAAGAAATAGTGGCCAGAAAGTGATGAAACTCGGCAGACAGAGAGAGACAGGGACGAATAATTAGTGATCTTTATTTCAAAATGATAGTCATAATACAGAGCGAGAACGGCGTCGGCTTAGTAGCAAGTAGGACCACCGCGGACGGCGATGCACGCAGCAACACGTCTAGGTAGAGAGTCAATCAGAGTACGGATGGCGTCCTGAGGGTTGGCTCTCCATTCCCTCTCAACCATTTGCCACAGTTCGTCTTCTGAACGCGGCTGTGGCAAGGCATGCAAACGGCGTCCAATGATGTCCCAGACGTGCTCGATTGGTGAGAGATCAGGAGAGTACGGTGGCCAGGGAAGCATCTGTACATCTTGCAGAGCTTGTTGGCTAATGCGAGCCGTGTGCGGTCGGTCGTTATTCTGCTGATAAAGGGCATTGGGTACGCCCTGAAGGTAGGGGAGTGTCACCGGTCGCAGCACATCATCAACGTATCGTTGGGCCGTCATAGTGCCCTGAATACGAAGTAAAGGTGACCTGGAATCATACGCGATTGCGCCCCAAACCATGATTCCACGTTGTCGCACGGTGGGGCGTTCCACAATTGCTGCCGGATTGGACCTTTCTTCACGTCGACGCCACACGCGTACACGGCGACTATCACTGGACAAGCAGAAACGCGACTCATCTGAGAACACGACCCTGTGCCATTCCGTCATCCACGTCGATCTAGCCCGGCACCATTCCAAACGTAGGCGCCTATTCGGTGGGGTCAATGGCAGTCTTCTTAGCGGACGGCATGAGTGCAAGCCATTAGCAACCAATCGACGGGAAATGGTTCTGGTCGAGATGGAATGATCTAGGGTGTCTTGCACATGTTGCAGGATGGCGGTACAAGTGGCTTGTGGGGCCGCCACTGCTTTCGAAGGATACCTTGATCCACACGTGCTGACGTCACTCTGGTTGCACCGACATTCCTGTGATTTGCCACATTTCCTTGTTCCAACCATCTTCTCCACAGTCGGTGCACCGTGGACGCACCAAGGTGTGCATCAGCTGCGATTTGACGTATGGACCAACCTGCCCTTTTCAGTCCGATCACCATGCCCCTCGTAAAAGCGTCTGTCTGCTTGAACTGCCTCCGTTTACGATGACCTGGCATTCTCTGTTATTACACGTGTCTTTTGACACAAGAACAAAATTTCTACAATGATTTTCCTTGAAGAAATAACGACACGAATACTGTCCTTTCTGCAAGTTCCTTCCCTTATATCTTACTCCATGTGCGCACGAGAGCTGCGCATTTTACATCATTTGCATAACTCGGTTAGGCGCGTCTACCCTGAAATTTGCATAATTTTCTGGCCACTATTTCTTGGTGTTCCATTTTCAATGTCACGCAGTGTATTTATCAGCGTTAATTGCTTTATTTTACTCTATTAAATAAATATTCCTGCACTCACACACAATATACAAACTTTGATAGGGCTTGGAGTATAGTAAATGATGGACCTTACTAGTAATATAGCTCATGTTAATCTATCAGACCGCTACAACTATTTTTGGCTATTCTCTTTGCTTTTATGATCTTCAGTGACAGTAGTGACTCTCATGAGAAGCCGCCTAAAAATAACAGTGGCCTCTTACCAAAGACTTATGTTATATCAGATCAAGTCGTGAGGAGTATTTCTGCAAAAACAGAGTCTGTAATGAGAGACAATCTTAATAAGAGATCAGGTTTAACTATGTTTTATATAAGCGATTTCTCGTTAATATTTTACTTTATGAGGGAATTGCGTGAAATAGATAATGCAGAAATAATGATAACTGGGAAATATTAAACAGAAATCTTTTCGTAATAATTAAGACTCCCACATGGAGTTTAATATTTTTAAACTTATAAATGTGAATAAAATAATCTTTGATCATTCAAAAAAAATGAATAACGCTAGTTCTTCAGCAAAGTTACTTATAAGTTATGGGACCATTTCTTTCAATAAAAAGAGTTGAACAGATCTAAAATACGGCACTATTATATTATGGTGTACATTGTGAGATCAGATAGAAAGATGAGGGTGCCTTATTTAGAAATAATTTGTATTTTGAGTGTATAAATGATTTTAGCCATAAGCCTGCAAGGTGCGTGTGTGGCGGTAGGAATTGTTCACTAAATGCTCATATCAACCAGACATCAAGATGAAGGCAGAAAATTAATCTCGAATACGGCATTACTTATCGGCCGATCCCTCTTCCAACACTGTATCAGTTATTCCGCGACATCGGGGCTTCATCTAGTGACAGGTCCTGCGAGCCTCGAGTTAGCAGGTTTATTTCCCGGCATTGTAGCGGCGTAAGAACACTATCCACTAGATTCACCATCAAGGTGTATAAAAATAAGGTATGTCGAATAAAAAGGTGCATCAATTAAACGAATGACCCGGATTTGTCCGATTAGTACCCCAGTGAATGCATTATTTTATTGAATTTATAAAAATAGGCGCCTTTTTTGCACATGAATACTATCGTGACATTTTTGTGGTATAATAAATGGCTATTGATAATTTACGGGAGATTTTGCGAGTCGTGACGAAAGGGTTTTTATAGTACCACAGTGCAAGGGTGTCTGAAGTGGCAAGGTACAAGATTTAAAAGACCAATTGGATCAAAATGGGGATAGAGACTAAGATCCAGTTGGGAAAAACGGCAATATCTGGTCCAGAAAGTATGGACGCGCCAACCAACCTAACCACTGTATTTCCACCCAATAAGAAGTGACCTGTCCTTCCAAGAAGATCTATTTATTCCTGAGAGTGTGGCTAACCAGTAATATGGTGAGCCGATCAAAGAGGATCCACTCCCTCTCAAACTAAACCTGGAAGAAAACTGTTTAAATAGCTGTTTTTGTCTCTATAAGCTTGTATAGAAGCGATTTACTTTTCGAAACTTCAATGGACATTTATTGTCAACTGATATTTAATCGCTAGGTCTTCAAACCTTAACAATCATTAAAAACCAAATAGTTGTAAACCTTTCTTCAAATGTAAAAACTGTCATTTATATTGGATATTTGTAAAGAATTGATTGAGTAGCTTAGGAGTTTAGGGCGTACCAGACGGACAGACTAGTTTGACTTCTACATAGATAGAGAAGGGCGGAAGTTGGCAAATTTCGTAAACTCGTTTCCACCATCTATCCATCGAGAAGTGTTAGAAATCAGTAAAGAGACCAACATAATGTCCAAATCCCTCGCCCTTACAATGTCATCTACATCAACAAAGTCGACGAATATGCAAATATATATTTCCGTTTTTATACGACTAGGAAGATTTAATTTATGGCGTCTTCAATTGAAAAGGGTATCAATCATTTTTTGTTATCATTTCAAAAATCATTAAAGATTCGGCTGATTCTTCTTTAATTTCTTTTTTCCGCTTTTCAAAAGAAAATTTCAATTTGTGGAGAATAATTTTTTTTGCAATTTTTAGTTCTCTCTCAGCCTCCCTCCATCTTTAGCTCGGAAGCAAACGTCAATAGCTCGGCCGAGGCTAAGGATGGCGTCCCAGTCGGCGTCTGCTTTCCCTCTTATATACACACCGCTAAATAAAATATTGTTCAACATTCATATAGGCTCTTCATATCTAGTCAAAGAGTATGTTGCATTTCATTATTTTAAGCATAAGCGGGGTTTTTCCATTATATATATAATATAATTATATATATATTTTTTAAATAGAGCAAATATAATTTATTCAGCCAACTTATATATTGTTAAAATAAATTATATTTTGATCCAATATATGCCTTTTTAATTAAATATTTATATATATTAAAATCAAAAAGGGTATATCCTGGCCACGTTTACATGATCTTTTTATTTTTTATTTTTATATTTTTTCCCACACACATATTAAGCAGTATAAATATATATATTCAATTAATTTACTGTATAATTCTGCGTATTTATTCAAGAATATGATAAATATTCCTGATGAAATGTGTGAAGAAGTAAAGAGAGAGGAATTCTTCGAAACTTTGTTAAAAATAAAGATTTTCTTCTTGCCGAGCTGTCAATTTATTAGTTAATATGATTGTCAACCAGAGAGGCAACCTCCATCTTTAATAAAGTTTGCATAACTGCGCATTTTTAGGAATATGATTCCAGCTTCATTATAACAATATTTTTTTCATTTAATTTAGAAAAATAGAAATATAACTTTTTTACTTCAGGTCCAGCTACAAATCCAGGCAGTTGGCGTTTTTTTACGCCCCAGGGGCCTGGGTTATCCTTATTTCTCTCTAGCTATAAAAAAACCTTCAATAGGAAACACCTTTCTGTAGCTAGACATGTGTAGATCCCTCTGAAAAATTATATTCCCAGGCTGAAAATCAAATTTAATCAAGATTGGAAAAATAATTTCAAGCACTGCTGGTTCGATGGAAAAACCAACTCACAATTTAACAGATTAGACTTCACCATACTTTCCCGTCTTAGAACAGGCCATCTACGTCCAATGATTTTCACAAGTGGATCCAAAACCTTTCTGGATTGCCCCAAATGTCAGGATTCTCCAGCGAGCCCAGAACACATCATGCAATGCATCGGGCATTGTCGAACATACATCTACACCGACTCAGCTGTGGTCATTGAGGCGATAAAGAGGCATGGCCTTAAGGATCTGGTCTAGACTTGATGTCCAGACCTGGGACAAGAGAAAATAAATTACTCCCAAAAATTATTTCGCGTTATGTGTTCTAACTTTGATATCAGCGTTGAAGAATATATATATAAATGGATGCCTATGAAATCTGAACTTAGTACAAAAAATGAAAGAGAGATAAAATATTAAAATATTCATTTTATATTCTTTTGAATCCATTGTGATATAGCTTTTTCATTTTCTCTAAGTAAATAAACCAAGCTCTAAGTTTTTGGCCTCCGTGTGGGTTAATTTGAATTGAATCCTTATATAAACCTTTCAAATCCGGATTTATTTTCCACAAATACATACAAAGAATTAAATTAGAAATATACATATGAGGTGTTATGTTTTAACTTTCTATACAAATATATTTTTCTTAAATTTATCTTAATCGTATTATATAAGACATGATTTTATATAACTTGCTATTGTAACCTTATGTCTAATCTGAATTTAATATTTAAAATCTGTAAATAACAATTTATTATATTTTTATACACATAAATTTCCCTAGAATATTAAAAATATATACATAAAGGTCGCCTCTCTGGGCAAAATAGACGCTAAAAATAAACGCCATCAATTAAATTTCTCCCCAAACTAACTGACTCAGGTCAGTGCCAAAGCCACGACACCAGCTTTGGAAAAAAGAGGCGTCCACCTAGATACCATGGGTTCGGGCTAAAGGCCTTCGTCAGTATAGGGCGGACTTTATTTAATGAGATCCAGAAGGGATTAAATGAAATCTTCACAATCTGCCAAAAAGAGTGTTTAGCTGGTAGAGTGGCTAGGCAAAATCTATAGGCAAAATATAGATAGAGATTTTGAGGAAATCTGATTCCGCTAGTTTTCGGTGACGGTCAATATAGATGGCGCTTAGTTATAACATCTGAGGCGAGCTATATATATATCTTCAATCTTCCATTATATTCACATGTAATCGTTAACATTTTAAAAAATCTGTATGTGTGCTCCAGTTGGTGAGCCATTATACGCTTTTCAGCGACGGCCTCTGGTGCAATCTGGCCGAGCCCTGCCCTAAGCCGCTGCGGCAAGAGACGACGATGGTGCGCAACGCCCGGAACCAGGTGGAGGGCTGGAGATCGCAGAGTCAGCCGCACACCCCCAACAAGACACATCGTTTCTTCAGCACTCTCACTCACAGCCGCGGTCTGTTCTCCAAGCTGGTCGCGACGATGAGTCCTCAACCCAAACTTCGCCCTTCTTTAAGTGACGAAAGCCTTGACCGTAGTTTCGAGCTTCCCTTTCGTCGTACACTGCCTCTATCAACTCCACCCATAAACCGTAAATCCACTGATTCTTCCAGAAGAAAAATGCAGAAGACTTCTAGTTTTGATATAATTCCTGCCTTTTTGTCATTCTTTCTTGCTGGAGATTCTGAAGACAAATCGCGGAAGCACAGGGAAAATGGAAGTCACGGCTCGGACACGGTGCCGAGATCCACTCCCGTGCCGGCCCCGCGCTTGTCCCTCTCCCGGCGCCAGGTCGTCTATGCCAACCACGACTCCAACACCAGCAGGTCCTACAGTCTCGGGGAGTCTTCCCAAGCCCACTACAGCACGCCTCCCTTCATTCGTAGCGTCTCCTCTCCCTCGGTCAGGCCCGCCCCTCGCCCCCGTTTCCTCCCTACAGCTCTCAGGGACAGCTTCGTTCCCCCAGTGCCAAGGCCCCGCACCAAATTGCCTATTCCTTCGATAGCAAGCACATCGCCAACTCTCACCGAAGTGTCAGAGGTAGGTAGTCGCGAGGTGCGTGCACACAATGACAAATTATAAAAAAACGCGAAATAATTTTTTACAGTGACTATAAACACTTTTTTCCAATAGTTTAAGGAAATAATTACTTGTTTCAATATCAAGGCGTAAGTATCAGACTTTCCGGAAATCTTGATATTTCACCATCACATTTTTCAATGTTATATCTAAATTTTTCTCTCAACTTTAATTTTAAAAACACAATATTTCTAAACCAGAATAAACTTGAAAATTATGTAATTTCATATTAACCGTTTTATATCTGAAAATTAAAAAGTTTTGCGAAATTTAGCCGAGATTAAAAATCGCTGAATCATCACTATTTTTTTTAGCAAGTCACTAATGTTGGTCGTGAAATATAACATCTCTCTATCGATCATTTTAATGCCTTTTTTACTCTGGCTTAATTTAGAATGTCTTTTTATGAGAGAATTTAAAAAAAGTAAAAGGTACGAATCATATTTATTTATTTATGCTTATGAGGTGATACAGCAGCGTATTTACAATTAGAGAGGAGTTTAGAATAATGCAATTTAGAATTTTTTCAAATACGTTTTTACATTTTGCTTTTATTTAAAAGTGGAAAATGATACGATTGAAAAATGTATTTATTGTTGAAAATTTAATAGCATCTAGAAAATTGTGAGTAGAAATATTCTCCTAAAAATACACTAATTAATTTACTGTAGCTTCACTTTACAAAATAAGCAGCTATGATGAATACCGCTGAGCCAACACTACAATGGCAAACCTACAAAAATCTAGAACTTGATAACATGGCTTAGGATTTAACCTTTATAAGCGCAGTAGAAAAAAATGCTTTCACGCGATTTTACGGGGGCACTCAATAAAAATTCCAAATTCCCTCTAGCTATCTTAGATGCAAATATGACAGATACATTTCTAGGATGGACCTCAATTATATGTAAGGCTTAAACGCGAGAAAACTGAGAGGAAGCGTTTTTTTATTCAGTAAACAATCATTTAAAGCTTTCGGACATGACTGTCTTCGGATACGTAAATAAAACTCCTTTACTTGGAACTCATTTCTTTCATGAAATATAAAGTTCCAAATTATTATAATTGAATAAAAATTAAAATATTTGCAAAGTTTATTTAATTCAAAAATGGAAGGCAAGCATTCACACGGTCGCGCTTTATCAGACCACTGGCTCCGCAAAAGCGTGGAACACACATACAATAGCATTTCTTTCTATCTCTACATACCTGAATGGACATGTACGAAAGCATGTAATGAGAATTTTTACAAAATAAAAGAAACGCGTTTCTTCTCGCGTTCAGTGTTCAAGAATAATTCAACCGAGGGCACACAGCCCCCATAAACTCCAGCACAGAAGATAAAATAGCGAAATTTTAGGAAAATTTATTGCTTGAGTCGTAAAGATTTTGCCTATTTATAAAGCTAATATTTCATTTTTAATAAAGCTCGTTTGAAGATATTTTATACAATACCACTCATTTTTTATCACATATTTTAATAAACATTTCCATTGAGTGATTTAAAAAAAATCCCCCATTGTGAGTAAATAATTGACGTTATGAAGTGGAGTGAGAATGTTGCCTAGGGATGAAGCTGAGTGAGTGGTTGCCCAGCCGGAGTCGCCCCAAGTGGCGAGCGATGAGGTCTACAGCGAGATCGACCCCAACTTCGTGGTGATGGGCGAGGCGAAGTGCCTGCTGGACTGCGAGGAGGGCCCGCCGGACATCCCCACCCCCACGGGCTGCGGCGAGCTGTATGCCACCCTCACAGGAAGCCCGCCTTCTGTGCCTCTCGAGTTCTTATCCTCCGTCCTGGACGCCTCTCCACCTCAGCTCATCGACACCCTCGGTAGGACGATTCCTCTCGCTACAATGCTGAGGCATTTCTTTTCTTAATGTGAAGCTTTACCATAGGGAATAGAACGCCATGATCGTCAATGCTGCTGCTTTATTGGATATAAGGAAAAAATCCCCACTACTACGATGTGTAGCATCGAAAATAATAATTAAAAATATTCATATTAAAAATATTAATTTTTAGCCATACTCTCTTGTTTAACTCATAGACAACTTAATTAGGATTTTCGATGTATCTCTGTGATATAGTGTTCAATTTAAAGGGTCAAAATATTTTAACAGAATTATTTTAATAATATGTGTATATATATATGTATATAAAAATTGAAAAGGTAGATTCTCCCATTATAATACTCGCTTAAACTAAGCGCCATCTATTGACAGTCTCCGTAAACTAGCGGACTCAGATCGGAGACAAAGCCACAAAACCAGTTTTGGCAAACTGAGAAGTGTCCACCTGGAGACGATGATTTCGAGCCAATGGCCCTCGTCAGTCCAAGGCGGACCTTATTTCATGGGATCCACAAGGGATCAAATGGAATCTTAACAATCTGCAAAGAGATGTTTAACTAGTAGAGTGGCTAGGACAAATAAATCTATAGCCAAAATATAGATACAAATATCGAAAAAAACAAAGTATGCTAGTTTGCAGGACGGTCAATAGATGACGCTCAGTTTTAGCGTCTCTTTTGAAAGGCGACCTTTATTTTTATAGGTCAAATTTGTCTTGGAAACTTTTCCATCTATATAAATATTGTCTATTTAGTAGTATAAGTTATCATAGCGTTTAACAACGTTCTTCACAAGTAAATATATCATCTCAATCACCGGAGACTTAAAACAAATATTATTGTTACACATGAACCCCTTCGCCCTTACCCACTCTCTCTAATTTTGTGCTGAGCCAAATTATTTCAAAGCAAGTTCGATGAATAGATTTTACTTCCTCGAATAAACTGTCAACTGACCTTTGAACAAGAACAATTATGAGATTAGCAGTAGGGAAAATGCCAAAACATCAGCGAATACTCTCGATTCTAGGTCAGCGTTGGCTTGGTGCTTTGTTATTTAAGCAAAACTAACGATAACAAGTTTTCATTTAGGATTTGTGAAAACTATCCCCAGTGACCTTTATTTTTATGTGAATGAGATTGGTGAGATTGGGTCCATAAATCATAATAAGAACATCAATCAAAATTGGATAGACGCAAATTCAGTACTAAGCTTTTATAAATAAAATATAATCTTGTTTACTTTGTAGAAATCTCGTTATGGAATCGCCGTCGTTCCGACAGCACGAAAATAATGATTGATTATTGTGATGAGACTTCGGTCAGGTTTTTCAGCCAGTAATCACTGAAGAACATAGACACCTGCAGGTTTCTTAAGTTCTATCGTTTTCTCTATCCTCCCCAGTTTGGAAAATCTCACACAAGATTAAGACCGCATGCTTTCTTTAAACCTAACAAGGAGATAACAAAAACTTACAGAAGCGTGAAATTAATTAGATAATCGATTACACTTAGTTAACTATCAAAATTGTTCCTTTTTTATTGCTTAACTGCAACCATTTTATATAAAAGAACTTCCTAATTTAATTTATAAAAGTAATTTTGAATGTATGTTCTTTTTTAAACCGCGTTTCTAAAATTAAGTCCATGTATAAAAGTTGAGACGCGAGTCTTCTTTCGAAACATATAAAATGTATCAGAAATGTGGCTTCAAACGTAAATTAGAAAGAATACTTCTCAAGAAATACTCAGCAGTGCCATATCGGAGGTTTCTAATTGACCTTCTTTTTCTCCTGGCTCCATCCTAAAAGAGATTCAATTAATCTGCACGTTTTCAGCATAAATTAATATTATAAAATAAATGAAGCTTCCAGGGTCAAGTTTCTTGTACAACTTTTATTTTCAAGCTTTCGGATTTGTCAGTCCTTCAACAGTATTATCACTTTAACAATTTAATATTAAATACAATTTTTATATACACGTTTTTATATACATATTTTAAATACCTATTATATACTGAGAGAAAAATATACTACATTATTTCTGTTTGAAAATCAAAATATTTTGAAATATACGTGCGTGGTGGATGGATGATGCGTGCTGGTTGAATGCTATCTCGAGACTTCAAATTAATTAATTAATATCCCTATCCACATGTGTTTAAAAATCGCATTTTATATTAAAATCCAAGTTTCGAATTTAAATTTGACGAATCACTTATATATCAGCGCAATGGGAGAAAGGTAATCAAAATCTATTAACAAATTTTGAAACTAGATTGCTTAAAAAATCAGCAACGACTGACTATTGTAAAAATGTTGAAGGTAAGTTCGAGTAATGAAGTTACTCGTCGCGTCTCGAAAATTAAAAAAGAGAGAGATGCTAATTAATGATTTAATTCTTACCTCTTTTTAACTGGGTTCTCTTTGCTTAATTTTCTAACAATTGCGGTCATTTGTGCGACCTTAGTTTTAATTAGTCCATTCTATGGTGTTCTCAGATCTTGCTGGCAATATTTTTATGTGGTGATGACTAGAATTCTTAGTTCTATAACTCCCCATTTAGCCGTGATTCACATAAAACCGTTACGATTTGAACTTACTGGTTACGAAATTACCTTATTGAATTAATTCAGAAAGGGGTATTGCAAGAAAAGGGAGAAACTTTACAATTATTACAATATATGCAATACATATATACGTATAAATACATATATACAATATAATAAAAAATGAATATTATTGGGTGTGTGCATATCTGTATATGATTATATGTGACATCGAGAAATAAAAATAATAAAAAAACAACATTCGTGGAATAGAATTTCGGAATTTATTTCTTCTTTAAACAAATTTCATTTAAAGGTCGAATTTATTATTCATATTGATTCTAGACTTTTTATTCATTGTATTATAAAGGTCTGACGCATGCGCTCTCCTTATCCTGTAATGGTGCATCTTAGCGGCTTTAGAAAATAGATTGATTTTATTACACACATACCGACATATATTTAGGTTTGATAATTATTGAAGTTTTCCGTCGCATATACGAGATGGGCGCTAATGTTTTAAAATATTATATGTAAATCGTCACAACTCTAAAATGTTGAATACATCGATGGTTTCTATCAATTTGGGTTAAATAAATATTTAGTAAAATGTTAGGATTATTATATTTTATATCACAGACAATTCACCAATTGTATTCAAAGTATTTTGAAGCATTGGCGCGCCATCTGTTATCAAAATTCGAAACTATTATACACGCGTATGATTCTTTTTAAAAATAAACAATTTCTACTGCCCTTACTGCAATGGAAAAAGTATATAAACTCGGATGTTTGCCACGCTCCAGTTTAATCTAGCACGGGCCATCACAAAGACTTTGTAATGTTAACCAGATTTCCCACTCAGCACATAGAAGGAGGTTTTCCGCCATCTCCCGCGGGTTTATATCGTAATTAAGGTAAGACCTAGAAATAAACCTGTGGCCAACTCCACTTGGTTTCTCCCCTCACTTTACATCTCAGCTTTCGTCTGATTACTTCTCTCCCTTTTGCTGGAATTTGATGACACAGAAGTTTTCGCATTTGGTTTTCAGGTAGATTGTTGCTAAATATATGAAGTTATTATTTGGAGGAGACATAAAGTGAATCTGTGAATATTTTCCTTTTTTTTCACATAGAAACAACATAGGCATGCAAATTGTTTCTGAATAACGATAATGACCGCGTCCTTGGCACCTTTGAAATCTGGTCTGTCCTCGCGCCAACATTCAAAGTTGTGTGTTATCACAGTAGGGTGTATCTGATAATATAATAGATAATAACAATACCAATAATATGTTATAACACCTTGAAAAAGGTTGGAGTTCGGCCAACTGAAAATTGGTAAAATAAATTATCGTTTGATCCAATATATGCCTTTTTAATTAAATAACAATACTCTAATAATACTTTGTAGAAATATAATGCCCATAATCGATGTCTGGGAAATTAAATATATATTATTATTTTAATTAATTAAAAACAATGTTATAATTTAATTGAAAGAATTAACCCTAGAATTATGATGCAGCAATATTTAATGGGTCAAAATGGAGAAAAATGAATGTAGAAATGGAATACGTGTAAGTGTGACACCCAGAAAATGAATAAATGAGAATTTTAGTGGGTTTTCTTGTTAACAATAATTGAGGAGTCATGTAAAAAATATTTTTACCACGGATTACTATTTTTACTTTTTAAATAGCGTTTTAATTTCTTAAACTATATTTTCCTATAAAATAACAAATAATAGATACGTATATAAAAAAATTGCTGTTCTCGTTTTATTTAATAATATTATCTTCAGAACTTATTGGAAAATTATAACTATAATTATATTAAATGCAATTATAGCTTATACAATTACTATAACCCTAATATATGAAAAATACATTTATGAAATATTTTGAAATAAAAATTAGAATCACACACGATCCTTTTGATTCAAATATTTATAATTACTTAATGTGGATCTGAACCTATTTTTATAAATCTTGTATTTCAACCGTCTGATTAATGTATGTACCAGGCGGAAAAAAATACTATCTACCCAGAAGCAAATTAAACTCACATATTGTGAGTTTAATCGATTCAATTTCATTTCTTCTTTTTTATATTAAGGCAACGCGCGGCGGGTAAGTTATTATATATACAGTTACGAGCGTCATGCGTTCTTAATCAATTCTTCAGTTTTCATCTCTGTCACCGTTTTATTTTTTTTTTTGGAATGGCGCTCTCCTATTGGTTGGCTACGATCACGCCACCTTTGTCCCCCCCCCCCTTACTCGCTTTTTCGTTTTTGTAACTATTGTGTTGGAGCGGGTCGCTCCTTAAATAAATGCATATATTAGTTAATAACTAAATGGAATCCTCTCTTTCTTTTTCCCAGTAAGAGACGCCTACGGAAGCCAACAGTACATAGACAGATATAGCACATAGGCTATAGTTATTAACTAATATATGCATTTATTTAAGGCGCCAATTTATAATTGTAACAAATAGTATTTGAATCAAAACATTCAATCGGGTAAAACACGGGCGTTGCCCGGGTCATTCGGCTAGTGGGTATATAAGGATGACAAGTCCGTCGATGTAGACAAGTTGACCTGGTCTGACAGATCAGTGTTTTGCAGCCGAATATTTTTCGAATACGAAGAAGGTGATGGTCGAATTTATCAAAACTAAACAATAACTATCCATTAAAAGTGACACAAGAAATTAAATAAATTCACTTTATATATTATTTTTTATTTTATCTATTTAATATACATATTATATATAGTTAAACCTCTCTATAGCGCCTTCCTCTCTACGATGCGATTTACATTAAAAGTGACCTGTCTATAGCACCCCTCTCTATAGAACCCTATTTTGGTGAGTCCCAAGAGGGGGCGCTATAGACAGGTTTAACTGTATATTATATATAATATTATTATATAAATGAGAATATGGTTAATAACAATGCCAATTAAAACCATATTTCATGTAAATTTATCCAGATCTTCTGAATGCCCTCTATATTCTATTCTACATCCACATATATATTTTGCATATATAATCATTCAACATATATATATATAGAATTTATAATCAAATGTAGATTCATATCATAATTTCATTTAGAGCCCAATTCATAAATATGCATATTATGCATATATATAACCCAATATACCCCAATTACATAGCCCAAATTTACATACAGCTATTCTAAATATGTTTATATACAGAGATGTGTGTCATTAATTTCTTTATATATAATTTTCGTTGTGTTATAGTTGTTTAGATTTATAATTTTTTTGCCATTTATTGTTAAAATTTTGAACAAATAAATTTACTGGCAATGTGTTTCTTTCAAATAATATCATCAAATATTATCTCTACCGACCTTACTGCAATGATATGAGTTATTGAATGAGAGGGCTTGGCTCATCAGTAGTGAACCTTCTTAGCGGTTTCGCCAAACCCGCTCTACTATTGTATTGGATTGGTTTGGGATATACCCTGTATTTTCTATGGAAGGCAGCTTAGGAGTGTTTAGTGAACTATGGACATAAGCTTATAGGTCTGTAGAGGTACATACATATAATTTCAAGGTATTGCATCGAGAAAAGTTCTTCCACAAATATGATTTCATAACAAATGTTGTTTAGGTTTTAAAATATTATAAATAACAAGATTTGATTTTCCATTTGATAAGGCTGTTATCCATATTAACATTTTCTGTTCAAGTTGAACAACATATATCAAATAACAAGCCATAACGTGAATTTGTCATCTATATATATAAAATTGAATGTCTGTCTGTCTGTTTGTTTGTTTGTTTGTTTGTACTCTATAGATTCAAAAACCATACATCCAATCGCCGTGAAATTTTGGGATATTATTAGGTATATCACCGGGAAGGTTTTTGAAAAATAATTTCATGAATATCTTGAATATCCTTAGAGTTATTTGCAGATTTGTAGATTTAACTCGCAAGCAGCGCCCCCATTGTGACGATGATAACAAGTTTTCTTATCACTAAGTTTGTTATCTTAAATATTATTTATCAAAAATAAGATTATCTCAGGATGACACGGCAATTTATTTGCGACAAGAATAATGATACAATTCCAAGACGAAGATACTATTCCTTTAACTTCCAATTACCGAGGGAACCAATTAATATTGATTTTATTCAACTTATCGAGTATTTCTCAAGGGACCGGGAAAAAATGCTCACTAGATAAAACTATGATTTTCTAATGTAGAAAATTAGGAAAGACAAAATTCAGGATGACAAGGCACACAGGGACCTGGAAAAAATGTTCACTTTATCGAGAGATTCAAATTTACGAGTTTCAAATTATCAAAATATATATTTTTTATTTTTTAATAAGTTTTTAGAGAATTGTTTTAACAAATGTTCGCTCGACAAACCTTTACTCGGGTAAAACCCCGGGCGAAGCCGAGTACGTTTTATAAGTTTAAAGAGAATTGTTTTAACAAATGTTCGTTAGACAAACATTCACTCGGGTAAAACCCGGGCGAAGCCGGGCACATCCGCTAGTCTATATATATATAAAAATGAATGTATGTGTGTGTGTCTGTTTGTTTGTTTGTCCGTTATGCCTGACCAAACCACTCATTGGATCGCCATGAAACTTTGGGAAGTTATTTAGTATAGTACTGGGAAGGTTTCTAGCAAATAAAATTTTTGAAATAACTTTTCGCCTAGAAATAATCAAGATAAATATTCTAATTTATCTGTTATAATTCAACAATCTGCTCTAAATATTATCATGATGATACGATGATTTTGTAATGTAGAAAATTAGGAAAGACAAAATTCAGGATGACAAGGCAATTTATTTGAGACAAGAATAATGATACAATTCAAAGGCAAGATACTATTCCTTTAACTTCCTATTACCGAGGGAACCAATTAATAATGATTTTATTCAACTTATCGAGTATTTTTCAAGGGACCGGGAAAAAATGTTCACTTTATCGAGAGATTCGTTAGACAAACCTTTACTCGGGTAAAACCCGGGCGAAGCCGGGTACGTCCGCTAGTTTTTAAAATAAAGCAGTTCACACACACACACAAAATACAAATATTTTATTTTTAAAACATACATTTTATTTTCATTCATTGATTGTTCTATATTTTTTTACCATAGATTTGGATTATAGCACTTTTGAATATTGTTGTAAATATGTACACGGTAGTTAAACCTATCTAATTTCTAATCCACTAATATAGGATTCATTATATAAATTCTATATTACTGTGAAAAATATTTAATATGTAAGTCTTTTCAAATAATTGAAAATGAAAACTACTTGATAAGTAAATAACTATCTTTTCTTTTTCACGACTGCACCTCCATTTTTTCATCATTCCAACATCAAAACATTATAAGCTTAACATATTGTTAATTCACCATATAAAAAGAGAATATATTGGGTGAAAAATTAACATTGGTTTTTAACAATTTTTCAATTCCAAGCACGCTAATCTTAATGAAATTACAAATAGTACAACATCATATTTTAAATTTCAATATCAAATGCTATCTATAAAAAAAATGTAATTATTATTTTGAAAAAATATATTATTTATGATTGTTATTTAGCAACTTTTCTATTACAAGCACGCTAACCTTAATACAATAACAAATAGTATTACATCATATTTACAATTATAATATCAAATGCTATTTTTCGAAAAAATTGTAATTATAATTTTGAAAATTTATTATTTATAATATATTACCAAATATTGTCTCTACAGACATTACTGCAATGATAAAATGTATTAAATGAAAGGGTTCATCAGGTTCAGTGGGTTCGCCCCTGATGAAAAAAACCCTTTGATTTATTAATATTATGATTGCAGTTAGTTCTATAGAGATAATAATATATAACAATACAGATATTGTTAAAATAAGTTTTACAAAAATATCATATTTTCATACAAGTTTTGTAAAAAAATATTATATGCCATTATGGGCTTACTACCTTGATAAATGTTACGTGCTTCCAAACGAAATAATGATTAATAAATAAATTTTCATCCAATCTATGCCTCCATATATAACATAAAGTTCTGGAGAATGATATTCATGTACATAAAGTTCCACCTCTCCCTTTAGGTACAGGTGTCTCTTTAGGTATATGAATGTCATCCTTCCGCAACTTTATCTTGTATTATAATCTAAAATTCAGCCCTTGCCACTTTACCAGCTTATACATCTTTTTGGTAAATTCGAACTATTTCGTAGCCCTCTCGGAGGATGTTATCAAATCGAAAATGTCCCTGTATTGATGAGGGCTAGCCCGATGCCATGGTATACAGGTTGGTCTTTTGGCTTAATTTGTCAAAGCTGGTGTTGTGGCTTATTCCTTATTACCACTAGTAAAGTTGAACTCCGCCTTTGCCGGTCCCAAGCCCGAATGAAAAAGGAGGAGGCGGAGCAGTAACAAGCTCGCTAAAAAACCTGGGCTCAGCTGGCCCGGCTGATAGTACTCTGTAAGGGCTCCTAATCCAGGGATACAGGATGAACAGAGTTCGTACTCCATGTTAAGAGCGGCTGCACATGGCGTCTGTACCTCATGTCAGAGGCGGCCATTTCTTTAGGAGCTAAGTCGGACTGCCACTGAGTATCGCTCCCAGTCTTAATGACAAAGGTAGACGCATTCTACTTCACCCAGTCATGATGGTTGTCAAGTCTCAAGCTCTACGAACTTGATACCCTAATATGATTTAGTGGAGATAAGAAAGAAGAAGACTAGTAAAGTTTTTTTTACTAGGATGTAAAACATAATGCCTCGTTCTTATGCATAATTAAAGAGAGAGATGCCTCTATAGTTATATATTATTGTAATTAATCAATATATTTTATCTTGTGTGTGTGTGTCGAATTGATTTTAATTCCGCGAGTGTATCTATAACGTCTATATGTCACGGAATGAACCAGACTTAAGAGCGACACGATCAACTCCACTCAGCAAACCAACCTTGCATAAACAAGTGAATAAATAAGTAAATTATATCCACTGGTGTATAATCTATTTCCTCTTATTTAATTTGTAAAGAAACTAATTCAGAGTGAAAGCATCCGGAGAACTTTTCTCAAATTCTTGAGGGAATAAAACTCAAATTCCCCAATGAATTATTTCGAGAACTTTCTTTCGTTTCTCGAGGATTTAGTTGGAATAAGCGGGCACTTTGTTGCGCTTGGCAGGATTTAATTTCCAGCAAGACACCGAGATGTAAATTAGCAAGCGTCAATGCCTAAGGCTGAGAGAAAAAAACAATTCTATTAAAATAGAGGAATCGATTTTTTTTATTATATCATCCGTTTTATTTTTATTTTCCATTTTAACCATTCTGTCACTAAGGTTCAATCACTGCCAACTCCCCAGGGGAAAACTGCTAGAACATTTATTTTAGTATATTTTCCCAATATAAAGATTTGTTTTAAAAATTTGGTGACTAGAGAAACTGTAAAAAGGGGGCGTCAGAGTATTTCTTATATATAGATCATTTTATTATTCATAGTAAAATAACATGCAATATATATATATATATTAATAGTAATAATTATTTTTTGGAAAATAGGGAAAAGTAAAAAATTAAGAAATACAGATTCTGAATTTAACTTTGAGTCAGAACAGCAAGCTAATTATGTATCGAATAACACCGTTAAGAGAATTTCAAAATTGATAAAATTTGTTATTTAGTTTAAACATGTGAGGTTTGTTTTATATAATATATAAAAAACAAACCTAACACGTTTAAACTAAATAACAAATTTTATAAATTTTGAAATTCTCTTAACGGTACTATGTATATATTATTTCCATTATTTTTCATTAAATTATTAAAAAAGAAAATTATATATAGAGAGAAGCATGCTGAGATAAAAATTGTCTGCCAAATTGGGGTTGCTAGGTTGAAAAATGGCCGTTAAAGACAGGGGTGGTCGATAAAATGTGTTTTACTTTTTAAATAAAATTTCAACTTTCTCTAGTTTTATCTATTGATTCACAAATGAATATGTTATTCTCAGTTTTAAATAGAGAGTGTAAGTGTGAAAGAGCGTTGTTCGATGCATTTACTTATATGTACTCTTAATATAAAATTAGTATTTTATAGTAAACAAATTTAGAGTAATTTATAATACATTCCCATCCCTGGACACTTTTATTTTTCCGTTCATCATTACTCTTCACAATTCCTCCTTTCATACTTCATCTTTAAGGTTAAAAATAATCGTTATTTCTTCTTAAAATAAATTTCGATTATTCGTTCTAAAGAAACACATGCGGGATAATTTTCAAATGTCGTTATACAAATTTAGAGTATTAATGCTTTTTCAATCTTGAAAAAATCGCATGTCTATATTGTTTATACATTACGCTATTTCTATACATTTTATTTTGCTTTAATGCAAATACCTTTTTGAAAGAGAGTGAATATGTTTAATATTATTAATATATTATATGTGTACAATTATACTCGCAAAAGGTTTCTTCATTCTTTCTGAAACTCACTTTTTTTTCTCGAGCTCTTCAGATATTTCCCTGTTGAAGATCTCGTGGTTCGAACGCTTACCAGTTTCAGAAATAATACATTTTTATAATATACTAGCGGATGTACCCGGCTTCGCCCAGGTTTTTCTCGAGGGAATGTTTGTAGTCTAGTAATAAGAAAATATACTACACCTAAAAACTATCAGAGAAAAGAGAAACCACGGAAGGTGAACAGAAAAATGCTTACAATGGATGTTATGTTTACGATATCAAGTTAAATAAAAACAAAGATAAAATTTGCATATGTTGGTCACTATAAATTTGTATATTTGTTAGGCGAAATTAGAAACATGATAAAACAATTGGGTATTTAAAAACAAATGTAGAAATAAAAGTTGAAGTATAATAAACAATGTTAAAGATTAGTTTTAATTATTAATCAAGATTGTGTGTGAATATGTGAGAAAGATGTAATATCGTTGTTGTTTTCTTGGCCGACTGTTTTACATATGGTGTTATCTTAAAATTGCTTGTGTTGAATATTTTTTAGATTGAGATTATTAGCTAGTATGTAAAAAAATTAACTCTGTTGAAATTTAATTTTGTATTTATATATAAATAAAATTAACTCTGTTGATTTTTTGTATTTAATCGATAACAGCGAAGTTACGCATGTTAATGTTAGGAAATATAGTTTAATGTTAAGCAAAACCTGCTCCATCTCGTTTTACATAAATGTTGAAAATTTGGTTGAAATTGATGCATTGTAACGAAAGTTTTTAGTGATGTCCACTTATGAAATTTCCATTTTATTAATATAGATTTCACATAAATTAACAAATTTAAATACTTTTATTGCACAATTTTCGTATCACTTTAAAATGTAAATATGTTTTATAAGAAAACGTTGGTTAATCCATGTACATAAAAAGGATTCAAGTCATTTTTCTTATACATTACCAAAAAAATCTTAGCATGTCTTTTCACAAGAGTTCGTATTCTTAACAGTATGCAACAAAGAAACTTTAAGAATTTTCATTATCAAAAGTCCACCTTGTGTTTATTTCACATGTATACGATACTATTCTCTGAATGAAGGGGACAACTTCAAGCTATTTGCGGTTGGAATATCGCAAAAATGAAATTGATCTTTCAACCTCATTTTCTCTCCGACAGGATGAGGATAAAAAGACGTAACACTTGAGTCATCTAATTGAACATTCGTCTCACACCAGTTGCTTGATTTCCTATCATTTGAAGTTAATTTTAATTCGGCACACAACAACCCAGTTTACGAAGCACAATCTTGCCTTATTTCGACAGAGGAATCTTAACTCGTGTTGTGAATAATCTCCTTTCAGGATGGCGCTATTATATGCATGTATAAGCACTACGTTGTTATAATTTACCATATACACTCTATGGAAACTGAACGTATTTAGAATCTTTTCTCTAATAATATACTTGACACTATTTAAAATGCGTGTATATTGTCGCGAAAAATACATATTTTTCAATTTAAATGTTGCATAAGAAATATCAAATTTGATTATATGTAGGGTAAGCACAGAAGGTTGTTATATTTCATAGAATTGAGGACAAAAACAGCGACATTTCATTGATAGTTTTGCTTGATAATTTTGCATAGTCATTGATTCAGATTAAAGGAAAGATAAATATCACATGAATCATCAGATCATTTTGTTGGAAATTATGAAGGAGAAGGAAAATGTATTTAGCTATACCATCAGGCTCCTCAATATATCTCGTTATTTGTGAATTATTTGCCGAAGTTTAATGTCGATGAAATACCTCCCCTTAGAATTCCTACAAATTTCCTAACCTGTAGTATCGTTCTGGAAGATTAAATTGAAGAACCAATTGGAAGCTTCCTCCATTGATGAGCCAGGCCTTACCAATATTCTATTATTTCTACAAGGAAAGTAGGAAATAGTTTTACGAAAAGAATAACAATATTTCTTCAAACCAAATCTTACATACAGAGATGGTACAGGCTGATGTTTATATTTAATTGATATCAAAACTCCTTATTATAGATAAAAATGGACATAATAGTTAGAAATCTATATAATAATCTTTGTGATTATTATTATAATATTACTTTATTTATTTATTTTTACTCAATTTATTATAATTTTATTATTATATATTTTTATTTCCAAGATCATAGTCTTTGACGAGTTTAATATTTGTTTTTGACTCGCGCTTTAGATGTTGTACTAAATTCGAAAAATCACGTGAGAACGCCCTTGCAAACCTCAGAACAATTTTCAACGCCTTGCCAAATGTTTATTTTTATTTACTTCTCCTGACGAAGACAAAAGATTTTTGTCGAAATGTTGAGAAAATAAAAAACTCCAACTGGCCGAAGTGTCTATTATTTTAAAATATAAATATGAATGCCGGCCAGGCAGCCTCTATCTTTACGATCCTTATTATAGAGTTGTTTTGTGGAAGAGCAACGTTCGATGAATCTATTTGTGTATATACTCCTCAAAGGCCAATATTCACAAAATACCTTGAATGCCTTCAAAGATATTTTCTCATCATAACAATGATAGAAATATTATTGTTAAAAGAGCTGCAACATTTTTGTATTCTTAGATACAAGTAAAGAATTCTTGCGAAGGTGTTGCGTGCAGGTTTGCTGAAGTTGTAATGTGCGCAGTGTCCGTAGAGCCGCCGGGGGACACCACATCGTACCATTCCCTCAGGAAGAGCGGCCGGCGGGCCCCCCTCAACCTCGACGCCAAGCAGCTGATGCTCAAGAAAGTTCTCGGTATGCTTCTATCTTTGCTAGAACATTCGCCTGTTCAACGTAAGGACATGGAACGGCAACCATTAAATGGTTTTGAAGTTTTACCTTAGAAGAGATAAATGATAAAGTATATCGTCACCTATAGAAAAAATGAGGAAAGGCGAAGGTAAGAAGGATAAGGCAATTTATTTTGACTCAAACTATTTAAACATTATATACATAAAAGAATAGCGTAGAATCAATGAGAAAAATGTGCTATTTAGCAAAATATTGAGTTAGTAATCTGTTTGTGTTTTTTAAAATAACAAATATTTGCTTCTGCACGCTTTGAATTCTGAATTTTTCATAGATCACAATTTTTTTTTATAATCCCTAGTACACGTGGTACAGGCCTAGATAATCATGGTAGGCAGAAGTTGGCGACTGCTTTTTACTGTTAAAATCAGTTTGACCTTTGCACTTACAAATTACCAGAGCCCCGTTTGATTACTTGCACTCGCTAGTGAAGTTGGAATTTTGCGAGAATCGGGGACCATTGGAGCATTTTTTTAATTAGAAAAAAAGTGCCCAATGCGGGATTCGATCCAGGGTCGTAGCGGTCGAAAACCAACGGTTTGGACTACCTATCCACCGACCCCCACGATCACAATAAAATAACATATAATATTTCTGTTTATCTAGTTTTAGATAACAATTTCATGGTGGTGTATGGAAAAAAAAACTTCTAAATTGCTTTAAATTTTCTTCATATGTTTTCTTCCACAGATTAGCCAACTATCAGCCAAATTGCTTCAGCCATTTGGACGCCAAGTAGGAACCAACGTACTTTATATCATTACATAAGATTCTAAAATGCTCTAGCGATAATGGACTATCTTGGAGTGAAAGAGAAACCATAATGTTTGCGTATGATTCGTGATTTTTATAGAAAGCGAATAAATACGTTTTGGATAGAAAACGATTTTAAAAATTATGCCCTTTTTTCAAATTTATAACAGACTATACTTTTTGAAAATTTTAAACTAAATTATTAAATTATATATTTAATAATGAAAAATTAATAATATTATTTATAATATAAATAATAATTAAATGCTGTTTCTGCGGACTTTACTACAATTTGTTGGGAGATCCTAGCTCATTAGTATTGAATATAAATATCATATATCCAACCTCTGAGAGGGTTCACTATTGAGAGTGCTCTATGGTCGGTTTAAGCGTTTTTTAAACCGTTACGAAATTTATCGATGATAAATATTTAAATTTTAGTAGAACGATAGCGATTTACAAAGATTTAAATAATGATTTTGAACATTAAAATTGATAAGAAAATATTTATGGTATATGTGAAAAGAGTGATAACGGTTCTATAGCATTACTTCCTATCAGGATATTTTGTACAAAGTCGTTAAGAAGAAATATCCTTAAATCCATTGTTGAAGGCTAGACGTGGAGTTCCCTAACATCAAGAACTGTGATTCCAGAAAACTTTGTGTTCGTTGACAGAAAGGGAATATCTTCCGTACTGCATGGCATGGCATTTACAGTAGTTGAGGACAATGGACGACCTCTTATTTCTCTCCAATCACTGTTCAGGAGCAACACATTACCCATTTGGCCGTTTAAATATAGAGCCAGTGCTAACTCTAGGGATTTATAGCTTCAAAGACTTATCGACAGATCTCTAGTTGAGTAGAAGATTGAAGATCGCTATGATTCGTAACCTGGCTGTTCTGAAAAATCCACGCCATATTAAAAATAGGTACAGCGACAAGTTTCTTTCATTTATTTTAGATATAAATCCCGAAACGTTTTTATCTACGTTTTTTTTTTTAAAGCAGATTTATATTAATAAACAGAATACATAGCGCCTTCTGTGTGTTGAGAATATAATTATTCAGCGCTATTTTATTTCTTTCAATCATATCGGTATAAATTATTCTTGGTGATGAGGTTTAACGAAAGTACAGGGTGATCCAAAAGTCCCGCACTATTTTAAAAATTAATAACTCCGCGAATATTTGCGCTAGAGCAATGCGGTAAACACCATTGTATTCAGAATGCAATGGGATTTTTTATGGCAAATAATGAAAAATTCGAAATTGATTTTAGTTACAATTTTATTCGCCAGATGGCGCTCTACCAGAATCAGAGATTCAGCGGCCAGATTGTTTGATAAATTGAAAAATATAACTGATCGACACGTATTTTCCCTTTTTGAATACCAGGAAAGAACCCTAATAATATCAAATAACAAATTAATAAAACACCACTTCGCCAAAAGTATGAAGAATTGGTTAACGATTTTCAAATACAATCAGAGATATGTAAAATAGGTAAATGCAAATTAAAACATGTAGCAAAAATATGTATATTTTATATGGGGTTTTGTGAAATAGATTGAATGTTTGAAAAACACTGCTGATATCAATACACGAATTTTTGAAATGTTAATATAGTACCAAGAATTATGATGGCACTATTAATAGGATTTCTTGCTATAAGAAATGTGTAGTTTCTTGACTGATTGGCGACCCTTGACTATTTAACTGGATATTTGTCATGATCCAACAAATGAAATATAGAGGGGAGTGACAAAATATATTTGTCGTACTTTATTCCAAATATCCTATGGGCTTGTCAAATGTTATCATTGTTTATTATACTGTACACAATTTTAAAAAATGTGTCCCCTTAAATAAAAATAATTTTTAAATCGACCTTCTGCGTTGAAAAACGTGGTAGTAAAATCATTTCGTATTATTGTTTTTTGCACAGAATTTCTAAAGTTATTGGTGTACAGAAAATATTCCTTATGCTATTTCTTCTAATGAGCGAAAAGCGAAAAACTAAACATAAGGGGAAAAATTGTGTGCACCAGTGTTATTCGAGAAGTTATAACACTCTGGTTTGCACGAAATAATATGTGAGCAAATGACAAACAAAATATTACTGTTCACAAAAAATAGAGTCAAGATGTGAGGACAGCATTTATTATCCACATATCCCAACACAAAGAGCTGCAAAATATTGGTAGATAATATAATACATGGCGGTTTATCTAACACATGAGGTAACTGCTTTCTCTCTTGTATTAGGTCACAATCCTTGCTCAATGTGGCACCCTTCATTCTCAATCACCGCCTGGAGACGATAAATGAAAGAATGGACAGCATTAAATAACATATCTGTTGAAATTGATAAAACGTGCCATCTGATAGAAGCCTTCAACATGGCCAATGTGGTAGGCCAGCATTGATAAACACACGATTTAATGTACCCCCATAGACAAAAATCGCAAGGCGTCAAGTCTGGTGATCTTGGAGGCCACTGGTATATAAAGTGGCGACTTATCATACGATTTTCGCCGAACGTATCCTTCAGCAATTGTTTGGCACCTCGGGAGATATGAGGAGGTCTTCCATCTTTCATGAATGTCATTTCGCTTAGTGCTTTTGCCCTGCACAATATGGGAATGCCCTTTTCTCTCAAAAGTTGAACATAACGTTCACCAGTTACAAAAACGGGGTTAAAAGTTCTTCCATTGATTTTCAAAGAAAAATGGCCCAATAATAAAAGAAGTGAACCCACACAAAACTAACTCTAGGCTGGTAAAGTGGCATTTCTGTAAAAATCCTAGGGTTTTCTGTTGCCCAAATGCGGCTGTTTTGAATGTTAAATTCTCCGTTTAGAGAAAAGTGAGCATCATCTGTCCACAGAACATTCGACAGCCAGTTTTCATCAATATCAATTTGCCGTAAACCCATGCAGCGAATTCTTGACGCATCTCAAAATCGCCAACTTTCAGCTCGTGAAATCTTGAATTTTGTATGGGTACACACAATAGAGACATTAAGTAAAGCGTCTTCGGATATCACAATCATACTCGGCGAATTTAATGCCAAAAGTTCAATTTGGGGATCACCTGTCCAGGATAACAAAAGTCAGCAGGTTGAGGACATGCTAACCGACCTCGACCTTACACCGTTAAATAACGGAGAGAACACCTACCTATCTAAGTCCACAGGCACAGAATCCGCAATAGACATCACAGCGATAAATTACAACATCGCACCCACAACACAATGGAAAATCCTGAGAGGTTCAATCAGTGACCACAGACCAATTTTAACAACCCTAAACTTCAAAATTGAGAATGTCCATTAGAATAAAAGAACATGGAACTTTAGGAAAGCCGACTTGAAAAAAATTCACAGAAAAGGTTGAAGAACTGTGCAACGAAAATTTGAATTACAGAACGTTTGACAAAAACTTGGAAAAATTCTCTTCGAACATTTCAAAAGCTGCAAAAGCATCGATACCTAGAGGTAGACGTAAAGACCTGTGGATACCTCACTGGAAGAACCACAACATCGAGGCAATGATTTCAGAGAGAGACAATATCAATGAACTTCTTAAAAAAATAAAACAGAAGAAAACAGAAAGGAATTCATTGAAATTAGTCACAAAATAGAACAAGAAATTTGGATATGCGAACAAGAAAAATGGCAGAATTCTGCGAAAAAATGGATCCAAGAAAGGACAGGCAACTCTGGAATATGATTAGAGTGTTAGAGAACAATCAAAACCAACACCAATCCTCCAATAGTCTAACCGATATGAATAGAACAGCGAGAACGAGAACAAACAGATGGCTGACATAATTGCTGAATATCTTTCAAGCACTTCCATACTCAACTATACGAATGAAGACAGGACTCTAAAAATAATATAAACCAGTTAGTTAAACAAGCAAGAAACTTCCATCAACAAGATATTTTCTCGAGAGGCTTCACACTGAATGAGCTAAACTTATCAATAAAAAAATCCAAGAGGTCACCAAGAGATAATCTAATCTTTGGTCAAATGATTAAACACTTTGAAGACAAGGCTAATAATCAACTCCTACGAATGCTGAACATTTCATGGCAAACTGGTAAACTACCAAAGAATTGGAAGATATCAATTATAGTGCCAATACTGAAGCCAAACAAAGATGCCAAGGAATACAAGAACTATCGGCCAATTGCTCTCACCAGCAAACTTTGTAAAGTACCAGAACGAATTATCCACTCTAGGCTCATAGTCTGGCTCACTAACAATAATAAAATAAACCTCTACCAAACTGCCCATAGATCCCAGCACTGTACGACTGATCAACTGTTCTACTTCTGTCAATCAATAATAGAATCTTTCCAGGAAAAACCGCCAAAGAAGACCACGGCTATATTCCTTGATATGACCTCAGCTTTTGATCGAGTGTGGAGGGAGAAATTACGTGAAAAGCTGCACAACATCGGAGTAAGAGGAAAACCTTAATCTGGATTGCAGACTTCTTAAGGGGAAGAAGGTTAAAGGTTCGGGTCAATGGAGAATTTTCCAAGGAAGGAAGAACATAGGCTGGTGTAACTCAGGGATCTGTGCTCAGTCCTCTACTCTATCTGCTATATATTAACGACATCCATCCTTACCTCACTGAAGACACAAAGGTTGCCTGTTATGCAGATGGTATAGCCATATGGCACACAAGTATCAGCATAGAAAAATCGTAAAAAATACTGAACACATTAATGAGAGGCCTGGAAAAGTGGGCAATGGAACTCCAAATGACCATAAACCCAATAAAACCAAACCTATGCGTCTTCTCCACTCACAGGGAAAAAGGTATAAATATAACCACAAAATAAGCATAAACAAACAAATATTTGATAAAATTAGAAATCCATAATACCTAGGTGTGATACTGCAGTCCTGGATCTTTCAAGTTGGTCTCGAGGACCACGCCATCACCATCTCCTAAGCGGCGAAGTACGCGATCTACGTATTCATCGTAGATCGCAAAATGCGTGGTGTCGCTGGAGACCCACTGGCGATTCTCCACCAAATTCTGCAGCGCTGGCAGAGGCGCCATATTCATTGTACATAGTGTATATAATGCATATTATATTTTTTTAATAGTGCAGACTGTGCATGTATTGACAAGATGTGTCAACAAAATTATTTTATAATTATTATTGATGAGGAATTGGAATTTTCAGAACACATAATTAGCACCTCAAATAGAGCTATCAGAAAACTAAACATTCTGAGAAGGTTATGTGGAACAAATTGGGGAGCAAAACCCAGAATTCTCAGAACAAGATATACCACCTTAATAAGGCCGATAATGGAATATGCAACACCGGTCTGGGCTCCCTCAAGCTCATCACTAAAAGTAAGACTAGACAGTGTTCAAGCAAAAGCGGCCAAAATAATCACTGGTGCTGTTTCATCCATCAACAATGAGAAAATTCAGAGAGAATGTGTTCTAGACCTACTCGCTCGAAAGCAGAAGACAAAATAAAAACAACTTGGATCGGCACTTCGGAAACGAGGAACCAGAGGACGAGATCTCTCTGACCACTTGTGGTTTGGGGGATCCGCCCTTTTCTGAGAATGAGGTGAAACTGACGGCTTTCAAGTTCGGGAAAAGGAAATCTCCTGGTCCCGCAGGGATCGATAACACGGCCGTGAAAGCCCTGGTAAGGATGCACCCATCGCTTCTTTCCAGGTTATTCAATAGGTGCCTGGACACTGGTGCATTTCCTGAGGCATGGAAGGTTGCCCGAGTAGTGCTTCTCGAAAAGTCTGGTAGAAAGGGTAATTCTCCTATTGATTATCGTCCGCTTTCTTTACTAGTGTGTCTAGGTATGGTCCTGGATAGCCTACTAGCTCAGCGACTGAAGCATTGGCTTGAGAGTAATGAACTCCTTTCCTCTTTCCAACATGGTTTTAGGGAAGGGAAGTCCACAACCACAGCTCTGAACGAGGTGTTAGAGGGGGTTGAGATGGGCTTAAATAAGGGTGCTTGGGTTCTTTTCGTGGCCCTGGACATGGATGGCGGGTTCAACTCCATGAGCTGGAACAAGCTGATGAGAAATTTGATGGACATGGGTTGTCCTGATAATTTGTGCAGCTTGGTTCGTGACTTCCTGAGGGATAGACGGATTAGCCTCAGTTTTGGTGGGCGGAAGTTGGAAAGAAACTGTGCTAGGGGTTGCCCCCAGGGCTCTTGCTGCGGAACTATTCTGTGGAATATCCTGGTAAACACCGTTTTCCAGGAGGAGCTCCCTGAGGGAGCCAGGCTGGTTCTCTATGCTGACGACCAGTTCCTCATCATTGAGGCTGCTTCGAGAGCGAAGGCTGAGAAGTGTGTTGGAACTTCTCTCCAAATTCTCTCGATCTGGGCCCATGACTCTGGCCTTAAGTTCAATGTCTCCAAAACTAAAGCCCTCAGCTTTAAGCCTAGGGACATGAGAACTAAAAGGAAAGGGATCAAATGGGAACACAAGCCGGCTATCCGGATGGAAGGACAGAGGGTAGCGTTGGTCAATAGGATGACCATTCTGGGGGTGGTCATTGATGACAAGATGGGTTGGCAATACCAGGTGGAGGAGATGGTGGCGAGAGGCAGGGAGGCGTTGTGCAGGCCTGTCCTGGTTGGCTCTCAACAGGGGGGGAGGGAGAAGGAGGGTACTATTTTTAGGAACCTCTGCCTCTCCTGTGTCGAGCCAATCTTGCTATATGCTTCCGGGGCTTGGTGGCGCCGAAACAGGGATCAGAAGGTGGCAACAACTCTAGAGAGAGTGCAGAGGACAGCGGCACTCAGAATCACAGGGGGATATCGCACTACCAGCAGTGAGGCCTTTTTGGTCCTCGCTGGGATTATTCCCCTGGGATTGAAACTAGAGGAGGAGACCATCAGACATCAGAGAACAGGGAAGATGCCCTGGGACTTGAAGCGGGGGCCCTGGAATCGAAGAGGGATCCAAGAAAGCCTCCGCAGTGGTTGCCAAAGTGGAATTGGAGTCCTGGAGGGCCGACAGGGATTAGCACGGAGGTTTTCACTGATTGTAGTAAGTCTGGAACCAATACTGGAGCTGGGGGTAGTGATATTCACTAATGGAGAGCTGATCTTCCAAGAAAGTTTAACACTCAGAGTGGACGAATTAGTCTTTTCAGCCGAGCTGGTTGCGATCAGGGTAGCCCTCAGAGTGTGTGCCGAGAAGAACTTCAGCCCGGACTGCCTCTATTCAGATTGTATGTCGGCCCTCGTCGCCATCAATCTGGAGAAAGGGCAACTCGCGCATCAAATAATCCAGGAGCTGGAGATGATGACGCGGGCTCCGGAGCTCCCTTGGTTTAGGAGACATAGCCTCATCGAAGGTAATGAGTTCGCAGACAGGATCGCTAAGGCAGGATGCTTTAGAGGTAGATCACTGAGGACCCCAGTGACCAAGAAAGAAGTTTATAGGAGGATCAGGGGGCACGTCCAGGACTTATGGTTGGACAGATGGAGGAACAGTGTGAAGGGAAGAGAGGTATTCAATGGGGGTAACAACACCCAAGTACCTCTGTAAGGCAATGTCCCACAAACTCATTAGGGTAGTTCGAGACATGGGCTCTTCCCCAAGTCTCCACAGATTTAAAATAAAGATAAACCCTGATTGCGTCTATGGAGAAAGGGATGTGAATGCACGCCACTACGTCTTGGATTGTCCAAGGGTAGTGGGTGTGCAGGAAGAGAGAAGGAGGGCGAGGGGCGCGATCGAGAGTAAGCTGCTGAGAAATCACAGCAAGCTTCTTGAGAAAGCCCACGACGTGGAAGCTGAGCTTTTCCTCAGCTGTGAGTGAACAGAGTCGACCGGGGGCTGCCTCCCCGCGGTCCCTGCTGGACACAGTAGATAGTTTCCTATTTTGCTATGATTAAAGGCCACCGGTATAGAAATCCTTCCAGACATGTTGTCTGGGAGGTGGTGTTTCCAGGTACAATGTCCAAGCACTAGCTTGGATACCGTTACTTGGGTTATGAGTTGAACAGAATAGCAGCGAAGGGCATGCTTCGCAAGCCGGATTGTGGACCTAAAGGTCTGGGTGGCCATCTGCTTCTAGGGTATACCAACTGTGCTTAGGTGGGATCCTCCAGTTCTTGTTTATTTTGGCTACTGTTTCTATTTCTTTAAAAGTAAGTTTATTTTTCTGTAGCAAGGGTTCTTTTGTGCCTTTTTTCGCTAGCGCATCAGCAGCTTCATTGCCTTCAATGCTAACATGTAAGGGTATCCATTGAAGGTGAATTTTTGAGGTATTGAGAGTTTTTGGAGATAACCAATTATGTTCCTGCTTACTTTGTCTCTAAGATCCCCTGTGTGACTCAAGTGTTGTATGGCACTTCTACTATCAGTAAGAATCCATATATCGTGATGTTTAATGTTTCTGATGGATTTTAAGACTTCATAGATGGCTATAAGTTCTGATCTGAAGACTGAGCAAAATTCTGGGTTTCTTCTGTTTATTTTCTCAATGCCATTTGTGGTTTTTATGAGACAGCCACTGCCAGTGTGTCCCAACTCGTCTCTGCTACCATCGGTATAGATAGTTATTGCATTTTTAGGAATTTTATTAATTATTTCTAATGATAATTATTTTAAGTATTCTGGATTTTGGTATTGTCTGTTGGTGGGTTCATTTAAAGTGGCATTATAAATAACATTTTGTTAATGGTTCGCATGGAGATATTTTTTCAGCTAAATAATTCTTTTTCACTTTATATTTTAAAAATCCATTTCTTTTGGCCAGGTGGAGAGGGCCTTCTTTTTTGAATCTTATATTGGGTTCCCAATTAAGTATGAATTTGAAAGTTCTGTGTTTGTTCTCATAACTCTTGATTTTGTTTATATATTTTGGCAGATTGTAGCTTATTCTATCCTTCAAGGGCATAATGTCTGCCTCGTAAAGTACAATATTATTAGGGCAGGTCTTTCGAAGACCTGCAATATTTCTGGCTGCACTTAGTTGTATCCTTTCCAGTGATTTTAGATTTGTTTCAGATGCAGTACCATAGATTTGATATCCATATTCCAAGATAGGTCTCATTAGAGATGTGTAAGTTAATTTTAGTGTTGTTGCTTCAGCTCCCCACTCTTCCTGAAATATATTTCAAGATTTTTAGTCGGTCTCTTCATTTTCTAACAACTCCTTCAATATGTTTACTGGAGTTAATTTCTGGATCCAGAGTGTAGCCGAGATATTTAGGATGTTTATTATATTGTAATTGTTGTTCTTTCAGAATAATATTTGGTCTTATTTTGTATAGTCTCTTATCGGTAGTAAAAAGACAGGTTTCAGATTTTTGGGGGTTAAATTCTAATTTATTTTTATTAGCAAATTTTTCTAGGTGGAGAAGAGTCTTGTTCAAATCTCTTTCAGCTTTTTTCCAGTTAGTGTTACTGCTCCATAGAATAATGTCATCAGCGAAAAGTCCAATATTGGTTTTATTTGAAAATTTTTCTTCTATGCCTGCAATAAATAGGGTGAAGAGAGTTGGGCTAAGGATTGATCCTTGTGGTAATCCTTGGTACAATTTGAAGGTTTTAGATAGAGTGCCATTATATTTGACCCTGATTTATATATTTTAAGGGAATTATTTATCCAAGTGATAGCTTTTCCATCAATTTTGAAATGTTTGTATAATTTTGTAATTAACTTGTTTTTCCATACCTTATCAAAAGCTTGTGTAAGGTCTAAAAAGCAGCTATGGTGTGGTTAGTTGTTTTTTTTTGTTTTGTGAATCTTTTACCTTTTGTGTGAAAAATAAGAGTTGGTCTATTGTCCCATGTCCTTTCCTAAATCCATATTGTTCTTCTGGTAAGAGATTTCTTGTGTCGGGGTGGTAGGTGAGTCGTCTGAGTATAATTTTTTCCATTAATTTGCAGCAAATATTTGTTAGGGAGATAGGTCGGTAGTTTTTTGGGTCATCAGCAGATTTGTCAAGTTTTTTAATGGGAATTATTGTTGCATTTTTACAGTCTTAAGGCAATTTTCCAGTTTTCCAGGAGTTATTGAAAATATTAAGAAGTCTTTCTTTGCCAAATTTGCCCAAGTTTGATATCATTCGGCCATGGATTCCATCTGGCCCAGGAGTTTCATATTGATTTTTTTCATGGAAAATATTATGAGTGCTGGTGACATTTTACAGTAATGAATAATCTTTTGGGCCTTTTTTCAACCTTGATTTTACTACTTATTTGATATTAATTACCTAAAAGATTGGCAACAATTTTGTCATTAGTTGCTGGTGTACTATCTGTATTCTTAATCATATTTGTGCTTTCAGTTTTTGGCTGGGCTCTGTCAATTTGTTTTGCCAAATTACAAAGTTTTGTATTTGGGTTTCTTGGGTTCAGGTTTTCACAAGTTTGTTTCCATTTTTTCCTTTTCACATTTACGTATAATATTTTTATTTTTGCAATCACAATGTTCAGTTCAGTTATACAATTTGTTTGGTTTTGGGTGCACTTTTTTTGTAGTTCATTTCTTTTAGTTATAAATGTTTGAATATTTTTTGCCTGGTGTGTATAATTTGGAATCCATTTCTTAATATTACCTCTTGGTATTGATACTTTGGCTGCTTCAATAATGGTGTTTTCGAAAGATATCATATTAGCCATTTTGAAGGTCCAGAAGTTTTCTTAATTGAGCTAGTTTTGGTCTTGGTGTTAATTTCTATCAAATTAGGCAAATGATCACTTCCAAAACTTTTTAATATTTGCTATTTGCATTTGTGGAAAATGTCAGGATAGTAAAAACTTATTAAAGGGCTTGTGCAGTATTATAGCTTGTAGGAATGATGGGTAGGATTCCCATCATTTAAGCACATGAAGGCATTGTCGTCAAATATGTTTGATAGTATTTTACCTCTTGGGTTTGGCGTAGGACATCCCCATAGTTGATGTTTGGCTTTAAGGTCACCTACAATAATAGTGTTGTCTGTAAGAAATTGAGCCATTGTTCCATCGTCAATAAATGTATTGTTTGGAGGGTGATACATACTGTATATGTTGATGGCTTTGTTTTGATTGAGGTAGACTTTGATACCTTGGGCTTCGAGGTCTAATGTGTTTGTAATATTAACGGCTATGTCCTCATAGTACAAATTCTTGATTAAAAATGCTATGCCACGCCATTTAACAGCATATACAGATGGATCTTCAGACCTTAACCTGAGTAATGGAGGGGCCGTAATTAACATAATACTGCAAGATGGAACAAACATCAAAATCAAAGAAGGAGCAGGACAGATTTCGTCAAACTTCACTTGTGAACTGACAGCTATCTGGAAATCTCTTGATTTGTTCCTTAACCAACCATCCCTGCATCAATCAGAAGGAATTTTAATATACAGCGAATCCATATCCGCTCTAGAAGCAATTCAGAAGGGCAATACTAGAATCACACAGAAAATACACTCGTTACTTACCCAACTGGAATCGTTGGAGAATAACTGCATTCTACAATGGATTCCTGCCCGTGTTGAGATCGGGGTAATGAAATGGCAGTTGAATTGGCAAAGGAAGCCAGAAAGCTGAGCCAAAATAAAGAACAAATGTCAGTATTTGACGCTGATGCTTTGGCAAAATACAATTAAACAAAAATAAGAAAAGATCAAATATGTGAAATAAACTCTGAGAGAAAACTGACAAAAAACTATAACAAGACTTAGAACAAAACATTATAAAGGAATGAAAATACATCCAGATGGCACAAGAACCTATAGAACATGCAACAACTGTCCTGGTGTGGAACTAACACCTACCCACATATTCTCATTCCCGCAGCCTTGCAGAAAATTGACATAGACTAAGAGCAGCAGCTTTATACATCCAAGATAGTGGACATTGCTGCTGCTGCTGCGATAGAAATGCATGGAGACATCTGAGGCTATTTATTGGACACGACAAAAACAACAACGGCATTCCAGAGTAAAATAAATTATCAGAGATAGATACATATTTTTCAAATGAATTAAAATAAACATAATCGATACTGAGTGAGAGTTGGATTAAAAATATTTGGAAATTTATTATCTTCGGAAACAAACCGTATCTAAAATATCAATTTTCTTTTTGCTACATGTTTTAATTTGCATTTACCTATTTTACATATCTCTGATTGTATTTGAAAATCGTTAACCAATTCTTCATACTTTTGGCGAAGTGGTGTTTTATTAATTTGTTATTTGATATTATTAGGGTTCTTTCCTGGTATTCAAAAAGGAAAAATACGTGTCGATCAGTTATATTTTTCAATTTATCAAACAATTTGGCCGCTGAATCTCTGATTCTGGTAGAGCGCCATCTGGCGAATAAAATTGTAACTAAAATCAATTTCGAATTTTTCATTATTTGCCATAAAAAATCCCATTGCATCCTGAACACAATGGTGTTTATCGCATTGCTCTAGCGCAAATATTCGGGGAGTTATTAATTTTTAAAGTTGTGCGGGACTTTTGGATCACCCTGTATGCAAGAACCCCATTGTCGCCATGGAATCACCAAGAACAAATATTTATATGTAGTATACATATGCAAAATGAACAATAAAATAGTTATAGTGATCTCGCAAATAAAATTGGAGAAATTTATGTGAAGATGATGAGCCAAGCCAAATATTTTTCCGTCTTCCTTTCACTTATTGTAAATATGGTTTAAAAGAACTAGCGATGTGAGTAATTCGATCCTCATCTCCAGATTTCTTAGGGTACTTCAACGGCGATTATTTACATCTGCAAAATTTTAATGCAAGTTTAATCGACCAAGGCCTTGTATTAACATACTCAGAATACAATACCCAGGTAGGGAAGCGGGCAAGGGCGCGGACCAACTAGGAGGTAGTGAGTGAGATCCTACCAGATACCAAACCCATTAACTTTTATCTGCAGTCCCAAATCTCCCGTAATAAAAGATTCATGAGGCCCATCGTAAGAAAATTAAATTACTCTCTGTTTATTATTACCTCAAAGTTGGGTGAGATTGATTTTTAACGAATATTTTAAAGTAGAGAGAGCTGATTATTTAAAACACACACAACGCTTGAATGGGCACACAAACCTAATTATGCTTATGAATTTAAATGATTTATTTTAGTGGGTTTTTATTCGAAACATTTGTAAATATTTAAATTTAAATAGATTTACTCGAAAATAAAAAATAAAGTTTTACGTTTATATCTATATAGTTTAAACATATTTAGATTCAGTAAATGTGTAGAGAAATTGTTTAAAATAAAATGTTCGCTGTAACAAGTGCGTTCTGTTGCCCAGAACACAAATTAGAGCAGACGAACGGCTAACTAGAGGGATAAGTTGGGGATTTCCAGAATCCGCGCGTTCAGCGTTAACGTTACTCCTCGTTATTTACTTTAAATTCCTTCTCCTAGCAACAAAGTTATTTTATTTCTGCAACTTTCTTTTTTTCACCTGTTGGAACGTCGGTGATTGTGGGTCCAATAGAATTTAATTAATATATATCAAAAATAAAAGTTAATTTTTTTTTTAAATACAGGGTGGCCCATAAGTTCCGAAAACCTTTGTTATTTTTTTAAATTAAGGGGCAAACTAGAATAAAATAGTTATAGTTTTTATTTTCTAGTTTGCCTTTATATTTTTAATTGAAAAAAGGTTTTCGGGACTTATAAGCACCCTATATATCGATGTTCTATTAAATTTTGGAGCTATTAGTGCAAAATTTCTTTTTTTTTTTCAAAATAAAACCATATTATACTGTGTCCTTTCTGCCTTGGGAAAATATTTAAAAACACTATCTTTCTCTCTCTCTCGACATGTCCGGAGAAGTCCGATCTACGCGGAACGCTGTCCAACTTCAGGGCGGAATGTGACATCATACCAGACGACCCTCAGTGGGATTCGTCTGATGAAAATAATATTCAAGTTTAATTTTTTGATTTTTAAAAAATATATATAGTGACCCTATATAATTTTATATGTACGATTAATAAATATGTTTCAATCTCAATCTCTCTCTCTCTATCAAAGTTGCAAGTCGTCACTGTAAGTTAGAATATTATTTTTTCAAATATTTTCTCCTACCATTTACTTGTGTGGTTAATAAAATGTTTTCAAATCTCTCTTTCAAGAACGTTGTTAATAATTAATAGCGTTCTTGAGTACCACAATCGTAATATCATTAAAAGTTTAGTAATCAATAAGTTTATATTCCTAAATTCTGATTATCGAATGTTATACTATATTTTTAGTCATTGTATGAATTGTGAATAGACTTTGTGGCAACGTGTATTTAATCTCTCATTGATGCAATCTCTCTCTCTCTCTATCGGTGGCGGAGTCTTTCCCGCGGTGGGCGCCACCAATGACGACTTGTATATATATATTTATTCATTATAAAATTGTGAAAAAAGTTTTAAAATTACAAATATTTTATCACAACGAGTATCTTTTTTATTGAAAAAACGCTAGCTTTCAAGCGTTAATCGTTCTTCAACGGACTTACTAAAATATCGACTTTACCCCACCATAAATACGAGTATTTACAAAACCAAACGCGCGCAGCGTGGATATCTTGTGATAAAATATTTGTAATTTTAAAAATTTATATATTTATCAATTATTCTATTTTTGTCTTCATATAATCATATTTATTTTGTATTTAACCTTTTATAATCTTATATGCACATTGTAATAAATCAGTTTCAATCTCTCTATCTCTTGTTAAAATAATCTTAAAAAGTTTTAATTATTCACTTTTGTGCTTCACATAAAGGTGTTATCTCTCTTGTTATATTTTCAAACTTTCTAAATTGATTTATAAAAAGTGTTTTCCTTTTGAGGAAATTTTCTAACATACTTTTGTTTTAAAATACTGAATTCTAATCAATAAGAGAAAATAAGTATATATTTCTCCATTTTCATTTGAAGTGCAACATGTGTGCTTTGTTATTTTCCAGGTACTGGTAACTTTGGGGAAGTTGTCGAAGGAGTCCTAACAACTGGAAACGTCGATGTGAGCTTCGCCGTAAAAAAGTTTAACATCAAATCACTTCCCGTGCAAAAGGTGAATAATGGTTGACATATATTGAAAATTCTTATTTATATATTAATGTTTATATTTTATTTACATATAATAGCTCTCTCTCTATATATTATATATATATATACAAGTATATTGTATATTGTATATACTTGTATATTGTAATATTATTGTGAAAATCCTGCAGAATGTTATCTAATACATATCAATTATTTTTACACTTGCAAGACTTATATTGAAGATAACCACATGAAAAATCCAAATAATCAAATATATTTATAGATAGTGTTCTCTAAGAATGTGATAACCATCAGAGCATACATTACTATTGCACTATGGCAGCATTCTAGAAACATACAGTCTAATAGTATTGAAGAATATACTGATGAAAAAATGATTAAGATAATTAAGAAATTTTACAACAACTAGACGGAGATTGAAATATATTTTAGGAGAGTTTATCATTGAGGAGAGAGCCGAGATCTCTCCAATATAATTTGTATCTTCCGTTTATTGGCTATAGAGATTTGCCTTTGAAACATAAAAGCAAAATAAACAGTTCTAATAATGATGATCAGGGAACTCAGAAATGTGGCTGACACATGGGGCAATGGTACCCCCTTTTCCATGATGGACAAGACACAATCACCAATAATGATGATAAATTTATATTTTCCATGTAGATGGAGCTGTGTGTTGTATCCAGATAATAATTTTGCTCATATTGTGTAGATTCTAAGTGTGCCGCGAATCAAAGTTATCTATTTATGTTAAAGAGGATAATCAGACTCACCCACAATGGAAGCAGCCACTGAGAGATTTTGAGTCTCTAACTAGACCATGTGAGCCGTTTAGCTTTAATCATATATTGATGACGATGCTGATAGGCTTTGGCGAAAAGGAATCTCAAGAACAAGCTACAAAGGCAAAGTAGTTTGTTATTTAAACAATTCCTTTCTGTATTTACAGCGTTACCTTTCGCTCTACAAAGCACCATGGCCTCATGCATCAAACCTAGAATATATTGATTAAATCACGATGATATCCTTACGCCTTATTACTAGTCTTAGGCGTGATTCTCCAAACATTCAAAAAGATAAAAATATTTTATATAAGTCTTAAATATTGTGCTAGAAAGTGATAGAAAGATAATTGTGTGTACGATGTATTTTTACTCATTCTCTCTCCCTCTGATTTGATAATTTCTAGGTATCGTGCGAAAATATTTGGCTTAAACCTTTCAAGAGAAGAAATTTATAAATTTCCTCTTGATGTGAACAACTTTTACAAAATCAAATTCCTTCTAAAATATGTCTTTAAAACCAAGTAAAAAATGCAATTGATTAATTATTTCAAAACGTTATATAAAATATCAGTAAATTTGATATTTTCTGAATAAATTTAATTTTATATATTCTAAAAAGAATAGTAAGCAGGTTACTTCACATTTATTCAAGCCGATATTATATTTATCGGTTATAAATAGCTTTTAAACATACAGTAAAAAGGATAAAATTCAAATTGTATATTTTCTTCGAAAATACACACTCTAATATACCCTAGTCAGTAAAGTGTCAGCTTTATTCTCACGCTCATTGGTTCTCTCCTTCTTCAATTGACGAATCCGAGGTTAATTTCCCTTCTGTCACCGTAGCGAGATGACAGGCGAGAGGTGGACAGACGATGGAACCCTTCTGGTACTCATTGATAGACAAGATGTACGCGCATGATCGTTGGCTAATTCATTTCAAATTATCTTTCTGAAAGGTAAAAGTGATGTAAGAGCGAGCGAGAATTATAAAGAGCGTCAGGGAAGGTTTGCTTACCTTTCTAAAAATTGAATTAAGACGAATATTTGATACACTCTGATCATTTCATTTTATTATCTATTTTAATAATTAAATTACAGAAATAAGTTTAGTGCTCTGGTTTCGATATGCTCGATAATTACTGTCACCCATGCGACTTCCTGATGTTTAAGTGTCGTAATAAGTCTTTTAGGCCAAGGAGATAGAGATGGTTCCAATCAGTAGATCACGCACTTAAACAGGACCATATACCAAATTTTGAAATATATATATATTATATACAACAATATTCAAGATAAACACTCAAGACTATTTTTAGAAAGTTGGACCTCAATGATAGATACCAACAGTATTTATAGAAAAATTGACATACCTTCGTTATATTTACAGTTCAAATCTTCTTTTTAAAATTCTTTTATTATACTTATTAGGAATCATATATTATCATTCAATTTTTTTAAATGTACATATATAATCTATTCTTATTGATATTTGTGTGTTTAATTTTTAAAATTTAGCCCCAGAGTTGTAAATATTTTATATATCGTCGCGTGAAGGCATCGCGTGATCAACCAAAGCAGTTTAAAACAAGAAAAGCCCTGACGGCGTACAGCCTATTGAAATATTGGCATTTTGTAATAATTGATATGTTTTGTTTTATTTTTGATCCAAAATATGACTTTTAATTAATATATATATGTGTGAAAAAAATAATAAAAAATAAAAAATATCACTTGGTGAAACAATTATTGTAAAAAGTCATCCCTTTACCCTTGAGGTAAATTCGAATTTGTGGTAGCCTGCGAGCCCTTGTCTAAAATTTCAGACGTGCATGTCACAAATTCTTATGTTACTAAATATCCTGCTATCCCATTGCATTACTTAGTATATGCTACAACACATTATTCGAAAAATAAGCAGAATATTTCACCTTGCATGATTTAGAAGACTTTTCTTTCAAACGAGTATTAATAAACTGGAGATAAAAATGCGTAAAACCTATTAAAAAGAGGCGACATTTGATATGATAGAGATATGCTAAGATATCTATATATATCTCTTTCATTTTTCTTCTTATAACTCTTTACTGATATGAATAAATTTGGATGAACTTTTTTCTGATCATTAGAAATAGGAAGAAGTTAGAGAATGTGTTGCTCTAAATATATATAATAATTAACGATAAACATGGAACTTCACGCCCATTTATCCTCATGTGAGTTTCAGTTTATAGACAGAATGAGAATTCGTCACTGTAGTTGAATTGATACCAGAAAATGCATCTGAGCCAGATATGTGAAATGTTTTATTACTATTTTAACAAGTTAACATCGATATATACATATTCTATTTAAAGCTATATGGCTGTGCGTGTGTCCGTACAGAATGAGATCCTGAAGGAAGCTCGGGTGCTGGCGACCCTGGACCACCCACACATCGTGCGGCTGGTGGGCACGTGCGAGGACGAGGAGACGGTCATGCTGGTACTGGAGCTGGCGCCTCTCGGCACATGCCAGGCCTACCTGCGCGCCCACCCGGAGGTCGGACTGCGCTCCATCCTCGGCCTCATGCTGCAGGTGGCTCAAGCCATGGAGTACCTGGAGAGTCGCCAGCTCGTGCACCGCGACCTCTCCCTTCGGAACGTGCTGCTGGTGAACGAGGACTTCGCCAAGGTCTCCGATTTCGGCCTAGCTCGTCCGCTGGCCCCTTCCAAGGACTATTATCGGGTGTGTAGGCGTGAACAGTTGGTCCACTTTGTCAGGATTTTGTGCAGAATTCAGCTCTAACGGCACATCTCACAAGGTTTTTATCGAAAGTTGAGGAAGACTGATATGTTTCATCTTTATAAAACTACAAAACCTCCTACCTAAATATTTTCCTATATCGTCTAGTAATTTCTCTAGACTCTTCCTAGACATCCTATTATGATCCAAACAATTCCATCTCCAATGGTTGGCCAATGTATAGGCCTCAGACTGGTCACCCAGTATAGGTCTAAGCTTAGGGATGGATAGGAAGGTTAATAAAGTTTAATAGGTATGTGAATGATGATGGTTTATAGTATGATTAAACATTTATAAATATATAAAATGTTCTGCTGGAACACAATTGTTTCTGTTACTTCAATTATATGAAAACCATTCGACAAATTAGTGACTTGTAAGAATAGTAGAATTTCATTATACCAAAATGAATACTTGTGATTACGTAATTAGAGAAATATTTGAAACTTTATTATATTAACTAGTTAGACTCTTTGTTTGTATTTTATAAATTACTTATTAGATTTAGTAAATTAGCTAAAATACTCTTTGTACAAAACTCTTTGTATTATATCATGATATCAGGTCAAAGCTGACCTGTCTACATGCAGAAATCTGGTAGAAGTCCAAGCTAACAAGAGAAATCAGTTCAAAGCTGACCTGTCTACATACATCAGTCTGGTAGAAATCCGAGCTAACATGAGATATCAGTTCAGGGCTGACCTGTCTACATACATCAGTCTGGTAGAAGTCCAAGCTAACAAGAGAAATCAGTTCAAAGCTGACCTGTCTACATACATCAGTCTGGTAGAAGTCCAAGCTAACAAGAGAAATCAGTTCAAAGCTGACCTGTCTACATACATCAGTCTGGTAGAAATCCGAGCTAACATGAGATATCAGTTCAGGGCTGACCTGTCTACATACATCAGTCTGGTAGATATACAAGCTAACATGATATATCAGTTCAAAGCTGACCTGTCTACATACATCATTCTGGTACAAGTCCGAGCTAACATGAGATATCAGTTCAAAGCTGACCTGTCTACATACATCATTCTGGTAGATATATAAGCTAACATGAGATATCAGGTCAAACTGACCTGTCTACATACATCAGTCTGGTAGAAGTCCGAGCTAACATGAGATATCAGTTCAAAGCTGACCTGTCTACATACATCATTCTGGTAGATATATAAGCAAACATGAGATATCAAGTCAAAGCTGATCTGTCTACATACATCAGTCTGGTAGATATATAAGCTCACATGAGATATCAGGTCAAAGCTGACCTGTCTACATAAATTATCCTGGTAGAAGTCCAAACTAACATAAGATATCAGGTCGAAGCTGACCTGTCTACATCCACAGACTGGTAGAAGTCCAAGCTCACATGAGATATCAGGTCAAATCTGACCTGCTTACACACACGCAATATAAGAACCAATAAAATGCTAGTATCCTGAAAAAAGAGCGATATTTCTACATTTGATTAATAATTTAATTTACTGTAAAAATGTTTCGAAGTTTTTTTTTTGTCTGAATTATATTTTATTGATATATAATGATTGAAAAGGCTTATAAATAAAATATACAGGTTGGACCTTTATAATTTAACTTGGTATTTATGATTACATTTCACAAGTATATAAACGAAGAGCGTTTCTAATTACGTTGAGATTCTTCCATATTGTCTTAACATATTTGTGGCTGTCTGTTGCAGGCCGAGGTTGCGGGAAAGTGGCCACTGCGCTGGTATGCCCCCGAGTGCATCTATTACTACAAGTTTAGCTCCAAATCCGACGTCTGGAGCTTCGGCATCACGCTGTGGGAGGCGGTCTCCCACGGAGGCAGGCCCTACCAGGTGCTGCCCTGCTCTCTCTCCCTCTAGAAACCTTCACTTATATATCTGAACATGGTGGAATCTTGAAGCTGACTCTTTTTAATATTCAGTATCCTATGTGAAATATGTATATCATGCTATTTTTTATAATTAAAAACTATTTCTATAGACCTTGCAGCACTGAAGAGAAAATTATATCGGGAGGGTCTGTGTATCAACCTAATATACACTTAAAATGCTTTTTGGAATATAAATTTTTATTTATTGAGAAAAGCCGAAAAGACCAAATTAACAGAAAAGACAAAATAATGTTATAAATTCGCCTGTTACATTAATTTGATTCATTTAACTTAAAGACATGAAAATTTGCAATCTTTATTGATAATAAACGCTTGTTCTCTATCAACATATCATAACTGTTTTGTTTTTTTTCAATTTCTCTTGGAAATTTAAAAGAAAATCTGACATAACAGCTTCATATGGTAGTGTCGTCCGATGCATTACTATGAAGAGTTATTGAGAGGATGAAAGTAGGCCAATTCAAGTCTCAAGTTGCCAAATGGCTCATTGTTAACAGATAGGTTGTCTGCCAGTTCTGAAAACAATCAGTGAAACATCACCAGAATACCAGGTTAGGGCCGATAAAGAACTTCCACGATACAAAAAGACAATTATCTGAATCTGAATTCTGAGCACTATTGAAGGATTGAGATACCCAACTATCCAATGAGCACTAATGTGACTTTGGGAAGCGACAGTTTGAACGCTAGATGTTGATCGAAGGCTACAGGAGAGTGATTTCTATGTAAGACTACCATTGGTTTGTGTTCTTCTCCTCTTCTTACAAGATAGTAAACTTGAATTGGGGCCCTGAAGCCCACTCTTGGAGACCAATGAACGGTGGGCTCATGTTTACTTCAGTGACGAATAAGGCTTAATTCTAGCACTCTTGAAAGGTCCGAATCTAAAGATACCCTTGCACCTGCTTCCATCACATTAACATCAGAGAAAAACCCTATTTGGGAGATGACATTTTCTGATCTTGGCTGACTTTATTTTGAACAGACATACACCTAGATCTTCTCTGTGGAAGTGTCACATTGGATTCTCAAAGACACATGAACAACATTCTTAAGCCCTATACGAGATATTATTGGAGCTCGGCAGGCATTTTCGAGAACCCCAGGAATTGAGATCTCTTCTTTTAAAGGATTGAGATTGATTGCCCCAAGACCTCTTCCAAAACTGTTAAGCAGTATGAATTATTAAGTGATCATTATTTTAATCTTTAATATATACGTTTTAAATAGTACAAAACCACACACAGGTTTCGTCTAATTAAGAGAAAGCAAACTGAATGTTAAAAATTCTATTATCACAAAAAAATGTCTATATTAATATATATATAATACTTGAATGTCCATTCAGAACGTTAAAAAAGGATAAAACTATATCAAATTAAAGTGTAGAGATATATTGAAATTGTACATGTTTGTGTTCAAGGAATAAGATTGTTTGGAAAGGATCGCTTATCTTTTCACATGTCTATACAATTACTAGATTATTTGAAATATGTAAAACTACAAAATAAATGTATTTAAAATATAATGATAATTCAAATAATAATTAAAATATATATAATATTAATAAGAAGAATAAATAATGATACAATTTTTTTAGAATCTAAGAATTAAAATAAATCTCTCAACACATATAATGTTATATACATTAACATTTTTTCAAACAAAGATGCAGTTCTTTCTCTTTTAAAATTCTATATATGAGTGCATTTTGATGGATATTGTGGGCTTTGAGGAATTAAATTGTAGGTATACTTGAGGAATGTCTATTTTTCTGTTTATGCTATTGTTATCTTCTATTGAGGGCCAGTTTTGACAAGAAAAAGTATGGAATGTTTATCATCAATATTCTGACTTAAGACTATTTAAATTAAGTCGATATTTGCAAGTTGATGATGTTTTTTATGGAGTAATCTACTAGAAGTGTAAAAGGGCTGGAAGTTTATAGGGCTGTCCGGTGTTGATTATTTCTTTCTTCTAGAGTTTCCTGTCTCTCCTAAGCATGTCGCTAGCATGATTGGCAGGGACCTCTGTATATAAGGTTCGATTTAGAATATTTTTGCAATATTTTTAGTATCGGGATACGAAGAATTCTTAAATTTGGTGGTTTCTGGTATATATTGTTTTGATATTATATTTCTTGAGGGTTCTACTGATCCTTTCAAAACCGTAGTGTGAAATATGATTTCTGAGATTGGAATTTGATAGGAAGGATGCATGTTAATATGTGAAATTGTCTTTTAACAAATTCTGTAGTATAATTATTGCTTTATAATTCATTTAATAGTATATTTTTTATTTTTGTACTTTTTAGGGTTTATCATAGCAATGAGTTGAAATTCTTTTCGAGAGGGGGATTATGGGGGGTATTTTATTATTATAATAGGGGCGTAGAAATCGAAATTCAATTAACCAGTTGTATGAGTTGGCTTGGGATAAATGCATGTTTGAATTTTAGAGCTGTTTCTGGTGAGAATTATATCTAAGAATGATAAAGAGTCATTTTCTTCTTTTTCATGTGTGAATGATAGAAATGTTTTATATTGTTCAAGGAATTCAGAGAATGCGTGCTGAAATGTTATTTTCGGTTATATTGAGAATGTCATCAATATATCCTTTCTAGAATACGATCTTCAATTGCTTCTTTTTTACAATAATAGATATATAATAATGCTACGACGCGCTTTCTTGCCGTCGATGTTTGCGTACAAGGTTTCCAAGGATGGCGCAGTGTTGAAATTCCACTTTTCAGCCTTTTCTTCAGCGCGTTTAATGTTAAAATTGGTCGATAAAATTATATTTCGTAGTGCGTTACTCTTTATACGTGAGAAAATGCGTGATTCGTAAACGATGGGAAGATGCACGCAGTAAGAATGGTCTTGAAGTTTAAAAGTCGTGTTTTTCGTCTGGTTGTAAAATTCGGCAATTCGTTGTAGATCGTTGAGGATGTTCGTTATGGATACAGCTTAGTACGATATGATTTATTACAAGAGCTTTAAGAATATTAATTAAAAAACGTTCTTCCCTGATCTATCCCTATATATATAAAAGTCAGTGTATGTATGTATGTATGTAAACAACAAAAGCAATTTTTATTCAGTCATATAAACCGTCGTTACATTTCAATTGTTAGTGGGGGAGGGGGTACAATTAAAATCTATCTCTATAAAATATTTTTGTAAATTTCGTATTTCTTCTTGTTTAAAATTCGACGTAATTCTGGATTTTCGCGGTCTAGGATGAAGTTGGCTGGGTTGAAAATGTATAAGAGGTCGACAATCCGACATTCTTCAGTAGCTTCTTTTATTTTCTTTTTCGTAAATTCACATTCTAGGTATCGATGTAGTATGTCTGGAGATCCTCCGCACGCAGTGCAGGTGGGCCTTCCATTCCTGGTCGGGTGTGGCAGGGCTCTTAATTTCAGTCTCCAGGCGATATCGTCGTAAATGCTACGTTTTTTATGCCAGGATGGCGCAGTGTTGAAATTCCACTTTTCAACCTTTTCTTCAGCGCGTTTAATGTTAAAATTGGTCGATAAAATTATATTTCGTAGTGCATTACTCTTTATACGTGAGAAAAGGCGTGATTCATAAACGATGGGAAGATGCACGCAGGAAGAATGGTCTTGAAGTTTAAAAGTCGTGTTTTTCGTCTGGTTGTAAAATTCGGCAATTCGTTGTAGATCGTTGAGGATATTTCGCGTGGCATGGGAAAATAGATCATTTACCTCGCGCATTTCGTCGTTCGTATATAAAATCTTTCAGTCGTTTCAAGTTTCTTGTACTGAAGACGGCAGGGTTCTGTAGATAAAGGCCGTGTAAGAGGCGGCATTTCGGTATAACGAGGTGTAAATAATCTTTTCGCGAAAGCCGCTTGAAGTCAATATTAAATTTGTAAACGATGTTACGCCAGCTTGCTAAAATTTGTTTTCTTCGCGGTGAGAGAAATCCGTGTAGATCGTAATTAAAAAGATTGTAGTAGTTGGTCGCATTTTTGTTCTCAAATAGAAATTCGTTTTCATTCTGAAGTCCATTAATTTGCTTTTGTATACGTTTTAAAGTGAATAAATCGCGTTGCGTGGCGAGGTGGAGCAAAGCGAGGCCGCCGTTCTCGACAGGCAAACAATTTATTGAGGAATTTGTCCAGGTTGTATTTAGGTATAGGGCGTCATCAATATCTTTTTGTATGTCGTTGAGGATTACGTCTTCAGGTAGAGTCGCGTTTATTTTATATGTAAATTTCGGTATCAATCTTTCGTTAATATATCGCGTCTTCTGTATAAGCGAGAGCAACGAAATATGGGATTTAGCAACACGCACCGCTTGTCGAAATTCCTCGCGCAGGTTTTCTTTCTCCGTTTTGAAGGGCGTTTTTGAGTTTTCAACTAAGATGCCAAGCACTTTGATTTGGTCTCTCCGCATATTAATTTCCCTTGGAGTGTCGGTTCTGTTGCCCCAGCTGCCACACCACAGCCCTTTGCTTTTCCCAAAGTTTATATTTATGCCGGAGACCCGCTTAAAATCTTGGAGGCAGGAGTATATTCGGTCGAAGTCGCTTTCGTCTCTAATTAAAAACACCAGGTCGTCGGCGTAAACGTGCGTCGTGGTCGTGGAGCTCAGTTTGTCTCGTAAGTGAAAGATTAAAGCCGTCGTGGAGATCGAGAACAGTACCGCCGACAGCCCGCAGCCCTGACGAACTCCCCTTGTCACTTGTATGGATGGAGATGTTTCTTCAATTACATCAATCTTAATCGCGCTGTTGTTCAAGATTATCTTGATCCATTTGATAAATATATTTGGTATACCGATTCTCTCAAGAGTCGCAATTAAGAAGTTTCTGTTGAGCGAGTAAAACGCCCTTTGTAGGTCGAGGACGACTATCGCGAGGGGCGTATTCAGGAGGTTTGCCGCGTAGACGCTGTGTTCGATATCAGGGAGTATGTCGAATATCGATCAATTCATAATTGCATACTTCTGTTCAATAGGAACAATTTGAGGAGAGTAGGGTTTAATTTTCGCAAGTAGTACCTTCGACAAGATTTTGTAGTCCGTATTCATCAGCGTAATAGGTCTCCATTCACTCAGCGTCTTTGGGCTCGGCCTCTTAGGTAGGAGAATCAGCCTCCCCAATCTCATATGTTCGGGTAGCTCACCTTCATCCTGGGTATTAGTAAATATCGCGAGAAGTAGATCAGCGGCGTCGTTCGGGTAATTTTTATAGAATTCCGCGGGAATCTTGTCTTCTCCAGCCATCTTTTTATTGGGAAGGTGTTTAATTGCATTAATTATATCGCCCTTCGTTATAAAGTGTTGTTCATCGAAGTTGAAGACAATATCGAAGCGCGGGATAGAATTTGTATACGTTACGGTGTCGTTTAGATTGATAGATTCGTCGGCTCTAGATTGATCGCGGTAGTGGTTAAAAATATAATTAAAGATATTTCGATTATCAGTCAGCAATATGTCGTTCTCGTTAAAAATCGAAGTAATAGCGGGCTTGTGACCCATCGGCCTTGGGACCGTATACCTCAGACATGCGTTCGAAACTTCCAATATGAGTCCTTTTATACATCTCCATTTAGCATTTGCGCTTAAGTTCGTATAGTTCGAATGAAAGTTTTCAAGTTCAAAAGCATATATGTCGTCGAAGAGGCGGGAGGTAAAAATTCGTCTGTCTATTTTTCGCACTAACTTCATTTTCTCGGTGCTTAAACGGGCGATGATGGCGTTGTGATCAGAGAGCGAGTAAGATAGGCTTTTGCATTCTTCCAAGTTTCTTATTAAATGAGGCGTAGTTAAGATATAGTCGATGCGTGTTTCGAAAGGTGTGCCGTTCACAGTCGCGAAGTGCGTGACCCCGTGAATTCCCGGATTAAGATAACTAAATGCGTCGATTAGGTTATATTTTCTTTTAAAATCATTTAACATTTTTCTCTTTCTCTGTGAGTCCGTTCTTCCAGGTTTATCTCGTATGTTAAAATTTCCAAGTATAATTTTGGACGTGTCGTTCGGGAAATTTCAATATAACGTTCAATCAGGGTAAAGTCGTTAAAAGCTTCATCTGGATTGTGCGTAACATGTACATTTATTAGTAAAACGAGTTTTCTTTTCAAGGTGCACTCGATCGCACAGATCTTTCCGCTTTTGATAACTTTGAAGTTTTCGTTAGGAATAGTGCGATTTAGGATAATAAATTGTCCGCTACCGAAATTGTTCGTTTTATTTGCATATATGTCGTAGTTTTCAAATTCTTTTCTCGATAATAATAGGTCTTTGTTTCTTGTATAGCGTAAATGTCTGCTTTAAATTCTTTCGTCCATTTGCAGAAGTAATCTTCTCTTTCTTTTCCAGATATACCGCGGGCGTTGAGCGTGATTATCTTTAAAAATTCGTGTTCAGAAGCGTCGAAGGATGGTTGAGAACAGTCCAACATCCAAAAATAAAAAATAAAGTAAGGACGAGTTTAAGCTTGTAAAGGAGAGTGTGTAGAGGAAAGAAAGATAAAATAAGTCGTGTTAGGTTAAAAGGTAAATATATACAAATAAATAAGTAAAAGCGAGAAAGTAGAATAGAGAAGGTAAAAAATAAGGGTAAAAAAAACGTGATAAAAGGAAAAGATGACCAAAATATTCGTCAGTTCTCTTCCAACGTTCCATCGAGACAAGAAGGGAGGAAATCACCTCTCATTCATAGTCGAGTATTTTTTTAGTTCTTTGAATTTGGGCGTTTAGTTTCTTTCTTGCATCGCCTTTTATTGTACCTTTGGATTTTCTTATTTCAATGAGTTTTTCCAGGTAAAGAGGAATGTCCTGACCAAGGTCGGGGTATTTCTCAAGTTGGCTCTTTATCTTTATTCCCCTTGAGTGGCCAGTTCGTTTAGAGATGTCGGGGCGATTGCCTTTTCAACTCTTGGGTTTAGCCCCATTTCGTAGTTTTCAAGTTCTTTGTCCAGCTGCGATGATGTCATTGATGTTTCTGAGCCGCATATTGATGCTTCATCGTTATCGAACTCGCGCTCCGAATCTGGGAGGAGGAAAAGGGGTCTCCGCGATTGGAGGTTCTGTCGTAGGCATTTCACCTTTGAAGATTTTCTCTTTTCTCAGGATTGTCATCTGGGAATTGTCAATTTCGGTGTCCATTTGCTGGTTTAAGGTGGATGATTTTGACCTCTTTCCACCTTCGTTTTCCTCATTCAGGCTTCTTTCTTCGTTCAGTGAGGCCTCGAGGGTCCTCTTTTTAGCTTGAGGGTCCTTGGATTCTTGGGTCGGCTCTCTTTCTGTCGTTGATGACAAATCAGGTTGGGGTAGGGGCCTCAAGGCCTCTGAAAAGGTTCTAGTGACCCCTGATCTAATCTTCGGTTCGAATGGGCATTGCGTCTTGATATGTCCGTGCCGTCTGCAACCATTACAGATCACGTCCTCTCCAATAAAAAATTTAAAATTTTGATCCATATAATTTATGGAAATGATAGCTGGCATTGATGAATGCTCTTTAGTTTTGAAGACAACCTCCCTCCTTAGTGAGGAGAGATGTTTTAGGAGGGGATTCTCTGTGGGGAAGGGAAGAGGCCGGATGCTGATGACTTGCCCGTAGGGTTCAAGGGCCTTTTCGATGTCCCTGTCCTGTATGAAGGACAGAACGCCGGAGAGAATATACTTCTTGGATATTTTGAAGAGAGGCGTGGGAAGGATTGTTTCATTTCTAACCTTAAACCCTTTAGTTATGAGCTTTTCAGCAAGTTGGATATTCGCCACCGAAACAATGGCTTGCCCGTTAATTTTCACGATGGAATGAATGTTATCATAGCCAACTATCTCGGCAATTCCAATTAGGTGTTCTTCCGCCGTAGCGTCTTGGAACGATTTGAATTGAATCGTTGCCTTAATAGCGCTACTCCTCTTTTCATAGGTGTCTTTTCTCTTTTCATCAAACTTTTTTCGCTCTTCCGCGGTGAATCGTACTTTTTGGTTTTGCATATTTATGACTTTTTCTTCGTTTGTTGATTGGTGCGGCAATATATCAGTATTGATATGCGAAGTTGATGGAATGGTTGAATTATGAGCCATTGATGAAGATGTAGATGAGGATGAAGCAACGACCGGCTTGGCCGTTGCCATGGAGATGATGCAAAGCTACAACTTGTAGCTTTGCTAATTTATGAAAAATAGAAAATTTGAAACTTGATGAAAATTTATGAAATATGAATTGAGATGATGCCCGAACAAAGGCGAACAAGATGATATATAATAAGTTAGATAAAACTTAACTTTAGGAAGCGAAAAAGGCGAAAAACACGGAGCTCGTGCGACGCGTGGCCGCACGGTCGGTGTATGTATGTATGTATGTGGATATCTATGTCGGCTATACACGTCCACAATACGTAACTAATCTGACTGAAATTTTAACAGTATATAGAGTAGAATCTGGAAAAACTTATATTGAAATTTTCAGGTCTCTATCCCGAATATTCTTCGAGTTATTTGCAAATTGCGTTGCAAATTTGCCTTTTCGCTCGCAAGCAGCACCTCTAGCGGTGAAGATGGGGAGGTAATTTCAGCTGACCTAATGTACATGTAAAACGTGTTTTAACAGGACATAGAGAAAAATCTGGAAAATATATTTATCAGATATTTAGCCAATAAAAAATAAAATTGACAGGTTCTGGGCAAAAATAGTTGTTTTTTTATTCAGAAAATGATGATGACAATATTGCTGTATCATGTTTTATTATCAGATACAAAATTATATCGGGAAAAATTCCAAAAAGCAGAGACCACGGGTGAAACCAGTTCATTTTTTTGTAAGTAGGAACAAAATTCTAACAGATAAACATTCATTCAAGCAGAAAACAAAAGCCAGATCATCTTTCTATAAAAATATCGCTTCTCAGACACAAAGTTTAGAGCGGGACGTTTCACAAGAGTGACATCCACGGTGCCAATTTATAATTGTAACGAATAGTATTTGAATAAAAACATTTAATCGGGTAAAACTCGGGCGTTGCCCGGGTCATTCGGCTAGTAATATAATAAAATAAATAAAGCTTCCAGAGCAAATTTTCTTGTGCAACTTTTTGTTTTCAAATATGTCCGAAACAAGTCCGAAAGCTTGAAAATAAAAGGCTGCACAAGAAACTTAGCACTGGAAGCTTCATTTATTTTATAATAAGAAGATTAATAACTATATACAGTAGATGGACTTGCTTTCATTGTCCGCCACTAGAGGGATCCTCCTCGTCACCGGTTAATCCACACGCCCGGAGCCCACTCTCCGATATCATCAAAATTGACTGTTCTCCCTATGATGGAATTCTGTCATTGCGCCTGACCCTCACACGTGGGCCATCCTACCGCATCTGGAGTCCATCCATCCTTCCACAACTTCACCCTGGGTTCTTGCCCCCTTAGTTAGCTTGTATTACAGTGAGGAGGAGATTATCCACATATATTACAATATAATAATATCATATCTCAATTTATCTAGCTAAACCTGAACAACAAAATTATGATTTTTTTTATTATGAGTATTCATTAAAATGATAAATTAGTTAAACAAGTTATTAAGAGAGATATAAAAAATAAAAAGAAGGAAAATATATAAAATATATATATTATATATTTCAAAAAAAATTTCAGGAATTAAGGGCTAAATCAAGGTTCACACAAAAGCTTTGGTGTTACGCGTCATATATGCGGAACATAGTTTTAAAAAAGGTGGAATAGTTTTGTGCTCGAGTATTTTCGATTCATGTTCGATTAGGATAACTTCACTGCTCTCCTTTACTGAACCTCAGTTGTGTCTCTAGGGAATGACGGGCCAGGAGATCCTACAGATGTTCGACCGCGACGAGCGGCTGGCAAGGCCGGGGCGCTGCCCGGAGTTGGTGTACGAAGTGATGCAGCGATGCTGGCACTACACGTAAGTCCTCCTCCCGCCGATCATCGCCCCTTTCCTCACCTCGTTCCCGCGCAGCCCGGAACTAAGGCCTTCCTTCAGCGAGGTCTACCACCTGTTGAAGCTAGCCTTGCCTCCCACATGACAGCGGCGCCGAATTCCACAATGAGGAAAAAGAAACTATTTTCATAGGTGTGGACCACATATCTTTTAGTTGATAGAGAAAAAGATGTATATAAATGTTTATTTTTTTATTTGTGAGCCTTGCTATTGTTGTTTGCTAGCTTGCATAGATGCCATTCTAACCTGAATAGCTTTCCGTGTGAGCGAGATCTGATGTTCACAATCATTAGATGGACGGTGTGTGTGACCCTATATCATCCCATTTTGATGTGCAAATATATTCCACGTCCCTTCCACCTAGTTCTTCCTTTTATATTTACTTTATGTGATATTTTATGAAGTTATTTGCCCATTGTTTACATAAATATGATTGCTTGTATACTTATAAATGGATATGTCGTATTTGCAAAATGTTTGTGTTTGGTGGAAAAATCTCTACTAATTTCTTTGTGAGCACGTGCAATGTGTCCTAAAATAACCCAAATATATTATATACTCACAAACTTACGTGCACTCTCTATTGAACACTATATATGTAAAACCGCATATGTGTCAATGTATTTCAGAATATTGGATGTATATTTAGTGGATGTGCATATATATATATATATATATATTATTCGGTAAGAGAGAATTCCTTGTGATACATATTAGGGGGTTTCCTAGCACTCAGTGACTATATTTTTGTAAGGAAATAGCACTTGCGTTATGTGAAGGGCTACCGAGTGGGACTTGCAGTCCCTGACAGAATGTCTTCCTGACAGAGCAGGAACTCTGATACATCTAGTCCCACATCTTTCACATTATTTTATACAACTCGGAGCTCTGCTAAAACGTCAGCCAAAACTCTAAATAAACTTATCGTAAGAGAATCGTCCTGAAAAAAATTGGGAGTCAATTTCATCTAGTCTCACATCCTTCTCAATCATTTGCCCCACTCGCAGCTCTGTTTTCAGAATCAACAAGGGTTCTAACGTAATCTATCTTCAGAAAAAAAAAAAAACGTTCTGGGAGATCCGAGGTTCTAATTAATCTAGTCCTACCATTTCTTAGTTATTTGTGCCACTCGGAGCTCTGTGTTTAGAATAAAATATACTTTGAGGAACTTATTGGCAGAAATATGTCCTGGACCAGTTGTGATTCTATTTCATCTAGTCCTACAATCTTCTCATTTATCTGTTATTTTTCGCGCGCTTTCTATGAAATCCGACAGAATTTCGAAGCAATTTATGAAAAGGAATATTCTTTTGGCAGGGCGCCGAATTTCTATACAATCTAGTCCCAATATACCTTCTTAGTTATTTTTCCCAATCGGATCTGTCTTCAGAATCTGGTAGAGCTTTAATGCAACTTATCCGAAGGAATATATACCACACGTTCACGTATTACCTATAATAAAGAACATAACATCAAACATTTTAATGTGTTAGTTCTTAGAATTCTTATTTGAAGTCATTCTAGAAGATTCACCAGAAAAAATACTCAATCCTACGCGAAATTTATTTTAAAAATAGCAGTTGATCATCTTGACATGTCAGTTGATAAATGTTCTAAAGGTTTGGAGCTGTTTCGACGTAGGGGGTGAGCAAAACTCTTCCGATCTATATTTTCCAAATGCCAATATACTTCGAGATTTTTAATATTTGAATATCTTCACGTTAATTGGATGTTTGTAATTTATTCTTTATTCCTTTCATTCAATTTTATTTTACGTTAGAGTATTATAGCCGGCTTTGTATGGCCGAGTTAAATGCAAAACTCTATACGCTAATTATTTTGACTAATGTAACCGAGCTTAAAAATGAATGCACAGATTCACTTACAAACTCAAGAATTATATATTACTAAAAATATAAAATTTAAAGTTAAAATATTTAGAACGATATTATCGACACCAATACTGAAATATAAAATTTTTCACGACTAAACCATACTTATTACGTCTGAAAATGTAGATATGTTATCAGCAAAATAATAGATTTCTTGAATAAACCATATTGATTTTACTGTTTTAAAAGATCATCAAGTAGTAAATAACGATTTATTTGCGCAAAAATTTTCAAAGGGCAAACGATTCCAAGTTCTTTTAATCTCTAAAAAATCTTCTATTTTAATATTTTAAGAAAGAGAGAGAGAGAGAAATAGCTTTCGAGAAAGATTCTCCATTTAAACAAATCACACAAGGCGTAAAAATAATCTTCTATATAAATATGCTTAAAGGGTTTTATTAATAATTTTAATATATATATATATGTGATACATTAGAGAGCGCGCCATCTGTAATAAGAAATTTGAACTATTTTTGGCGCTTATGATTCTTTTTAAAATAAATCAATTTTTTACTACTTTTACCGCAATGATAAAATAATGGGAGGGCCTGGCTCATCAGTGGTGAATCCTCCCATTATTTTATCATTGCATTAAGGGCAGTAGAAAATTGATTTTTTTTTTTCAAAACAATCATACGCGTCAAAAATATAGTTAAAATTTCTTATATTAATAATTAAATAACATATTTATATAGAGGAATATATTTTTATTTTGTGTATATTTTGAAAAAGGGAAATTTCTTGAAAGTTTAAAAGATTAAAATGAAGGAATCAGCGATTATATAATAGAACTTGGAGTTATTTGGTTTGAAATAAAGATATTATTGACGCTAAATACAAAAGACTTTACACGGCAGAGCAGAATCTTCTAAATGTCGATAGAACAAGGTATTTTTAAAATCCTCTAAGTAGATCAATGAAATACTTATACAGCTTGCAAATCAGTAGATGTTGAAATAAACCGGATTTTTTTGTCGAGATCAGTTGCTCGTCTGGCTCTATAAATTCCTCATCTCAGGGATGCTAATTTTACCGACTTCCAATAGCCATTGGTTTGAAGCTTTGTGCTATTGTTTAGTGTTGCATCACTTTAGAAACATAATACTGAAGACCCTTCCTACAATTTTCTTTCTCTTTTCTCTATACTAATTATTTTTATATTCTCATACATCTCTCTTTCATAAAATAATGTGTACATTTAATAGATTAGGCGTTGACTCTTTATGAGCATCCATGCTGATTCTGAACCATTGTGCATAGCTGAACAATTTTTAAAGCTTACTTTCATATTTGCCTTTTTTATAATATTTATAGAAACCCACAACATTATTTGTTCATGGATTCTTTAAAGTACAAATATTAAACAAATATAAATCATTTATAGTCCCTTTATAAATGAAAAAAAATATATATATAGCGAAAACTATTCAATCAATTTATCACCACGCATAAATCTCTCTCAAAACCATATTTCAAAGACATTAAATGAATCGTGTCTCTAAAGATAATCTTTGAACTGAATCCATTTACCCCAACAATTCATTGCTAATCATTGCGTCTAAAAAGTTCATTATTTCTTCCCCTTCAATTATATATGAAAGATATAAAAACCTTTGTGTAATAAGTTCATTTTATCAACTTTATTTTCATAGATATTACTGGAAGTTAGTGACTGACGGACTTCCCTATTTCGCCCTGCCTCCAGCCAATTTATTACTTCTTCTTTCAGGATCAATCTGACCTTTATCTGATTTGGTTAGTCATCTTCTTGCTCTTCCTCCCTCTTTTCTTCTCAATCATCCCTTAAATAATGATTTTCTTCATGATTTCGCATTTTATTTTCGGATTTGATTATCATATCCCGGTATATAGAATTCTCTCAATGTACAGAGTAAGTCTTAATATTTTTATTGTCTAAGTTGTTTGCATTGGATTTCAGTGAAGCCTACGATGTGGTTTATTTCTGGCTCAAACTGCGCTGATTCTTCAATATCCTACTGAAGTGGCTTCGCGAACAAATCCTCTCTCTACTCTATTATAATTTACTTTGGAAGCGAGAACACACCGAAACCGTGTTAATTCGCCATACTTTATGCTGTTGAGGATCCGATCCTTACTCTTTGTAATCTGTTCTTGCGGATACTGAAGAAAAACTCAGTTCAGACTTATCTTCTCTTCATATCAACATATCAGATCAAAGCGGATTTGAAAGGTAGACCATTTAATTTATTATAGGCAAAAATATAAATAGTGTATATGATTATATAAAGTAATTTATATTATAATACAATAAAACATGGTGGCAATTATAAGACAAAAGAGATAGGTACTATATTTCTTCAAAATTAGAAAATATTTAGCAAGATTGTTTCTCTTTTCGTATGAAGCCATTTTCTACTGCCCTTAATGAATGATAGAACTACATATTCGGAGGGCATGGATAATTGCTACTAGCAGAAGGTTGATAATTCATGGGTCAGCCTCTCAATTTTTTTTTATTGCAATAAGAAAGGTAAGAAATTTCTTTACTAGAAAATAAGAAATCGCGCAAAAGAGCATATGGTTTTTATCACAACGATAGTTTCCTGATAAAATGAAAGCGCCACGAATTTCATTGATAAAATGAGAATTACGTTAAAAAGGTAAAACATATATTAATTGTCACTTATACATTTTATGTTCTACTAAAATACTAAACTTATTAACTTAAAATGCTCTCCATATTGACTAAAAAAGCTTTTAGAGTTTTACTTCCTTTCCTGCTATTTTATAAAGAATTTTACTAACAATCATTCAAGTTAAAAATTTTAAAATACACAGTATTAGACTTTACAAACACACACATTTCAACACATCAAATAGACATAGTTAAAATGGATTATATTGATGATAACATGATGAATAAAGTGACAATACACCAAATCACCAAATCTTGAACTTTGTTTCTAATCTATAAACAAAATTGCATCTCTTCGCTATAAAAACATGATATAAAAACAAAACTATACCAGTTCTGATTATGTTACCTAATCAACTATATATGATTTTAATCTATTCAATCTTCTTAAACCTGTTTTAGAGAATATGAATGTTGCGCTATCTATATATACCCGCTATATACGTTCCCTTATGCTGTCCTTGTGCGTGACCTTCCCCCGTATAGCTGCGCGCACTACCAGATTCTCCTTGTCAAATGTGTCAAGAACCCCCTCGATATGAAATATATTTTTATATTCAAGAGTGTATTTCTTATATATAAAATGTGTCAGTTGCAACTTTGATGTGCAGATAACCTATTTACGTATATATATGTGTTATATGTTTTGTGTGTGTGAATATACATACATAATATATATTAATTATTTACTGAATGTGTGCTTTAATACAATTATATTAAAAAAACTCAAAATATTTTCGTATATATAATTTAATATAAATTGGTTGCTATTTAATATAAATTTTGAGAATATATGTGTTAATACAATATTTTTGTATTTTATATTTATGTAAATTTACATTATTTTACATATTTGAGAATATAGGTGAGATAATGTGCTCTAACTTTTGCTATTTTAATTCGATCTATCTCAGTCTCCTATTGGATACTTATGTTTGTATCATATAAACTAGATGAAGAAGTGATTATTGTTTCCCCCATTCTAGACTCCTAGATGTCTATATAGCACGCCTAGATCTGCTTTCATTTCCTTCTTCATAGACCCCGCCTTTCTTCGCTTGTTTCTCCCCATCTTGTTGACCAGGTGTGTTGCCTTTCTCTCAATCTCCCCTGCCTTCATGACAACATTATCATTGCGAGTTTTAGAACTTGGTCTTCTTTACTTATACAGACCTTCTTCTAGGTGTTCTTATCACATTTATTAAGAAGGCGTGATCCCTTTCTACTCTGTACCTAACCTTTTCTCCCTCCCTCCCTCTCTTATCCTCACAGCTCTCTTTTATATGGATATCAAGGTTCCTTTGTACAATGTTCTTCCTGTACTTACACTGTGTATATTTTGTAAATGATTGGTCAATTTTGTACGGAATGAAGTGCCAATTAAAGTTACTTGTGATGAATATACGTGAATATACATATTTTATAAAGCACGCACACATTGTTTTTTCAATATGTTGCAGCCTTTGGTTAAATGCTTCACTTGCACTTACAAACTTTGCACACAAGTGAGATTGCTTATTTTAGATATGGGGGCAAAATTCGATTACATGCACTTTAAACGTGTTCTGTTGATCCCATGTTTGAACAAATTATTTTATGTGTAATCGTGTTTTTTTTTTATCTAAACGGAGATATTAGGTAGGTAAAGATAAATTGCTTGGTGCCCGAATTTCAATGCCTTGAAAGAAGATAGATTTCAAAATATATTTTATTATAAATTGTTTATAGAATATGAGGGTGAAATTGCAGCCTCGAAGAAAAATGAAGAATAAGAAAGAAGTTTAAATTTTGAGTTGGATATCAGTTAAACTACGAAACTACGGCATCAAAGATTAATTATACATTGAGCAGAACCAGTTTGAAAATTTTAATAATGGCAAAGGAGAAAGGCGGTGAACGGCAGGTAAATGAATATATAATCTATGATTTTGATGCCATATTTTTATAAAATTCGAAAAAGAGTGTTAGTGCAACCTCCATTGTTGGCAAAAACCTAAAGGCTTTGTCATTAATGCAACCTGGTGGGCAATTAAGAATTGTTGACTCTCTTGTGTCACATGCAGTTGTACATTATCCTTTTGAAACCTGGTAGCAGGAAAACCTTGAAGTTAAAGATGGACACAGGTTCGATAGATTCATGCATATTAAAAATAGGCATATCCTGACCACTAACATGGGCGATTTTAGATGGCAGAGCGCCATCTAGTGGAACAGAAATCAACTAAACGTTGATGGATGTAAACAAAAAAATAATGAAAATACGTATTTTGAATGAATGTCTGAATATATTACAAATAAAAATATCTTCTTTTGATTTTGGAATTATTTTTAAGATTCAGATTATTTTCTTGAGATTTGATATATTTTGGAATATATTAGTATTAGATCAATGGTATTGGTATACAGTCGTGACAAATGATCATAATTTGATAAAGGTAATGCCTGGCTTAAGGCGTAAGAATAAAAAAAATGAAAAACTTATTTAAATAATGTACGAAAGATTTGAGCCGCCCATCGGGAAACAACAACAATAAGTTTTTATAGGGAAAGCGTGACCTCTGGCGGTAGATTCAGCAGAATATTTGAATCTATGAAATATAATTTAAAATAAAATAATATTTTAATAAAACATATATATTTAAAATTACCCCAAGCTATAACGCCCAGGATATCGATGTATAATGCCCATAACTATATCCCCACAGTGATATCACACATGGATACGTTGACTGTGATGTTGCAAGCAGAGTTGAGATTCATATAAGAATACAGTCGCACAATTCTTTATCTATGTTTAGCTTTCAATGTACCATTTCAAGCGGTTGTAGTTTGCATTCAAATGTATTCGCAGCAATGGACACTTTATAAAGCTTCCAATATGACGTAGAAGGCGTCAAATAGTAGGTCTGGACATAGATGGTTGGTCGTAATAGCGAAATTCGCGGGTTTTGATTATTAAAAAAATGAAAGGTTATGTCTCAATTATTGGATTAAAGCGAAATACAAAAATCTTTCAGGGATGTTTTTCATCTGCTAAATTTAAACGAAGTTCATATTTTTGGTAGCTTAATGAACAAAGTTGCTTGGCACCCTTCTTTTTCATAATATATAACATATCATTGTGTGACAGATATTATGCGCTAAGTCACTTGTAGCTGCAATAAAATTCTTCATATTGTCACCTGAACAATATGCCTTTTCGTTTGTTCAGAAACATGAAGAGTCTGGTGCAATTGATTTTGTTGATCAGGTATTTTTACGTCTGCACTCACTATAGGTAATATCGTATTCCCTTAAAATATTTTATTCGAAGTTTCGGCGACTCAGCGTCGCCCTTTTTGAGATAGAAGGTGCAACGCAAACTTCGACTTTTGTTAAGCTTTCTATCTTAAAAAGGATGAGAGTCGCTGAAAACGTCGGATAACAATTATTGAAGGTTGACTAATTGATCATAAGTCAGCCTACACTAAAGTGTTATTCTCTATAATTTCATATTCAGCCACATTAAGGTTTGGTTATACCACACGAGCTTCAATATTTTTTAAAGATAATCTCTAATCTCTTTTAGTGAAAATTTCTATTTTGTTCAAATCAAAGAAACAACAACATAAAGCTTGAATTATATCCTTAAATTTCGAAGAATAATAATCAAGCATATCATGCAAAGTATATGTGTAGCACACACATGCAATATATAATGCTAACCTTCGCGTATCTCACCTTCCGCAACATATATCGCTGGTTTGTATTACTGGTACAAGTGATTTGCCTATGCGCAGGAATGTTTATCATTTACTGTCATATGTATTTTCATTGGCAAAATTGGAAATCAATCGGATACCTCAAATGCTTTGAATATTTTCGATTATTGAAAGTTTATTAATCAATGAAAATATATTTATTAGAATCGTTTTTTAAAGACACTTCGGCCATTAAATATATTTTATTGTCTCGACAAAAATCTTAGAATAATTTTTAACGCTTTGCCAAATGTTTTAATTTTGTTCGCTCCTGACGAGGACAAAATATTTTTGTCGAAATGTCGAGACAATAAAATATATTTACTGGTGAAGTGTCTTTAATTTGAAGAACTATGAATGCCGGCCAGGCAGCCTCTATCTTTACGATAATCGTTTTTTAAGGACTCCATAACATTTCGTTATACAAATAATAGAATATGATAATTGAGGTATGTAGCAACAGAGAAGTTGATAATTACAAATACTAATTTGAATGCAATAATAACATAATAGTGCATAGTTAGATTTAGTATAGCGGATGCTGAACAAATTATATTCCTCACACATATATATCTATTTTGAAAATAGAGCAATCCATATTTAATTCATTCGATAATAAAAAGGCATATATTGGATTTAATAAAATATTTATTTGCCAATATTTCGGTTGGCTGAATACCAAACCTTTATCAAGGCATTACATTTTTGTATAAACGTTTATAAAAGTTTATACAAAAATGTAATGCCTTGATAAAGGTTTGGTGTTCAGCCAACCGAAATATTGGCAAATAAATCTTTAATTAAATACAATATATGCCTTTTTATTATCTAATATATATCTATATAATGGCGACCTCTAATTAATACATTCGATGCTGAATAGCGTATGGAATAGGATCACCATTGAGGAACTGAATATGCGCGTGAACATTTACTCTCTAAGTTAAATATCATATTTTATATGAGGCTGGTATAGTGGCGTAAATCATATAGATCATATTTGTCTGTTTGAGTCTTTAAACTTCTATATTTCAGTTATCTATAGAAGCATTTACTAAAGGTAATTTTTAGTATATATATATATATATATATATAGAAATATATGGCCAAATATCAGGGAACAGGTTAAAATCAATGTTTAGTTGATTTCTGTTCCACCAGATGGCGCTCTGCCTTCTGAAAAGCACATGTTCTCCTGGTCAGGATATGCCTACTTTGTTTTTAATATATAGAAATATAAAGAGTGGGGGGGAGACCTCATTATACTATCAAAAGACTAGCCGTAGAAAAGAAGCTCTGAGAAGACAGGAATACTGCCAACGAACATATGGGTGGGTTAAGGTGATATTGATAATCGATTTCCAATCGGTATTTATAAATTATCTTAAATAGTTTGGCCATATATATCTGCTTTATTTAAAACATCACTCTACATGCATCATGTGAATAAGTTTAATGGATTTGAATCCTTGGAAAAGATAGGTTACAAACCTATACTAAATATTGACATCAGAAATTAATAATATTGATGCATAGTAATCTATTTGGTTATTTCATTTGTTTAAATGGATTGCGCAATTCTTTCAATATAAACATATATGAAAAAAAAAGGGCATCTCCTTTTCGTGCAACTAAAAGTTGCTGATGGCTTGAGCCATCTATCGGAATAAATATTAACTATTCTCGTTGATTTTAATTATTACAAAATTGGACAAATATCCACACACATTTTTGATTAAGATGTTTATTCCGATTGATGGCGCAAGCCATCAGCAACTTTCAGTTGCACGATAAGGTGATGCCATTTTAAAATAATTTATGCATCTTATCCCAGTACAATATCACATTTGTACTATTATTTTCCACATAGATATATATAACGTGGTGTTGGCTTTTCTTGATTTATCAAGAAAGTGAATTAGCCAAATATTATGAAACAGACATGAATAAACATTTAGTTCATTTTTGTTTCACAAGATGGCGGTCTGAAATCTAGAATGCTCTTATGAGCGGTCAGGATATGCCTTTTTTTATTTTTAATATCGACACCTGACGATTATCTGTTTTTACATATGTTTTCGATACACACGCACACAAAGTTTTAGTGTGTGTGTGTGTGTGTGTGTTCTACCAAAAGAGGCACCTATCCCTTCAAAATGGATTTTGGTTAAAAACCCCAGTACAGAACATTTTTATGGAGATAAATATGACACAACACCAGTTTAGGTAAATTCAGACAATTGATAACCTGTATACCGGGGTAATGAGCCAAAATGCCTTGTTTTAACGCACCTTTAAAATGAGAGGTACTTCTTTAATACATGAATACAGTCCTTCCACAACTCCATTAAATATGTGTAGGAAAAGTAGCACCTATCTTTTTAATTTGGTTTACCACTCCAGTACAAAACATAATGAAAGGAAGATAGAAAAATGCAATATAACAGCGGTATGATAGATCAAACTGGTGAAGCCGCTTGGAGGGTTAACCACTAATGAGCCCAGGCCCTCCCATTAATTTTTCCATTGCGGTAAAGGCAGTAGAAATTGTTTAATTTTTAAAAGAATCATACGGGGCTATAATAGTTTCGTATTTAGAAAACAAAACGGCGGTAATAAATAATGAGCCACAACTTCAGGTTTTATAAATTCAGACAAGAGGTCAACCTATATAATATGATTTTGAGCTTTGAATCTTATCAGTAAAGGGGTGGCTTCGGTTTCAAAACATCCTACGAAAGGAGCTATGAAATCAAACTAATTTTCGAAAAGGTGTTTAGATGTTGAAGTATTGCTCTTTGTATTGAGGAGTGATAAACCAAATACATTGTTTTGATGCATTTTCAAAGGGAGAGGTGACACTCTTGCTACATAAATACCATCATCCAGAAATTTAATGTTATATACATGTATGTATATCGAATGAAGCACCTCTCCCATTAAATTTCATAGACACGTTGTCTTTTTGTTTATCGTCCCTCCCTTTGTAGAACGCACAGTATTTATATATTTCATGGAATTCTACGGGAGGAATTAAGAAATATGTCGAATTTGCCAATGCGTTCTGCACAGGGATGATGAAAATATATTGTTTTGATGCATTTTTTTAAAGGAAGAGGTGAGTGACCATCTCGGGTTATGTTGACTTGTAGATAATTTTAAAATGATAGTACGATTAAATTTGTAATAAAATTATTGATTGTGATATTCTCTTTAAAGAAATAGGTAACTTATGAGGAAGGTATCTGAATGCCCTCATTCCGCACTTGTACATATCATCGACTGTGTGTGTGTTGGCGTTAAAATATTTTCCAAAATAAAACAAGAAACGAGACGAGGCTTTTTCCTTGTATCAATATATGATATTTAACTATTATATTTTCCAGTATATATCTCATTAATATATATTTGTTGAAGGTGAATGCAAAATTAGAAATGTTAAAAGGTGAAAAAAATGCAAATATTGACGTTAAATAAGAAATTCATGCATTATATAAATTTTCAAAATTATTTTTTTTACTGTTGGAACAATGCAAATTTTGATTCAATATAAGGTCAGATGAACAGATTTGACAAATAACTCGATATGTTTCTTCGTGTGAATCTACTGGTTGCCTTGGTGGCCTTCGGGATCTTCCTCGTGGTATATAGCGCCGATGATTGTACGACGAATCTACAAATCTGCCACGGTCTGTACAACAAGGTGGATTGGATCAACATCTTCGATGAGGAGAGTCCAGAAGACACCTGCGAGTCTAGTTTGGAAACATTGCAGTGCTATGAGAAAATGGGGCATCAATGTGACCCGCAGGTTGTCAAGTCCATTGAATATACCAGATTTTACTTTGCCACCGATTTCCTAAACGACATCATTTGTAGAGCTCATCTCTTCAATGTGCCGCACTTCAGAAACGCTACGTTTCGTAGCAACTTTGACTTGTCTCTTTCGAAGGTTCTGATCGCCATTCACAGCATGGGGAGCCTGAATCGGATCACCGAGTCCTGTTGTTCGGTTCAAGAGTTTTGGATTTCAGTTCTAAATATGCTTCCTGAACTTCAACTGTATTTTCATCCAGTACAGAAAACCAATGAATTACACTTCTGTCAAACTGTTAATTTGAATTACTGTCCAGAACAACAATCGAGCGAGTTATAATTTTAAAGGAATATCTTGGTCACTTTTGAAATAAAAGGTTTTTCTAAATATTAGTGTATTAGTTTGCATAGCGTAAAAGCTTTTCAAATGATTTTTCTTTAAAGTGCCCGGAGGTAAAAATTCAAACATTCCTCATATTTACTAGTCTATACAGGTTACATAGATCTCCTTACTCTTTCAACATGTATATACCAAAGCATTTACACTGTCAACCGAATCAAAATATCATTTTGCTTCAATAACTTAGCATTGTAATACTGAGCTAGTAGCAAAAATGTATAATGTACTATGGAATTCCCAACCTATATTTTAAATAACGTTGTTTAGTAGAACTTCTAGAAATATCTTGGATGATTGTATTCTGATCTATATATTGAAAATGAATAAATAGTTCGTATTTAAGGGAAAAAAATTAAATGAGTTAGCGAAATAAATATTGACGTAGTAATATGTATGAAATTCTCAAATTTGTCATGCACATTTGCAAATATATTGATAGCACGCTGCCTTTTATAAATATGCACATTCAAGTGGATTATTCACATGCAACTATATATAATTGTTACAACTGAAGGAACTTTCATGAAAGGACCGCTCAGATAACGTGGTTATTTTTGCTCTTCAGGAGGTGGACGTATATCGGTGGTTGGTTTGGATCGTCGGTTTTGATTTGATAAGTGGCCGCTCAAAAGTTGGCTTGAATCTGAGTAGATCTTAAGAAATCTTTAAGAAAAAAAAAATGTGTTTAAACGGAGTGTATATTTTGTCAAATAACCTTTGATAAGGTAAGAGTAAAAAAAAGTCATTCATCGGATTTTTATAAAGTCATTTTGAGTTTTATAAAAGCTGTCGCTTATAGGAGTTTGGTTTAGTTATGTGATCCTGCGTTGACTTCGCTAGCTGCCGCCGGGAAGCAGAAGGGAGCTAATAGCAAACATGGCCATCATTTAAATCTACACGTGAAACTATCAAACACACAACACTAATGAAATATTTGTGAAAAGCGTTTCAAAACTACAAATATTTCTCAAAATGAACTAATTGTATTGACTCATAGCAAGAAATATATGTAGGTTTTAAGCACACAACGTATATTATAGTGTCCTACTTTTCTTTTATAGAAATACAAGTTTTATTTTGCTATTAAGAACTAAAAAGCTTTATAAATCTACGACTAGGAAATTTGAGTATTCTAAAGGTAAAATGATCTCTTAAAGTATATACAGTAAACACTCCTATAACGCGATTAATGTGTTCCGTGTTGTATGAAATCGCGTTGTATGAAATAAAACTTGTATAACGCGAATATTGTTAGGGTAAATTGTTCGTGACAAATGTAAAAATGTATTGTATAAAATGATGTATATAGGAAAAATAATTATATGCTAAAACAAAACTAAATGTTATATTATTATATATGCAAATGTATATAAAACAAATTAAAGTTTATTTACTACGTAATTTTTTTATATACATTTGCATATAAAATAATATGACATTTAGTTTTGTTTTAGTATATAATTATTTTTCCTATATACATCATTTTATACAATACATTTTTACATGATACAGTATATCTCCTTTTCAATTTTTCTTTTTTTTCCAACTTTATTCATCATGCCTGGGGAGCAAGTTTCGTAATTTTTTATATTTGCAAAATATTTACATATAAATTCTAATTTAATACCTTAAATGCGTTCAAAATATTATTTTAAACTTTAAAACTCAATTTAACACTTTAAAAAAAATACTTACAGAAACACATGTGCAATTAAATTGACAAAGTATACAACACTACTTCGTTCAAAAACAAAAAAATTGAAAAACGCATGTGCATAAAAATTAGATGTATTGTAAAGTTGTCAATATGGAAATTTCCGCATTTTATTTTATAACGCGTTATACGAAAATTCGCGTTGTATAAATTTGTCGCAATTTTTTTATCGCGTTGTACGAAATCGCGTTGTAAAAACTCGTGTTATAGGAAAGTCTACTGTATAGTTATTTTAAAAATTTCTAAATCCTGATCGAGACGCTATTTCCTATTATAAAGGAACATGTTCAACTCTACTGGCGCTGTGAACACTAATGAATTTCATAGAAAATTCACTCTTTATATAAATATTTATATTTCCATATATTTTTGGAATCGGTCTTAAACCCGGAGTGGCTCCTCAACCACGCTTCTCCAAGATGATCGATCCACTGTCTTCAACTGGTGGTAAGACCTTTCGTTTTTGTTTCTCTTCTGTTGTCCAAAAATGTAGTACGACGGCGTCCCCTTGAACTGGTGTCTTCTGAAAAGCTTTAATCAATATTTTATTTGTTAGGCTATCAGGGTTTAGCACATAGCCTACCAAAGTCAATATTTAAGTTTTTATTAGTATTCTAAATAGAATCTCGTTATTTGTACCAAGATCAATCCTTGTATTTTCAGAAATATTTCACAGCACTTCATCTCAATTTCTTCTAACAATCAAATGTCTTTTGTTGACAGCGTCGATGATTCGCTATTGTAAAATACCATGCATTAGAATGTCTTCAAAAGTAGTTTGCTTAGCTGTAATTTTTAGGTGTTTTAAGTCAATAGCATTGGTTTATGTCAGAAAGCGATCTTTGTCATTTCGATTCGAAATTGTACCTTACTCTTTCACTGGTAGTAATCTAGGGGCGCTATATGCGTTGTATAGCTTATTTAAAAATTGCACTTTGCACTTAAATATTTGTGCGCCTTATAATATTCTCAAACCATTAAATTTCACATCACCCACACATAAACATACTTAACAGTGATAATAGAGACATTTATGTACGTATTTTTATTGTTCTGGACTAGTGATAAGTTTTGGAAAATAAGATACAAATGATAAATATACTATTGTGATTTTTTTAAAATGACGAAACACAATTTTGCCTATATTATTTGAATAAAATGAAAAGAACAACTGATTTATATCTGTCTCAATGTTTAAAAAAAGTACAACCTTTTTTTTAATGCGGGTGCGACAAATATGGAAATAGTATGAATGACATTACTAAAATAATGAAACTTTACCAGAGGTCGAAGGAGACACCCCTTATCATTGCAAAGGGAGAACTGTTTCAATGTCCCTAGACATGTAAAGGGAGTAAAGCCAACCATACTCTACACTGTGAATCTTACACAAATGTCATTTGCTGTGCACCATTTTTGAAAAAAAAAAACGTAATAACTCTATAGAAGTTAATGATTTCCTAACACATTCTATATTTATAAAGAGAAAGAGAATATTTTCAACCTTATTATGCGTTAATTCTTTTATTTTAGTTTTTTTTTTATAATTTCCGAAAAAAATTTCAGAAAATATGCGAAATGTAAGATAAATTATTCAAATCAAGCACACTATAGATATTTATAAAATTGACTAATTAGAGAGAAAATTAGAATAATTAGCGTATAACGAGTTGTACAAGTATTTGTAATTATATATAATTCGTTAGGATGCTGCCATTTCAATATAAAATGCACCCTAAAATGCACACAAGTGTTATATTTTAAACAATATAGTCTAAATCTTTTCAAATCTTCTCAATTCCGGAGTCAAAATTATTTATAGAAGAAAATAAAGTGGATACTACGTATTACGTTTAGAATTATAATGTTTTTAATAGGATTTTTTTTATAAAATCTATAAAAAATAAAGATTTTATAAGCTATATATATCAAGACTCTTTTTAGAAAGTTGGTCCTCAATGAAAGATACCAACAGTATTAATAGAAAAATTGACATACCTCCGTTATATCTACAGTTCAAATCGATTTAAAATTATTTTATTATACTCATTAGAAATCATATATTATTTTTTAATTTTTATAAATGTACATATATATTCTATTCTTATTAATATTTTTTGTGTGTATATATTTTAAATTTTATCCCCACAGAGTTGCAAATATTTATATATCGTCGCGTGAAGGCATCACGTGATGAACCAAAGCAGTTCAAAAACAAGAAAAGCCCTGACGAAGTTAGGCGTATAGCCTATTGAAATATTGGCATTTATATTAAATAAAATGTTTATTTTATTTTCGATCCAAAATATGCTATTCAATTAATATATATATATATATATATGAAATGTAAATAATAAAGTTTATCAAATAAAATTTTAAATCTTAAATATAATTTAAATTAAGTTGTAAATTTTCTTTTTATTTTTCAAAAAAAAAATTTTTTTTTTCTTCTATCTAAAATAAAAACATATTATTCTAACATATAATTACTTTTATTACATTTTTCTCTCCTAAATAAGATATAAAAATAATACATATAAACAACTTTTTAATCTCATCTAACTTAAACACAAAAATAATTATCAACTTTTATCTTATATATATATATATATATATATAAATATCATTATCGAATCATTAAATTACAAAAATGCATATTTTATCTAAAAACTATATTATTTGATTGAGATTATAGTGGGTAAAATGTGAAAATCATCAATAATGAATCGGGTCCTTCTGATATTGCTCACAATTTGAGTGCCACTTGTATTTTTCCATCATATATTCTATATATAAAACAACAACTTTCGAAAACGCTTATTTGTATTATAAATATCATCTAGATTATTAAAAATTCAAATATATTTTATTGTGTTTGTGGAAAAATAATCAATCTCACAATATTCGAACAAATATTTTATATTGAAATTGAAATAAACACATAAAATCGACATATTGATATTTAATTTTAGAATATTAGTGTAAAACAAAATATAATAGAGTGTAATTAATAGACGAATACGAAAAGATTAAAGAACAGAATTAAAAAAATCAATTTTAATTGTGAAATAAACAGAGTAATAATTCAATGAAAGTTAACCAATAAAGTTACTGGGATCCGGCAGGCGGCGTCAAGTCGCATCCTCATCATCCCATCTACTCCTGGCCGAGCGAGCGTCCGAGGTGCAGCTCCCGGGCCGCTGTCTAGCTGAGAGTAGTGAGTGTTTGTAGTTGATTTTCATTATTCCATTATCATATGTACATCATTATTATGTACAATCTATTATATTGATATTTATTTTAATCCTTAATATAGCTTCCTATCACGTATTTTGGGCTACCGGTGTTTAGTGCGTAGGCGTATGAAGAACATATGGCGGACAAATATGCGCCATTTTGAAGATAACTTCTATGGATTTAATTTACTTTAATAAACATAGATATAAATACTATTAATATTTTATACATATATATATTCTTATTAAAAATATTTTTGAAAATATATTTTCACAGTAATACCTCTTCAATTCGGATTTCAGAAGACCACAAAAAATACGCAATAGACGATATTCAAATTAAAAACATTAGTTTTGAAAATAGATTAACTGGATAATAAATAAAAATCCCAATTATATAAGAAAAAATACGACCTAACGAAGTACGAATCAAAGAGGTATTATTGTATCTATCTATATATCTATATAATATGTAATGTAGTTATCAATATTCAATTTATATCTAGTGATATTAATTTATATGAATAAGATTAACTTTTTTTATAAATTATTAATTATCTCACAATCTGTAAAAAAGGTATTTCAATTTAAAATTTATAATTATCCTTATATTTGCTATATGATTATTTGGAAAAAAACATCCAGAAATAATTTTTCATAACAATATTTAATTGAATAGCGAGTTTTCGTACCGATCGCCCCCCCCCCTCTTCATGATGATTAATCCATAGCGTAAAAATATCCATAGCGTATAAATCCATAGCGTAACATAGTGTAAAAATTAATAACAATATTTTATTGAATAGCGAGTTTTCGTACCGATCGCCCCCCCCCCCCTCTTCATGATGATTAATCCATAGCGTATAACGTAGTGTAAAAATTAATTACAATATTTTAATACTTTATATACATTTTAAAAGTATATACAAATTTATTTCTGGATGAATTTTTTCACAAAAAAAATAAATAAATAAAATTTTGATGGAATGAAAATTGTAGGAAATTTTTTCTATATTTTTTAATCCTGTGTATGAAAACAAAAAAAAGCTAAATTTGTTGTTTTATACAATACGAAAACATAGTAAAAGAACCGATGTGTCAAAAACCTCCTTTTTACATAACCAGTCATCTTATAAACCACGAGCTCCTATGAAAACCTATCTGATAAGCGACCACCTCACAGAGCGACGACTCTGAGATGAAATAATTTCCTTAACGATCCTCTGATGAGTGACCCATCGGAGAGCCAATCAGCTAAAATAGCGACTCATCTGAAGAATGACCACTTCAAAGAAAAGTCCATTTTATTACATCACTATTCTATAAAACAAATATATTGATGATATTTAATTACACAATGAATTTAGCTTTTTTTTTCACGTATTTTTGGCATTTGGCACTTGATGCGTAGGCGTATTGAGAACATATGGTGTACAGAGATGCCACATTTTATAGATATATTTTGATATATTTTATTTATTTCAATAAAGCAGATATAAATTGTTTGTTTTCTTTCTTTTAAAAATAAAAATTAAAAAATTACAAGAATGCGCGCCTTTTAAAATATGATATTAATATTTAATCAATATTATGTGATTTTCATCGTTGATAATACAAGGATAATACAAAGCTATAGAAACCAGATGTTTCAATTTACAAATTATAATTTACCTTTTATATATTTTATCTCTCTCTCTCTCTCTCTCGGCCGCGCGGTGCGCGAGCTCCGCGTTCTTCGCTGCTTTGAGCCGGAAAGATGGAACTGTCAAATAAGTTTGACATATTGACTGAAAGCCCTCAACCTCCCTTTCAAGTCTCTATGATTTTGTTGAGATTGATCACCCTGGCGCTGAGAAACCAACAAAAGAAAATTCAACGGAGAAATCCGTTAAAACAAAAGACAATAATACTTATGCAGATCTGCCTATTGCTGGCGACATGCATACAAATTCGGCAGCGGCTGATAGCTTCTGCCTTCCAACTACGACTCCCAGCGCTGATGGCGGTCGTATATTGAATTGGGCTGAGGCCATGGAGCACCAAAATACCACCAACGTGCCGGCTCCCTTCACGAAGGTCGAGAGGAAAAGGCGAAGAACATCGGCTTCGCAACGTGCCCCGACGGCGCAGTCACGCACCAGCTCAGAGGAGCACCAACGCCACCCGAGGCGGATTCTCAGCCAGGCGCCATCCACTCGCCCAGAAGATCAAGGCGACGCGGAAGAACATCGCCGAAGCAAGGGCACAGCTGGCCACGGGCACCGTGGACGTTGAATTCTGCCCTGAATTCAGCCAGCTCCAGTATGTTCTGTCGCTGGACAAGCTGATGGGAGGAAATAAAATAATCTGGCTCACCAAGAAGTACGGCCACGTCCTGGTTGGCCTCGCCAGCAAAGCCCTCGCGGAGCGCCTCATCGAGGAAGGCCTTGAAAGCGAGGAGACCCTGATCAATATCTTTTACTTCTGCAGACAGGCGGAGAGAATCGTCGTTAACAATCTGCCCTTCGTCGTGGAGGATTCAGAGATCATAGCCGCCCTGAGACCTTACGGGTGAGTTACATCTATCGCCCCACTGATCGTCAACGTTGCGGGCTTCACAATGAAGGATGGACGCCGGGAACTGTTCGTCCTTCTAAACGAGGGCGTGAAGTTGGAGAGGCTCCCAACGCGCCTCAACATCAACCACAAAAGTGAGATCCTGCCCACCTACCTCGCGTACGGAGTCAAGTTGTCGCGGTGCCAGAGACAGGGGCACCGTATGGCCAACTGCCCCCTGAGTCCCAAAAGGCCTGCAGATGCGTTCAAGCAGGCGCCCTCAAACACCGGCGCGGTCAAGTCCAGCCCTGCGCCCACTACACCCACCGCGGATCCACCTGTTGCTCCCATTCCGGCAGCATCGCCCGAGAATATAGATGGCCCTTGCCGCCCCGTATCCCCAGCCTCTCCTCCCTCGACGGCCACGAAGTCTGTTGAGAAAAGCAGCCCTTACCAGTCTCAAGACCCGCTGCAGGAACAGAGGGATTCCATCAACCTCACTCCTCCTGGAAAGTCCACCAAGACAAGAAGTGAGCTGAAAGCACTCCTCAAGCAGACGCCGAGGTCTATCCTTTCAGAGCTAGAGAAGCTGGGGCTCGAGAGGTAACCAGTCATCGAAGCCCTCCAATCCTTCCCCGGCCACAAGAACCTCCTCCCCTCCATCTCAGACATCCAAAGGTCCGTTTTAACAAACTGGTCAGACACCTGATGGCGCGGATTCCCGGATCCAACTTTCCCCTCTACAAGCGTCTCTCGGACGCTAGAAAACAGTCTGCGAGCCTACAATGAACCTCCGAGGACGACACCCTGGCCATCCTCGCATCTGCAAAGACGCGTATATATTGGCACTTCCTGGCCCTGGAGTTGCGGGGGGTCCAAGAAGACCCTCTCTTGACCTGGAGGAGGACCCTTTCAAGATGGTGGAGCCTTCTTCACTCATAAATCTTTGTAAATATTCTCATTGTTTTCATTAAATTTTCTAAAAATTCATAATTGACAAGATGTCAATAAAAGTTTTTAAATGTCTCTCTCTCTCTCTTTCTTTTTGGAGGAAAAACATCCAGCAATAAGTTTCTTGTAATAATATTTCTATTGAATCTTGACCCCCTTTTTTTTTTTTGAAACCGTGCCGCCTTTCTACAGAATGATGATTTCATTGCAACTAACACGTGTTAAAAAAATTCTAGATCTTTTTTATTCTTTATATTTATACTCACAAACATGGACAAAGCGTAAGGAAGTAAAAAGTCTTTGATGCACCCGGTCGTCTATTTTTTTTTTTTAGAAGACGGGGGCAATTTAGTTCACACTTGGTTATCTCGTGAATCTTCAATAAAGGTCGCTGTGTATCAAATATATATCAGAGCTATTGTCTAAATCCTACGCACGTACACACTCATACACACGCATTCACGAACAAAGGCACATACACTCTCGCACACAAACACTTCCTTACACACGCACTAATACATGCACGTACGCACTCACACCCGCATAACTTTCATATACACACAAACGCACACTCGAGCGAGCGGCCACGCTTTTCTCGAGCTCCGCCGTTTTTCGCTTTTGGCGGATGGATAAGTGTTAGCAGGTATACCAAATTTGATACTGACTGAAAGCCCTTTGAAAGATAATTGTGTGCCTGAAAGGTACAGCTTCGAGCCTCAAAATAGTGCAGAGATATCAAATCGCAAAATATAATTCTCTATTGAAATTCAGGAAACTGCAAATGATGTAAATTCGCCTGCTGGCAAAGACTATGCAAATTTTGCCACGTCTAACGACATCGCGACTAAGATGCCTTCAATCAGCGCTGTAGGGCCCCATAAGATTTGGGCGGACATATTGGAGGATGAAGATCCGTAAAATGAGGACGGCTACACCGTGGTGCAAGGTAAGAAACGGCGCCGCGGCTCGGGAGCACCAGGCGTCACAGCAGCGCAGTCCAACGGCGCTGGAACCACCGGAGATACTCGACGAGGGTGATCGTCAGGAGGATAGACACCGCGGGTGCAGGAGGTGAAGGCCACAAGCACACACATCGCGGAAGCCAGGGCGCGGCAAGCGTCCTCCACCCAGGAGCAGTGCGTCTACGAGTATATAGAGCACTGCTCTAAATTCACGTCTTACCAATACCTTAAGGCGATAGATAATGTGATCGGAGGGGCCAGACATACATCATCCAGCTCACCAGGATGAATAGCCATGTCCTGGTGTGTCTGACCAGCAAGGCTCTTGCGGAACGCCTCATTGACGGGGCCTTGAAATCGAAGGCACGATTCTTAGGACCTTTCCCTTTGGTAAAAGGCCGGGGAAACTAATCATCGGAAATCTCCCTTTCTACGTGGAGGATGCCGTCATCATCGTAGCGCTGCGGCCTTATTGGCGCGTTATCTCCATCGCCTTCAAGCAACTCAAACTTGGGAAATATGGCTACACGGACGGCCGTCGTGAGGCCTACATCCTCCTCCACGACGGCATAAAAATCGAGAGGCTGCCCATCCGCCTCGACATCAACACTAAAGGCGTCACCTTACCGGCGTTCCTGACCTTCGGAATAAGGTGCTCCAAATGCAACAACCAGGGTCACCGCAGAGCCAACTGTCCCATGCTTGCTAGGCAGACCATCGGCCCCAAGCAAGCATCATCACTCTCCCCCACTGATGTCTCATCACCGATCGCGCCTCAGCTGCCCAGTCAGCTAGCACCCGTGCCTCCTGCACCAGCACCCCCTGCTCCATCTGTGGAAGTACCAAGTAATGGTCCCGCGGCCCACACTTCGCCCCGTCGCTCCACCGCGCCTCACCCTGCTGAACCAGCGCCCGCTTCTCCCCATGAGGAGGAATCAGCTCCAGATGTTGTAACCCTCCGCTTCCACTACCTGCCCCGACGACACATGAGCTCCAGACCGCTCCTGCACCCATTGACACGGACGAGGACAAGGAACAGAATAATCAGATAAGCGAGATACTCGAACAAAGTAACGATGTAACTTTCCTGAGCCCCCTATATGATGAAAATATAATCAGGATAAATATCACGTTCGCGGTTCTTTACCGCAATGATAGGAATTATCTCATCGAGCGACTCTCGCCTGAAAACAAGATTATTCTATCCAGATTCCTCAACAATGTCATCGAGAATGATGGGGACAAGAAATCCAGAATTGGCAAGGGCCTGTCTAAACTCAAGGCGGCTTCAAGCTCCTGATAGGATTCAGACGTCCCTTCGAAGAAGGCTCCGTCTGTTGTAAATTTTTCTTTATTTTAAATCTAATTTTTAAACCTCACCTTGCTCTTAACTAAGTGTAAAACACTTGTTTTAATTGTCAATTGTCACTCATATGCGCCAACAAACATACGCACTCACACACACGAACGAACACATACACGCACACAAACACGCACTCACGCGCATACAAACGCACGCACACACGCGAGGACAAGCACACACATCCACAGACATATACTTGCGCACACTCTCACGCGTGGTCATGTATACACCCTCGCCCACATGCACGGACACATACACGCACAAAAACACGCACACTCAAACACAACAGAACGCGCAAACATGCAATCACGTACATACCTATCCACGCACGTCCACCAACAAACATACTAACAGCACATAAAACCTCGCGAAAACACACATACATTTTTACACACACCAACACAATAACTCACTAGCGTTCATACATATACACACATACGTTCCCACATCATCCCACGCGCACATTCACACACTCAATTACACACAAACTCACACGAACGCGCATATACGCCGGCACACATGCACGCGCATATACGCCGGCACACATGCACACGCATTTACACCCCCTTGCACAAGCATACAAATACTCATACGATCTCACACAGAAGCTCGTACGCCCACACGACTCAGGCACATATACACGCACCCTCCTCACACACGCTCAGCACACCCTCTCACACCCGCACGCAAGGAAACAATGTCATTTCGCACATAAAATCTCTAGCACACGCACAAATACGCCCTCACACGCGCACACACTCACACAAACGCATTAATGCCCACTCACTTAAACATACACGTACAAGAGCACGCTCACACAACCAATAACAAGCACACACATATACACGCTCACACGCACTCACGCATACATACTTACACCTTACACACACTTACGCACCCGCGCACTATACACAGGCACGCCCACACGTACGCAATCGCACACACTTACTTATACACCCGCGCAAGCGCACAACACTTTCGCACACACAATTCCTCGAACACTCAAACGAAAAAATGCCAACACACTATAACACACGCACGCACAAAAACACATAACAAACGCATTCACGCCCACCAAACTCACACGCCCTCACACATGCGCGGGCACATTTCTTCAAACACACATTCACCTATAAAATGAAAGGATTTAAAAGCACGAATGTTTCTTTTATACATAATATAAACTTCTACTGCCCTTACTGCGATGAAAAAATATATATTGGGAGGGCTTGGCTCATCAGTGGTGAACCCTTCGAGCGGTTTCGCCAATTTAATCCACCAGACCGCTTCTCAGAGCTCTAATACTGTATTGGACGATTCTGCTTATATACGCAGCACTGAAGGATGGAATCTCAGAAATGGTTTTCAAGAAAACTATGGACATAAGCTTATATGCTAGAAGTTTGTATTATGTATAAAAGAAACATTCGTGCTTTTAAATCCTTTCATTTTATATGTATAGATGGCGCGTTATTGCTTTGTGTTAATACATTCACCTACAAAAACGTGCACACACGCCTTCGAATGCACACTCACAGTCATCACAAACACGCAAATACACATACATGCAAACACACACACGCACATACACACACCCACACACACACGCAGGCCCATATACATAACACATACTCTCGTCCACGCCCGCGCACACACGTCACGTATACATACGCCCAACCTAATAGGATAAACACACACTGGTCATTAACTACCCTCCTGATAAGTAACAACCTACTTTGAGTGCCCCATACGATAAGAGACCCACTCACAATGTGACTAATCTGAATTGAGACCACCTCCGGTGAGAAGCTTTTTTATACACGACCACCTAACTGAAGGATCCAAATGTTAATTTTCACCTTCTCTTAGCGATCCATCTGACAAGGAACGACTTCAATAAGCGACAGTTTTATTAAGGTTTAAACTCCGATGAATGACCTCTCTGATAAGCGACAACTTCCATTTAGAGACCTATAGGATAAGTGACAACTTAATTATCGATTCCTCTGAAAATATAATTCACTGAGATATATAATAGATGAACAACTACCACGAATAGGCAACCTATCTGATGAATGACCCATCTAATAAACGATTACCTCCCATGAGCAACTCATTGAATGAAGGACTCACCTTATTAACAACTACCAGCCCCCCATTAGCGACCAAGCTGAAGAGCGTCCTATCAAAAATATTTTACCATCAGTGCGCCGCTCATTTAATAGGCCATGCATCTCATGAGCAACCCATCGGATAGGCGATTACCTCCAATGGGCAACATTTCTGAGGAACGATGACCCATTATAAGCGAGGCATCTAATAAAATGCGACACCCCAAAAACAGCCAAATATTGAGCGACTATCTAACTAGAGCATTCTGTAGGAAAATCTGCTACATTCCATGTGACAATCATATGGTACGAGACCACCTCCTATGAACAACCCGTCCATTAAAAGAAATATTATAAAGAATTCCACAGCTGATAAGTACCGCCTATCATAAACGACCATATGATGAAAATTTTCCTTCCTAGAGTCACATTACTTAATAGAAACCACCACCCATGAGCAACCATCTGAAATGCTCCCATCTCACGATCACTTGTTATGAAAGACCCATCTTTTAAGCAAGCCCCGGCGTTGAACGACACCTCTGATAAACGACCATCTTTCATTAGCAACGCAATTTATAAACGACCCATTTGTTAATCGACGAACTTTCATGAGCGAGTTTTCTCATTAACAGCACATATGTTGAGTGAACATTTATGATGTGAGTTGATCTGATTAAGTAACCACTCATTGAGCGACGTGTATCAAAGTTGCAACCTCCGATGAGCAACACACGTTTATTAGCGATAACCTACCATTAGCGACTAAACTGATCAGTAACACCTCAATGAATAACGCATCAAAGAACCCACAATCCCAAAAGAGAGATCCGTCTGATAAACATACAACTCCGATAAGAGACTCATCTTATAAGCTGCCAATTTATTGAGGGACAAACCTGATAGGTGAAAACCTCCATGAGAAATCCGTCCGATTGTCGACCATAATATTAACGGCCCAAAGTTATCCCCTATATGAGTGAAATCTGATAAGCGACACTTCCCGCGGGTAACATATTTTATAAGAAATCACGTCCTGATGAAAGATGACCTCTAATAAGCGACCAAAAGAACACTTCTCATTAGCGACAAATCTGATAAGAAACCACCGAACAAGAGAGACCCAGATGATAGAGACTAACTTCCTTTATTAACTTCTGAAATTTTCAACCACCGATTTACCTCCCCTTAGATTAGAGACTACATCCCTTTACCGACCCGTATGATAAGTTACTACTCAGTGTTCGACCCCTCTGATAAACCACCACCTCACTTAGTAACCATTTGAAGAAATTATCAACCTATCTAATGAACGACCTTTCTGATACGCGACTACCCACCAACAGTAACTTTTCTGATTAACGAGCACCTTTCATAAGAGACCCATCTGAGAATCTCCCAAAAGCGATCCAGCTGATCAGGCACCACCTACCATGAGCGACGCATCTGATATACAACTACCTCTAATAAACCCTTCGTAAAATAAAATAACACATACCAAGAGCAATACAGTTGATATATATTCATATCTCACATGATTTCAATCTGATTAAAACTAACTCCCATAAACATCCAGAATGATAATCGATTACCTTCCATGAGCAACCCTATCAGATAAGCACAACTTCTGAAAAGCGACTTATCGGATGAACGACAATATCTCATCAATTCATTAAACGACTCATATGAAAAAAATCACCTTTAAGAATTAACCCAGCTGATTAAAGACCATCTTCAATGGCGAGCTATATGAAAGTTTCCACTTCTCATGCCCACCCATCGTGTGGGATAATTTAGAAATGGCAATCTCACAAACATTGAACAACATATCTGATGATAATCACGCGAACCTCTAATAAATAACCCATTTTAAAAACGATAAATTCATATGCTCAACCCATCTGATGAACGACCATATCTTATAATCGACGATTCTGATACGAACTATCACCCAAGAATGACCAAGCTGATGAACGACTACTCCTTATGAGCGATAAATATGAAATTTTAACCTCCCATACGCCATCCATCTGATTAACGATAACCTATCTTGAGCAAAACACATGATAATTGACCACTCAGTGATCAAACCCTCTGAAAAACAACTACCTCATACTAAGATACACAATTGATAAGCGATCATCTCCCAAGAGCAACCCATCTGATAAAAAAAGCAGCACCTATAAACACCGGCCATAAGCAACCTATATGAAAGGAGACCACCTCCCAAAAGCGATTCAATTAATATGTGCCCATCTTTTAAAAGATATCCTTCTGATGAAACCAAATCGCAAGAGCATCCCCGGTGATGAGCTACCACCTTCCATGAAGATTCCTTCTGAAAACTTCCTACTCCCATACCCCACCCATCTGTTAAGAAGCCACATCCCGTGAAAATCCATCTGATAAACGAGCTATCTGTTAGTTGCAACATTTCATGCCACTTTTGAGTATATCTGAATTAGATTGGATCGCTTATGATAGGCGGTAGTTCATAAATTAGGTCGTTCATGGAAAGTTGTGGATTATCAGATTTGTTGTTCATGGGAGTTGGTTTCATATCATCTAGATCATCAATGAGGTGGTCGCCTTCAAATTGGGACTATTATTGGAAGTGTTAACTTCTCAGATGAGTGGGGATTGGTAGGAGAATGCGTTACAGTGGTCGCCTATCAGCTTAATCTTTTATTGAAACTTGTCGAGTATTAAATAGGTCGCTTATTGGAGGTGGTCGCTTAACTGATATATCTTCAAATGAGCTTATGGTTTTTAAATGGGTCCCGAATGTGTGGGAGGTGTTCATTGATCAGCAACCTGATTTTAGGAGGCGGTCGCTTAAAAGAGAGTCATTTATAAGAGAGTTCGTTTGATCAAATGCGTTTTCCATGGAAGACGGCTCATAAGTGTGGCTCATCAGCTTAATCGTCCTTGGGAGCTTTTCGTTACCAGATGGGTCGCTCATTTAATATGGTCGCTTGACACACATTCAAATTAGCGGCACTTTAAAATATGAGTCTCTCTTGGGGAGTGTTCGTTTCTCATATGAGTGGCGCATGAAAGAAAGAGAAATGGAAACTTTTCACGCAAGTCCTTCTTTGGAGTTGATAGATTACAAAATGCGTTGCTCATGTGATGTGAGACGGAGAGTTTTCAAAAGGGTCGATTAATAATTTATCATATGGATCTATAACGAGGGGGGGGTGATAGATTATCAGATGGGTCCCTCACGATAGGTGATCGTTTATGAGATATTTTTTAATGGATATTTTTTCTTGTCAGATAGAAGTATATTTTTGGATGTGATAATACATTTTATTGTTCGTTCAATAAGGTGGTCGCTTCAGATATTATTGATTCATTAGATGGGTAGCTCATGAGATGCTACTTAACATATACGTCGTTCATCAGGTAGGTTTTTCATGGGATGTGACGTCTTAGCAGATAGATGGCGCATGGGAGAAGACGGTTTTCAGAAGGGATTTTCATGGAAGGTGGTCACTCATCACCGGATTTTATCAGAAGGATCACTTTTAAGAGATGGCACATATTAGCTGAGTCACTTTTGGGAGGTTGTCTTTTTTCAGATGGGTTGCTAATGACCGGTGCTTATAGGTGCTGGTCATTTATCAGATTTATTGCTCATGGGATGTGATCGCTTATCAATTGTATCTCTCAGTTATGTGGATGTTTTTCAGGGGGATTGGTCACTGAGTGGTCACTTATCATGTGGTTTTTGCTCAAGGATTATTCAGAAGAATGGCGCATCGGAGGTTGACATTTTCATATTTCTCGCTCATGAGAGGTAGTCTCTCATCAGCTGGGTCGATCTTGGGTGACAGTCTCTTATCAGAATGGTCGAATTTTAGAAATTGTCGTTCATTAGATGGGTTGCTCATAGGACGTGGTCATTTTTCAGATGAGTTATTCATTTAAGGTCATTGATTATCAGATAGGTCATCCAATGTTGTTGAGATGGTCATTTCTAAATTATCTCTCAAGATGGGTGGGCATGAGAAGTGGAAGCTTTCAGATAGTTCGCCATTAGATGTGGGTCGCTAATCAGCTGGGTTTGAATTTGAAAGTTGATCTCTTTTCACATGGGTCGTTTGATTAATTGATTAGGGGTTTGTGCTGATAAGATGGGAGGAGGAATCTATTCGAGAAAGGAAGCTCGTGGGAGGTAGTATTTTATTAAATATTTAGCTTATATGAGCTGTCGCGCGTACTTTGAGGCGATTTCTTATCTAATAAATCTTTGATATGAGGTGGTCGTTTATTGGATGAGTCGCCTTTCTGAAGTCGTGTATATCAGATGGGGCGCTTATTGCAAATGGTCGCTCAACAGATGTTTCTTTCCGTGAGATATTCATTTTTAAAATAGGGATCATTTATAAGATAAATTGCGTATTGGAGGAAGAAGCTTTTCAGAAAGGTTGACATGGAAGGTATACGCTTATCATCCTGGATGTTTATGGGAGTTAGTTTTAATCAGATGGAAAACTTGTGAGATATGAATATATATCAACTGTATTGCTCTTGAGATGTGGCCTTTTAAATGACTAATGTCTTATTAGAGATAGTTGTATATCAATTTATGAGAGGTTTTCGCTTATCATAAAAGTTGTTGTTGGCTGGTACATAAATTAACCAAATAATATAAGCGATCCCCTCCCAAGATTCTTATAAGGAATCACCTCAATAAAGAACCCTCTAAAAAGAGACGAACTCCCAAGAACTTCCCATCTTATAAGCAGCCATCTCACAGAGCGACGCATTTAATAAGCAACAAAAACTCGGACTAGCGGACTATCTTTCAAGCGACCATCTTACTGAGAGACCATCCGATAAACGACCACCTCCTAATAGTGATCCATCTGATAAGCGACAACCCCTCATAAGTGACACATCTGAAAAGAGACCGCCTAAAAATCGACACAGCTGATTAGCTATCTGCTCCACTGAATGAACCGTCTGAAAAGCTTCCACCTCTCATGCGCTATCTTTCTGAGTAGCTTCCACATTGTATGAGTGACTCATTACATAAGTCATCTCCTCTCTGAACGATCCGTCGGAAAAACGATTATTCCAGTGATTCAAAAGCTAAACAATAACAAAAAAAGAAGCTACCTATCTTATAAGAAACCTGCTTTCAAGATCGACCTATCCGATATGCGACCATCTTAAACGAGCAGACCATCTTACAAGATATTACTTCATTTAGAGAACCATTTGATAAGAAAACGCATTCCAGAGCGTTTCATCTTAAAACTTTGATCTATTATGCATACTAATCTGATAGGTGGACACCTCATATGAAAACCTCATCTAATAAGAGACCACTTGATTGAACGACAAATCTGATAAGAGGCTACCACCCTTGACTGACCCATATGATATGGAAATGGATATGGAACCCAATGATATGGAACCTGCTTTCAAGATCGACCTATCCGATATGCGACCATCTTAAACGAGCAGACCATCTTACAAGATATTACTTCATTTAGAGAACCATTTGATAAGCAAACTCATTCCTGAGCTTTTCATCTTAAAACTTCCATCTCTTATGCATACTCATCTAATAGGTGGACACCTCATATAAAAACCATATCTAATAAGAGACCACTTGATTGAACGACAAATCTGATAAGAGGCTACCACCCTTGACTGACCCATATGATATGGAAATACTCTGTCTCGTTTATCTGATTAAGCGACCCATCTGATTAGCGACCATCTACAAAGAGCGCTTCATATAATTAACGACCGATCTGTTTAGCGAATACCTATCACTTGTGGCCCATTTGATAACGACCCATTTAATGTACGACAACGTCCTATTAGCCCCCCATTTTATAAGCGAACATTTCACTGAGAAAATATTCTGCTAATTATTCACTTCTCTGACTCAGATAAATCTGTTAAGTGTCCACCTCATTGAGTGCCCAATTGATTGCACTAAACCTCGCCGAGCAACTTATCTGATAAACGACCACCTCTTATGATCGAACAATCAAATACTCGACCACCTTACTGAAAACCCTATTAGATAAACGATCACTTAACTCGAGCAAATTCAACGAGAGACCCATATAATTAACATTCACCTCACTGAACGAACCATCTAATGCCGACCATCTCCAATGACCGCTTTCCTGATCTTCCCCTTTTATAAGCTTCCAACTCCCATGCGCCACCCATTTTATAATCAACCATCTCTCATGAGAGACTCCTATTAGAAGCGTCCACCACATTGAGTGAAACATCTGATGCGCTACCTTCTAAATTAGGAACCTGTCTCAAATATACGTATATGAACAACTGCATCTTTGTCCGTCCCATCTGATGATAGACCGCCTCCCTTTAATGACCCTTCTGACTAGTGACCCCTTCCAATGAGCCAACTTGATAAGCACCAGACTTACTACGAGAAACATATGATGACCACATTTAATAAAAATGAACCCTCTGATAAGCATTTAATTCACAGAGTGACACAATTGATGAAGCCGCCTCCCGATAGCTTCCATCTGAAAAGCGTCTACCCCATTTGGCGTCGCATCTGATAAGCTACCACATATCCTTTGCGCAACCCATATGATAAGCGACTACCTCCCATAAGAGAAACATATAATATCTCAATTCTCTCACTCTCATTAGTGACCCCCCTGATAGGTAGCAACCTACCATTGTCACCCCATCTGATGAGCGACCCGTTTGATGAGTGACAATCTCAATGAACCACCCATCTAATTAGCGACCATTTCCCAAAGTGTGACCCTTCTTAATAGAGATCATCTTACTGGACGACGTTTCTCTACTAACTCTATTAGATATACCACCTCACTTAGACAACCATCTTATACGAGATCTTCTCCTATAAACGAACCGACCCATCAGATAAGAGACTACTTCCCAAAGGCGACCTAGATGATAAGCGAACACCTCCTATGAGCGGTTTTTCTGATTTGTGACCTCCTCACTGAACGACCTATTTGAAAAGATACACTTCCCTTGAACGACCTATGTGATAACTGCTCGCTTACTGCTCAACCTCTATGAAAAGCAACTATCTCATTGAAAGACCAAACTGATAAACAACTACCTCTCATGAGCGACCTATATTATATTCGACCTCCTCCTCGAGCGACCCAAATAGACACAGTTGATTAGCTATCTGCTCCACTGAATGAACCGTCTGAAAAGCTTACACCTCTCATGCGCTATCTTTCTGAGTAGCTTCCACATTGTATGAGTGACCTATTAGATAAGTCATCTCCTCTCTGAGCGATCCGTCTGACAAACGATTATTCATGTGATTCGAAAGCTGAACGACAACATAAAAGAAGCTACCTATCTGATAAGAAACCTCCTTTCAAGATCGGCCTATCCGATATGCGACCATATTAAACGAGTAGACCATCTTACAAGATATTACTATATTTAGAGAACCATTTGATAAGCAAACGCATTCCTGAGCGTTTCATCTTAAAACTTCCATCTATTATGCATACTAATCTGATAGGTGGACACCTCATATGAAATTCCCATCTAATAAGAGACCACTTGATTGAACGACAAATCTGATAAGAGGCTACCACCCTTAACTGACCCGTATGATATGGAAATAGATATGGGACCTAATGATATGGAACCTGCTTTCAAGATCGACCTATCCGATATGCGACCATCTTAAACGAGTAGCCCATCTTACAAGATATTACTATATTTAGAGAACCATTTGATAAGCAAACGCATTCCTGAGCGTTTCATCTTAAAACTTCCATCTATTATGCATACTAATCTGATAGGTGGACACCTCATATGAAAATCCCATCTAATAAGAGACCACTTGATTGAACGACAAAACTGATAAGAGGCTACCACCCTTAACTGACCCATATAATATGGAAATACTCTGCGTCACTTATCTGATTAAGCGTCCCATCTGATTAGCGACCATCTACAAAGAGCATTTCATATAATTAACGGCCGATCTGATTAGCGAACAACTTTCACTTGTGGCCCATTTAATAACGACCCATCTAATGTACGACAATGTCCTATTAGCACCCCATTTTATAAGCGAACATCTCACTGAGAAAATATTCTGCTAATTGTTCACTTCTCTGACTGAGATAAATCTGTTAAGTGTCCACCTCATTGAGTGCCCAATTGGTTGCACTAAACCTCGCCGAGCAACTTATCTGATAAGCGACCACCTCTCATGATCGGACAATCAAATACCTGACCACCTTACTGAAAACCCTATCAGATAAACAATCACTTGAGCAAATTCAACGAGAGACCCATATGATAAACATTCACCTCACTGAACGAACCATCTGATGGCGACCATCTCCAATGACCTCTTTTCTGATCGTCCCCTTTTATAAGCTTCCAACTCCCATGCGCCACCCATTTTATAACAACCATTTCTCTTGAGAGACTCCTATTAGAAGCGTCCACCACATTGAATGAAACATCTTGTGCACTACCTTCTAAATTAGGAACCTGTCTCAAATATACGTATATGAACAGCTACATCTTTGTCCGTCCCATCTGATAAGAGACCCGCCTCTCATTAATGACCCTTCTGACGAATGACCATCTCCAATGAAACAACTTGATAAGCAACAACCTTACAACGAGACACATATATAGACCACATTTAATAAAAATAAACCCTCTGATAAGAAATTAATTCATAAAGTGTCATAATTGATGAAACCGCCTCCTGAAATCGTTCCATCTGAAAAGCGACTACCCCGTTAGGCGTCGCATCTGATAAGCTACCACATATCCTTTGCGCCACCCATATGATAAGCGACTACCTCCCATAAGAGAATCATAAAATATCGACCAACTCTTTGAGCGACACATTTTATAAAGGACCAACTACCATTTGAGATCCATATGATAAGCGACCACCTCGGTGAACGATACATTTGATAACTACTAAATGTCCATGAGCGACAGTTATGATAGGTAAGTACCTCTCTTTACGACCCATCAGGTTAATGACCGTCACTCATTATCTACGCATAAATGTTATAAAGAAAAATATTCCATGAAAGACTTATCTATTAACGACTACCCATAGAGCGATGCATTTGGTGAGTGATCCCACTGAAAGTGGCCATCTTCATCTTCAATGAACAACCCATTTGTTATCCAACCAACTCTAATTAGTGACCCCCCTGATAGGTAACAACATACCATTGTCACCCTATCTGTTGTGCGATCCGTTTGATAAGTGACAATATCAATGAACCACCCATCTAATTAGCGACCATTTCCCAAAGTGTGACCCTTCTTAATAGAGATCATCTTACTGGACGACGTTTCTCTACTAACTCTATTAGATATACCACCTCACTTAGACAACCATCTTATACGAGATCTTCTCCCATAAACGAACCGACCCATCAGATAAGAGACTACTTCCCAAAGACGACCTAGATGATAAGCGACCACCTCCTATGAGCAGTCTTTTTGATTTGTGACCTGCTCACTGAAGAACTTATTTGAAAAGATACACTTACCTTGAACGACCTATGTGATGACTGCTCGCTTACTGCTCAACCTATCTGAAAAGCAACTACCTCGTTGAAAAACTAAACTGATAAATAACTACCTCTCATGAGCGACCTATCTTACATTCGACCTCCTCCTCGAGCGACCCAAATCGACACAGCTGATTAGCTATCTGCTCCACTGAATGAACCGTCTGAAAAGCTTCCACCTCTCATGCGCTCTTTCTGAGTAGCTTCCACATTGACTCCTCTGTGAGCGATACTTTTCGCAAACGATTATTTCAGTGATTCGAAAGCTATGCGACCATCTTAAACGAGTAGACCATCTTACGAGATATTACAATATTTAGAGAACCATTTGATAAGCAAACGCATTCCTGAGCGTTTCATCTTAAAACTTCCATTTATTATGCATACTAATCTGATAGGTGGACACCTCATATAAAAATCATATCTAATAAGAGACCATTTTATTAAACGACAAATCTGATAAGATGTTACCACCCTTGACTGACCCATATGATATGGAAATACTCTGTGCCACTTATATGATTAAGCGACCCGTCTGATTAGCGACCATTTACAAAGAGCGCTTCATTAACGACCGATCTGTTTAACCAACGCCTATCACTTGTGGCCCATTTGATAACGACCCATCTAATGTACGACAACGTCCTATTAGCACCCCATCTTATAATAACCATCTCACTGACAAACTTATCTACTTTTATTCACTTCGCTGACTGATACAAATCTGTTAAGTGTCCACCTCATTGAGTGCCCAATTGATTGCAATAAACTTCGCCGAGCAACTTATCTGACAAACGACCACCTCTCATGATCGAACAATCAAATGCTCGACCACCTTACTGAAAATCCTATTAGATAAACGATCACTTAACTCGAGCAAATTCAACGAGAGACCCATATGATAAACATTCACCTCACTGAACGAACCATCTGATGGCGACCATCTCCAAACCTCTTTTCTGATCGTCCCCTTTTATAAGCTTCCAACTCCCATGCGCCACCCATTTTATAATCAACCATCTCTCATTAGAGACTCCTATTAGAAGCGTCCACTAAATTGAGTGAAACATCTGGTGCGCTACCTTCTAAATTAGGAACCTGTCTCAAATATACGTATATGAACAACTGCATCTTTGTCCGTCCCATCTGATGAGAGACCGCCTCCCTTTAATGACCCTTCTGACTAGTGACCACCTCCAATGAGCCAACTTGATAAGCACCAAACTTACTACGAGACACATATGATGACCACATTTAATAAAAATGAACCCTCTGATAAGCATTTAATTCACAGAGTGACACAATTGATGAAGCCGCCTCCCGATAGCTTCCATCTGAAAAGCGTCTACCCCATTAGGCGTCGCATCTGATAAGCTACCACATATCCTTTGCGCCACCCATATGATAAGCGACTACCTCCCATAAGAGAATCATAAAATATCGACCTACTCTTTGAGCGACACATTTTATAAAGGACCAACTACCATTTGAGATCCATATGATAAGCGACCACCTCGGTGAACAATACATTTGATAACTACCAAATGTCCATGAGCGACAGTTATGATAGGTAAGTACCTCTCTTTACGACCCATCAGGTTAATGACCGTCACTCATTATCTACGCATAAATATTATAAAGAAAAATATTCCATGAAAGACTTATCTATTAACGACTACCCATAGAGCGATGCATTTGGTGAGTGATCCCACTGAAAGTGGCCATCTTCATCTTCAATGAACAACCCATTTGTTAAACAACCAACTCTAATTAGTGACCCCCCTGATAGGTAACAACATACCATTGTCACCCTATCTGTTGTGCGATCCGTTTGATAAGTGACAATATCAATGAACCACCCATCTAATTAGCGACCATTTCCCAAAATGTGACCCTTCTTAATAAAGATCACCTAACTGAGCCACCTTTCTTGACCATTTCTGATTAGATATATCACCTCACTGAGACAACCATCTTACGAGACCTTCTCCCATAAACGAACCGACCCATCAGATAAGAGACTACTTCCCAAAGACTTGGATGATAAGCGATCATTTCCTATGAGCCGTACTTCTGATATGTGACCTCCTCACTGAGCGACCAATTTGAAAAGAGACTCTCTCCTTTGACCAATACATTTGAAAAGCGACCACTTCCCTTGAACGACCTATGTGATAACTGCTCGCTTACTGCTCAACCTCTCTGAAAAGCAACTACCTCATTGAAAGACCAAACTGACAAACAACTACCTCTCATGAGCGACCTATCTTACATTCGAACTTCTCATCGAGCGACCCATTTGATAATCTAACATCTCACTAAGTGAATAATCTGATAAGCCACCACGTCCTATGAGCGACCCATCTGATAAGTTATCACTTTACTGATCGACCATTCTGTTAAGCAACCACTTTACTGAGAGACCATTCAGATAAAGACTATGTCTATAAGCGACCCATCTAATAAACGACCTCCTCATACCACGTTTTCAAACCGCTCATACCTAGAATTTACCAACCACACCCACACATATATAGACTACACATTTACTCCACAACATAACCTCCACATCATCAATAATCTCACCCATCACATATCACTCGTACTCATCGTATAAATGCATACAGCATATGCACATAAGAACCAAATGCTCATATAATAAGTACCTTCAGTCATTAAATTCTGATAACAAGCACAAATCGCCCAATCAAGCATCACATATAGATATAAAGAGGACTTTACCATGACATACACAGGAAATACACATAATATAATACACATCGTTTACGAATCTCTACACTGTGCAACCACAATCATATCACACGTATATTGAAATACCACACATACACACTATATACCTAGACACACAATACACCACATTTCACTACACCAAAAAACAATACAAACACAAATCACTCACATCGTAAGCGATTTCGCATATCACACTAATAATGACCATTCACACCACATACACGAGACACGTCCTTACATATTCATAAGATAAAAACGTGACATCTCTATATATACGAAATAAAATTATTAAGTAAGAATTTTTCTCTCCGAAATAAAACACACCTCTTCTGTCCTTTTTGCCGTTAAAAAATATTGGGAAAGCATGGCTCATCAACGGCTTCACCACTGATGAGCCAGGCCTTCCCAATATTTTTCACTGCAATAAGGACAGAAGGAGGTGTTTAATATTGGAAAGAAATTTCGTGCTTAATAACTCTCCCCATAAACACTCTAAACACTCCCCATTAATTCATATATTTACAACATAAAAACATGACGCACGTACAAACACTGCACATTACATATCCAGAGGACAGACAAAAAAAAAACACGCATAGCACAGATACATACTGACATAAATAACACAACAAATCACACTCATTAATATAACACCTACACATAACACTATATATACACTACACACTAGAAATCAACATAAAACATCCTATTTCTGCCTAAATTTTAACACAACTAATTATCCATAAAAGCACTATAATAATCTGATATAAAACACTCATTTATTCCATATATTTCCCCAGCAAATATATCACAGATATTTTACCAAACATCTTAATACAGCATTCACGAAACAACTATCAAATTTCACAGCATAAAATCAATAAATTTAGCACACAAAACTGGACATACTGTTTCACATAATTCACATAACACCAATTTATTTTTACACTTAGCCATTTCCAAATACAATATTACGTCATACCATCAGCCCATGTCACATAAGATAATATGATATATATATATCAGAACACAAATATATCAATCTAGACTTCATTTACCTGAGTTAGTCAGAAAACACTCATTACACTAACACCACGGGTATCATCTATAAAGCAAATCTATTTTCCTCAAATATATCATCGTATAGTTGAAAACAAAGAACAAATATCAGAATATATATCATTCTTCTCAAAACCAATATACACTACTCCCATTACCGTGGCCACAACCACCTTACTGATAAGCATATTTCGACAAAAAATATCCAGAGCTACTACCAACATGTGGGATAGAGCAAAGGTATCTCCAATCAATCAACCCCCAGATTTGAAGAAAACATGAAACATACATAAACAACACAAATATAAATTATACATTCCACAATAGAGAATTTAATAAAAATGGAAATAATGAACAAATATCTATTTAAAATGTCGTATAAACACCACAGAAAAAATGGTGCTCAAACACAAAATACATGTAGGGCATTCGCCGAAAAAGAAAAAAAAAACATAATCACAGGTAAAGTAGGAACCGAACACATCCCAATTTCAGTCACATATCTCCAAAACTAAAAAATACCAAATTATGGCGGTGGTGCTTATCTACTCTGACTATGTTCAGAAAACCACTCTTCTCCAGTTTTGATATGGTAGTTATAGATATATTTCATACGGTGTATCTGTTTTGTTTCCTGTTGATAGTGAAATCTGAGGCGCACAAAGATATGCCAAATTATGTTCCATATTCGTATTGTTTTGCCAGGGAAATTATGTTGTAAATTTCGAATTCATAGAATATTTCATCATTTACCCAATATCTGTCAATATCAAAAATATATATATTATTTTACCAATTCAAAATGTTTTACAATTCGCGCTAAGAATCTTTCAATCATATATGCCCTATAAAACATGATAAAACTACACTATCTAAGGAGAGAACACTATAAATGTTGGTAACGAATACGCCTTTTTATTAGAGAAAAATGATAAATAGCATAATAATATGAATGTGCTTTTAATTAGGCATCCAGTGTGTGGTTGTTATATGTATCAAATTATGATTCCAAAAACATATGCCAAAATGCAATGCAAACATCTGCAAAGCATCCCTGCAGAGTGCTATTTCTGTCCTCTTATCCTTCAGAATTCCAGAAAGCCGACCTTGAATCAAGGTGAAAAGGACAAGTCCCCAACCACGCAGATATTGATCCAGCTCTCTCGACCAATCAGAGCGCCTAAACTTGTCGCTATTGCCTTCTGCATTGATGACGCAACAGGTTCCCAGAAACTGGGAGGAAAAATCGATGGTTGTTTACTCGCTCTTCTTCTCCATCTTTCCACCATTTTTGCATTGCAGGTGATGCGCCATACTTCTTTTCGTTGAACTTTGGAAGGTTTAAGATGGAAAATTTATAATATTATATGATGTTCTTCTCTCTCTCTCTCTCTCTCTCTCGTTACATTAGAATGTACCTGCATTAATTCAAACGGGTATTCAAGCATCATTGAAAGAACATCAAAGTGAATTTTAATGAGGATGAGTGTGGATGATTTTAAATGGGGACAAGGAAAGAATTATTTTAAAATGAAAAATGAACTTTCTTCAGACACTGAATGTACATTGATAAAACTTCCAATGGGAGGATATGGCGTATCAGTTGATCTTCTAATAGATTAAATGTCGAAACCACATTGGGGGTTCTCCCCTATGTTCTCCCATATTTTATTTCTGCAATATTTTTCAAATAATGATATTATACCTCCTGAAATGTAATAAATAAAATAAATAGCAAAATTATTTTTTTAATTAAAAAATAACCATTTATTCATATAATTTATTTTTATAATATTAAGTTTATTTTTACTTTTTAGAACGATTGTACATTTGTATGAGCCTGGTGATAAGAATCAAGAAGACATGTCATATTTCAATGTGTCCGCTAACGACATGACGTTTCAGAGTGTTTCAGAATTGTATATATATATGTGTCGGGACATGTATGCTGAATTAAGACAAGATCTACAGATTGTTTATACTTCCTTGAAGTCATATGAGTTATTACCTCCAAAGACTCAGGGCTGTGACTTGCGGAAAATACGTGGAGCAACCCTGTGAGCTTTTAATCGATCGTTATCTTAAAACCTGCGACATTTAGCCAGTAGGAAAATTAGACGTCCTCCATTACCTGCCCTCCAGCCGATCCATGGACTTCGTTCTATCCGCGCTTCATCCAATCTTCAAGGAGGTCCCGAATTGGTGCTCTGTGTTTAAACACTGTAAATATCTCCTGTAAAATGTGAATATTTCTATTTATGTTTATAATTTGTTATCTATTTATAATTATTTGTGAAGTGAAGAAGAGACACTTTCTTTGAATTTGATTATTAAATTTCCATTATGTTATTATTAATATAATTTGTATATAATTATATATATTATATTGGTAAATATAAAGAATATTTTCTTTCTGTACAATGACAAAACCATATGCCGGACCTTCAAACCGATCCATTTACTCTACGCTCTACCCACAACATATCTCGCAGTTGGGAAGAACAACATATGTATGCGGCGCGCGTCAGTTGGTTTGTTATTGAGTTTCAGAAGACTTATTTTAAAGTTATTCCTTAACCATCCAGTGTCAATTTGACAAAGAAATATAGCTTCTTTCTGAAATGTCTTAAATATACAACTAGTGATCTTCTCTCACTTAATAGGCTTGGACAGAATTTTACCTTCGAGCTTTAAAGATGAGTTACGTTAAGGAGAATTCTCTCTTCTTTCTTATGAGAAGAAATCTATTGATGAGTAAACCCTTCAAGATTATAAATAATTCAACACATTTAATGTGTGTGACAATCATGGAGTTGAACTTTAATAGAAAATCAATTGTTAGATGAAGTGTGTCGGAGGGTTGTCTGTAACCAATATATCTGTGCATTAGCGCGCCATATGTTATGAGAATTGGAAACTATTATAGACGCGTATGATTCTTTTAAAAATTTAACAATTATATACTACCCTTACTGTAATGGAAAATTAAAGGTATTGCCTTAAGGGCAGTAGATAATTGTTCAATTTTTAAAAGAATCACACGCGTCTATAATAGCTTCAAATTCTCATATCAACAGAATTCCCCTCAAGTGACATTTATCAAATATGAAAGGTGTGTGATTGAACATTCACGTATTGGTTGAGTACCTTTGAACTTCATGGCAGATTTATAAGCTGGTAATATTGATTTCTACAGGATTCTTTGCCATACGAATGGTGAGTATGCACTTTTTTTATTTCAATGATTCCTCTACTAACAAAAAGGTTTTTCTAGGAAAAGAATTCGAGAATTGAAAAATCCAGGTATTTATCCTGGATAAAGACAAGACAAACAATCTACTCGCCTCCTTGAAGATAACCTAATATATCACTTCGGAGGTCTCAGGGCTGTGCCTGGTAATAGATTACCAGGGATAGGCCTGAGACTTCCGACGTCATATCAAGTGGGAATGTCCGACAACTGTCCTGTCAGCTGATCCAGGCTTCCAAGGACCTCTCCTCATCAGAGCTGCCCCAGGTCTCCAAGGACGCCTGCTTGTTGCGTTTTCCACACTCAATGTGGAAAGACCCTTTTGTAAATTGTATATTAATATTTTTTTACACGCCGCGCGATTATGTATTATTATTGTTTTTATGTTTAATATTTTTAAAGTGTCATAGAGAATTTTGTGTAATATCACCATCAACATTATACTTTCTCTCTTACCTTCTAAAACTTGGCAAATAAATTACTTTTATCAATGTCCAAAGTTTTCCTTGAACCATGAATAAATAAATTACAGAATCAAGTAAAATATCGTCAATATGAATGTGAAAAATATTTGAACAGATTTATTTCTTCAAATTTCATTATTTGGTACACAGCTAACTCAAACTGTTTGCCACAAATTACGGCCGTGTTTCAAGAGGTAACGCCGAGAAGAGAGACCTTTGAACGAACGTCAAATTTCGAATTAAAAATTCAAAAAAAAAAAAAAAAAGAAGAATTCTTGAAGGGATTAAAACAGGGTTAGTTTAGATTCAATTATCTGGAAGAGTGATACAACATTAAGTGATATAAACAAGATTCTAACAACACTCGCTTCAATCCAATTTCTACATAGGGCCATCATCGTTGGTAGGAAGACGTTCTTGAAGAGAGTGATGGTAATTATAAATTTTACATAATTCCAGAGTAGGTTACATTTATTTATAAGTAAGTATAATGCCAAAATATTTGCACCTCTTTGATATTATTCGATATCTTTATACTGAGCGTTATTAAGAGAAGTCGTTAGCTAATCTATAAAATGATTGACTTGCCCTGTGAACTGATCCAGAGCTTTAAGGACATCTTACTAATGTTCCCTAGAGTCTTCTAGGGTTTCTTCTTGTTGCGATTTCCACAATAAATGCTGAAGAGAGCAGTATATATATATACGAATTTACGATTTTTTACTTTTTACGATTATATTTTATTATTTTCATTTATATTTTTTTTAAGTAAGAGAATGCTAGGTGCGAGTACAAGGAGAGATCCTTGGAGGAAGCCGCGGCGGTGCGCGGGACAGCAATTCCGTTCCTGCGGACGCACACGCACGGCGTGTCACATGCTGGAGAATCCCCTGCCTGTCCAACGTTCCCACCTCATAGTATCTCCGGCGTTGTGCGCCTGTGGTCGACGTGTCCTCTACTAGTGTGCCCTTCTCATCCCTATGAACTTTCGGGATCATACGGCGGACTTCGTTCTGCGGCCGACCGTAAACGTCCTGCCTCACCTGGGCCACCTCGCCTCGAGTTATTCTTTCTGCATCGCCGATGGCTCCAGCGACTGGTCACTGGCTCATTGCTACTGGTCCTGCAGCACCATTCTCCCTCTCATACGAGAGGTGTTCTCCATCATCGGGGGACCGCTAGACCTGCAGTGCTGGATCTTCCATTTCTAGACTTAAAAGGTGTTTATATATGATCTTTTTGAACGACGCGAGGATGGCGTCATCATACAGGCTTCGCCCAAGGACTCAGCCACGCAGAACAAGAGGTCGCTCGATGGTGATAAAAGCTTCTCGGGTAAAAGGCCTGACTCAGAAGCAGGCCCAATAACAATGTGCCAGCGACAAATAACTGAATCGACCTGCTATTCAAGTTCAACTAGCTTGTGAATGAAGACAAGACTCAAATATTTTATAGGCATCATCCAGAGTTAACGTAGGCTATCTCTCCGGGGGACTCAACGCTGCGCCTGGTTTGCTTTACCCGGCGCAGCGTTGAGACCAAGGAGGCGATTAGCCCTGAAATCTCCTAGATAAAACTTTAGTCTTCAATATTCTGCCTGACAATCAGAAATTCATCCGGTGTCGACGACCTGCCCTGCCAGCCGAGAGAGATCAAGAGCTCTAAAGACGTTTTTTAAAACCTGTAAACTGTGTAGTCTCAATGGATGCCCGATTAATGCGTTGCCATAACCTTGCTCTTAAAAAGGTAGGAGACACTACTAACGGGTCATGGCCCATTGGTTCATCATCCAGTCCCCACAAAAGAACATCTCCTGCAGATCATTGATTCGCTCGATGATGGTTAAAGCTTCCCGGATTAGAGGCTTGACGTAGAAAAATAATCAGTTCCTATGGGCCAGCGTCATGTCTCTGGATCCACAGGTCAAATTTTAAGCTGCAATCTACTGCTCTACTGCCTGCCAATAAGAAAATTGACCTGTGTTTACGACCTGCTCTGCCAGCCGAGAGAGTTTAAGAGCTCTAAAATGTCCTTTGACTAGTCCACTGATTCTTCAATGGGAACCCGATTACTGCATTGACCACAATCTTGCTCCTATAAAGGTGAAGACCACTGATTATGGGGTCATTGACCTTTGCATCATCATCGGTTATAACAAGTTCATATTGTATATACTTATACGTGATCCACCTTAGGCCATCTCCTCGGGGGTCTCAATGCTGCCCCAGGTTTATTATACCAGGGGAGTATTGACACCTCTGAGGCGAACAGCCCTGAAATCTCCTGGGTTAAATATCAGGCTGCCATTAAGCACCTAACAATCAGAGAATCGGCCAGTGTCGACGACCTGCTCTACCAGAACATCCAGAACTCCAAAGACATTTTTACTGGCCACCCACTGGGTCTTCAATAGTAGGCAAATTGCTGAGTTGACCATAATCTAGCTTCTAAAAAGATAGAAGACCAGCGCTAATGGTTCATGGCCATTGCGTCATTACCATGGCTTCGCAGATAATTGGCCTCTTCGATGATAGCATTCGGATGAGAGGCCTGACAAAGAAGCAGAACCAATATTTATGGACTAACGACAAGTCACTAGATCCACAGGTTACAAAGGACTATAAGGCCTGAATGAAGTTTTCCAGAATAAAGAAATGACTCACATAAGCTACTTCATGTGTTGATGGCCCGTCCAGCCAGCCGATCGAGACCTTCATGAACATCGTTTACCGGCACTTCACGGAGTCTTCAATGGACAATTACTTGTTGCGTTGACTAAACTCTCGCTTCTAACATAGTGAAAGAATGCCGCTAATGAGTCTACGGCAGGCGCCAGATAGGTCAGACCTTATTTATAGATGGATTTCCTTCACTATTATCAATTACATCGTCAGGAAGTACTTGTACATTCGTGTCCGTGCCGAATAAGTCAAAGCGTTGTGGTTTTATTTAAAGCCTCGCCTGAAGAGGTTGCCTTTCGAAGTACGTTAATCACGTGGCAATCCATTAGATCTCTCTCTCTCTGAAAGTCTTCAACATCATCCAGTACCCACGTGTCTTGCGGAACGGACTCTTCAGTAAATGCTTAAAATAAAACGATAGCGTTTTCACCTAATCAGCAAAGGCAATGATTCACAAAATCTCCTGTTGATGTAGTTGAGAATTATCAAGGCAAACACTCCTGAGTGTGAGAGGGAGCACCTTTGTTGGAAAAGCTTCTTGTAGGATGTAAATTATTGTGTTTATGCCTATGTGTAAATATATATGGTTATTTTTATGTATTGAAATGATACACATTATTTTAAATTACATTAGAATAATTTCCTTTCATACTTATCCATCAACTGTTGGCTCATAAAATTGTGTCTTAATCCTTTTGTATAATGGCGAGACCTTTCAGGAAACTAGCAATGTTTAAAACTGCCGGAACCATTCTTTGGAAACACGAACATGTTCTCGGTTAATACACCTCATATCTGCGCTTCTCCACATGGGAAAAAAAGAAGTTTTGTGAATATGAAATTCTGGCTTAAATAATGACGGAGATGATAGAAAATTTTGCCGTCCACCTAGAAAATATATATATTTATTTTTGACATCCTTTCATTTTAGGTATATGCGCATCTCTTATAATTAAAAATAATATTTTTTATGATCGTTTATGCAGATTATTTCTTAATTTTATAGATATGCCTTTGGAAGTACAATGAATGTCCCAAAGCTATTCCTATTAGTATATATGACCATATTTTAACTTTGTATCTCTTAATAAAAAAATGATTGTATTTTTTAAATTTATATTTATCAATAGAACAATAAACCTTGATGAAAAGAGACTTGAAAAATTCTTTCTAATAAATTTACCATTACCCCTCTCTCAAAACATCGATATTGTTATCAATCATACTTTTTCGACTTTGTTTATAATGTAATATTTTGAATATTTTTATACTGAAAAAATGTACGGGGAAGTATTATATGTGTGTAGTATATATGTGAAGTGATGAAGTATTATATGTGAATTGTGTAATTTTTGGTACTATTAAAACTTGATTTTTTTTCACGAATGAAAATCCCACTCATGTTGATATCTGTAAAAATAAATGTAATTCTATTATTTTCTCTGTCTTCTTTAATGTATGTAATGTGTCCCTAGGTACTTCAGAAGGCGCTGGTCACATTGCGTCGCCACCCGGGGTAGAATGATGGCCAGACCACTTCTTAATTCTGAATTACTTCAGCCAACAGCCGGAAAGGTCAAGCTCAAGGTAGGTTGAAGCCTTTCTCGACTTTATTTAATTACTCTTCAGACGAATAATATTAGCTCCCGTTCTTTTAGACGCAATACAGTGTAATGTATAAGACAAATTTGTTTCTATTTTACCCTATTCCATTCACAAGCATGTAAATATTAATAAGGGTTCTAAGGCTTTATAAAATCATTTATGAAATATCTTTCATATAAAATTGAAGAATATTGATAAACTATATTGCTATAAGCAGAATCAACCTGTTATAGATTCTCTAGATTTATGCGAGATAATAACATCATCGATGGTCCCAGAGCCATTGTCGACCTTCTTGTTACTAAATCGACTAAAATCTCAAGTAAAATATTTGAACAACTTTGAATGTGATAAAGGTTGATTTTTCCCAGTTAGGGCATGTTTATTTATAATCCTGTATATTTAGTTGTGGTATCCTAATTCCATGAGAATGTAATCAAGGAATTCCATGATGAATTACGTTTATTAGTGGAGATTAAGGATATTAAGAGTACTTTGAAAATACACTTTAAAATAATTCGGTTCACATATATGGATGAAATTCGTATCATATTATCTATCTCCACACACAATTGCAATTTAACGTTCGCTACATGTGTCGAAGAATGATGGCCTCAACGCAGAAAGAAGAACCACGGCCCTCTCTGCACTTCCCATTTGCCGAAGTCGGGGAGACATGGCGGTGAGTTGAATCTGTGCAATAATTATAGGGTTAGAGAAAGTGAGAGAATTTTTGATTTCTTCCAATATATATGATTGGCTCAATAGAAATGTGGCAGCTCTTGTGATCCTTTACTAGTATTTATAATATATTCCTAATTATTTGATCTAGCTTATTGAAGTATATTTTTAAGACCTATCTATCGAAAATAAATCAAATTAAATTATTTCCTAAACCATTTTCGAGATTAATTTAAAGGTAGATCATTTGAATTATTATCAATTTTTTGGATTTTTTTATATGAAAATATGTAATCCTAGTGTCCTAAAAGCTTATATCCATAGTTTGCTTGACTACCATCTCAAAGATTCCACCTTTCAGTGTAGCATATATGGGCAGAATTTTGCAATACAGTATTAGAGATCTAACAAGCGGTCTGTTAGATTAAATTGGCGGAATTTCTGGGAAGGTTAACCGCTGATTTTACAATCCCTTCCAATATTTTCATCACAGTAAGAGCAGTATAAGTTATATAAGAATATAAACGCATCTATATATTCAAAGATTATTTTATAAAAATATCAATACAAAACCTGGGTTTCTTCATGAATAAAACTATCGTCTGCTCTGAGGATCGAAACGTGAGATTGGGAACATATTAGATAGATGCTCTCAATTGAATATTGAAAATATCTAATTTAAATATTTTTCACCGTATTTACATTTTATATTATTGATTCAGAATAAACTTTAAATTTAATTTTACTTCTCTAATTTTAACATGATTTCTGCATGTATTTATGAATAATGTTTTGTGTGTTATGTTTCAGGTTTCTTCCGGCTTCAAAAATTCAGCTTGGTTTGGTTTATATGGGAGCAAATGCTCATTTGGGGAATGGTTTTAGTTTTATAATTATGTCCATACTGACTTAATAGAAAACAATCCAGAATAATCACAAATGTGTATAATTTATATTAAGTTGGTATAAGTATTTATTCCCTACCCAATTTATGCTTACTGAGTTCGGCCTTATAGAGAGGCTACATATCCCGTGTGTGTTGCAGGTGAATATATTGCATTAAGTGAAAATCACTAAATCACTCTGGATTCCATTGCTATATTTGAAAAATATAGCTACTTAGTTCAATTTGATCAATTAATAACTTATAATTATAGGTTGATTATTCACATTTTGAAGCACAATGTGTGAAAATTAGGTGAGATGTAATATTTATTCAAATCATAAAAAAATGAATTGAGCAAATACATTTTTATTTAATTGAAAAAGGATATAGATGATAAATTTTAAGTGTTTTGCAACTGAAATATAATTTTGGTTTTCAATAATAATGTTTTTATACTATTTTTGTAACACTTTGAAAACATATAATAATATCAACCCTTGCTATGCTTTTTGTATTTTTAGCTTATATTTTTAAAAAAGAATTTGGTGAAATATAATATCCTGAACAACCTATATTTTTTGCAACATTTGCGAATATTTTCACAATAAATTATTATTATATAATTAATATACGAAATTTTAATTTGGTGATAATCAAAATCATTCACCAAATTTTGAATTTCTTTTATAAATTATTGATATTTGATTTGAAATATTAGTTATTATATCATCTTTTCGACTAATTTACGCTATTTTAACTCCAAATAATTTGAAAAATAAGTTTTACAATCCAAATATTCTGTATTAAACATGGTTTAAAGTTTTTATCAAATTCATGAATATATAAAAAAAAGTATATATCGCTAAATAATGTTTTAAAATATTTGATGTTTTGAAACAATTATTAAGCGAAAGATGAAATATATTATGGGGGCTTGGTTCATCAGTGGTCGACCCTCTGGTTTCGAAAATTTGATCTACCAGTTGCCACAATTCTATAGAGTATGTTTGCTTTTAAACATATTCTTTATAAAAAGGGGGACAGTGACTTCACCATCCCCAACAATTTACCCATCTGGAAATTTTTCAAAGTCTAAAAGAACAAATAATAATATTCAAAAAGGTAAGTTTTAAAAAGATAAGACAAATTTACAAAACCAATTGGGTGATTCTTAGAAGAAGGAAAAGTCAAGCATTATTATTGTTTTTAAAATTAAATGTCAAAAATATTTGAAAAAAAAAGATATTTAAAGTCACTTTGATATTAATAAATTAAACAAAATTTTAAAATAATTCCTTTATATAAATTAATTGAGAGAAATCTTGCATTTTCCTTATTAATTGATGTACAAATGATGTTGAATGTGTTCATTGATAAGCCAAGCCTTTATTATCAATATTACATTTAATGGTTGCGTGAAGAAATATTTTCAAATATTATATTACAAAAAGATAGAGCTATGAGTTGTGTTCAAATTTATGCAATGTTTTATGATAACAAATTTTATATATTTGTCTGTTTTTAATTCAAACATTAAAGGTAGCATGAATGTTGTTATGAGGGGTGTATTAGACTCTATGATCATATCAAGAATTTACTGACATTATGCAAATTTGGATTGATTCAAGAAACTATATATATAAGGGACTATATAATTAAATAGATTGAAAACTATGGTTTTAATTTCCTATGGGATTCATTCTATTGAATAAAACAATATTTCATCATTTATCTCTATCAACACAATAATGTTTCAAACATTTTAAGTATGTGCTTATTAAACAGGTTACTATAAGAAAGTTATGTAACATTAAATACATAACGTGATATTCCTATAAATATATCATATGATTCCTTATTAATTTTGATTGAATTTATTCTTACTTTAAAAGGAATTTTATAATTTTAGGGGGAATTTTTTTTAATAGTATTTCTATAGAAAGGTTTATATATTGTATAAAAATTGCGAGAATATGGTATTCATGCGAAAAAATGTATTATTAGAACGTCTTATTAAATTCAAAACATTAGACCTCCAGCGAGAAGTTCCTTTTTTATAATTTTATAATTATAAATCTTTAGCTTTCGCGCGCAAGAAGGTTATTGATATTTTCAATATAGAGAATATTGATTCGATGGATTATTTAATCGATTTGTGAACTCAAGTTGAAACGTTTTAATTGAAATGGAGTGGAGACTTTTAAAAAAATAAATCATTTTTGTCAAAATTTGAAAATCATGTTTATTTTTTAGGGCTGATAATGGACTGTCGATATGGTCAAATGTCAACCCTACCTCCTCGTGGTGCAGCCTGGGTAACGCTGACAGGGCTCTGACGACCGAGTAGTGGCGGTATAACTACAACATCGGAATGGAGCAAATGCCATTTCTGATACTGCTGCCTTGTAGATGGTGTTGGTTCACCAAAGGCTAGGCCCACCGCCGATAACTGTGGAACACTGGAAGACAACAGGAGAGCGCATATACCTTTTGATATTTTGCCAGTTAATTATCGTTTCGTCTCATTCATCATCATCATTTTCATGTCAAAACATATGAATAGCCTGAAAAAGTGGGAAATGATGGACTAAGTTGACACCAAATCATTGCCAAATAGGGGGGCTTACTAGTATAAGTAATTTATGCGTCATTACATCGATATTATATATAACCTGGATAATTATTTATAGAATGTAATGTGTAAAGAGATTTAGAAGTGTAAAATAAAACATATTCTGGCAATGATACCATTTTTTGAATATTTCTACTTTTTGAAACTTGCATTGATGTTAACCTTTTCATCTCTGATGGCATATAATACAAACAGCTATGCGGCTACCTATGGGAAGCGCATCATCATTAATCCCTATTTATATAATAATGATGAAACTGGATAATGGAAATGAAGCATCATAGAATCAGTAAAAGGAAAAGTTACTTAGGTGACTTATTTTGTGGATATTGGTTAGAGAATTAGAAAAAAAAACACTTGAATTTGGAACCTTCTCAACAATTACAGTAGTAGATACTCTAAATGAAAGCAAGATACTACTGAGTACTATCGTATTTGGGCGTCCTGATTATGAAAGCACCACAATGGTTCCAAACCAAGAGTGGCTCCAAAAAGGTCTCAAGATAACATGACTTAATTTTTAATTATCATTTCGCTTCATTTATTGTCATAATTTTTACCTTTTTTTTTCAAGAATGTCCTAAGATAATTAAAATAGTTTAGAAATATTTTCAAATTATATATTTTTAATATATATATATATATGAAATAATGACTGTGCTTAATACGAAGAAATTGAATATTCAAAAGTCAGTACAATTTTGATAAGATTTATCTAAAATGAAGAAATATATTGATTACGTATACCTTGTTTTTGAAGTTAATCTCTAAAAATATTATATATGAAATTAAAAATAATATGATCATTAACCTTCAAATTAATAATACTAGGGCTTATTACATATATATATATATATATATATATATATATATATATTGAGTAATTTTGGAAGAAGTTATGTAGAATATAAAAAATAAAAATTATGATTGACTGATTTTGAGAATAAAGTATAGTTTAAACCTTAGGTCAGAACAGCAAGCTAATTCTGTATTAGATAATACCATTAAGAAAATTTATTTTTTTTATATTTTTTTAGTTGATTAAAGCATAAGAGGTTTGTTTTATATATATAATAAATAAATAGAGAGGAAAATAATAGGATAAAAACCAGCCCATGACGCCTAATGGCCGAAGCTCTGCTGGAATTATTTTTATCCTATTATATCCTTCTATATTTATTTATTTTATATATAAAACAAACCTCTTATGCTTAAATCAACTAGCAAATATATAAAACTTAAAATATTTTATTGGTATTATATATATAAAGAAAAATTGTAATAATATAAATTTATCTTACTCATTATATTTCACTTTTATTCTTCTTTATTTTTTAGTTTTATATATATAATCCAAAACTATACGGATTATTAAAAATATTCTCATTCAAAATAAATAATATTTCGATTATTATTCAATTGTTTTATTCAATATATATTTAAAAAAAGAAGATATATCTGTTTTTTTTTGTGTGATATGCACTATATATGCATATATGATATGGAATCATTAATTTTGAAAAAATATAAAAAACATAATATATGATATAATATATTAACTTTAAAATGATCAAATATCTTCATACATGAAAGAGGAGATAAAACTCTTTATCATACTGCACATAACCCTCGCCAGAACCAACTCTAAAAAGAAGCAGACATTTACTGTAAACCAACTCATAAAGGTGTTGACCTTCTACTTCTTAGGCTCTATTTATATAATAAAATACCTGTCATAAAACACCTCTTGAAAATAATTTATATTCATTGCTCTGATAAATTAATAAATCTACAAAACAAATGACTCTATTAACAGAATTACACCGAAACCCATATAAACCTTCAAAATACAATATCACAGATCAAAATTCGCCCCTCCTACCAACACCCATGTCATTAATCATACTGTACTTTCAAATGTAACTACGGCATTGAAAGGATATTATCAAGACCATATGTCAAACAATCACTTTTGAAAACCCTTCTTCGCCATCCCGATAGCAAACATAACCCAAATATTGTCAGAATTTACGTTTCCTACCAATTGCTAAGCTCATCATTAATATTGAACTCTTCCATACTTCTGTACTACGGTAATGAGAGGATCAATAGATAATGTCAAGACAATATATCAAATACCATCTAATTTAAGAACGTTAATAATCCATCCCGAAAGAGAGATTCCAAACATAACCAAAAAAATAACCAGAATTGACGCCTCCTACTAATATCTAAGCTCATCATTCATTCTTCATTCCCCCCATACTATTACGGTATTGAGAGGATCAGAATATAATGTCAAGACAATATACCAAATACCATCTAATTTAAGAACGTTACTCCGCTATCCCGATACCAAACATATATAATCCGACCAATAGTCCAAAATCGAAACTTCATTTACAGACTTTCTAGCCAATCATGCCAAACCATATACATAGGCGAGACAGACAAAACTATGGAATAAAGAACCAATCAATACCAAACAGCCTTCAAAACTATAATACTATTTCTCTATTTGTAGATCGCGCCCTGAAATATGACCACCTATCAAATTTCGTCTCAACTGAAGTAGTAATGTGAAACCATATCATGGACTAATGGGGGATTCTAAGTATAGGTTTCTGGTAAAACTTTATAAAATTTTGAGTAATTCGAAATTTAAGCTTCATTATATTCAGTTTTTAGGCTACTAATGGACTGTCGATACAGTCAAATTTCAACCCTACCTCTTCGTAGTGCAGCCTGGGTAACCCTGATAGGGCTCTGACGAAAGAGTAATGGAGGTATAACTACAACATCGAAATAGACAAATGCCATTGGTTGCCGTGTAGACAATGTTGGTTCACCAAAAGCTAGGCCCACCGCCGAATACTGTGGAACACTGGAGACCAATAGTAGAAAAATATACCTTTTGATACATAAATATTGTTTTGATTCATCCATCATTATTTTTTCACACCATATTTTAAGAATGGCCAAAGTTAAAATATTTAAGAATTTTCTTCTGCCTCTAGCATTTACTCAAGCCTTGAATACTAAATATGAAAATATCGGATATTTAAGAACCAGTTCAAATTCAATAGAAGATATCTAAAAATATGATATATCTTGTTCATATAAACATTCCTCATGATGTTACTTTATAAAACATTATATATATATAAAAGATCAGTCAGAAAAAATATAAATATGAATATTAAGCTTTCAAAATTTCAATTATAGGGCTTATAATATCATATTAATATTTGCATTTTAATAATTTTTGAATATATGAATTAATTTTGAGGAATATTTTTATTATTTTATTAACCATTTGCAAAGAATAGTAAACAATAGATGAATACATAATTTCATTAAATATCTGAAATACGAAATATATAGAAAGTGTATTAATAATTTTATTGATATTTCATAAAACTATAACCAAATTAGAGGATGAAATATTTTTATAATTTTTAGCACTTTATAGGATTTATTACTGTGTTGTTTGAGCTCCAATAGTAATTTTTAACATACAAATTTTAATTTTAATTTATTTTAATGGTTAAATTTTGAAAATAATTTAGAATTATATTTGACATTTTGCCACAATGTTCCTTAAACATTGTTTATATATATATAATGCTAAAATATAATCCATACTTTCTTCTACCATACAGATATCGAATTGTTTTACATTAAACTTTATAAAATATTTATGTGTGAGAAAATCAGATTATATATACAATGTAATATTTTTAATATTTGAATATTAAAATTATATAAACTCCACCCTTTAAATATTCAATATATATTTCAGGGTCGAAAATATTTACCTATTAATATTATTTCTAATAAAGAAACATGCATTGATAAACTGAGTTGTAATATTGAATAAATAAATATTGAACCAAAAATGAGAGGTATATTCTCACCACCATAATTTTTTCTATAAAAAACAAGTGAAAGAAAAATATTTTTAAAAATCGAAAAATGGTATATACAAACAACTTTCTAGAAAATATTCATTCAAATGAAAATATTATTTTGAAAAGAAATATAAAAATCTCTATGAATATAATTAATTTTCTAAATAAAAATATAAATAAAATAAATATACAGTCGACTCTCGATAATTTGAAACTCGTTAATTTGAAAACCTCGATAATTATTTTTTTTTTTTGCTTCCTTGAAAAAATACTCGATAAGTTGAATAAATTAAATATTAATTTATCTCCTTGGTAATTTGAAGTTGAAGGAATATTATCTTACCACAAATGAATATTTGTGAATAAACTGTACAAATGTTTAAAATAATAAATCCCGAATTTTGATCAAACACTTGTTTACTTGATTTCATCAATATGTAAGATTCTATCTGAAAATTAAATATGAGGGAAAATTTTGCCGGAGTCTTTCTCAAGCTAGACCAAACGCGGAACTAACTGAACAAAGTTAGAGCTCAAATTTCCCACGCCCAGCGAGGCAAGGAGATCTCATACTACCCTATGTTTCTATGCGCCTCAGAACCGACACAAATAACGATATCTTCGCAGCTCTCACTACTATTGATAAATTCATAAGACAATAATAGACTGAAGTCGTTCACTCAACAAAAAAATTGCTGACTTCTTTTTAACATGAAAATTTGTTAATAATTGTACAGGAGTTTAAAATAATATATCATGAATTTTAAGATCAAACTCTTGTTTGAGAAAGGACAAGACCAGAAAGCTGTAATACATTTATTACTCCAAAAACTTGCAGTAAGTCACTTATTTAATCTTGAGTCATCATAGTATGTATATCTCGAAACGACCAGAACTTCAAATTCTTGTTTACTTGATTTTTTCCCTACCTCCCTCCTTCTTAGTTGTTTAAACTCCTGTTATTTTTAACTCTTGGTAAATTGAAAATTTTCTCTGGTCCCTTGAGTTTCAAAAGAATCGAGAGTTGACTGTATATTATATAAATACAAGTATATTACAAAACTTCCATAATTATAATTATGTTACATTTTAATATTTTAATTATTTCAAATTATGAAAAATAGCATTTTAATAATTTAAAAATTAAAGGATTTTATTGGCAATTTGAATATTTTTCAATTCGATTGATGTAAAAATGAAATATTTTAATATTATATTTGTAAAAGTAATTATTATGTTTCACTGTAGCGTTTATTAACGTTTTATTATTTTAAACATTATATTTAGTTATTAGGCTGCTAATGGACTGTTGATATAATGTCATAGTCAAATGTCAACCCTACCTCCTCGTGGTGCAGCCTGGGTAACTCTGACAGGGCTCTGACGACCGAGTAGTGGCGGTATAACTTAAACATCGGAATGGAGCAAATGCCATTTCTGCTACTGCTGCCTTGTAGATGGTGTTGGTTCACCAAAGGCTAGGCCCACCGCCGATAACTGTGGAACACTGGAATGAATCATGAGTGAATGGATATATTTTTATATGTTGATAGTTTTATATAATATTTTGTCTAATTTATTATAATCTTAATGTAATATTATATTGATGGTTAAAGGGTATTCAAATAACCTGAACTTATTTAAACCTTGAGCATTAATAAATATTATATATATAAAGAGATCAAATATTCGAAAACCCATATTTTGGCAGAATCTAACAAAAAATAGTTTATACGTTTTATTATTATTATTTTTTTGCTGTTAAAAAAGACGCAAAAAATCAAGTGTCATCTATAGACTCTCTGGAATGTAGCAGAGTCGGGCCAACGATATATTCCGCAAGGGGCTAGGCTAATTCGATGGATAAAATAGATGTGGAATATTCGGTCAGGACAAAATTTTGATCTAAAAAATGTTTTCCTCTCATGTTAAAATGAAGGTAAAAGCTATGCGCCATCTGCTGCCGGGAAATACGTTTCTTTAAAGGATTCTTATATTAGACGGCAAAGAGAGGTAGCTTTATTTCAGATCAATAAACTCTCCGAAATTCTTTCTATATATATATATATTGGGCGTAGAAATGACCTTTCACCAGCCCAGCTCCTATTTGGCAAATTCTGTGACTTCTAAGATTCCTTACGAATCACCTGGAATCAAAGCCTGTCCTCACTGACAAGCCCGAAAACTCCTGGTTTTGTCAAATTCAGAATTTGTCAAATATGATGAGGCGGCCTTGTCACCGACCCGGATCTGATAGTTCGCAAATAAGTCGATAGATGGAGCAGTGTTTTGTCTATTTTGTTGATATGAGAATGTCCAGATATTGTTTAAAATATTTAAAATTAATTATTTGTGATCGCGCAAAATTGAAAATATTAAAAAATGGATATATTAATTTTAATAGTCAAAATTAGGAAATATGAGTCGCATATAAATTGTGATTTTAAATCAATGTTTATTAAAAATAAAAGATTGTTCGTATTTCTCTGACATTATGGGCTTTTTAATTAAATTTAAATATACATTGAAAATTAAATTACTACAATAATAGGAGAAATATTTTGAAAATATCAAAATTTTGTTCATTAATTATTTTGACACCTCTGATTTCGCTATGTTTGGGATTATTTTGAAAAATATTTTATTAAAATAAAGGTATATTTTGAAAACCTCTATTTTTCTAAAAAAATATATAAACCTAAAAAAATAGATTTCTCTAAATAAACTTCTTAGAGAGAGAGAGAGTGAGTTTAAATTAAAATTACAATTATTATTAGATATAAAAATAAATTTCAACTAACAATATTTTTTTAATAAAAAGGGGCAAAATGAAAAAAAAATCCTTTAAAAACAAATATTTTTCAAAATAATCCCGAATATAGTAAATATTTATTCAATATTAGAATATTTTAAAATATTTTGATGATTTAGACTATTAAAATATTATTTCGAAATATTTTAAATTATATTCAATTATATTATGAATAATTTGGATGCTTTAATTCACTTTAATAAATATGATTTTTATATTATATGAATTTTGTTATGTTTGGATGAAAGGATATTAGGTTCACTGTCGATTTTATTAACGTTGCATTATTTTAAACATTATTTTTATTTAGTTATTAGGCTGCTAATGGACTGTCGAGACAGTCAAATGTCAACCCTACCTCCTTGTGGTGCAGTCTGGGTAACTCTGACAGGGCTCTGACGACCGAGTAGTGGCGGTATAACTACAACATCAGAATGGAGCAAATGCCATTTCTGCTACTACTGCCTTGTAGATGGTGTTGGTTCACCAAAGGCTAGGCCCACCGCCGATAACTGTGGAACACTGGAATACAACAGGAGAGCATACATACCTCTTAATATATCGATAGTTATTTATCACTTCATCTCATATATCATTAAAATGCTATGCCATCTCATAAAAATGTCATATTTAGTTAAATGATTGGAAATACCCTCACACTTACATATAAATCAACGGGGCTACTAGATATGAAGAAATCAAATAATCTAGAATCATACCAAATTATTATCGATTATAATCAAACCAGCAAAATTCCATGTATATTTAGTTAATTGCTATTTTTTTCTTGGATTTCTATTGATAATTATTAGCTCTCTAAAAAGGTTTCTCATAAAAACACATTAAAATTCGAACTTATATTAGTGCCTATATATTATGTATTCCTTTATATGCGCTTTATATGAATATTTTAAAATGTTTTTTGCAATTAATATCCTTAAAACCAAGCTGAAAAAATATATTATTAACAATTATAATACTTTATCCTATTTTGATTTAAAGACATAAATATATAATATTTTGAAAAGCAAATAAACCTGTTAATATATTGATAGTTGAATATCATGAATAGTACGGCGTGTTTTGTTAGAATAAATATTCAGGAAAAGCGTGTCAATATTTTCCCAATATATTTACATTTTATTCTTTTCTAAATAGTTTCAAATATTTCGAAGAATCAGAGCCTGAGTTTCTGTAGAGTTCGAGTTTTCTGAATGGTAAAGCTTGAAATTCGATATTGCCATTTTAGCTAAGTTATAAAGAGGCAAAAATTCACCTAGAAATCATCCACTGTTGTTATATCTATACAGAGTTACCGATAGGGATTATTATATCTTCAGTCTACAGTCATAGGAAAATTATAGTACGTCATATAATTTCCTCCTCCTTCTTCAAAGCCTTCCTCTACTGAGGATGGCTGGCCACATGGTCTCTCCAAACTTTCTCCGCAATCCTCTTCGTCTCCTCGTAGGTATGTCGTTCAGTCCATTGTTTCAGATCGTCTGTGTATTCCCGTCGTCTCTTTCCCCTCGATCTCTTCCCACGGAGCTTTCTCTCCAACTATGTCAGCAATGTCTCTAATCCGGGTCGCGCCGTGGGCTAGACAGATGGCATGGTGGTTTTTCATATAATTTCCTCCTCCTCCTTCAATGCCTTCCTCTACTGAGGATGGCTGGCCACATGGTCTCTCCATACTTTCTCCGCCATCCTCTTCATCTCCTCGTAGGTGTGTCGTTCAGTCCATTGTTTTAGATCGTCTGTGTATTCCCGTCGTCTCTTTCCCCTCGATCTCTTCCCACGGAGCTTTCTCTCCAACTATGTCAGCAATGTCTCTAATCCGGGTCGCGCCATGGGCTAGACAGATCGCATGGTGGTTTTTCATATAATTTCATATAATTTCCTCCTCTCCTTCAATGCCTTCCTCTACTGAGGGTGGTTGGCCACATGGTCTCTCCATATTTTCTCCGCCATCCTCTTCATCTCCTCGTAGGTGTGTCGTTCAGTCTATTGTTTTAGATCGTATGTGTATTCCGTCGTCTCTTTCCCCTCGATCTCTTCCCACGGAGCTTTCCCTCCAACTATGTCAGCAATGTCTCTAATCCGGGTCGTGCCGTGGGCTAGACAGATCGCATGGTGGTTTTTCATATAATTTCCTCCTCCTCCTTCAATGCCTTCCTCTACTGAGGATGGCTGGCCACATGGTCTCTCCATATTTTCTCCGCCATCCTCTTCATCTCCTCGTAGGTGTGTCGTTCAGTCCATTGTTTTAGATCGTATGTGTATTCCGTCGTCTCTTTCCCCTCGATCTCTTCCCACGGAGCTTTCCCTCCAACTATGTCAGCAATGTCTCTAATCCGGGTCGTGCCGTGGGCTAGACAGATCGCATGGTGGTTTTTCATATAATTTCCTCCTCCTCCTTCAATGCCTTCCTCTACTGAGGATGGCTGGCCACATGGTCTCTCCATATTTTCTCCGCCATCCTCTTCATCTCCTCGTAGGTGTGTCGTTCAGTCTATTGTTTTAGATCGTATGTGTATTCCGTCGTCTCTTTCCCCTCGATCTCTTCCCACGGAGCTTTCCCTCCAACTATGTCAGAAGTGTCTCTAATCCGGGGCGCGCCCCGTGGGCTAGACAGATCACATGGTGGTTTTTCATTCTCTATCATATAATATATTTCAACCAATTATTCATTGACACATAATGCAGAAGGAAACAGTCGCAATATGTGTTCAAAGATTCTTTAGAGAATGAGAAATATTTCAATATCGCCAAAATTTAATGGCGCGTCAGGACCACGTGTTTTCGAACTCTTTTGATGTTTCAATGTCATAAAATAAATATCAGAAACGAAGACGTCCATTTTAAATAGAATACAAACCATTCTGAGATGATGTAAACACCATAACCTGAAGATATTGACTTAAAGGTTTTGGTGTCTATCGCAAGTCCTTTGATTGGCACAATGTTCGACGAGGACTACTTTAACTTCTCAATCCGAAAACTCATTTTTGCTGTATTCACAGTCGGAAGAATTCTAGAGAATATAGTAGATTTCAAAAGGAAAGATAAGCTGATCATAAATAATTCTGCAATGAACAAAAATCAATCAAGAAGTCATTCTGTAGATGTGATTTCTCCTAATCATAAATTATCAACTATAAAGGTTGAGAAGCTTGACAATTGCTCTATAATAAGTTACTTTATTACAATAATTTCTGAAGGAATCGATGGATTAATTCAGTAATTATTCAAAGCAACTCTCTGTGGATGATCCCTTTGAAAATATAAGAACGACACAGATTCTAGTCTTGAGACGTGAACGATGCATTTTCCTAGGATATAAGAGTGAATTTAATAAAGTACCAAATAAGAACTTATATCCAAATATTATCAATGTCAAAACTACAGTTGTTCATCAGCACACATACAATATATTTCTAAAGAATAATTATTTACTTTACAAAACACTATTAAAAAGTAAGTCTTCAGTTCAACTTATATTCGCTCTCTCTCTCTCTCTTTATAAGTTCTGTAATTCTCTAAAATCAAATTTTAAGCTTTCTTAAAATAAACGAATAAGGAATAAACCCTTTTTAGATATGTGAAAATGTGTCAATTGCTGTATACAAATTATGCTAATGGGGTAAATTATATCAATATAAAAATTCTTTTGGTAAGTTATTTATAGTTTTAATATATATATACATTAATTAATTGGCGTATTTTTTAATCAAATATAAAATAAAACATTCTATTTATTACAAATTATCAGATATTTCTATAGGCTGTACCTTTATCTTCTATCTTCGTCAGGAGGGGTTTATATATATATGAGAACCACATTAAAAGAAAAGGTCTATAAGAGGCTATGTTGGCCATAATGACGATGCTATGGCCACTATTCTATATATATATATATATATATATATTTACCAAAAGTTATATAAAAACTAAATTTAAAAAATCATAAAAATGAAATTGAAATTCTAAATTTATTTCTTTTTATTCTTATTAGTTTGATAAAAGCTTAACATGGTTCTGTCCTTTCTCTTTTTCTTATCCTAATACATTAAATTCTACCTTTTTTCCCTATGTTCTGCTACTATGACGCGTAAATGCCGAAGCTACAGCGTGAACTTGTTATAGCCCTATTTTGTTACATAAAATATAAAACCTTTTTTATACCTTAAAAATAATATTTATCTAATTTCTTTCAATTATCATTACTCCTTATCTTATATCAATTATCTTCCATATATTATAGATATAACTCTACTTTATATATATATAGAATAGTTGCCACAACGTCGTTATTATGGCCTTCGACTAATAGACCTTTTATTTTGATGGTTCTCTAACATTATTTCAACATCAAAGAATACATCATAGCCTATTTATTTTCTTATTAAATTTTTACCACTTTTTCAATATGTAATTATATAGAGATGAGCTCTATCTCTATATTTGTGTCCTGAGACCTATGATGTATTGATATCCTAGTCAAATATCTCTCCATGAACCGTTTTGCATTCATTTTAACCTGATCTATTGTTAAGATAAATGATGGCTTCGGGCTGAATGCAACAAACAGAGTTTTTTGGTTAGAAGCGTGAATATTCCCTCGCGACATTTCAAACAAGTTGGGCAAATATGACGTGTATTCATACATTTAAGCAATAATCTATTTCGGTTCTTATTGTTCTTTTGAGGAATGATAAGAAACGATAATGGAAAGAAAAATAATATTAATTTCTTGGTGTTTTAAGTTGTAGATGTTACTAATTCTAACGAACCTGATTCCCCGATATATTTTCGTTATTATTTCTTCGACGATCATTCAATTCCCAAATTACTTCACATGAATGATTGTCTCTTAGTAATTTAATGAACCTCTAATGTTGCACTTCATAATGTCAATGGTAATTCATTTGTCGGATTATTTTGATTATTGAATATTCTTACGGTTATTTTTCCTTACAGTATTTCCTCTTATGGATATTGTTCCATCAACGATATTGTTGTTATTTCGGTTATTAACACCTTGTGGTTATACTTGTTTCCAATAAGGTCTATTACAAATTATTTATGAGATTTATATATTTATATGCTTTATAATATATATTGTGATTTGAAATACTTGATATATTATTCTCTCTCTAAAAGCAATTTCTATCTACTAACATTTAGTTTTCAGTCCTTTCAGATTTCAGTAAAAGGTCAATGTTTACCTAGATTCTAAATTTGTTTTTATTTCACAATTGTCCAGTAGTAGTATCGATTGTTCTCTAAATGTAAATAGAGATGTAGAAAGAGTCACAATGTACTACCGTGTACCTGACTTCGCCGATTCCTGAAAAATGTATATAGTAGTAATATGTATATAGTAGTATTAGTTACTTCCTAAATAGGAATAGAAGTAGAAAATTCTCAATTATCGAAGTTTGGATGTTGCAAAGATAATAAAAATGTATATAGTAATAACATGTATATAGTAGTTTTAGTTACTTCCTAAATCGGAATAGAAGTAGAAAATTCTCAATTATCGAAATTCGGATGTTGCAAAGAAAATAAAAATGTATATAGTAATAACATGTATATAGTAGTTTTAGTTACTTCCTAAATAGGAATAGAAGTAGAAAATTCTCAATTATCGAAGTTCGAATGTTGCAAAGAAAATAAAAATGTATATAGTAATAACATGTATATAGTAGTTTTAGTTACTTCCTAAATAGGAATAGAAGTAGAAATTCTCAATTATCGAAATTCGGATGTTGCAAAGAAAATAAATATGTATATAGTAATAACATGAATATAGTAGTATTAGTTACTCCATAAAAGGGTATAGAAATTGGAAAAATCCTAATTATTAGGTAGCTGACGTATAAAAATCAATAAAGATGTATATAGTAGTATTAGTTACTTCCTAAATGGGAATAGTGGTAGAAAAATCCCAATTATTGGGTGCCTGGCATTACAAAATCAATAAAAATGTATATAGTAGTAACATGCATATTACAGTATTAGTTACTCTCAAAATGGGAATAGAAATATAAAAATCTTAATTAATGGGTACTTGACTTTACAAAATCAAAAATATGTAAATAATAGTAATATGTATATATGGTAGAAATACGCTTATAATAAAAGGTTTATTATCTTAATAAATTCGTTTATAATTTACAATTGTCTAGTTGTATTATTAATTACTACCCAAACGGATATAGAAGTAGAAAATTCCCAATTATTTGGTCACTGAGAACATAAAATAAAAAATAAGTATCTGGTAGTAACATGTGTCTAGTAGAAGTTTGTGCAGCCAATAATTGTCGATATTGTAATGTTGTGAAGTATCCTTCCTCGTAGAATATCTTGTCTACTATATATTGCTGCCGTGTGGATTATCTTGTCTAATAGATATTGCTGCCGCGTGAATTATCTTGTCTAGTAGATATTGCTGTTGCGTGAATTATCTTGTTTAGTAGATATTGTTTAGTATATATTGTTTCTGTGTGGATTATCTAGTTTAGTAGATATTGTTGTCGTTTGTATTATCTTGTCTAGCAGATGTTGCTGCCGCGTGAATTATCTAGTTTAGTAAATATTTCTACCGTGTGTGTGGATTATCATGTCTAGTATATATTGCTGCCGTGTGGATTATCTAGTTTAGTAGATATTGTTGCCGTTTAGATTATCTTGTCTAGTAGATATTGCTGCCGTGTGGATTATCTTGTTTAGTAGACAATGTTGCCGTTTGTATTATTTTGTCTAGTAGATGTTGCTGCCGCGTGAATATTCTAGTTTAGTAGATATTATTGCCGTGTGTATTTTCTTGTCTAGTAGATATTTATTCCGTGTAGATTATCTAGTTTAGTAGATATTGTTGTGTTTCGGACATTATTGTCTTGTGGATATTCCTGTCTAATGGATACCTTTCATTTAAAAAAATAATTCATTTTACCACATTTTTAAAATAGTTTTAAGTAGGAATAATTGTGCTTTCTTTTTTATAATTTGTAAATTTATATTAAGACTACATAATAACAATTTTATTTTCAAAATAGCATAAGGCGTGTTATTATATGCGTTTCATGTTTAACTTTAATTAATGGTTCTGTTTAGTTTTATTTTGATAGGATATTTTTGAATAATTTATATTACCCAATTTATGAAATTGCTTTTAAATCGATTAAATAACATACATAATCAAAATCATTCTAAAATTATAGTTTAAATTTAAAATGTAGTTTTTTTTAATTGTAAAACCCATATTATTTAAAACGATGTATTTCGCTCATATATATTCAACTAATTATATTTTTGGTTTAAAAAAAAATATTAATAAAAAACACATTTTTTCTTATTTTAATGAAATGTCAATTGAATAAAGATACCGTTTTCAAGATAAAATTATTATAAAAATCAAAAAGTTATTTTAGCAATTTTTATTATATGCTAGAGCCAATTAATAAATATTAACAATCTTTTTTTAATATTATAATATATAATTTTTATTAATACCTAAAATTCGATTTTTGCTCTTTTTAGTAGATTTTAAAATGTTTTAGAATATCTGAATTTCAAATAAAATATAATTTAAAAAAATACAGAAATGAAGTTTTGAATAAGCAAATGAGATTTTATAAAAATATGATATATATATATACATATTAATATTGTCTGAATATTAATATATATGCATATATATATACATTAAAAATAGGTTCTAAAATTTGTGAAATATTTTAGCTTCTAATAGTTACTGAATATTATCCAAATATGGCAAAAATATTATTTTATTTCTTATATGCCCACTATATTTAAATATATTTTCAATATTTAAATTTAATACCAAAATGTTAAAGGTTTATATAATAACTTATTATAATTTTTGGTATTCAATAGATTTTCAATTTATTTTACTGTAAAAATATTTGATTATATGAATTATATATGTGTGGTTTTTATATTAATTTTATTATATAATTAACGTTTTGATTCTTTTTATTTTTAGTTTGATATTATATTTAGTTATAGGGCTGCTAATGGACTGTTGATATAATGTCATAGTTAAATGTCAACCCTACCTTCTCGTGGTGTAGCCTGGGTAACGCTGACAGGGCTCTGACGACCGAGTAGTGGCGGTATAACTACAACATCGGAATGGAGCAAATGCCATTTCTGCTACTGCTGCCTTGTAGATGGTGTTGGTTCACCAAAGGCTAGGCCCACCGCCGATAACTGTGGAACCATGGAAGACAACAGGAGAGCGCATATACCTTTTGATATTTTGCCAGTTATTTATAATTTAGTCTCATTCATCATCATAATTTCATGTCAAAACATATAAATAGCCTGAAAAAGTGGGAAATGATGGACTAAGTTGACACCAAATCATGGCCAAATAGGGGGGCTTACTAGTATAAGTAATATATGCGTTATTACATCGATATTATATATAACCTGGATAATTATTTATAAAATATAATGTGTAAAAAGATTTAGAAGTGTAAAATAAAACATATTTGGCAATGATACCATTTTATGAATATTTCTACTTTTGAAACTTGCACTGACAAACAGCTATGCGGCTTCCTATGGGTAGCTCATCATCATTAAACCTATTTTTATAATGATGAAGAAACTATAATGAAAACGAATCATCTTAAAATTAGTAAAAGGAAAAGTTACTTAGATCGCTTATTTTTGGAATTGGTTAGAGAATTAGAAATAACACTTAATTTTGGAACCTTTTCAACAATTATAGTAGCAGATATCTTTAAATGGAAGCAAAACTCATTGAGAAACACAGAAAAGCGTTCATACTTTTTAATACTAAGATAGCTAATTTGAATTTTGTCTCATATGTCTTCAAAATATATTTATGTTCTATAAAATACATATTCATATTATATTTAATTAAATATAATTAATTAATATTTAAACCGTAATTGCCATATTAGGTATATTTATTTGTGTTAATTTCATTTTTTGGTTGTAAATTCGAGCATGATTTTAATGTCCTTTCCTTTATTTTCTTCATTAAACTCTACTCGAACCATGTAATTATTCAATTGTTTAGGTAATATAGTATCTAAATTTAGTGTTGTTTCTTGAAGCAAGCATCCCTTGTTGGGTTATCGCATCTGACTTGATAATAAATAAATATATAATTAAATATTTAAAATAAAATTTCTTAATTTAAATGTATTCAAATCCTCCTGTGAAATAAAGAAACCCGCACGCGTAACACACAAAAGACAAATTCAACAAACAGAACTCATTGGCTTATCTGACACATAATTAACATAAATAATACCAACATAAAACAATACTGATCAAAGACCCGGCAGACACCAGAAAACTCAACACTATAACAACATTGAAGCAACAAACACAAAACACACAAAATATTACATTAAAATTATTAACACTTTTAATTAATAAAAATAACTATTACTACATTTCATAGAAACAATTTAACTTTAACTAAAGCGAGATTTAAAAAGAAATTAAGGAGATATCTATATAAATTTGAATAGAATAAATTTATTAATATGTTAAAATTAGTATTACTTTTTTTACTTTTAATATACAATTTCAAAATAAATGCATATTTCATATTATTTTTCTCTAAATATTCAAAAAAATATATTGTAATTTTAAAAATTATAATTATAAAATATATATTTATATTTTTGTTATTAATATTTGTTTATTTTAAAATATATATTGCTTCTAAGTTATTATAACTTGGTGCACAAGTTCTAAATTTCAGAATATTGATTATATATATATATATATATATATTGCTAAAATATATTTGTTGCGAAAATATAAAGAAAAAATTTAAAATTATTTTTAAAAAAATATTTTTTTTTATTATTCCCATATAACATAAACAAATGTTTTTTTTAAATTACATTTATGGAGTATATTTATTATTTTATATTTTATAGTTCATATTTTCATAGTTTTGGGGAATAATTTTGAAGAATTTTGTATTCAAATAAAAGATATATTTTAAAAAACCGCTTTTTTTTTAAATAATGGTTTATTTTAAATGCGAATATTTTTCTAGAGAAAGGTGCATAATTCAAATAAAAATACTATATAAAAAGAAATGTTTTGAAAATGCGCAAATATATATATTTAATATATTCCTTATTCATTAATAAATATTCTTTAGCCTTTTAAACAATATATTTTCAAAATAATTTGGATATATTAGCAAGAATTATATGCTAATATTTGAAATAGTTTAGGTAATTTATTATTTTGAGATGTGTGATTAAACTTTTTTGTTTAATCAATATTAATTTTATATTTTATGGGAGAAAAAAATATTAGTAAATTTTAGCCAATCATATTTTGACCAATCAAATTTATAATTTTATGCGCGCTGCTTTGGGATTGGGTAAGATACGTTTACTTCACACTGGCTTCGAATTCATTATATCCTATGTGGAGAGTTAAGAATTCGTTCGAATTTAACAAAAAGGTGTTTAAACTGGTGAAGTGGGAGGGTCCGAAATTCAAGTTAGAATACAATATAAAGTTGCGCAAGGATGGTATTTTTGTACCAATCAGAAGGCGGCTTTTCCTTTAATTATGCATTGAAACAATGCATTTAATTTATATATATATATCACCCGAGTAAAATACATTATAATTTTCAAATTGTATAGGTAATCGAAAATGTGTATATTTACAGAAAAAAAAATAATTAAAATAATATATTTTACAAATATAATTTTACGAAAAATTGATGTATGATGTACATTTTCTGTAATTATAACGTAAAATTATCATAATTCAGAGTAATTAAGAGGCACGCAATTATTTGAAGCTCAATAAGGGTAGATTATCTATTCTAATGATGAAATGAAACAGTTTTCAAATTAGGTGAATTTACGTATTATAAAGGCGGAACCTAACTCTAGCGCTACACAAAATATCTTTCTGAGATGTGTTTAAATCTCATAGAAAATCAAAATGATAATGATTTTGACTCCCAAGTGTAGGCATTAGTCACAGGTCAAATCCTGGGGTTTTTCTAGCTGCATACCTTTTTCTGACGAAGCTATTTTACAATTGGAAGTTCTAAAGTCAAACTGATTTCTACATGCGTAGACATGTGGTGCACTTACAGTAAAAGCAGGTGTTAACTACCCACCATAACGACGATGTCCTATACCACGTGAATAAGGAATAAAAAACAAATTTATTCTCAATCTAACTTATAATAGGAAGTCAAACAAATCTCAAATATCTAATTAAAAAATAAGTCAGTGTTTCTAAAAATTAATATTTGACGGTTTAATCGGTTTTCCGTCTTACATCCTGTGAATAAATTTATTTCATATGAGTTACCTAATGTTATTTTATGAAATCACTTATTAATTCTTATTTGTTTTATATTTTATTGATTAAAGAGAGACTTTCCTATTTTATAAAACAAAATTTAATGGGAAAAACCTTTAATATTTATATTCAACTGTAATTATTTGTTACTATAATTCAAATATAGACAAAACTATTGAAATCTTTAAAATAAAGAGAAAAAAATATTAACCTCAAATTTTCATCTCAATTTTCCGTTAGAAGTAAAGCACGGTATGAAATACATCACGGCTTTCTAATGATTGGAAATCATGTCCTCCTTTACCATATCGTTATATTTCAAAGGAAAAAAAAATATTTTATAACAATTTTTATGAGATTTTAATCCTCCTTCTCTCAGTTATTTATTATTAACTAAACACACTTTTTTAATATAATAAATAATTTTATTAGAAGGTATTTTATATAACAAAATAAGAGATGCCATTGATTATGGTGATTTCATAAAGTTTATTTTCTAACTGCAAGATATCCTTATGTATTTTAAAACTTAATAGAGAATTCCAGGGTGAATACACTGATTCTCATAAAATATGTGAATATATAATTAATTTTCTTTAAATATAAGCGGTTCCTTGAGAGAACCTTGGTGAAGAAAAAGCATACCTGAAATTGATTTAGATCTAAACGTCAGAATTTATATGTAGATACATCATGAACTTGCTAATAATATTCAAATTGTATTTGCATCTGTAAATGCAGAATATAAACTAATTAAAATAAATATTTTACAAATATATTTTAACGAAAATATGATGTGCGAGGTACATATTCTGTAATTTTACGTAAAATACTCTTTTAATTAAGAGTAATTAAGAAGCGCGCAAATATTTAGAGCTCAATAAGGGTAGATTATCTATTCAATAGATTAAATAAAATAATATCATATTTAGCGAATTTAAAGTTGTATTGTGAAGGATGAACCTAACTCTAGGGCTACATAAAATATCTTTCAGAGATATGTTCAAATCTTATAAAAAATTAAAATGATAATGATTTTGACTCCCAAGTGTATACGTTAGTTACAGGTCAAATCCTGAGGTATTTCTAGCTGCATACCTCTTTCTCACGGAGCTCTTTTACAATTGTAAGTTATAAAGTTAAACTACCTTCTACATGCGTAGATATGAGGTGCACTTAAGGTAAAATCAGTCCCTAACTACCCACCATAACGACATTGTTCTTTATCACTTGACTAAGGAATAAGAAGAAACTATTTCTCAGTCTAACTCAATCGGAAGTCAAACAAATCTCAAATATCTTATTAAAAAATTAGTCAGTATTTTTAAAAATTGAAATTTGACGGTTTAACCGGTTTTCGCCTTACATTTTGTGAATAAATATATGTAATATGAGTTACCTAATATTAATTTGTGAAATCACTTATTAATTCCTATTTCATTCATATTTTATCGATTAAAGGAAGACTAAAAAACTTAACACAAAATTTAATAGGAAAAACCTTTATCATATAAATTTAACTATAAATATTTGTAACTATATTTCAAATATAGACAAAACTATTAATATCTTTAAAATAAAGATATAAAAATATTAACCTCAAATTTTCATCACAATTTTCCGTTAGAAGTAAAGCACGGGATGAAATGCATCACATCTTTCTATAAATTGGAAATCATGACCTTTTTCAACAATGCCGCAATATTTTGAAAAAAAAATACAATTTTTTATGACTATTTAAATTCTTCTTCTCTCAGTTATTTTTTAATAACTAAACACACTATTTTAATATAATGAATTTTATTTAAAAGTATTTATTGCAAAATAAAAAATGAAAGGTGCCATTGATTAAGGTGATTTCATAAAGTTTATTTACAAAATTCGAAGCTATTATAGACGCGTGTTTTTCTTTTCAAAAATCAACAATTTATACTGTTCTTACTGCAATGGAAAATTTAATGGGATGCCTGGCTCATCAGTGATGAACCCTCCCAGTTTATTTTGTAACTGCAAGAGATCCTTATAAGTCTTTTAGAACTTAATAGAGAATTACAGGGCAAATATTTGATTGTCTTAAAATATGTGAATAGAGTATTATTTTCTTTGAATCTAAGCGGTTCCTTGAGAAAACCTAGGTGAAGAAAAAGCATACCTGAAATTGGTTTAAATCTAAACATCAGAATTTATATGTAGATACATCTTGAACTTGCTAATGTTATCTTTCAGATAATATATGCGGCTATTTTTTATAAATATGCTGAGTCATTTTTTAAAGTTAATCATTATATGATAGAAGCTATATATATTAATACCCAACTAAATGGAGATAACGTGTGTGTGTGTGTGTGTGTGTTCACACACAACACATTTAATTATAATCTGAATAATTATATATTTTTAATGTTTTTTTTTGGAACAAAATATGAGCGTCAATTTCATAGTAACTGGGCATTTACACCTTTATCCTTCAATATAATATGAATTTACTTTTGTAAACACTAAAATTATAAATATATCATGGTGAAACCTTTTAATATTTTAAAAACTATATATCACATTTTTCTAAAATTTGCGGCGTATTTTGAAATCACATATTCTCTAAAATATTATAAAAACCTAAATTAATCTAATACCTTTAAAAGCGTTCAATATATTATATATTGTTATATATTTTAATAAATTTTATTTGACTTATTTTAAAGGTTTACTTAACTGAAAATGTTTAGTGTGTGCGTTATTTAAGTTAGAAAAAAAAACATTTTAAAGTTCTATAATAATTCAATATATTTAACTCATTCAAAATATATGCCAATATATATAATTAATTTAAGTAATTTCTTAACATTATATTCTTATTGAGATTTTGAATGTATTACTTTGAATAATAATGTTTATTATATATATTTTAGGTCAAATTAAGTTTCTGTTTAGGTTTTATTACATTTTGATTATTTAGAAATTTTATTTTCATTATATTTAGTTTCAGGGCTGCTAATGGACTGTTGATATAAGGTCATAGTCAAATGTCAACCCTACCTCCTCGTGGTGCAGCCTGGGTAACGCTGACAGGGCTCTGACGACCGAGTAGTGGCGGTATAACTACAACATCGGAATGGAGCAAATTCCATTTCTGCTACTGCTGCCTTGTAGATGGTGTTGGTTCACCAAAGGCTAGGCCCACCGCCGATAACTGTGGAACACTGGAGAAGAATAGAGGTGAATCCAGAACAAACGTGGAGGCAGAGTCACATATATAAATTCCATAAATAATGTTTCGAGAATTATATGTCAGTATTTGACAAAAGTCGTGTTTCGGGTTATTCAATGACCTGAATCACCGCAATATGAGCCAAGAAATTCGAATTAACGCATCGTTTTGATGCACTAAATGAATGTATTTTCAATACATCTTTCAAAAGAAAGCCGAGGCCGTGTATGAGGTAGGAATGTTTACCCAAGGTACTCCTTGACCAAGAAGGTGGATAGTAAGTAATGGAGCAAATGCCATCAGTTGCTGTGTAGGTGTTGGTGGTTCACCAAAGGCTAGGTCCACCGCCGATAACTGTGGAACTATGGAGACCAATAGTAGAAAGAACATAACTTTTGATATTTTGTTAGTCACTTAGCATTTCTTCACATTAATAACTGTAATATTTTACATTAAATCATATCACTACTCAAATAACTGGGAAGAGATGGACCTAGAACCCGTGCGCTGGGGTGTACTGACTACTGGGTTGGAATGGAATTAGGTTTCACTTGATTTAATATTATTTGTGAACCAATAAAAAAATCTACTTCTTTATCTGGGGTGTGTAATAAAAATATTTTTTATAATAAACTGCCTTTTTATTATATATTAATAAAGTTAAGGTTATCTTTGTTTTAAAATTAATATTTTTACTTCGAAAAATGAGCATAAATATCATTCAACTCTTTTCTTTTATCTTAAAAGGCCTAATAATTTAACAATATGATTTGGTGATCAAATATAGGGTCTTACAATATTATATTATTATATAAATATATTTTTGTTTTTAATTATATGACAAAATCTATTTCAGGTTGAATATTCAAATTATTATCAATGCAGTTATTGCTTTGGAAAGGCAATATAGGGTAGGTCAATATTTCTAATATAATATTATACAACTTTTAAACGGTTTAAAATTATTTAATATTTATATATATTTTTTTATCAAAAGTGATATAAAATTAGAGAATATTTTGATATTTATTTATTTTTAAAATTAATTTTAAATAATTGTTTTTTTCCATTTTAAATAATTCTAATTAATATATATATATATATATATATAAATAATTGTTAATATATTTTATATTCATTCCTCTATCATATTTTAAAATAATTCTTTATAAAGTAGCCTTTAATTAATATGGACATCCAATCATAAATATGTGTAATAATGAATATGTTTCAAAACTCTTATTTTATATTTGAGCTTAAAGAGTAAATCCTAAAAATAAATATTAATAGATTTTTGCCGAAATATTAAAGTATATAGAGATAAAATATATAAAAATCATATAAATATATAGTTATTGTTTATTATATTAAATATATTTCATAACAAACCTATCACATTCATAATGCCTTCAATATCAAAAGTCAATCGATTTCTAAATATTTACAAATTTGTAAAAAAAATCAGCTTTATACAAATATTAACATAAAATTATATTTTGACTCGAAATGTAAACCTACATCAACAGCAAAATTCAGACGATGTTTGAGATGATATTTTGAAAATGTTTGTTTATATATAAAAGGTATATTTTTAATTACCGCTATTTTTATAAATTATGGTATATTTTAAATACCAATATTTTTATAGATAAAATAAATTCAAAAAAATATTATCAGAATATAGAAGTATAGTGAATGCAAATATTTTCAAAATAATCTCAAACTCGTCAAAATTATTTTTCCATAAAACAATCTAATAATTTCCAAAAATGTTGGATTATCAATAATATATATTTCTTTAATTAAAGAAGGTAATTTTAATCATTAATTTTTCTTAATAATCAAATTCATTATAGGGTCTATAAAAGGCAGAACAAACAATCTTTAGATATCTATATTAATAAAATGGAAATTTCTAAAGTGGACATCACTAAAAACATTCGTTACAATGCATCAATTTCAACCAAATTTTCAACATTTATGTAAAACGAGATGGAGCAGGTTTTGCTTAACATCAAAATATATTTCCTAACATTAACATGCGTAACTTCGCTGTTATCGATTAAATACAAAAAAAATCAACAGAGTTAATTTTATTTATATATAAATACAAAATTAAATTTCAACAGAGTTAATTTTTTTACATACTAGCTAATAATCTCAATCTAAAAATATTCAAAACAAGCAATTTTAAGATAACACCATATGTAAAACAGTCGGCCAAGAAAACAACAACGATATTACATCTTTCTCACATATTCACACACAATCTTGATTAATAATTAAAACTAATCTTTAACATTGTTTATTATATTTCAACTTTTATTTCTACATTTGTTTTTAAATACCCAATTGTTTTATCATGTTTCTAATTTCGCCTAACAAATATACAAATTTATAGTGACCAACATATGCAATTTTTATCTTTGTTTTTATTTAACTTGATATCGTAAACATAACATCCATTGTAAGCATTTTTCTGTTCACCTTCCGTGGTTTCTCTTTTCTCTGATAGTTTTTAGGTGTAGTATATTTTCTTATTATTAGACTACAAACATTCCCTCGAGAAAAACCTGGGCGAAGCCGGGTACATCCGCTAGTATCTAAATATAAATCAAATTGAAACAAGATTGAAAGTTAATAAATATATTTGAACAGATATGGTATATATATATATATACCTAAATTAAATAATAGCATAAGGTATGATAATCACGCCCAAATATATGTTTAAAAATATTATTTGAACAATTGCTATTATTTTGAAGAAACCCTAAAATATAAATGCGATAAATTATTTATCCACGTTTATTATTAATAAATTTACCTTTATAACGCTTAACAGATAAGTAAATAAGTTGATTTAAGCCGTTTCATATAACATTCGTACCCTCATGTTTTAAGAGCTAAAAAGGTAAACAAAAAATGTCATAATAATTGTGATAGTTTAAACAATAGTCAAACTATCAGGAAGAGAAATGAATTAGTTCTATATGTTTGACAGAGAAAAAATATAATTCTAATTGTATTCGGAAGATATATATATATATCTATATTCAGTCCTTTATAAATATCCTTTTCGAGATAATATATGAATTTATCATAATTAATAGCAACAATGATCTTTTTTCTATATTCAAAAAGATACATTTATGAACCATATACATATATTTATATATATGTTGTTCCATATGCTATATATTGGGAGGTTTTTGGATATCAGGATTGGTTGTGAAATTGTATCTTTTCATAAAAGAACAAATTGGAAAATAAAATCAGTATATGATATATAATGAAAAATATATAATTTTATATGATCAGTATATGATAATCATATCTTGCACAGATAGATGGCGCTGTCGTATTCGATTTTATAGATTTTATTATTAAACGTTAGAAACTTGTGTTAAAATTGTATTTATTTTTGATTTCACACACAAACACCTCCTCCCCCGAATTAATGGGGAGATATTATTCACTCTCTCTTACATAAAGAAACTTTACATAAAAAAAACGAAAACGGAGTTTATTTTATCAGGCTCATCTTGATAAATATGATAACAACAATATGGGCATAATTTCAAATATTGTTCAATATCAGGCATAGGTAAATATTCACTATTTTTACTCAGTGTTTTAAGTCAAATTCACATTATGCATTATATCAAAATTGTCGTATCTCAATCTTATGATTCCGAAAAAATATAGCGACAAGTATTTAATGAAAATCGAGGCTAGCTTTAAAGCCACGGGCTCTTTTATGAGGCCCTTACCTAAATATTCAATATAGTTATAAATTGAAAAGTACTTTATATTTTTTAAATTACATAAATGTATTTCTTGAAACATATCAGTATAATAATTTATGCAAATATGATATTTAGCTTATTGTTTCGACTATTTCAAAGATTTATTAACATCAAAATTTACCAATGTTTTTTTTTTTTAATGTTTGAAAACTAAGTCAGATTTAAAAGCTAATAATATGGGTTTATTTCTGTTAGTTGACTGTGTCATTTATATAGAAGATATAACTAATTCAAACACACACGGAGTAAAATTCTAATTTATTTTTGTCACACTATCCCGATTCATATTCTAAAGATATAATGAAATGGATAGGATAATATTAAACGAGGCCTATATAAACTAATCTGCTAAAGCTTTTCAATATTTCAACGATCAATTATAGATTTTTATAAGACCAAATTGAGTCTTGTGTGTGTGTGAACTATAAATATATATTTTTCAACTCTTCAAATCCAAATTAAAATACAAAACCTTTCCTTTTTACACAATTTTATTTGCAGTGGGTCGTATCTGTCCTCTAATATTTTATCTATCTCCCGAATGTGTGGGTCATTAAATTTAATTGTTATTTCTTTTTTTTCCTATTTAAACACTAGCATGAAATATTATGTTAGCCCACATAATACATATATTTCATACTGGCCTATTATAAGATATTCTGTCTTGCATATATTTTATTTTGTGTAATTTCTGTCTATTGGTTATTGTTGTGATGTTGAATCTGTTGTTCTGATTAAGATTTCTTTCAAAATAACGAGCTAAATGTTTATAATTGTTTTTTTTTACAATCATTAAGTGAATTTATATTTCTAAGAGTCATCTAAGTAGAATTTTTTTTTAAAATTAAATTATTTTATTTGCCAATTGTTTCGTAGTGCTATAGGCAATTACCTAAATGTAAATGTCCTATTGTGTATCCGAGTCCCTATTTATTATAGACATGGGCAGCATAACACCCATGTTATTTGAGAAACATAAAATCGGAAGTCTAATTCAACTATAGAAAGAATCTCGGCAGTCTGTCGAGATAAACGTGTACCACTTAGCAATAATGTGATGTTATTCCTGCACCCATTCCCCTTCTTCCCTATGTGACATCCTTGTAGTTTCGTGGTCCTCTATTACATAATACTAACTTAGTGTGAAATATTGATTTTTATGTCTTGTAGATATTAGTGCTCCCTTTTAGATATTCCTCTCTATTGGATATTGATATCTTGTAATAATATGATTTTCACACTCATATATTGGTTTATAGACTAATTCAAATTATCAATTATATAAAATTAAATTTCTCATAATAACGTTGATGTTGGCAAACTTAATAATACTTATAAGCTTCATTTTAGGAGTAGGTTATCTGTAATTTCTTATTTTCCAGATTTCAACAAAATAAAATTCCATATCCACGAGAAACTTTGAGCCTCTCACATTTTTTCTCGTAGTAGATATGTTAGTGGTTCATTTTAATAATATATTATTAATTTTACAGGTATCCATTAGATTTCTCAACCATTCATAAAATTTTCACAAGAAAAATAATTTATTTTCTCTTTTCACCATACTTTCAAAATTTATGACATGTTTCGGGATTTTGCAAAATTTCCACGAATCAAAACTTCTTCTATAAATAATAGTTCACACACACATAAATATTAATTATATAAATTATAATAATAAGAATATATAAAAATCATAATTATTAAAAAAGGGATAGGAGGTCGAACTTTAACTTTTTTACTAGGTTAGAATTCTTTGAAAATCTTCGATTCAATACATATGCCCTAAATCATATTTATATTCAAAGATGAGTCTGATATAAATAGGACTCTGCTCTATACGTTTATAATTCATTCTACCACACATATATATATATACCTCGATATAAGTTCAAAACCTGTATGAATTTCTTTAGGAACTTAATAGCCTGTAATTATATTTGTGGTGTTTTGTACTTTTTCTGAGATTTTTTTGATAATTATTTTATTTGATAAAAATTAAGCATTTCAAATTTTAGGCACGTATCTCAGTATATTTCAATATATATTTTAAATACCATGTAGCTTTAAAGTTATTTCTAAATCATCGAAAACCAAAACATAAATATATCTTTACAGCTGCTTTCGATTTTTTTATTCAATACGAATCTGGTTATTTTTTCAAACCAATATGGTTTAACAGTTTGAAAACTGAAAACCTCCAAATATCTCCATTACTATACAAAATGTTTCTATTAAATTTGAAATGCCTATTGCTTTCTCATAAATATGCATTATTTGAATGGAAAATCTCATTTTTTAAATAAAAATCATTTTAAAAATCAAGATTTTCGACTATAAATAGCTAATAATTTATTAGCCTGAAGAATCTAATGAATTAAGGGAAATATTATCCAAAATATACCTTTTTAAAAAATAAATATTGTCATAAGAAGTAATTTATCAATTTGCTCTAATTCTGATAATATCTGATTTTCAAATATAGGGAAATATTTTAATAATTCATATATACCTTTTTGCGATTATTTTTCCGAGGAAGGGAGGACCATTCGCAAAAAGAGATAGGTAAGAAAGTATATTTTCTATTATTATATACTATTAATAAACATATTATTTAGATAAATATTTTTTTTGAGAAAATTATTCTGTTATAATGAGAGTTTGAAACTTTTCAAAATAAGTAAAATATTTTACTGCTTCATAGCTAAAACTTTTTTAATTTTTTAATATTTTGACTTCTTTAAAATTTAAGAGTTACTAAGATGTATTTATTTATATGTTTTATTTACAATTTATTCGATTTTATTTTTAAATAATTGCTTTGAATTGAAATGTTTGATCATAAAAGTTATGCTACATTAAATTAATGGAAAATTTCATTACATTTTGATTATTTTGAATTTTTAGTTTCATTATATTTAGTTATAGGGCTGCTATAATGGACGGTTGATATAATGTCATAGTCAAATGTCAACCCTACCTCCGCGTGGTGCAGCCTGGGTAACTCTGACAGGGCTCTGACGAACGAGTAGTGGCGGGATAACTACAACATCGGAATGGAGCAAATGCCATTTCTGCCGTGTAAATTGTTGTTGTTTTAATAACTACTAGGGTACCAACCTATAACTGCGGAACACTGGTATCATGTGAGGTAAAAGCTGGATTCAAAACCAGGACAAATAGGAGGGAAGTGCTTGTCGCAAAAACTGACAGGGTAAAGCTATCTCTTAAAATATAAGAAAATTGCGATATAACCTTTTTAAAAAATCTATAGAGATTCGCAAATTGTTGAATTTTATTGAATTTATTACTAAGTTTAGTAAACATATTGATTTTCAGGAATAAGTAAGCCAGAAACTAAGAAATATATTATAGCTAACAAGCAACAAATAAAGTAAAAAATCAATTACTGTTCTCAATTTCATAAAGAAAAGGTAAAAGAGGCTTTCATTTTCATGAATATTCCCTTTAATCAAAATAGTATCATATATATGCAAGTATATACTTGAATATATGTTTTAAAACACAAATATCAAACTGTTTAACACGTGTTATGAATTATTTTTATATTTATATATGAAAATAGTACATAAATAAATTTGTACTTGGATCAGATGGATAAATTGAGAGAAAGGGCACTTCCTGATCGTGCAACTGAAGTTGCTGATGACTTGCGCCATTTTTCGGAATAAATATAAACTAATCGCAGATTTTTAATTAATCCAGAATTGACCAAATACTGGAAAAATTAAAAATCAACGATTATTTGAAAATTTTCCGATAGATGGCGCAAGCCATCAGCAACCTTTATTTGTACGATCAGGAAATGCCCTTTTTTCATATTTATTTAAATTTTTCTTTAGTATTTTATGATTAAGAAAAAGGGGGGCACAGTTTCAAGTTTAAAGGTTCGTGTTTTACATACATTTTCTTATTTGAATGCGCTAATGTTTCAAACAACTTTTATAATTTAATAATACCATCAATACTTGTGGAAACAGGAAATGTTAAACCCATAATGAATTGGAGAAAGACGTGGAAATTACTCAAACTTAATCCTTGAGGCATGCAATTAAAAATAAAGAGAAATTTCATACAAATCATTCAAAAATATATACATATGATATTTCATATTTTAACCGTTTTGTCTAAGTTATAACTTGTACATCCATGCCAGGTTCCACGATATTCGGTCAGTTCGTTTTGGCTGTAGCGCTTTCTTTTCCACCAGAGTAGTTATAGAAGTGAAAAAAAATCTCTAAAATAAATAATTTGTGTATGATAATTAATATGTAATAATTTAAAATATTTTAATACCGATAAAACATCCAATATAATCCACATTCAATCTGAATTTATCTAAATGACATTTAAAATTATGTTATTTTGAATAATATTTATGTTAGAGAATGTTCTATTATTCAGGTTAGGTCAAACATTTTATGTTCTAGAATTATTCAATTATTTTAACCATTTTGAATATATAATGCCATTTTTCGTAAGTTACTTTGCGTAATTTCTTTACAATATATTAGATTTAAATATCATTTATATTTTCAATAATAATCTTTATTATATATATTTTGAAAATTAGAAACTATTATATACCCATATGATTATTTAAAAAAAAAAAAAATTCTAATGCCCTTACTTAAATGGAAAAATTAATGGGAAGGCCCCTGGCCCATCAGTAGTGAACCATCACAGCGGTTTCGCCAGCTCAATATACCATACCGCTGTTATTTAGCATTTTTCTTAAATAATTATTCATCACCAGTAAAAGGAAGATCAGAAAATGCAATATAACAGCGGCATGATAGATTGAAACCGATGGGAGAATTCACTACTGATTAGCCAGGCCCTCCCATTAATTTTTCCATTGCATTAAGAGCAGTAGAATCTGTTTAACATCAAAAGAATCATACGCTTCTATAATAGTTTCTAATTTTCATAACAGATGGCACGCTTATCCTCACAATATATATTTTGGTTAGATCACATAAGTTTTCTGGTAAGGTTTAATCTAATCCTTATGGAATAAAGTTTCTTTCATTTTTGCATATTTACTTTTAAAATTAAATTTTAACAAATAAATATAAAGTTACCTCTTATTTAGTATAAATATTATAATTTAATTTCATGTGTGAGATACAAGTATGTTTTAAACTCTTAGAGAAATTAATTTCTATATAAACTTTGAGCGGATTTGGAATGGATTTGAATGATATTTTACAAAAAAAGGTTTATGATATTGAATAATTATTAAAAAAATGAATTTATTTGATTAAATTAATTTTTATTTAAGTTATTTATGAATAATTTTTCCAACTTATTATATTTTATATTCTGCTATGTTAAATTTCTATGAATAATTTCTTTCAATCAATTCGGTTTTGTCTTTAATTCATTTCTTTGAATTGATTTTTTTATTATATTGGTTTAATTATATTAAATTTACGAAGAAAAAAATAAATTTCGATTATTTTGAATTTTTATTTCCGGTATATTTAGTTTCAGGGCTGCTAATGGACTGTTGATATAATGTCATAGTCAAATGTCAACCCTACCTCCGCGTGGTGCAGCCTGGGTAATTCTGACAGGGCTCTGACGACCGAATAGTGGCGGGATAACTACAACATCGGAATGGAGCAAATGCCATTTCTGCCGTGTAAATAGTTGTTGTTTTAATAACTACTAGGGTACCCACTTATAACTGTGGAACACTGGTATCTTGTGAGGTAAAAGCTGGATTCAAAACCAGGACAAATAGGAGGGAAGTGCTTGTCGCAAAACTGACAGGGTAAAGCTATCTCTTCAAATATAGGAAATTTTCGATATAACCTTTTAAAAAAAATCTAAAAAGATCCGCACATTTTTGAATTGTTTTAAATTTATTACTATAGTAAATGCAAATATTTTAAAAATAATTCCAAACTCGTCTTAATATTATTGTTCATAAACAAATCTGATACCTTTCAATAATGTGTTGGATATCAAAATATTATTCTTTTTTAAAATTTTATATCGTGAATTTAATATAATAATCTGTAAAAATGTAAATTTATAAACCAGAATTAAACTAATATATTTTTTCAAGGTTTTATAGAAAAAAAAAATATCAAAAGAGTAAAGTATGGATATGAATAATATTTCACAATGAAGGTTTATGTTATAAAATAATTATCAGAAAAAATGAATTTATTTGATTAAATTTATTTTTATTTAAGTTATTTATGAATAATTTTCCAACTTATTATATTTTATATTCTGCTATGTTAAATTTCTATGAATAATTTCTTTCAATCAATTCGGTTTTGTCTTTTAATTCATTTCTTTGAATTGATTTTTTTATTATATTGGTTTAATTATATTAAATTTACGAAAAAAAAAATAAATTTCGATTATTTTGAATTTTTAGTTCCGGTATATTTAGTTTCAGGGCTGCTAATGGACTGTTGATATAATGTCATAGTCAAATGTCAACCCTACCTCCGCGTGGTGCAGCCTGGGTAACTCTGACAGGGCTCTGACGACCGAATAGTGGCGGGATAACTACAACATCGGAATGGAGCAAATGCCATTTCTGCCGTGTAAATAGTTGTTGTTTTAATAACTACTAGGGTACCCACCTATAACTGTGGAACACTGGTATCATGTGAGGTAAAAGCTGGATTCAAAACCAGGACAAATAGGAGGGAAGTGCTTGTCGCAAAACTGACAGGGTAAAGCTATCTCTTCAAATATAGGAAATTTTCGATATAACCTTTTAAAAAAATCTAAAAAGATCCGCACATTTTTGAATTGTTTTAAATTTATTACTATAGTAAATGCAAATATTTTAAAAATAATTCCAAACTCGTCTAATATTATTGTTCATAAACAAATCTGATACCTTTCAATAATGTGTTGGATTATCAAAATATTATTCTTTTTTAAAATTTTATATCGTGAATTTAATATAATAATCTGTAAAAATGTAAATTTATAAACCAGAATTAAACTAATATATTTTTTCAAGGTTTTATAGAAAAAAAATATCAAAAGAGTAAAGTATGGATATGAATAATATTTCACAATGAAGGTTTATGTTATAAAATAATTATCAGAAAAAATGAATTTATTTGATTAAATTTATTTTTATTTAAGTTATTTATGAATAATTTTCCAACTTATTATATTTTATATTCTGCTATGTTAAATTTCTATGAATAATTTCTTTCAATCAATTCGGTTTTGTCTTTAATTCATTTCTTTGAATTGATTTTTTTATTATATTGGTTTAATTATATTAAATTTACGAAAAAAAAATAAATTTCGATTATTTTGAATTTTTAGTTCCGGTATATTTAGTTTCAGGGCTGCTAATGGACTGTTGATATAATGTCATAGTCAAATGTCAACCCTACCTCCGCGTGGTGCAGCCTGGGTAACTCTGACAGGGCTCTGACGACCGAATAGTGGCGGGATAACTACAACATCGGAATGGAGCAAATGCCATTTCTGCCGTGTAAATAGTTGTTGTTTTAATAACTACTAGGGTACCCACCTATAACTGTGGAACACTGGTATCATGTGAGGTAAAAGCTGGATTCAAAACCAGGACAAATAGGAGGGAAGTGCTTGTCGCAAAACTGACAGGGTAAAGCTATCTCTTCAAATATAAGAAATTTTCGATATAACCTTTTAAAAAAATCTATAGAGATCCGCACATTGTTGAATTGTATTGAATTTATTACTAAGTTTAGTAAACAAATTGATTTCAGGAATAAGTAAGCCAGAAACTAAGAAATATATTATAGCTGACAAGCAACAAATAAAGTATAAAATCAATTACTGTTTTCAATTCATAAAAAAAGGTAAAAGAGGCTTTCATTTTATGAATATTCCATAATTTAATCACAATAGTCATAATATATGCAAGTATATAATGAATATATATGTTTTAAAAACACAAAATCAAACTGTTTAACACGTGTTTCATAAATTATTTTTTATTTATTATATGAAAATAGTACATAAATAAATTTGTACTTGGATCAGATGGATAAATTGAGAGAAAGGGCACTTCCTGATCGTGCAACTGAAGTTGCTGATGACTTGCGCCATTTTTCGGAATAAATATAAACTAATCGCAGATTTTTAATTAATCCAGAATTGACCAAATACTGGAAAATTAAAAAATAAACGATGATATTTTTTTTGATATTTTTCTTATTCGATAGCGCAAGCCATCAGCAACTTTATTTGTACGATCAGGAAATGCCCTTTTTTCAAATTTATTTAAATTTTTCTTTATATTTAATATTTATATTTAAGAAAAAGGGGGGCACCGTTTCAAGTTTAAAGGTTCGTGTTTTACATACATTTTCTTATTTGAATGCGCTAATGTTTCAAACAACTTTTAAATTTATTAATACCATCAACACTTGTGGAAATAGGAAATGTTAAACCCATAATGAATTGGAGAAAGACGTGGAAATATTCAAACTTTATCCTTGAGGCATGCAATTAATAAAGAGAAATTTCATACAAATCATTCAAAAATATATACATACGATATTTCATATTTTAACCGTTCTGTCTAAGTTATAACTTGTACATCCATGCCAGGTTCCACGATATTCGGTCAGTTCGTTTTGGCTGTAGCGCTTTCTTTTCCACCGTGTAGTTATAGAAGTGAAAAAAAATCTCTAAAATAAATATTTGTGTATGATAATTAATATGTAATAATTTAAAATATTTTAATACCGATAAAACATCCAATTTAATCCACATTCAATCTGAATTTATCTAAATGACATTTAAAATTATGTTATTTGAATAATATTTATGTTAGAGAATGTTCAATTATTCAGGTTAGGTCAAAAATTTTATGTTCTAGAATTATTCAATTATTTTACCATTTTGAATATATAATGCCATTTTTCGTAAGTTACTTTGCGTAATTTCTTTACAATATATTAGATTTAAATTTCATTTATATTTTCAATAATAATCTTTATTATATATATTTTGAAAATTAGAAACTAATATATACCCATATGATTATTTTGAAAAAAAAAAACAAATTTTAATGCCCTTACTGCAATGGAAAAATTAATGGGAAGGCCCCTGGCCCAGCAGTAGTTAACCTCACAGCGGTTTGACCAGCTCAATATACCATACCGCTGATATTTAGAATTTTTCTTAAATAATTATTCATCACCAGTAAAAGGAAGATCGGAAAATGCAATATAACAGCGGCATGATAGATCATCTGGCGAAACTGATGGGAGAATTCACTACTGATCAGCCAGGCCCTCCCATTAATTTTTCCATTGCATTAAGAGCAGTAGAATCTGTTTAACATCAAAAGAATCATACGCTTCTATAATAGTTTCTAATTTTCATAACAGATGGAGGGCTTAACCTCACAATATATTTTGGTTAGATCACATAATTTTTCTGGTAAGGTTTAACCAAATCCTTATGGAATAAAGTTTCTTTCATTTTTGCATTTTACTTTTAAAATTAAATTTTAACAAATAAATATGAAGTTACCTCTTATTTAGTATAAATATTATAATTTAATTTCATGTGTGACATACAAGTATGTTTTAAACTCTTAGAGAAATTAATTTCTATATAAACTTTGAGCGGATTTGGAATGGATTTGAATGATATTTTACAAAAAAGGTTTATGATATAAAAATAATTATAAACAAAATAAATTTATTTGATTAAATTAATTTTTATTTGAGTTATTTATGAATAATTTTTCCAACTTATTATATTTTATATTCTGCTATGTTAAATTTCTATGAATAATTTCTTTCAATCAATTCGGTTTTGTCTTTAATTCATTTCTTTGAATTGATTTTTTTATTATATTGGTTTAATTATATTAAATTTACAAAAAAAAAAAAAATTCGATTATTTTGAATTTTTAGTTCCGGTATATTAGTTTCAGGGCTGCTAATGGACTGGTTGATATAATGTCATAGTCAAATGTCAACCCTACCTCCGCGTGGTTGCAGCCTGGGTAACTCTGACAGGGCTCTGACGACCGAATAGTGGCGGGATAACTACAACATCGGAATGGGCAAATGCCATTTCTGCCGTTGTAAATAGTTGTTGTTTTAATAACTACTAGGGTACCCACCTATAACTGTGGAACACTGGTATCATGTGAGGTAAAAGCTGGATTCAAAACCAGGACAAATTGGAGGGAAGTGCTTGTCGCAAAACTGACAGGGTAAAGCTATCTCTTCAAATATAAGAAAATTGCGATATAACTTTTTAAAAAATAATCATAGAGATCCGCACATTTTTGAATTGTTTTAAATATATTACTATAGTGAATGCAAATATTTTAAAAATAATTCCAACTCGCTTATATTATTGTTCATAAACAAATCTGATACCTTTCAATAATGTGTTGGATTATCAAAATATTATTCTTTTTAAAAATGTTATATCGTGAATTTAATATAATAATCTGTAAAAATGTAAATTTATAATCAGAATTAAACTAATATATTTTTTCAAGGTTTATAGAAAAAAAATATCGAAAGAGTAAAGTATGGATATGAATAATATTTCACAATGAAGGTTTATGTTATAAATAATTATCAGAAAAAAATGAATTTATTTGATTAAATTTATTTTTATTTAAGTTATTTATGAATAATTTTCCAACTTATTATATTTTATATTCTGCTATGTTAAATTTCTATGAATAATTTCTTTTTCAATCAATTCGGTTTTGTCTTTAAATCATTTATTTGAATTGATTTTTTTATTATATTGGTTTAATTATATTAAATTTACGAAAAAAATAAATAAATTTCGATTATTTGAATTTTTAGTTCGGTATATTTAGTTTCAGGCTGCTAATGGGACTGTTGATATAATGTCATAGTCAAATGTCAACCCTACCTCCGCGTGGTGCAGCCTGGGTAACTCTGACAGGGCTCTGACGACCGAAGTAGTGGCGGGATAACTACGAACATCGGAATGGAGCAAATGCCATTTCTGCCGTGTAAATAGTTGTTGTTTTAATAACTACTAGGGTACCCACCTATAACTGTGGAACACTGGTATCATGTGAGGTAAAAGCTGGATTCAAAACCAGGACAAATAGGAGGGATGTGCTTGTCGCAAAACTGACAGGGTAAAGCTATCTCTTCAAATATAGGAAATTTTCGATATAACCTTTTTAAAAAAAATCTAAAAAGATCCGCACATTTTTGAATTGTTTAAATTTATTACTATAGTAAATGCAAATATTTTAAAAATAATTCCAAACTCGTCTAATATTATTGTTCATAAACAAATCTGATACCTTTCAATAATGTGTTGGATTATCAAAATATTATTCTTTTTTAAAATTTTATATCGTGAATTTAATATAAGAATCTGTAAAAATGTAAATTTATAAACCAGAATTAAACTAATATATTTTTTCAAGGTTTATATAGAAAAAAATTTTCAAAAGAGTAAAGTATGGATATGAATAATATTTCACAATGAAGGTTTATGTTATAAAATAATTATCAGAAAAAATGAATTTATTTGATTAAATTTATTTTTATTTAAGTTATTTATGAATAATTTTCCAACTTATTATATTTTATATTCTGCTATGTTAGAATTTCTATGAATAATTTCTTTCAATCAATTCGGTTTTGTCTTTAATTCATTTCTTTGAATTGAATTTTTTATTATATTGGTTTTATTATATTAAATTTACAGAAAAAAAAAAATAAATTATCTGATTATTTTGAATTTTTAGTTCCGTTATATTTAGTTTCAGGGCTGCTAATGGACTGTTGATAAAATGTCATAGTCAAATGTCAACCCTACCTCCGCGTGGTGCAGCCTGGGTAACTCTGACAGGCTCTGACGACCGAATAGTGGCGGGATAACTACAACATCGGAATGGAGCAAATGCCATTTCTGCCGTGTAAATAGTTGTTGTTTTAATAACTACTAGGGTACCCACCTATAACTGTGGAACACTGGTATCATTGTGAGGTAAAAGCTGATTCAAAACCAGGACAAATAGGAGGGAAGTGCTTGTCGAAAAAATGACAGGGTAAAGCTATCTCTTCAAATATAAGAAAATTGCATATATCTTTTAAAAAATCTATAGAGATCCGCACATTGTTGAATTGTTTGAATTTATTACTAAGTTTAGTAAAAAATTGATTTTCAGGAATAAGTAAGCCAGAAACTAAGAAATATATTATAGCTAACAAGCAACAAATAAAGTATAAAAATCAATTACTGTTTTCAATTTCATAAAGAAAAGGTAAAAGAGGCTTTCATTTTTATGATTATTCCCTTTAATCAAAATAGTATCATATATATGCAAGTATATATATGAATATATATGTTTTAAAACACAAATATCAAACTGTTTAACACGTGTTCATAAATTATTTTATATATTCATATATGAAAATAGTACATAAATAAATTTGTACTTGGATCAGATGGATAAATTGAGAGAAAGGGCACTTTCTGATCGTGCAACTGAAGTTGCTGATGACTTGCGCCATTTTTCGGAATAAATATAAACTAATCGCAGATTTTTAATTGATCCAGAATTGATATACTGGAAAAATTAAAAATCAACGATTATTTGATATTTTTCCGATAGATGGCGCAAGCCATCAGCAACTTTTATTTGTACGATCAGGAAATGCCCTTTTTTCATATTTATTTAAATTTTTTTTAATATTTTATATTTAAGAAAAAGGGGGGCACAGTTTCAAGTTTAAAGGTTCGTGTTTTACATACATTTTCTTATTGAATGCGCTAATGTTTCAAACAACTTTTATAATTTAATAATCATCAACACTTGTGGAAATAGGAAATGTTAAACCCATAATGAATTGGAGAAAGACGTGGAAATTACTCAAACTTAATCCTTGAGGCATGCAAATAATAAAGAGAAATTTCATACAAATCATTCAAAAATATATACATACGATATTTCATATTTTAACCGTTTTGTCTAAGTTATAACTTGTACATCCATGCCAGGTTCCACGATATTCGGTCAGTTCGTTTTGGCTGTAGCGCTTTCTTTTCCACCAGTGTAGTTATAGAAGTGAAAAAAATCTCTAAAATAAATAATTTGTGTATGATAATTAATATGTAATAATTTAAAATATTTTAATACCGAAAACATCCAATTTATCATTCAATCTGAATTTATCTAAATGACATTTAAAATTATGTTATTTTGAATAATTTTATGTTAGAGAATGTTCTATATTCAGGTTAGGTCAAAATATTTATGTTCTAGAATTATTCAATTATTTTACCATTTTGAATATATAATGCCATTTTTCGTAAGTTACTTTGCGTAATTTCTTTACAATATATTAGATTTAAATTTCATTTATATTTTCAATAATAATCTTTATTAAATATATTTTGAAAATTAGAAATATTATTACCCATATGATTATTTTGAAAAAAAAAATATGCCCTTACTGCAATGGAAAAATTAATGGGAAGGCCTGGCCCATCAGTAGTGAACCATCACAGCGGTTTCGCCAGCTCAATATACCATACCGCTGTTATTTAGCATTTTTTTAAATACTTATTCATCACCAGTAAAAGGAAGATCAGAAAATGCAATATACAGCGGCATGATAGATTAATCTCGAAACCCTGGGAGAATTCACTACTGATCACAGGCCCTCCCATTAATTTTTCCATTGCATTAAGAGCAGTAGAATCTGTTTAACATCAAAAGAATCATACGCTTATAATAGTTTCTAATTTTCATAACAGATGGCACGCTTATCCTCACATATATATTTTGGTTAGATCACATAAGTTTTCTGGTAGGTTTAATCTAATCCTTATGGAATAAAGTTTCTTTCATTTTTGCATTTTACTTTTAAAATTAAATTTTAACAAATAAATATAAGTTACCTCTTATTTAGTATAAATATTATATTTTTATTTCATGTGTGACATACAAGTATGTTTTAAACTCTTAGAGAAATTAATTTTATATAAACTTTGAGCGGATTTGGAATGGATTTGAATGATATTTTACAAAAAAGGTTTATGATATAAAAATAATTATAAAAAAATGAATTTATTTGATTAAATTAATTTTTATTTAAGTTATTTATGAATAATTTTTCCAACTTATTATATTTTATATTCTGCTATGTTAAATTTCTATGAATAATTTCTTTCAATCAATTCGTTTTGTCTTTAATTCATTTCTTTGAATTGATTTTTTATTATATTGGTTAAATTATATTAAATTTTTGAAAAAAAATTTGATTATTTTAAATTTTTAGTTTCATTATATTTAGTTTAGGGCTGCTAATGGACTGTTGATATAATGTCACGGTCAAATGTCAACCCTACCTCCTCGTGGTGCAGCCTGGTAACGCTGACAGGGCTCTGACGACCGAGTAGTGGCGGTATAACTACCACATCGGAATGGAGCAAATGCCATTTCTTCTGTGTAGTTGGGTGTTGGTTCACTAAAGGTTAGAACAACTGCCGATAACTGTGGAACTTTGGGAGCAGGGAAACATAGAGCTGGTTCCAAACCAAGACGAATGAGATGGGGGAAGGAGGGGGAGCATATTCATAAAACTGCCAGAAAGATATTTTTGAACATAAATCAGAATGAAATGGATATGTTTCAATATTTAAGGTAATAGAGTAGGTAAATATACTAAATTAAAATATTACTGGACAGAATACATCGCTATCGAGGGGATCATATGTGAAGAATAGGGAACAGATATCCTAACTCTGGTTAGGAGATTCCCTATAGACAAGAATATTAATATAAAATATATTATATATTGTTATGAAAATAGAACAATCCATATTTATATTATTATTTGATAAAAAGGCATATATTGGTTTGAATAAAATTTTCATTTGCCAATAATACTGTTGGCTTAGAGCCAAATTTTATGAAAGCATTACATTTTTGTATAAACAAACTCAGCGCCGCATAGTTTTATAATATCACTATGCGGCGCTGAGTTTGTTTATACAAAAATGTAATACCTTGATAAAGGTTAGCGTTTAGCCAACCAAAAGATTGACAAATAAATATTCTAATCAATCCAACATATGCCTTTTTATTATTTTAATATTTATATATAAATTTATATATTCTTTAGTTGTAGAATATAAAGGTGAATTATCTAGACTCTCTGTTTTTCAGAAATTTCATAAACCTATTGATTCTCAGAAATAGGCAACAATTTATCAATAAAATCAAGTTCTCTTTCCATACAAAAAAAGATAAAACGTGTGAATTTATCATCCTTCACACAAATAAGAAATTAGGTTCAACTGTATTTCTATATGTTATAAAAATGTAAACCGCGCGTTTCTTTATTATGATAAATATTTTATTTGTGTTAAAGATAGAGACATCGTTTTAGTTTATGTTCTCGTGTTGTATGAACATAATATGTTCAATTAGGCATGTTACATATAAATGTATGTTCTCAATAGGTTTATCAGAATAATCCTTAACAGAATATTTCAATTTAACAATATATAAACATTTTCATAAGGCCAATTATTTCAAAGATCAACCGAATTTATAAATAAATATATTCTAATCATTCATAGTTTCATTAATCTTTGAAATAATTGTCCTTCTGAACATTTTTATATATTGTTAATTGTCAAAATTTTGTTAATGATTATTTTGCTAAACCCTTTGAGCACATACTTGCGAACCTTTCTATCGGTAAGACATTTTTGTTTATTCCAATCATTTAGAAAATAATTCTTGTTGAATTGATTTTTAAAAATGTATTTCTATTTTGTATAAATTACTGTGAGTGTGCTAATGAAGAAAAACATCCATACACACATATCCCTACATCCTCATTTCGTGCGCTAATGTAATCAACAACTATCATAAAATTAATGATAACACAACACTAGTGGAAATAGGAAATGTTAAACCCAGAATAAGTTGGAGAAAGACGTGAACAGTTAACACAATCTGACATCAAAATTGTTTAATAAATGCGAAACTTCGTATTTTAAACATTATGTCTATGTTAAAAACTGTACATTCATGACAAGTGTCACGATATTCGATCAGTTCGTTCTGGCTGTGGCGTTTTCTTCTCCACTAGTGTAGTTGTAGAAATGAAAAGTCTCAAAAATAAATAGTTTTTGTAGATTTTCAAAAACACGATGATTAATTGACAATTTCTGTAAACACGAATAATATTTTTCAAAATTAAATGAGAAAATATTATTCTTTTAGAGGATAAGAGAATAATTTGAAAATTGTCTAATCGATTAAGATGCATCTCTAGCGGATTCTATTTTCAAATATCTATTTGAACATTATTGTTCTAGATCTTTATGGTATTCAGCGAAATAAAAAGATTTAACCATGCGTGGTTATATTACGATATGAATTAAATGTGCCAAAGTGCTTTACAAATCATCATGATGATAATTATGACCCCAATTGCCGTTCTCTTTGCGGCCATATTCTAGGTTCTATCTTGCTCTCTGCCTAGGCAGATGCAAATGGGTCATACACAAACAAAACACACGATACGCACATCGCACTCGCAAACAATAGAAAGATACATTGTTTTTGATACACAAAGTTTAAACGAACTGTAATGATAATGAAAAGCGCTCCTTTATAATTAAATAGATACACTGATAAAAGTAAGCTACTTCCATTTTATTAACAACTTAAAGAAATGATAGTAAAAGTAAATATTCTATTTCAAGCATCTGTTATATCTCACAAATATACTGTTATCTCTCAAATAATACCCTAAACACATCCAAATTTATAATTTAATAGTTTGATTGTATTTTAATATCAATATTTATTTGATTGACCTTTTAAAATTTACCAGATTTTTAATTCATCTTTATTAGAGCATAATATATATATTTTATTTATTCAATAGACTTTGACCCATTCAAAAATTATCCCAATATGTTAAATTAATTTAAGTAATTTCTTTTATATCTATTTAATTTTGAAATCATTTCTTGGAAAACTAATGTTTATTGTATAGTTAGATTATATTAACTTTCTGGTAAAATTTATGACCTTTCGAATATTTTGAATAAAAATTTCATTATAATTAGTAATAGGGCTGTTATTGGACGTAGATATATTGTCACAGTCAAAGGTCAACCCTACCTCCTAGTGGTGTATCCTGGATAACAGGGCTCTGACGACCGAGTAGTGGCGGTATAACTACAACATCGAAATAGAGCAAATGCCATTTCTGCTACTGCTGCCTTGTAGATGGTGTTGGTTCATCAAAGGCTAGGTCCAACGCCGATAACTGTGGAACTATGGAGACCAATAGAAGGAATAATATACCTCTTGATATTTTTATAGTCTACTTATCCTTTCTTCATTTTAATAATTATAATATTTTACATTAAATCATATACAATACAAACTTCTACTATCCTTACTGTGATGTAAAAATATATTGGAAGGGCTTGGCTCATCAGTGGTGAACTCTCTCAGGGGTTTCGCAAATTTAATCCACCCGACGACTTCATAGGGCTCTAATACTGTATTGTATGAAGATTTAGAAGAATAAGAAGAATCTTCCAATACAGTATTAGAGCTCAAAGAAACGGTCTGGTGGATTAAAAATTGGCAAAACCGCTGGGAGGGTTCACCACTGATGAGCCAAGCTCTCCCAATATGTTTTTTCATCGCAGTAAGGACAGTAGAAGTTTGTATTGTATTTAAAAGAAACATTTGTGCTTATATCCTCTCATTTTTATATATATATATAGATGGCGCGTTATTCCTTTATGTTAAATTGAATATGTGTTTTATCAATATAGTAAAAATAATATTTCTAATTTGTAACAAAGCTTCTCGCAATCACAATACTAACTATATTAACTGTCATTCGATTTATATATAAACATTTACAAATTTATAAAATTATCTTTATTAATATTTATATAATGACTTTTTGAAAAATCTTATTTTAACTCTAAGCTTAGATCTACACCAATAGTAAGATTCAGACGATGTTTGAGATGATATTTTGAAAATATTTGTTTTATATAAAAGGTATATTTTTAATCGCCTCTATTTTTATAAACTATGGTATATTTTTAATACCAATATTTTTCTAGATAAAAAATAAATTAAAAAATATATATATTATCAGAATATAGAAGTATAGTGAATGCAAATATTTTCAAAATAATCTCAAACTCGTCAAAAGATATTATTTCATAGAACATATAATACCGTTTAATAAACGTTTCATAATATATTATTTTTAATATTATTAATTTATTAAGTTATTTTAAATTTAATTTTTTTAAATTATCGAATTCATTATATACCCTATATAATGCAGCATAAACAATCTTTAGAAATATCAAGTTAGGTATCAAAATTGAATCAAGATCAAAAGTAAATAAATATTTTTACAGATACAGCATTTATAAACTTAAAGTAGGATAAACACCTCTAAGTGCTCTGTACAAGAATCCACAAACGATCGCTCTTATTGGAAAAGAATCATTAATAAGAGTGATGATTTATTCATACATATTCATTTTGATAAATTGACTTTTTCAACATCAAACTGATCATTAGATTAGGTTAATGTATTCAATTAGATGTTACAATAGTTGAGAGGGAAACAGCTAAACACAGAATGTTATAATTAATGTTATAATTAATATAAATGTGATAATATAAAAAATTGTCAGAAATGGACAAGGTTTTATGTTAGTAAGAAAACAAGTATAATTATTGTTGGAATCCGGAGAGGCCTAAAAATTGTATCTCTTTTATATACATCCCTTTGAGGAAAAATATGAAAATCATCATAATCACAATTCAGAATTTTGTTCTATAATAAATATATACGTATTATTATGTTATGTTTAATCAATTTTGGGAGGATTTGGGTATTAACATAAAGTTTAAAATTTGTCTTTTCAAAAAGAACAAAAATAATTGATGTGCTAATAAAGATGATTGTCTATAATTCACAGAGAGATAGATGGCGTTTAAGCGTTCATTTACCTTTTTAATATTAAAAAAAGTGTATATAATAGATTTTCTCTAAAGTTAGAAAATTCTTATGTCAATTCAATTTTAAAGAAAATGTGCACCATAATCAGTAATAATACTATTTACTTTTTCTATTCATAAATAAACAAAAACGGAAATCCATTTTTATCAGACTCATCTTCATAAAATATGATAAACAATGGCATATGCATAATTAATAATATAAGGAAAAGTAGATATTGGCAATCATTTCCACAATGGTTTAAGTGAAGTCAATATTATTTTTGTCATTCTCAAATCGCCTAGTCTTTTTTTTTTCAATCAAATATTTCATAACAATATAGCGACATATATCTTTTATGAAATTCTTGGGTGATTATTTTCTACAAGTTAATCATCGGGAACTTACTTAAATATACGTTAATGGGTAATCTATATATAATTTGTTCAAATAAATATATTTTTCAAAGAATCTCAGTGAAATAATTTCTGTATATACGGTCTTTTGTTTATGGCTTTGACTAGATAAGAAGATTAAGGACATTATTGACATTAAATATTTTCCTAAATTCTATCAGTAAAAATGTAAATATAAATAATTTTTTGATCACTAGGCAATCTTGGAAGTAGTTTTAGAAAAGGCCCGAGGAAACTCCTCTGGCTTGAAAATTATTCCAGAGATAGAGAGTAAATTTTAAAAGTAATTGTTTATTATTGCTCTTCTTTATTTATGTTATATATATATTATTATTGCCAACAAAGAACAAATTTCGTATTTATTTGTAACTATTCCGATTCGTTCTAATGATATTGTGATATCATTATAAATGTCTCTACTAGTTTTAAAATTCATTAAGAAAATAATTAAACCTTATTAGCCCTCTCAGTAGAAGAATTTTTAAAAAATTATTTAATTATTTTATTTTCCAATTGTTTCGTAGTGCTAAATAAATTCCCTAATTGTAAATGTCCTATTGTGTATCCGAGTCCCTATTTATTATAGACATGGGAAGCATAACACCCATGTTATTTGAGAAACATAAAATCGGAAGTCTAATTCAACTATAGAAAGAGTCTCGGCAGTCTGTCGAGATGAACGTGTACCACTTAGCAATAATGTGATGTTATTCCTGCACCCATTCCCCTTTTTCCCTATGTGACATCCTAGTAGTGTCGTGGTCCTCTATTACATAATTCTAACTCAGTGTGCGAAATATATGTTTATGTCTTGTAGATATTAGTGCTCCCTTGTAGATATTCCTCTCTATTGGATATTGATATCTTGTAGATATGATTTTCTCACTCATATATTGTTTTATAGACTCTAATTTAATTATTTTTAAAGTAGTTGTTAGGTTTCCTCTTAATCCCGGTAATGTTGGCAACTTAATTAATACTTTTAGCTCTCATATCAATGCTGGCTATCTGTAATTTCTCCCGCTGAAAATTTCAACAAAATATAAAAATATTATATCTCACTACATAATTTAGCATATATTTTGGAATTTATTTTTAGAATTTAAAATTTTCTTATTATACATACGTACCTCAAGGTTTTACAAAATATTCATAGAAATAAGCAGTTATTTTCTGCCTTTACCTTACCATCATAATATGTGTCAAAAATCTCGATAAATTTCATAATTTCAATAATAAATAGTTCATAAATATTTAAAAAATTTATAATTTATATTAAATTATTTTATTATATTCAAATAATAATTTTTGAAAGGAGGGGGATGGGGGATCATAAATTGTCTGGTTTAGAAATCGTATAAATGTTTGATTTTTTTTATGCATATGCCTCTTTATCATATTTATAATCGAAGATGAATCTGATCTGAATGGGACTGGTATACCTTTATAATATATTCTATATCATATATTTAACTCCTTAATATTGAATAAAAATACCTATATATTTTTTATAAGTTATTAGTAGACTGTAATCATATCAATGGTGTACATTTTCTGAGTCTTCCTTGAAAATTGTCTTCTTTGATGAATATTAACAATTTCAAACAGAGGAATATAATAGACACACTTAAGTATTTCCTATAATAAAATCATAAATCCCAATTATGATAAGCACAATTTGGATTATAGATTATAAAACAAGGTAATAAGACCAAATCCAAATAAATAAATAGTGTGTGACGTTTAGGTAACAGCGCTGTTACCATCTTCAGACAAAAGTACTGAATGTTACTGAAACGTCACACATTATTTATTTATTTGGATTTGATCATATCACCTTGTATTTAAATACCAATTAGTTTTAAAGTTAACTCTAATTTATCGAAAACCGAATCAAATCGGTATAGCATATCGTTTTTGAGCTTGGATTCAAGTTGGATTGCCTTTTCAAACCCATATGGTTTAACAATTAGAAATTAAACCTTACAAAAATGCTTCATTTATAACAAAATATAGTAATTATATTTCAAAATATCTATTAAAAATTAGTTATATATGATTTAATGGAAAATTTATATTAAAATATCTTTATATAAAAAGAAAATCGTTATTAACACAAATTTTTCTATTATAAATATAAAATATTTGAGACTGATGTGTTTTATTGAACTTTTATTCTAGTCAAAAATATTATTTAATATATATATATATATATATATATATATATGCTTTTATATATTCTTTATTAACTTTATGAGATCTTAATTTTAAATACAGGTATATTTTATACATATATAAAATATTTATTATTCCTCTATTATATATCATATATTATATCACATCTATTGAAATTTTATAAATACACATATGAATAAACCAAATCTCTTTATATTTGAGAAAGTATTTAGTTATAAATAGTCATCAAACCTTTTAAACACATGTAAAATATGTTTCACATGTAAAATAATTCTAGGGAACATTTCAAAATTTTGATCTTTTTGAAATTCATTTACCAATATTTAGAATATTTTAAATGTTAGATAAATTAATTACAATTTATTCGATTTTTTTTTTAAATATATTTTTTTGAATTGATATTTTATTTATATGGATTAGATTATTTAGGTTTTTAGTAAAATTAATTGAATTATGATTATTTTGAATTTTTAGTTTCATTATATTTAGTTTCAGGGCTGCTAATGGATGTGTGATATAATGTCATAGTCAAATGTCAACCCTACCTCCTCGTGGTGCAGCCTGGGTAACGCTGAAAGGGCTCTGACGACCGAGTAGTGGCGGTATAACTACAACATCGGAATGGAGCAAATGCCATTTCTGCCGTGTAAATAGGTGTTGGTTCACCAACCACTAGGGTCACCACCGTTAACTGTTGAACACTGGAAGTAGGTGAAGAATAGAGCTGTACCTAAACCCAGTACAAACGGGGGATGAAACCTTTCCACTGGCCAGAAAATTAAATACCACACTGGAGATTGAAGGGATATAAAGGAGAGGTTCCATTAATTGTAGTAAGATATTTTAAAATATAAAATATTGAACTATTAGAAGCAGAATACACTGCTATCATATATGTCAGGATAGGAAACAAATACAAGTCTTATTATAAATCAGGACAGGGTAATTAATATTTATCGTATTATTTTATAAATAACACACATATATATAAAGGTTTTATATTATTCAAATAAAGTTTTTGATGTCATATTGAAACCTTTTATCTTTAAATGTTTGATAAAAGTTAACATGGTTCTGTCTTTGCTCTTTTTCCTATCCTAATATCTTCAATTCTTCTCCCCCCCCCTATGTTCTGCTTATATGACGCGTAACTGCCGATAATACAGTGTGAACTTGTTATAACTCCTATGTTGTTACTTAAAATATTATAAATACTTTATAATTGACTTAATAAATGAATCGAAAATCAGAAATTTTCATATTATATTTATTTAAATAAATAAAAAAAATTTCATTTTATATATATTTTTAAAATTATATATATATGTTCTATTTTGTTGAATATATCTGAGAAAAATAGTAAAATAAAAAACCAACACACAGTTTCATCGTTGAGTGCGCTAATGTCATCAACATCTATTGAGGAACGCTAAAGTTTTCAATTATATCAACACTAGTGGAAATAGGAAATGTTAAACCCAGAATGAGTTGGAGAAAGACGTGGAATTTACTCAAACTCATTTCTTGCGGCATGTAATTAATGATTAAAATTTGCATACAGATATTCTAAATAGTTCAATATATGCGAAACTTCATAATTTAATCATTTAGTCTATATTATGACCTGTACATCCATGCCAGGTTTCACGATATTCGATCAGTTCGTTTTGGCTGTAGTGCTTTCTATTCCACGTGTGTGTGTGGTTATAAGAAGGATATACGTATATTTCTTTAAAATTATTCGTTTGTGCAGATATATACGAAGGCACGATGGTTGAATGTGAAATGCTGTAAATACGACTAACATATTGTGTAGTGTTCATTGGGGGTGAATTAATCATTTAGAGGAGGGAGTAATTTCAAATCCGTCAATCGATTGGAATATCTGTAGTTGCTTGTTTTAAAAAAATCTATTTGAACTTTATTGTTCAATAACTTTATGGTATTCAGGTAAATAAGGAAAGCGATTTAATCATATGTGGTTATAATACGACACCATGAATTGTGCCATAGTGTTGTAGATATCACACGATGATGATTATGCCTTCCAAGTGCGGTGCCAACCGCGGGCCATATCCTAAGTTCTCTCTCGCTATCTTCATAAATTCTCGGCCCATTAGCTGAGAAAAAATGTAGTATGCTCAGTTGCTGCATAAACTCTCCGCAGGCTAGCTTAATCCAAGTTTGGTTGAATCTCCAAATAAATCTCTTCATCCGCTTTAAAATTTAGTATAAATTTCTTAAGGTTACTCTCTTCGTAATTTTCCTGCGCTATTAGTGTACATATTGTAAAATGTATATAGATAATCTCTATTTGGTAATACCGATACACTATTTTATACTCTTATAAAGTTATGTTTTTCCCTTATGTAAAACTGATTTTCTATCGAAACTATGCCAAAGTTAACCATAAGTATATATTTTTAAAGCGAGATCTCATGCCCTCTTCTACGGGCTTATCAAAGCTGTGAGAGAAATTTTCACCTTTCACAAAATTCAACTCTCTACCTGAACACGCGCCGGCATGCATATAGTTCCTATTTAAAAAAAATATATATTGAAATAAATCTAAAAAACTCAATATATCTTGTATAATTTACATATTTTGAATACTTCTATTACATCAAAATAAATGACGTATTAACATATATTGCTATAATATTCCATATATATTACATTAGGGAAAGAATAGCTAACTATATAGCAGATGAATCTATTTCTGATGAATCGGAACTCTGATGGTAACTGAATTCTTCCGTTAAAATCACTATTGTAGTCTTTGGACACAAGGAATTCCATAAGTAATATTTGTTAGTTTTTATATACATATATATGAAAAAAACAATAGAAAAAATAATTGACGTCTAATACATTATAGATAAAGCCGGTTTTTGAAAAATGTTAGCATATCATTGAACGCTGGTCTTTGGTTCCTAAATTCCTGCTATGTTTATTGATTCTCACTCGGGGGGTTGAGGTGGATCAATATTTAAATAATTCAAATATAAACGTCCAACGTACAATTATATTCTAGTATTCTGCACAAACCGACCATATTTATTAATGTATCGGACGTCAAATGCAAATATAAAAATTCACAAGAAAATACCATTGTATCCAAAGACTGCAATAGTATTAGCTAAATGTTTGAGTTACCAGGATATCGAAGGAAACAAATAAATCTATCTAACATATAGTTCTTTCTCTAATGAAATATATCTGAAATTAGTAATAGATGTAGATATCCCACTTGTTTTTATTATGTAGTAGTATATTAAATTTGTAAAATAAATGCACAATATATTGCTTGTTTTTAACTATATTTTAATGATTTGATTTAAAATAGCCACTATGCACGCATGCACGTGTGCAGATAAACAATCGATTATTCTAAATAAATAGTTGAAATTTCATTCCACAGCTTTGATAACCCTGTTGAAGAGCGTCTTTGCTTGAGATCTCGCTTTTTCAAATAAAAAATATACTTATATATATATATATAGATGGAAATTCATCTATAAAGTCAAAGGTCGCCTCTGTCAAAATAAATGTCAAAACTAGACGCCATCTATTGAACTTCGCCGCAAACTAGCCGTCTCGGGTCGGTGACGAAGCCACAACATCAGCTTTGGCAAAGGTGGACGCTTCTGAGTTTGCCAAAGCTGGTGTTGTGGCTTTGTCACCGACCCGAGGGCGCTAGTTTGCTGCGAAGGTCAATAGATGGCGTCTAGTTTTAACGTCTATTTTGATGGGAGAGGTGACCTTTGTCTTATAGAATTATATATATGCATTGTTTAGTTTTTAATTTATTTATCTACATATAATTGGTATTAGCAATTCAATATTTGAAACGAATTTTTCCTTTGTTGAATTATAAATATTAAAACTCTCTCTGAAGTAATAAGAACCACCTTATTGGAGATCGTATTTTCTCTGGACGGTCAAATATACCATTTTCTTCACAATATTGAGAAGAAAACGTGATCAAAATACATATCAGTGTCATACTGATGTGTTTCTATTTTCTCATCATATAAAAGGATGGTGTTTAGAGCGGATGAAAGAAATTTAAATGTAGATCTAACATCAACTTGCTAATGTTAGCACCCAGATAGCCTATGTATCTACGGGAGTGCCTATGATATGGCTAGTGTATGGAGATATACGATCACTTCTTAACAAACCTGCAAACAGTAGACGAGGCACTATTATATTTTTCTAGTCAAAATCCCATGTATTTTGTTCATTCAGCCACATAACAAAACTAGATGTTGGAATATATCACAATTTCAAAATATATAATTTGTAACCATCTTACCTAGCCTTAAGAAATAAATATGTGAAGCCTCATATAACACGTTTAAAAGGGTTAATTTGACTATAATATCCATTTTATCTGTCGGAATCCAATGACCTATTTTTTTTTTCAATTAATGAAGCCGACCAAGGCTGGAACATTTTTAGATTTTTTCTCTATTTTTTCTTGAAAATAAAATTGTCAAAATTTAGTTGAAAATAGAACTATCTTTTTTTGCGGCTAAAATAATTTCAAAAATATATCTGTTTCTTGGAATTACAAGGAAAATATTCCAGTTAAACATATGAAATGCCCGGCAGTTTAATCTAAAAAAAGATAAAGGCCGCCTCTCCCGTCAAATCAAAGATAGACGCCATCTATTGACCGTCGCCGCAAACTAGCGGCCTCGGGTCCGTGACAAAGCTACAACACCAGCTTTGACAAACTGAAAAGCGTCCACCTAGAGACAATGAGATCTATATTTTATCCATAGATTTGGCCTAGCCACTTAGCCAACTGAGCACCTCTTAGGTAGATGGTCAAGATCAATTAGATCCCATGTGGGTCTCATGGAATAAAGTCCGCCCTAGGCTGACGAGGGCCATTAGCCAGAAACCATGGTCTCGAGGTGGACGCTTTTCAGTTTGCCAAAGCTGGTGTTGTGGCTTTGTGACCGACCCGAGGACTCTTGTTTCCAAGACGGTCAATAGATGCCGTCTATCTTTGACGTCTGTTTTGACAGGAGAGGTGTCCTTTCTCTAGATCAATTTCCTCCTGGTAAAAATTCCACCTATATTTTCAGTTTAAATTTTAACTTTGGTGTCCAGTTATTTGAGCTCGAATATATCTTCCATAGATCACTCATAAAAAATACTTATCAGCAATAAACCTTTATCTAAATCGAAGAGAACATTCAAATAAATAGAAACCTCGCAGAACATTCACTATTGGAGAAACGGTTCCTACCGCCTTCTCTTCAGCCCTTTCCCGTTTATATTCAAAACAATTTCCTCAACATGCAATCGTTAATGATGAGTTTTCCTATCATTCCTATCGTGGGATATAATATGATATTCAAAGACACATTTGAAAGTATATTTTATCATTTTCTATATAGACATTTTTTACTATATTGATTTGATGTTACAATAAAAACATAGCTTCAGGCTGAATGAAACAAGCATAAAGGTATTGATGGAAATTTAAAAATATTTCGACGTCAATTATCACAAGTTGCGAAGAACTGATCGTATGTTCATACAATTAAGCAATAATCCATAATATTTCTCTTTGTGGAATGAGGAATTAGAAGAGAAAATATTATGGGAAGAGCAATAATCAATATCTATGTGTTTTGTATTGTAGCTGTTACTGGTACGCACTAATCGAAATTCTAATGCATATTCGACGTAAACGAGGTGCATTCTTTCTCTAAATGCTGTTTCATTTTTAAAATTATATTAAGAAATCAAAACACATTTGTCTTTCTTCATATATTTCACCTTTCTTTGAATAGATTACCTATGTTCAATGAATTCCCCGTTTGTATGTACTAGCCATGTATTCATTATTGTAAAGGAGCTCCTAAAATGAAACTATATTTGCTGATGTTCTTGAGATGAGAGATTTATTTGGTATAGAATACTCTATCTTATAGATATTGGTGTTTTTTGGGTATTGGTGTCCTTTCAGGTAATTATATTTTTGTGTTATAACAATAGATTTGATTAATGTTAAAATTTATGTTAATAAGAATTTATTTTAATCAACCATGTGGTTATGTGTGTTTGTGTGTTTGTTTTCTCATTCTACTCTCCCTTCTATCCACTAAAGGAAATTTATTTCTCAGTTTTTTCAGTAAAAGGTCATTTTACTATTGTTTTCTAAATGTAAATACAGATGAAGAAAGAGTCACAATGTTCTACCGCGTAACTGACATCGCCAAATCCTGAAAAATGTATATAGTAGTAATATGTATATAGTAGCATTAGTTACTTCCTAAATAGGAATAGAAGTAGAAAATTCTCAATTATCGAGGTTCCGATGTTGCAAAGATAATAAATATGTATATAGTAATAAAACCTGTATATAGTAGTTTTAGTTACTCCCTAAAAGGGAATAGAATTAGAAAAAAAAACAATTATTGGGTAGCTAGCATTAAAAAATTAATTAATTTGTATAAATAGTAGCTACATGTATATAGTAGTATTAGATATTCCCTAAAAGGAAATAGTAGTAGAAAAATGCCACTTAACGGGTAGAGGTTTGTGCAGTCAATAATGGTTGATAGTAATGTGTATGAACATCATAATAGTGATGTGATGTCTTGATGTGTCTCTTTGATCCCCTTGCATACAACTATGTCGTGGCTCTCTATGTCGAAATCCATAATTCTATCACTGTAGTGCTGTGATGTCCCTTTCCCCGTAGATTATCTTGTCCAGTATATATTGGGGATTATATTGTTTAGTAGATTTAGTTGTCATTTGGATATTTGTGCCTGTGTATACACATGACTTGTGGATACACATGTCTTGTGGATATTCTTGTCTTGTGAATATGGTTGTGATTTTCTTAATGTAGTCAAAATTTAGTTATTGATGAATATGTTAAGAATTATTTTCTTAATGACGTTGATGAAAGCGCACTCAATGATGTTTCTTTGTCTTATATTCCAAGATCAAGTTACCTCTCATCTTTTATCACCCAAACCTAAGTTTTCTTAAACTATGTGAAGGTTTTACCTATTTTAATATTGGTATTTATTGCTGTTTCAGTATAATTCACAAAATAATCATAAGGTTGATCACCTATTTTTGCTGTCTTCCTTAAAGAATTTTCAAAATAAACTCTCTCGCACACAACGCATGCACAACAAACTCATTAAATTAACACAAACACACATACAAAAACAAAACCCACAACACACATAACACACGGACATCCAAAAATCTTGTTTGTGAAACACAATAGTTTTAAACGACCTTCAATTATACATGAGAACACAGTTCTTCTTTTGAATATCAATTGTTTCAATATAGAGAATATATTTGCCTCTCCTAAATTCTCTGAACTGCTGTGTGTTGGAAAACGACTATATATGGTAGCTTTTATCGTTCGAATTCTAACAAATACTTTATATTTAATGTACTCGATCCCAATATGAATTATTATTAGAGAGACTTATCAGAATATCACGGTGTTTTACATAGATAAGATTTTAAGAAATGAAGCGTATTTGTTACATAGTGAATTTTTCAAAAATAATTACTACTTAGTATTTATACCCATTTTTACAACAAACTGTAATTTATATCAGTAGGTAAGATGTATTTATAAAGAGTATTTTTAAAATTGCCATAAATTTTCTAACTTGTAACAATAAACTGAGGTTGCTGTATCATATTGATAATAGTTTAGAATATCTATTTAATTTCTCTGCCCGAATATTTTCCAGGTTTATATAATTTATTTATGTATACTTTTTGTATAGTTATATATTCAATACTCTCAGATTTAAAAAAAAACATATTTTTCTCAGAATCCTTTTAGACTCACCAACAAGTTTATCTTATCACTAGAAAGGAAACCCGGTGCATCGGTTGCGATATTATAAATTTTAAAGCAATTTATTAAATCCCATTATTTCTCTCATATTTACATATAAATCCAAAAATACCAATTATCATTATTGATATAATCACTGACAACCCTTCAAACTTCTAAAACATTCTGTCTGAAACTTTCTAATACTTTTTGACGCGAGACAAATTCAAACAAATTCTTGCCTCAATAATATCTCAGATGAAGGACTGCGCGTGAAATATGCCAAATTTTCACTCAGTGAAAAGATATAGGGTTTATGTTCGAAAATAAAGCATGACATAACTAAATTGGGAATCATATAATTTCACTTTATTAATCATAATCACACACAAATATCATTTTAACAAATTAAGCCAGTCTGGGACATAATGTCACCTGGCGGATTCTCAGTTGGAGGAAGAGTCTTCTCATTGTTCATTTAGTGAATAATCCAAACTAAATGACGAATACATAGCCTTACCCGATAAAAGAGGGAATGTGAAATCCGTGAAATTAAGTAATTTATACTTGATATTATATTATAATTGGTGGAATTCATTCATAAACATATCAAGGTCCTTCTATAAAAATCTTTCACTCCAAGGAAATCAAGTAATTCCCATAATTCTATTCTTCATGCTAATGGATCATTTCTGCTAAGCGAGTCTATTGGACAAAACACATGGCCCCATCTATGTCAATCTATCTATTACAATATCTCTGTCTAAACAGAGGATTTCTGTTTTTAAACGAACAGTTATTCTTTCAAATGATTTATAAAATAATGCATATTTCTATTTATATACAACCATTGAAGCATGATATATATATGTGAATATTATCGTTTGAATTTTCCTTTATGAATTGGAGATTATATATAAGAATTATATATTTATATTTCATTTTGAGATATATATATATATATATATAACAGAAATATGATTTAAAATCAGAAGAAACCCTTTACCATAATATTATTTATTCTTTCTTTTTCGAATATTAACTTCATTGGATCTTTTATATCACACAATAAAGCAAGCAGTTCGAAAAAACAAACAGTTGCAAAATGAAAAAAATTCTAAAACATTTTTATTTGGATTATTTAATTCAAATGACACGCTAAAAACGCACATGCTTTCCTCTACATATGTTTTTGTTTTCTCTACTCCATATAATAGTGTGTATAATATTTTAATTCCTTTTAATGTTATCATCAGTTAGCCTTTTATATTTCACAAGTTGGTATTTAGGTCATTTTTTCTACAAAACTTTATTTTAACACATACAATATATATATTAGGTTATTTTGAAATTGTTCATCAATTTTATGTTATATCTTTGTGAAATATACTTGTAGAGTTTCTGCTTTGTTGTAAATAATAGAAACAATGTATTTAGCATTTATTTTGTTGATTTAGAATATAATTGAAATATCCTGGAGGTGTAAGCCTAAACTGGAGGAATAAATCTCAGATCCAAAATTGGTTTGTCTTTCTTCATAATTTCTCTTACACATGTGTTCATTATATTTAGTTACAGGGCTGCTAATGGACTGTTGATATAATGTCATAGTCAAATGTCAACCTTCCTCCTCGTGGTGCAGCCTGGGTAACGCTGACAGGGCTCTGACGACCGAGAAATGGCGGTATAACTAAAACATCGGAATGGAGCAAATGCCATTTCTGCCGTGTAAATAGTTGTTGCTTCACTAACTACTAGGGTCACCACCTATAACTGTGGAACACTGGAATCATCTGAGGTAAAAGCTGGAATAAAAACCAGGACAAATAGGAGGGAAGTACTTGTCATACAACTGACAGGGTGAAGATATCTCTTCAAATATAAGATATTTGCAATATAACTTTTAAAAATATCTATAGAGCTCCGCACATTGTTGAATTGTATTGAATTCATTACTAAGTTTAGTAAACATATTGATTTTCAGGAATAAGTAAGTCAGAAACTAAGAAAGGTATTTCAGGTAACAAGAAACAAATAAACGATAAAATAAATTACTGTTCGTTTTTCTATAGAGAAAATGTAAAAGAGGCTTTCATATTTATGATTCTTCCCTTTAATAAAAATAGGTTTTATATATGCAAGTATATACTCGTATATATATGTTATAAACGCATATATCAAACTATTTAACACATGTTCATAAATTATTTTATATATTTATATATGAAAAATAGTATATAAGTAAATTTGTACTTGGATCAGATTTATAAATTGAGAAATAGGGCACTTCATGATCGTGCAACTGAAGTTGTTGATGGCTTGCGCCATCTATCGGAATAAATATCAACTAATCGTAGACATTTAATTAAGCCAGAATTGCCTATTACTGGAAAAATAAAATATCAATGAATAATATTTTTTTTTTATATTTTCGATAAATTGCGCAAGCCATCAGCAACTTTTATTTGCACGAACAGGAAATACAATTTTTCTCATATTTATTTGTAATTTTCTTCAATATTTTATATTTAAGGAAAGAGAGGGGGCATCGCTTCAAGTTTATAGTTTCGTGTTTTACATACATTTTCTTAATTGAATGCGCTAATGTTTCAAACAACTTTTATAATTTAATGATACCATCAACACTAGAGGAAACAGGAAATGTTAAACCCATAATGAATTGGAGAAAGACGTGGATAATACTAAACTGAATCCTTGAGGCATGCAATTAATAAAGGCAAATTTCATACAAATCATTCAAAAATATATACATACGATATTTCATATGTTAACCATTTTTTAGAGTTATAACTTGTACATCCATGCCAGGTTCCACGATATTTGATCAGTTCGATTTGGCTGTAGCACTTTCTTTTCCACTTGTGTAGTTATAGAAGTGAAAATAATCTCAAAAATTAATCATTTGTGTATGATAATTAATATGTAATAATTTAAAATATTTTAATACCGATAAAAACATCTAATTTAATCTAAATACAATCTGAATATATCTGAATGACTTTTTAAATTATGTTATTTCGAATAATATTTATGTTAGGAAATGTTCTCATATTTAGGTTAGATCATAAATTTTGTTCTATAATTATTCAATTTTTTCCCCATTTTGAATATTTATATTCCATTTTTCGTAAGTTGCTTTGCGTAATTTCTTTACAAAATATTCGATTTAAATTTTATTTATATTTTCAATAACAATGTTTATTATAAAAAAAAATTAAAAAAAAAGAAACGCATTGCCAGTAAATTTATTTGGGTAAAATTTTAACGATAGAGGGCAATAAAATTTAATTTACTATTATATATATTTTGAAAATTAGAAACTATTATAGACGCGTATGATTCTTTTGAAAATTAAACAAATTCTACTGCCCTTAATGCAATAGGAATATTAATGGGAAGGCCTGGCTCATCAATGGTGAACCCTTCCAGCGGTTGCGCCAGTTCAATCTACAATACCGCTGATATAGCACTTTTTAAAAATATCTATTCATCATTGTAAAAGGAAGATCGAAAAATGCAATATAACAGCAGTATGGTATATTAAACAGGCAAACCGCTGGGAGAGTACACCACTGATGAGCCAGGCCCACCCATTAATTTTTCCATTGCAGTAAGGGTATTCGAATTTGTTTAATTTTCAAAAGAATCATACGCGTCTATAATAGTTTCTAATTTTCATAACAGATGGCGCGCTAATGCATCATAATATATATTTTGGTTAGATCACATTAGGTTTCTGGTAAGGTTTAATCAAATACCTCTGGAATAAAGTTTCTTTGATTTGAATTGAAAGTTTATTTCTTGTGTGACATACACATATAGTGAATGCAAATATTTTCAAAATAATTCCAAACTCGTCTAATATTATTGTTCATAAAAAATCTGATACATTTCAATAATGTGTTAGATTATCAAAAATATTATTCTTTTTTTAAAATTTTATATCGTAAATTTAATATAATAATTTTTTTAAATGTAAATTCATAAACCAGTTTTAAACTAATATATTTTTAAAAGGTTTTTTAAGAAAATAAAAATTATCTCAAAAGAGTAAAGTATGAATTTGAATAATAATTCACAATAAAGGTTTATGTTATAAAATAATTATCAGAAAAAATGATTTGATTTGATTAAATTTATTTTTATTTAAGTTATTTATGAATAATTCTCCAACTTATGATATTTTATATTATGCTATGTTAAATTCCTATGAATATTTTTTTTTTACAATTTATTTGATTTTTTAAAATTCTTTCTTTGAATTGATTTTTTATTATATAGGTTAAATTATATTGAATTTCCGAAAAAAGAAGTTGATTATTTTGAATTTTTAGTTTCATTATATTTAGTTTAGGGCTGCTAATGGACTGTTGATATAATGTCAAGGTCAAATGTCAACCCTACCTCCTCGTGGTGCAGCCTGGGGTAACGCTGACAGGGCTCTGACGACCGAATAGTGGCGGTATAACTACGACATCGGAATGGAGCAAATGCCATTTCTGCTGTGTAAATAGTTGTTGGTTCATTAACTACCTGGGTCACCACCTATAACTGTGGAACACTGGTATCATGTGAGGTAAAAGCTGGAATAAAAACCAGGACAAATAGGAGGGAAGTGCTTGTCATACAAATGACAGGGCAAAGCTATCTCTTCAAATATAAGAAAATTGCGATATAACTTTTAAAAAATCTATAGAGATCCGCACATTGTTGAATTGTATTGAATTTATTAATAAGTTTAGTAAACATATTGATTTTCAGGAATAAGTAAGCCAGAAACTATATGAATGCGCTAATGTGTCAAACAACTTTTATAATTTAATAATATCATCGACACTTGTGGAAACAGGAAATGTTAAACCCATAATGAATTGGAGAAAGACGTGGAAATTACTCAAACTTAATCCTTGAGGCATGCAATTAATAAAAATAAATTTCATACAAATCATTCAAAAATGTATACATACGATATTTCATATTTTAACCGTTTGTCTAAGTTATAACTTGTACATCCATGCCAGGTTCCACGGTATTCGGTCAGTTCGTTTTGGCTGTAAGGCTTTCTTTTCCACCAGTGTAGTTATAGAAGTGAAAAAATCTCTAAAATAAATAATTTGTGTATGATAATTAATATGTAATAATTTAAAATATTTTAATACCGATAAAACATCCAATATAATCCACATTCAATCTGAATTTATCTAAATGACATTTAAAATTATGTTATTTTGAATAATATTTATGTTAGAGAATGTTCTATTATTCAGGTTAGGTCAAAAATTTTATGTTCTAGAATTATTCAAATATTTTAACCATTTTGAATATATAATGCCATTTTTCGTAAGTTACTTTGCGTAATTTCTTTACAATATATTAGATTTAAATTTCATTTATATTTTCAATAATAATCTTTATTATATATATTTTGAAAATTATAAACTATTATATACCCATATGATTATTTTGAAAAAAAAAACAAATTATAATGCCCTTACTGCAATTAAAATTAATGGGAAGGCCCCTGGCCCATCAGTAGTGAACCATCACAGCGGTTTCGCCAGCTCAATATAACATACCGCTGTTATTTAGCATTTTTCTTAAATAATTATTCATCACCAGTAAAAGGAAGATAAGAAAATGCAATAAAACAGCGGCATGATAGATTGAAACCGATGGGAGAATTCACTACTGATCAGCCAGGCCCTCCAATTATTTTTTCCTTTGCATTAAGAGCAGTAGAATCTGTTTAACATCAAAGGAATCATATGCTTCTATAATAGTTTCTAATTTTCATAACAGATGGCACGCTTATCCTCACAATATTTATTTTGGTTAGATCACATAAGTTTTCTGGTAAGGTTTAATCTAATCCTTATGGAATAAAGTTTCTTTCATTTTTGCATTTTCACTTTTAAAATTAAATTTTAACAAATAAATATAAAGTTATCTCTTATTTAGTATAAATATTATATTTTTATTTCATGTGTGACATACAAGTATGTTTTAAACTCTTAGAGAAATTAATTTCTATATAAACTTTGAGCGGATTTGGAATGGATTTGAATGATATTTTACAAAAAAGGTTTATGATATAAAAATATTTATAAAAAAAAAAGAATTTATTTGATTAAATTAATTTTTATTTAAGTTATTTATGAATAATTTTTCCAACTTATTATATTTTATATTCTGCTATGTTAAATTTCTATGAATAATTTATTTCAATCAATTCGGTTTTGTCTTTAATTCATTTCTTTGAATTGATTTTTTTATTATATTGGTTTAATTATATTAAATTTACGAAAAAAAAAATATATTTTGATTATTTTGAATTTTAGTTCCGTTATATTTAGTTTCAGGGCTGCTAATGGACTGTTGATATAATGTCATAGTCAAATGTCAACCCTACCTCCGCGTGGTGCAGCCTGGGTAACTCTGACAGGGCTCTGACGACCGAGTAGTGGCGGGATAACTACAACATCGGAATGGAGCAAATGCCATTTCTGCCGTGTAAATAGTTGTTGTTTTAATACCTACTAGGGTACCCACCTATAACTGTGGAACACTGGTATCATGTGAGGTAAAAGCTGGATTCAAAACCAGGACAAATAGGAGGGAAGTGCTTGTCGGAAAACTGACAGGGTAAAGCTATCTCTTCAAATATAAGAAATTTGCGATATAACTTTTTAAAAAAATCTATAGAGATCCGCACATTTTTGAATTGTTTTAAATATATTACTATAGTGAATGCAAATATTTTAAAAATAATTCCAAACTCGTCTAATATTATTGTTCATAAACAAATCTGATACCTTTCAATAATGTGTTGGATTATCAAAATATTATTATTTTTTAAAATTTTATATCGTGAATTTAATATAATAATCTGTAAAAATGTAAATTTATAAACCAGAATTAAACTAATATATTTTTTCAAGGTTTTATAGAAAAAAATATCAAAAGAAAAAATATGGTTATGAATAAAATTTCACAATGAAGGTTTATGTTATAAAATAATTATCAGAAAAAATGAATTTATTTGATTAAATTTATTTTTATTTAAGTTATTTATGAATAATTTTCCAATTTATTATATTTTATATTCTGCTATGTTAAATTTCTATGAATAATTTCTTTCAATCAATTCGGTTTTGTCTTTAATTCATTTCTTTGAATTGATTTTTTTATTATATTGGTTTAATTATATTAAATTTACGAAAAAAAAATAAATTTCGATTATTTTGAATTTTTAGTTCCGGTATATTTAGTTTCAGGGCTGCTAATGGACTGTTGATATAATGTCATAGTCAAATGTCAACCCTACCTCCGCGTGGTGCAGCCTGGGTAACTCTGACAGGGCTCTGACGACCGAATAGTGGCGGGATAACTACAACATCGGAATGGAGCAAATGCCATTTCTGCCGTGTAAATAGTTGTTGTTTTAATAACTACTAGGGTACCCACCTATAACTGTGGAACACTGGTATTATGTGAGGTAAAAGCTGGATTCAAAACCAGGACAAATAGGAGGGAAGTGCTTGTCGCAATACTGACAGGGTAAAGCTATCTCTTCAAATATAAGAAATTTTCGATATAACCTTTTAAAAAAATCTAAAAAGATCCGCACATTTTTGAATTGTTTTAAATTTATTACTATAGTAAATGCAAATATTTTAAAAATAATTCCAAACGCGTCTTATATTATTGTTCATAAACAAATCTGATACCTTTCAATAATGTGTGTTGGATTATCAAAATATTATTCTTTTTTTAAATTTTATATCGTGAATTTAATATAATAATCTGTAAAAATGTAAATTTATAAACCAGAATTAAACTAATATATTTTTTCAAAGTTTTTTAGAAAAAAAAATATCGAAAGAGTAAAGTATGGATATGAATAATATTTCACAATGAAGGTTTATGTTCTAAAATAATTATCAGAAAAAATGAATTTATTTGATTAAATTTTTTTTATTTAAATTATTTATGAATAATTTTCCAACTTATAATATTTTATATTCTGCTATGTTAAATTTATATGAATAATTTCTTTCAATCAATTCGGTTTTGTCTTTAATTCATTTCTTTGAATTGATTTTTTATTATATTGGTTTAATTATATTAAATTTACGAAAAAATAAAAAAATTATAATTAATTTGAATTTTTAGTTCCGTTATATTTAGTTTCAGGGTTGCTAATGGACTGTTGATAAAATGTCATAGTCAAATGTCAACCCTACCTCCGCGTGGTGCAGCCTGGGTAACTCTGACAGGGCTCTGACGACCGAGTAGTGGCGGGATAACTACAACATCGGAATGGAGCAAATGCCATTTCTGCCGTGTAAATAGTTGTTGTTTCAATAACTACTAGGGTACCCACCTATAACTGTGGAACACTGGTATCATGTGAGGTAAAAGCTGGATTTAAAACCAGGACAAATAGGAGGGAAGTGCTTGTCGCAAAACTGACAGGGTAAAGCTATCTCTTCAAATATAAGAAAATTGCGATATATATTTTTTAAAAAATCTATAGAGATCCGCACATTGTTGAATTGTATTGAATTTATTACTAAGTTTAGTAAACATATTGATTCTCAGGAATAAGTAAGACAGAAACTAAGAAATATATTATAGCTAACAAGCAACAAGTAAAGTATAAAAATCAATTACTGTTCTCAATTTCATAAAAAAAAGGTAAAAGAGGCTTTCATTTTCATGAACATTCCCTTTAATCAAAATAGTATCACATATATGCAAGTATATACTTGAATATATATGTTTTAAAACACAAATATCAAACTGTTTAACACATTTTCATAAATGATTTTATATATTCATATATGAAAATAGTACATAAATAAATTTGTACTTGGATCGGATGGATAAATTGAGAGAAAGGGCACTTCCTGATCGTGCAACTGAAGTTGCTGATGACTTGCGCCATTTTTCGGAATAAATATAAACTAATCGCAGATTTTTAATTAATCCAGAATTGACCAAATACTGGAAAAATTAAAAATCAACGATTATTTGAAATTTTTTCCGATAGATGGCGCAAGCCATCAGAAACTTTTATTTGTACGATCAGGGAATGCCCTTTTTCATATTTATTTAAATTTTTCTTTAATATTTTATTATTAAGAAAAAGGGGGGCACAGTTTCAAGTTTAAAGGTTCGTGTTTTACATACATTTTCTTATGTGAATGCGCTAATGTTTCAAACAACTTTTATAATTTAATAATACCATCAACACTTGTGGAAATAGGAAATGTTAAACCCATAATGAATTGGAGAAAGACGTGGAAATTACCCAAACTTTATTCTTGAGGCATGCAATTAATAAAGAGAAATTTCATACAAATCATTCAAAAATATATAATACGATATTTCATATTTTAACCGTTTGTCTAAGTTATAACTTGTACATCCATGCCAGGTTCCACGATATTCGGTCAGTTCGTTTTGGCTGTAGCACTTTCTTTTCCACCAGTGTAGTTATAGAAGTGAAAAAAATCTCTAAAATAAATAATTTGTGTATGATAATTAATATGTAATAATTTAAAATATTTTAATACCGATAAAACATCCAATATAATCCACATTCAATCTGAATTTATCTAAATGACATTTAAAATTATGTTATTTTGAATAATATTTATGTTAGAGAATGTTCTATTATTCAGGTTAGGTCAAAAATTTTATGTTCTAGAATTATTCAATTATTTTAACCATTTTGAATATATAATGCCATTTTTCGTAAGTTACTTTGCGTAATTTCTTTACAATATATTAGATTTAAATTTCATTTATATTTTCAATAATAATCTTTATTATATATATTTTGAAAATTATAAACTATTATATACACATATGATTATTTTGAAAAAAAAAACAAATTATAATGCCCTTACTGCAATGGAAAAATTAATGGGAAGGCCCCTGGCCCATCAGTAGTGAACCATCACAGCGGTTTCGCCAGCTCAATATAACATACCGCTGTTATTTAGCATTTTTCTTAAATAATTATTCATCACCAGTAAAAGGAAGATCAGAAAATGCAATATAACAGCGGCATGATAGATTGAAACCGATGGGAGAATTCACTACTGATCAGCCAGGCCCTCCCATTATTTTTTCCATTGCATTAAGAGCAGTAGAATCTGTTTAACATCAAAAGAATCATACGCTTCTATAATATTTTTCTAATTTTCATAACAGATGGCACGCTTATCCTCACAATATATATTTTGGTTAGATCACATAAGTTTTCTGGTAAGGTTTATTCAAATCCTTATGGAATAAAGTTTCTTTCATTTTTTCCCTTTTTACTTTTAAAATTAAATTTTAACAAATAAATATAAAGTTATCTCTTATTTAGTATAAATATTATAATTTAATTTCATGTGTGACATACAAGTATGTTTTAAACTCTTAGAGAAATTAATTTCTATATAAACTTTGAGCGGATTTGGAATGGATTTGAATGATATTTTACAAAAAAGGTTTATGATATAAAAATATTTATTAAAAAAATGAATTTATTTGATTAAATTAATTTTTATTTAAGTTATTTATGAATAATATTTCCAACTTATTATATTTTATATTCTGCTATGTTAAATTTCTATGAATAATTTCTTTCAATCAATTCGGTTTTGTCTTTAATTCATTTCTTTGAATTGATTTTTTTATTATATTGGTTAAATTATATTAAATTTACGAATAAAAAAAAATAAATTTTGATTATTTTGAATTTTTAGTTTCGTTATATTTAGTTTCAGGGCTGCTAATGGACTGTTGATATAATGTCATAGTCAAATGTCAACCCTACCTCCGCGTGGTGCAGCCTGGGTAACTCTGACAGGGCTCTGACGACCGAGTAGTGGCGGGATAACTACCACATCGGAATGGAGCAAATGCCATTTCTTCTGTGTAGTTGGGTGTTGGTTCACTAAAGGTTAGAACAACTGCCGATAACTGTGGAACTTTGGGAGCAGGGAAACATAGAGCTGGTTCCAAACCAAGACGAATGAGATGGGGGATAGAGGGGGAGCATATTCATAAAACTGACAGAAAGATATTTTTGAAAATAAATCAGAATTAAATGGATATGTTTCAATATTTAAGGTAATAGAGTAGGTAAATATATTAAATTAAAATATTACTGGACAGAATACATCGCTATCGAGGGGATCATATGTGAAGAATAGGGAACAGATATCCTAACTCTTGTTAGGAGATTCCCTATAGACAAGAATATTAATATATAAATATATATTATATATTGTTATGAAAATAGAACAATCCATATTTATATTATTATTTGATAAAAAGGCATATATTGGTTTGAATAAAACTTTCATTTGCCAATAATACTGTTGGCTTAGAGCCAAATTTTATGAAAGCATTACATTTTTGTATAAACAAACTCAGCGCCGCATAGTTTTATAATATCACTATGCGGCGCTGAGTTTGTTTATACAAAAATGTAATACCTTGATAAAGGTTAGCGTTTAGCCAACCAAAAGATTGACAAATAAATATTCTAATCAATCCTACATATGCCTTTTTATTATTTTAATATTTATATATAAATTTATATATTCTTTAGTTGTAGAATATAAAGGTGAGAATTATCTAGACTCTCTGTTTTTCAGAAATTTCATAAACCTATTGATTCTCAGAAATAGGCAACAATTTATCAATAAAATCAAGTTCTCTTTCCATACAAAAAAAGATAAAACGTGTGAATTTATCATCCTACACACAAATAAGAAATTAGGTTCAACTGTATTTATAAAAATGTAAACCGCGCGTTTCTTTATTATGATAAATATTTTATTTGTGCTAAAGATAGAGACATCGTTTTAGTTTTATGTTCTCGTGTTGTATGAACATAATAAGTTCAATTAGGCATGTTACATATATAAATGTATGTGCTCAATAGGTTTATCAGAATAATCCTTAACAGAATATTTCACAATTTAACAATATATAAACATTTTCATAAGGCCAATTATTTCAAAGATCAACCGAATTTATAAATAAATATATTCTAATCATTCATAGTTTCATTAATCTTTGAAATAATTGTCCTTCTGAACATTTTTATATATTGTTAATTGTCAAAATATTTGTTAATGATTATTTTGCTAAACCCTTTGAGCACATACTTGCGAACCTTTCTATCGGTAAGACCCATTTTTGTTTATTCCAATCATTTAGAAAATAATTCTTGTTGAATTTGATTTTTAAAAATGTATTTCTATTTTGTATAAATTACTGTGAGTGATAATGAAGAAAAACATCCATACACACATACATCCCTACATCCTCATTGCGTGCGCTAATGTAATCAACAACTATCATAAAATTTAATGATAACAGCAACACTAGTGGAAATAGGAAATGTTAAACCCAGAATAAGTTGGAGAAAGACGTGAACAGTTAACACAATCTGACATCAAAATGTGTTTAATAAATGCGAAACTTTGTATTTTAAACATTATGTCTATGTTAAAAACTGTGCATTCATGACAAGTGTCACGATATTCGATCAGTTCGTTCTGGCTGTGGCGTTTTCTTCTCCACTAGTGTAGTTGTAGAAATGAAAAGTCTCAAAAATAAATAGTTTTTGTAGATTTTCAAAAACACGATGATTAATTGACAATTTCTGTAAACACGAATAATATTTTTCAAAATTAAATGAGAAAATATTATTCTTTTAGAGGATAAGAGAATAATTTGAAAATTGTCTAATCGATTAAGATGCATCTCTAGCGGATTCTATTTTCAAATATCTATTTGAACATTATTGTTCTAGATCTTTATTGTATTCAGCGAAATAAAAAGATTTAACCATGCGTGGTTATATTACGATATGAATTAAATGTGCCAAAGTGCTTTACAAATCATCATGATGATAATTATGACTCCCAATTGCCGTTCTCTTTGCTGGCCATATTCTAGGTTATTCTGGGTCATACACAAACAAAACACACGATACGCACATCGCACTCGCAAACAATAGAAAGATACATTGTTTTTGATACACAAAGTTTAAACGAACTGTAATGATAAATGAAAAGCGCTTCTTTATAATTAAATAGATACACTGATAAAAGTAAGCTACTTCCATTTTATTAACAACTTAAAGAAATGATAGTAAAAGTAAATATTCTATTTCAAGCATCTGTTATATCTCACAAATATACTGTTATCTCTCAAATAATACCCTAAACACATCCAAATTTATAATTTAATAAGTTTTGATTAGTATTTTAATATCAATATTTATTTGATTGACCTTTTAAAATTAACCAGATTTTTAATTCATCTTTATTAGAGCATAATATATATTTTATTTATTCAATATACTTTGACCAATTCAAAAATTATCCCAATATGTTAAATTAATTTAAGTAATTTCTTTTATACTCTATTTAATTTTGAAATCATTTCTTGGTAAACTAATGTTTATTGTATAGTTAGATTATATTAAATTTCTGGTAAAATTTATGACCTTTCGAATATTTTGAATAAAAATTTCATTATAATTAGTAATAGGGCTGTTATTGGACTGTAGATATATTGTCACAGTCAAAGGTCAACCCTACCTCCTAGTGGTGTATCCTGGATAACAGGGCTCTGACGACCGAGTAGTGGCGGTATAACTACAACATCGAAATAGAGCAAATGCCATTTCTGCTACTGCTGCCTTGTAGATGGTGTTGGTTCATCAAAGGCTAGTTCCAACGCCGATAACTGTGGAACTATGGAGACCAATAGAAGGAATAATATACCTCTTGATATTTTTATAGTCTACTTATCCTTTCTTCATATTAATAATTATAATATTTTACATTAAATCATATACAATACAAACTTCTACTATCCTTACTGTGATGTAAAAATATATTGGAAGGGCTTGGCTCATCAGTGGTGAACTCTCTCAGGGGTTTCGCAAATTTAATCCACCCGACGACTTCATAGGGCTCTAATACTGTATTGTATGAAGATTTAGAAGAATAAGAAGAATCTTCCAATACAGTATTAGAGCTCAAAGAAACGGTCTGGTGGATTAAATTGGCAAAACCGCTGGGAGGGTTCACCACTGATGAGCCAAGCTCTCCCAATATGTTTTTTCATCGCAGTAAGAACAGTAGAAGTTTGTATTGTATTTAAAAGAAACATTTGTGCTTATATCCTCTCATTTTATATATATATATAGATGGCGCGTTATTCCTTTATGTTAAATTGAATATGTGTTTTATCAATATAGTAAAAATAATATTTCTAATTTGTAACAAAGCTTTCGCAATCACAATACTAACTATATTAACTGTCATTCGATTTATATATAAACATTTACAAATTTATAAAATTATCTTTATTAATATTTATATAATGACTTTTTGAAAAATCTTATTTTAACTCTAAGCTTAGATCTACACCAATAGTAAGATTCAGACGATGTTTGAGATGATATTTTGAAAATATTTGTTTATATATAAAAGGTATATTTTTAATCACCTCTATTTTTATAAACTATGGTATATTTTTAATACCAATATTTTTCTAGATAAAAAAATAAATTTAAAAAAATATATATTATCAGAATATAGAAGTATAGTGAATGCAAATATTTTCAAAATAATCTCAAACTCGTCAAAAGATATTATTTCATAGAACATATAATACCGTTTAATAAACGATTTCATAATATATTATTTTTCAATATTATTAATTATATTAAGTTATTTTAAATTTAATTTTTTTTTAAATTATCGAATTCATTATATACCCTATATAATGCAGCATAAACAATCTTTAGAAATATCAAGTTAGGTATCAAAATTGAATCAAGTTCAAAAGTAAATAAATATTTTTACAGATACAGCATTTATAAACTTAAAGTAGGATAAACACCTCTAAGTGCTCTGTACAAGAATCCACAAACGATCGCTCTTATTGGAAAAGAATCATTAATAAGAGTGATGATTTATTCATACATATTCATTTTGATAAATTGACTTTTTCAACATCAAACTGATCATTAGATTCGGTTAATGTATTCAATTAGATGTTACAATAGTTGAGAGGGAAACAGCTAAACACAGAATGTTATAATTAATGTTATAATTAATATAAATGTGATAATATAAAAAATTGTCAGAAATGGACAAGGTTTTATGTTAATAAGAAAACAAGTATAATTATTGTTGGAATCCGGGAGAGGCCTAAAAATTGTATCTCTTTTATATACATCCCTTTGAGGAAAAATATAAATCATCATAATCATCACAATTCAGAATTTTGTTCTATAATAAATATATACGTATTATTATGTTATGCTTAATCAATTTTGGGAGGATTTGGGTATTAACATAAAGTTTGAAATTTGTCTTTTCAAAAAGAACAAAAATAATTGATGTGCTAATAAAGATGATTGTCTATAATTCACAGAGAGATAGATGGCTTTTAGCGTTCATTTACCTTTTTAATAAAAAAAAGTGTATATAATAGATTTTCTCTAAAGTTAGAAAATTCTTATGTCAATTCAATTTTAAAGAAAATGTGCACCAAATCAGTAATAATACTATTTATTTTTCTATTCATAAATAAACAAAAACGGAATCCATTTTTATCAGACTCATCTTCATTAAATATGATAACAATGGCATATGCATAATTAATAATATAAGGAAAAGTAGATATTGGCAATCATTTCCACAATGGTTTAAGTGAAGTCAATATTATTTTTGTCATTCTAAAATCGCCTAGTCTTTTTTTTTTCAATCAAATATTTCATAACAATATAGCGACATATATCTTTTATGAAATTCTTTGGTGATTATTTTCTACAAGTTAATCATCGGGAACTTACTTAAATATACGTTAATGGGTAATCTATATATAATTTGTTCAAATAAATATATTTTTCAAAGAATCTCAGTGAAATAATTTCTGTATATACGGTCTTTTGTTTATGGCTTTGACTGGATTAAGAAGATTAAGGACATTATTGACATTAAATATTTTCCTAAATTCTATCAGTAAAAATGTAAATATAAATAATTTTTTGGATCACTAGGCAATCTTGGAAGTAGTTTTCGAAAAGGCCTGAGGAAACTCCTCTGGCTTGAAAATTATTCCAGAGATAGAGAGTAGATTTTTAAAGTAATTGTTTATTATTGCTCTTCTTTATTTATGTTATATATATATTACTATTGCCAACAAAGAACAAATTTCGTATTTATTTGTAACTATTCCGATTTGTTCTAATGATATTGTGATGTCATTATAAATGTCTCTACTAGTTTTTAAAATTCATTAAGAAAATAATTAAACCTTATTAGCCCTCTCAGTAGAAGAATTTTTAAAAAAATTATTTAATTATTTTATTTTCCAATTGTTTCGTAGTGCTATAGGCAATTCCCTAATTGTAAATGTCCTATTGTGTATCCGAGTCCCTATTTATTATAGACATGGGAAGCATAACACCCATGTTATTTGAGAAACATAAAATCGGAAGTCTAATTCAACTATAGAAAGAGTCTCGGCAGTCTGTCGAGATGAACGTGTACCACTTAGCAATAATGTGATGTTATTCCTGCACCCATTCCCCTTCTTCCCTATGTGGCATCCTTGTAGTGTCGTGGTCCTCAATTATATAATTCTAACTCAGTGTGCGAAATATATGTTTATGTCTTGTAGATATTAGTGCTCCCTTGTAGATATTCCTCTCTATTGGATATTGATATCTTGTAGATATGATTTTCTCACTCATATATTGTTTTATAGACTCTAATTTGAATTATTTTTAAAGTAGTTGTTAGGTTTCCTCTTAATCCCGGTAATGTTGGCAACTTAATTAATACTTTTAGCTCTCATATCAATGCTGGCTATCTGTAATTTCTCCCGCTGAAAATTTCAACAAAATATAAAAATATTATATCTCACGACATAATTTAGCATATATTTTGGAATTTATTTTTAGAATTTAAAATTTTCCTATTATACATACGTACCTCAAGGTTTTACAAAATATTCATAGAAATAAGCAGTTATTTTCTGCCTTTATATTACCTTCATAATATGTGTCAAAAATCTCGATAAATTTCATAATTTCAATAATAAATAGTTCATAAATATTTAAAAATTCATAATTTATATTAAATTATTTTATTATATTCAAATAATAATTTTTGAAAGGAGGGGGATGGGGGATCATAAATTGTCTGGTTTAGAAATCGTATAAATGTTTGATTTTTTTATGCATATGCCTCTTTATCATATTTATAATCGAAGATGAATCTGATCTGAATGGGACTGGTATACCTTTATAATATATTCTATATCATATATTTAACTCCTTAATATTGAATAAAAATACCTATATATTTTATAAGATATTAGTAGACTGTAATCATATCAATGGTGTACATTTTCTGAGTCTTCCTTGAAAATTGTCTTCTTTGATGAATATTAACAATTTCAAACAGAGGAATATAATAGACACACACACTTAAGTATTTCATATAATAAAATCATAAATCCCAATTATGATAAGCACAATTTGGATTATAGATTATAAACACAAGGTAATAAGACCAAATCCAAATAAATAAATAGTGTGTGACGTTTAGGTAACAGCGCTGTTACCATCTTCAGACAAAAGTACTGAATGTTACTGAAACGTCACACACTATTTATTTATTTGGATTTGATCATATTACCTTGTATTTAAATACCAATTAGTTTGCAAGTTAACTCTAATTAATCGAAAAACGAATCAAATCGGTATAGCATATCGTTTTCGAGCTTGGATTCAAGTTGGATTGCTTTTTCAAACCCATATGGTTTAACAATTAGAAATTAAACCTTACAAAAATGCTTCATTTATAACAAAATATAGTAATTATATTTCAAAATATCTATTAAAAATTAGTTATATATGATTTAATGGAAAATTTATATTAAAATATCTTTATATAAAAGAAAATCGTTATTAACACAAATTTTTCTATTATAAATATAAAATATTTGAGACTGATGTGTTTTATTGAACTTTTATTCTAGTCACAAATATTATTTTAAAAAAATATATATATATGCTTTTATATATTCTTTATTAACTTTATGAGATCTTAATTTTAAATACAAGTATATTTTATACATATATAAAATATTTATTATTCCTCTATTATTTATCATATATTATATCACATCTATTGAAATTTTATAAATACACATATGAATAAACCAAATCTCTTTATATTTGAGAAAGTATTTAGTTATAAATAGTCTTCAAACCTTTTAAACACATGTAAAATATGTTTCACATGTAAAATAATTCTAGGGAACATTTCAAAATTTTGATCTTTTTGAAATTCATTTACCAATATTTAGAATATTTTTAAATGTTAGATAAATTAATTACGATTTATTCGATTTTTTTTGTTTTAATATATTTTTTTGGATTGATATTTTATTTATATGGATTAGATTATATTAGGTTTTTAGTAAAATTAATTGAATTATGATTATTTTGAATTTTTAGTTTCATTATATTTAGTTTCAGGGCTGCTAATGGATGTGTGATATAATGTCATAGTCAAATGTCAACCCTACCTCCTCGTGGTGCAGCCTGGGTAACGCTGAAAGGGCTCTGACGACCGAGTAGTGGCGGTATAACTACAACATCGGAATGGAGCAAATGCCATTTCTGCCGTGTAAATAGGTGTTGGTTCACCAACCACTAGGGTCACCACCGTTAACTGTTTAACACTGGAAGTAGGTGAAGAATAGAGCTGTACCTAAACCCAGTACAAACGGGGGATGAAACCTTTCCACTGGCCAGAATATTGAATACCACACTGGAGATTGAAGGAATATAAAGGAGAGGTTCCTTTAATTGAAGTAAGATATTTTAAAATATAAAATATTGAACTATTAGAAGCAGAATACACTGCTATCATATATGTGAGGATAGGAAACAAATACAAGTATTATTATAAATCAGGACAGGGTAATTAATATTTATCGTATTATTTTATAAACTAACACATATATATATAAAGGTTTTATATTATTCAAATAAAGTTTTTGATGTCATATTGAAACCTTTTATCTTTAAATGTTTGATAAAAGTTAACATGGTTCTGTCTTTGCTCTTTTTCCTATCCTAATATCTTCAATTCTTCTCTCCCCCCCTCCTATGTTCTGCTTATATAACGCGTAACTGCCGATAATACAGTGTGAACTTGTTATAACTCCTATGTTGTTACTTAAAATATTATAAATACTTTATACTTGACTTAATAAATGAATCAAAATATCAGAAATTTTCATATATTTATTTAAATAAATAAAAAATAATTTTCATTTTATATATATTTAAAAAAAATATATATATTCTTTTGTTGAATATCTGAGAGAAATAGTAAAAAAAAAAACCAACACACAGTTTCATCTTTGAGTGCGCTAATGTCATCAACATCTATTGAGGAACGATAGAGTTTTCAATTATATCAACACTATTGGAAATAGGAAATGTTAAACCCAGAATGAGTTGGAGAAAGACGTGGAATTTACTCAAACACATTTCTTGCGGCATGTAATTAATGATTAAAATTTGCATACAGATATTCTAAAATAGTTCAATAAATGCGAAACTTCATAATTTAATCATTTAGTCTATATTATGACCTGTCCATCCATGCCAGGTTCCACGATATTCGATCAGTTCGTTTTGGCTGTAGTGCTTTCTATTCCACGTGTGTGTGTGGTTATAAGAAGGATATACGTATATTTCTTTAAAATTATTCGTGTGTGCAGATATATACGAAGGCAGGATGGTTGAATGTGAAATGCTGTAAATACGACTAACATATTGTATAGTGTTCATTGGGGGTGAATTAATCATTTAGAGGATGAGGGAATAATTTCAAATCCGTCAATCGATTGGAATATCTGTAGCTGCTCGTTATAAAATATATTTTTGAACTGTATTGTTCAATAACTTTATGGTATTCAGGTAAATAAGGAAAGCGATTCAATCATATGTGGTTATAATACGACACCATGAATTGTGCCATAGTGTTGTAGATATCACACGATGATGATTATGCCTTCCAAGTGCCGTGCCAACCGCGGGCCATATCCTAAGTTCTCTCTCGCTATCTTCATAAATTCTCGGCCCATTAGCTGAGAAAAAATGTAGTATGCTCAGTGGCTGCATACACTCTCCGCAGGCTAGCTTCATCCAAGTTTGGTTGAATCTTCAAATAAATCTCTTCATCCGCTTTAAAATTTAGTATAAATTTCTTAAGGTTACTCTCTTCGTAATTTTCATGCGTTATAAGCGTACATTTTGTAAAATGAATATAGATAATCTCTATTTGGTAATACCGATACACTATTTTATACTCTTATAGAGTTATTTTTTTCCCTTATGTAAAACTGATTTTCTATCGAAACTATGCCAATGTTAAAAATAAGTATCTATATTTTTAAGCGAGATCTCATGCCCTCTTCTACGGGCTTATAAAAGTGTGAGAGAAAATTTCACCTTTCACAAAATTCAACTTTTTACCTGCACACGCGTTGGCATGCATATAGTTCCTATTCAAAAATAAAATAAAATATTGAAATAAATTTAAAAAAAACTCAATATATCTTGTATAATTAACAAATTTTAAATACTTCTATTTCATTAAAATAAATGACGTATAAAATATATTGCTATAATATTCCGTATATATTACATTAGGGAAAGAATAGCTAACTATATAGCAGATGAATCTATTTCTGATGAATCGGAACTCTGATGGTAACAGAATTCTTCTGTTAATACTATTGTAGTCTTTGGACACAAGGAATTCCATAAGTAATATCTGGAAGTTTTTATATACATATATATATAATGGCATTTGACGTCTAATACATTATATATAAAGCCGGTGTGTGAAAATGTTAGCATATCATTAAACGCTGGTCTTTGGTTCTTAAATTCCTGCTATGTTTATTGATTCTCAATCGGGGGGTTGAGGTGGATCAATATTTAAATAATTCAAATATAAACGTCCAACGTTCAATTATATTCTAGTATTCTGCACAAACCAACCATATTTATTAATGTATCGGACGTCAAATGCCACTATCAAAATATCACAAGAAAATACCATTGTATCCAAAGACTGCAATAGTATTAGCTAAATGTGTGAGTTACCAGGATATCAAAGGAAACAAATAAATCTATCTAACATATAGTTCTTTCTCTAATGAAACATATTTGAAATTAGTAATATATGTAGATGTCCCACTTGTTGTAATAATGTAGTAGCATATTAAATTTTTAAAATAACTGCACAATATATTGCTTGTTTTTAACTATATATTAATGCTTTGATTTAAAATAGCCACTATGCACGCCCGCACCTGTGCAGGTAAACAATCGATTATTTTAAATAAATAGTTGAAATTTCATTCCATAGCTTTGTTAAGCCCGTTCAAAATAAAAAAAGATACTTATATATATATATATATATATATAGATAGATAGAAATTCTTCTATAAAGTCAAAGGTCGCCTCTGTCAAAATAAATGTCAAAACTAGACGCCATCTATTGAACTTCGCCGCAAACTAGCCGTCTCGGGTCGGTGACAAAGCCACAACAACAGCTTTGGCAAAGGTGGACGCTTCTGAGTTTGCCAAAGCTGGTGTTGTGTCTTTGTCACCGACCCGAGGCCGCTAGTGTGCTGCGAAGGTCAATAGATGGCGTCTAGTTTTAACGTCTATTTTGACGGGAGAGGTGACCTTTGTCTTATAGAATTATATATATGAATTGTTTAGTTTTTAATTTATTTATCTACATATAATTGGTATTAGCAATTCAATATTTGAAACGAATTTTTTCTTTGTTGAATTATAAATATTAAAACTCTCTCTGAAGTAATAAGAGCCACCTTATTGGAGATCGTATTTTCTCTGGACGGTCAAATATACCATTTTCTTCACAATATTGAGAAGAAAACGTGATCAAAATACATATCAGTGTCATACTGATGTGTTTCTATTTTCTCATCATATAAAAGGATGGTGTTTAGAGCGGATGAAAGAAATTTAAATGTAGATCTAACATCAACTTGCTAATGTTAGCACCCAGATAGCCTATGTATCTACGGGAGTGCCTATGATATGGCTAGTGTATGGATATACGATCACTTCTTAACAAACTTGCAAACAGTAGACGAGGGACTATTATATTTTTCTAGTCAAAACCCCATTTATTTTGTTCATTCAGCCACATAACAAAACTAGATGTTGGAATATATCACAATTTCAAAATATATCATTTGTAGCCATCTTACCTAGCCTTAAGAAATAAATTTGTGAAGCCTCATATAACTCGTTTAAAAGGGTTCATTTGACTACAATATCCATTTTATCTGTCGGAATCCAATGACCTATTTTTTTTTTTCAATTAATGAAGCCGACCAAGGCTGGAACATTTTTAGATTTTTTCTCTATTTTTTCTTGAAAATAAAATTGTCAAAATTTAGTTGAAAATAGAACTATCTTTTTTGCGGCTAAAATAATTTCTAAAATATATCTGTTTCTTGGAATTACAAGGAAAATATTCCAGTTAAACATATGAAAGGCCCGGCAGTTTAATCTAAAAAAAGATAGAGGCCGCCTCTCCCGTCAAATCAAAGATAGACGCCATCTATTGACCGTCGCCGCAAACTAGCGGCCCCGGGTCGGTGACTAAGCTACATCACCAGCTTTGACAAACTGAAAAGCGTCCACCTAGAGACAATGAGATCTATATTTTATCCATAGATTTGGCCTAGCCACTTAGCCAACTGAGCACCTCTTAGGTAGATGGTCAAGATCAATTAGATCCCATGTGGGTCTCATGGAATAAAGTCCGCCCTAGGCTGACGAGGGCCATTAGCCAGAAACCATGGTTTCGAGGTGGACGCTTTTCAGTTTGCCAAAGATGGTGTTGTCGCTTTGTGACCGACCCAAGGACTCTTGTTTCCAAGACGGTCAATAGATGCCGTCTATCTTTGACGTCTGTTTTGACAGGAGAGGTGACCTTTCTCTAGATCAATTTCCTCCTGGTAAAATTTCCACCTATATTTTCAGTTTAACTATTAACTTTGGTGTCCAGTTATTTGAGCTCGAATATATCTTCCATAGATCACTCATAAAAAATACTTATCAGCAGTAAACCTTTATCTAAATCGAAGAGAACATTCAAATAAATAGAAACCTCGCTGAACATTCACTATTGGAGAAACGGTTCCTACCGCCTTCTCTTCAGCCCTTTCCCGTTTATATTCAAAACAATTTCCTCAACATGCAATCGTTAATGATGAGTTTTCCTATCATTCCTATCGTGGGATATAATATGATATTCAAAGACACATTTGAAAGTATATTTTATCATTTTCTATATAGACATTTTTTACTATATTGATTTGATGTTACAATAAAAACATAGCTTCAGGCTGAAAGAAACAAGCATAAAGGTTTTGATGGAAATTTAAAAATATTTCGACGTCAATTATCACAAGTTGCGAAGAACTGATCGTATGTTCATACAATTAAGCAATAATCCATAATATTTCTCTTTGTGGAATGAGGAATTAGAAGAGAAAATATTATGGGAAGAGCAATAATCAATATCTATGTGTTTTGTATTGTAGCTGCTACTGGTACGCAATAATCGAAATTCTAATGCATATTCGACGTAAACGAGGTGCATTCTTTCTCTAAATGCTGTTTCATTTTTAAATTTATATTAAGAAATCAAAACACATTTGTCTTTCTTCATATATTTCACCTTTCTTTGAATAGATTACCTATGTTCAATGAATTCCCCGTTTGTATGTACTAGCCATGTATTCATCATTGTAAAGGAGCTCCTAAAATGAAACTATATTTGCTGATGTTCTTGAGATGAGAGATTTATTTGGTATAGAGAGAGAGTATACTCTATCTTATAGATATTGGTGTTTTTTGGGTATTGTGTCCTTTCAGGTAATTATATTTTGTGTTATAACAATTTGTGTTTGCTTTCTATTTCTACTCTCCCTTCTATCCACTAAAGGAAATTTATTTCTCAGTTTTTTCAGTAAAAGGTCATTTTACTATTGGTTTCTAAATGTAAATAGAGATTAAGAAAGAGTCACAATGTACTACCGCGTATCTGACATCGCCAAATCCTGAAAAATGTATATAGTAGTAATATGTATATAGTAGCATTAGTTACTTCTTAAATAGGAATAGAAGTAGAAAATTCTCAATTATCGAGGTTCCGATGTTGCAAAGATAATAAATATGTATATAGTAATAAAAACATGTATATAGTAGTTTTAGTTACTCCCTAAAAGGGGATAGAATTAGAAAAAAAAACAATTATTGGGTAGCTAGCATTAAAAAATTAATTAATTTGTATAAATAGTAGCTACATGTATATAGTAGTATTAGATATTCCCTAAAAGGAATTAGTAGTAGAAAAATGCCACTTAACGGGTAGAGGTTTGTGCAGTCAATAATGGTTGATAGTAATGTGTATGAACATCATAATAGAGATGTGATGTCTTGATGTGTCTCTTTGATCCCCTTGCATACAACTATGTCGTGGCTCTCTATGTCGAGATCCATAATTCTATCACTGTAGTGCTGTGATGTCCCTTTCCCCGTAGATCATCTTGTCCAGTATATATTGGGGATTATATTGTTCAGTAGATTTAGTTGTCCTTTGGATATTTGTGTCTTGTTTATACACATGACTTGTGGATACACATGTCTTGTGGATATTCTTTTCTTGTGAATATGGTTGTGAATTTCTTAATGTAGTCGTTGCCAAATTTTAATTATTGATGAAAATGTTAAGAATTATTTTCTTAATGACGTTGATGAAAGCGCACTCAATGATGCTTCTTTGTCTTATATTCCAAGATCAAGTTACTTCTCATATTTTATCACCCAAACCTAAGTTTTCTTAAACTATGTGAAGGTTTTACCTATTTTGATATTGGTATTTATTGCTGTTTCAGTATAATTCACAAAATAATCATAAGGTTGATCACCTATTTTTGCTGACTTTCCTTAAAGAATTTTCAAAATAAACTCTCTCGCACACAACGCATGCACAACAAACTCATTAAATTAGAACAAACACACATACAAAAACAAAACCCACAACACACATAACACACGGATATCCAAACATCTGATTTGTGAAACACAATAGTTTAAACGACCTTCAATGATACATGAGAACACAGTTCTTCTTTTGAATATCAATTGTTTCAATATAGAGAATATATTTGCCTCTCCTAAATTCTCTGAACTGCTGTGTGGTGGAAAACGACTATATATGGTAGCTTTTTATCGTTCGAATTCTAACAAATACTTTATATTTAATGTTATCGATCCCAATATGAATCATTATTGAGAGACTTATCAGAATATCACGGTGTTTTACATAGATAAGATTTTAAAATATTATCAAAATTAAGAAAAAAAGATTAATAGGAATTCAAACGGCACCTGATCTTTCGCCTTAATACTCATTGTGTCATATTCTCAAAGGTATTTTTTAATAAATAGCTTTAGTTAAATTAGGTTGGTGAAAATATTAAAATTTTACACACTCAACACATACAGACTGAAACCTATTCTGACCTTTCAGATTTTAAAAACTATCTTTTGGAAATTAATCCCAAATCAAGGTTCTATTAAGATTCCATTCTTATCTCTAAAGAAATGAAGCGTATTTGTTATGTAGTGAATTTTTTCAAAAATAATTACTACTTAGTATTTATACCCATTTTTACAACAAACTGTAATTTATATCAGTAGGAAAGATGTATTTATAAAGAGTCTTTTTAAAATTGCCATACATTTTCTAACTTGTAACAATAAACTGAGGTTGCTGTATCGTATTGATAATTGTTTAGAATATCTATTTAATTTCTCTGCCCGAATATTTTCCAAGTTTATATAATTTATTTATGTATACTTTTTGTATATATAGTTATATATTCAATACTCTCAGATTTAAAAAAAAAACATATTTTTCTCAGAATCCTTTTAGACTCACCAACAAATTTATCTTATCACTAGAAAGGAAACCCGGTGCATCAGTTGCGATATTATAATTTTTAAAACAATTTATTAAATCCCATTATTTCTCTCATATTTACATATAAATCCAAAAATACCAATTATCATTATTGATATAATCACTGACAACCCTTCAAACTTCTAAAACATTCTGTCTGAAACTTTCTAATACTTTTTGACGCGAGACAAATTCACATTCTTGCCATAATAATATCTCAGATGAAGGACTGCGCGTGAAAAATGTCAAATTTTCACTCAGTGAAAAGATATGGGGTTTATGTTCGAAAATAAAGCATGAAATAACTAAATTGGGAATCATATAATTTCACTTTATCATTCATAATCACACACAAATATCATTTTAACAAATTAAGCCAGTCTGGGACATAATGTCACCTGGCGGATTCTCAGTTGGAGGAAGAGTCTTCTCATTGTTCATTTAGTGAATAATTCAAACTAAATGACGAATACATAGCCTTACCCGATAAAAGAGGGAATGTGAAATCCGTGAAATTAAGTAATTTATACTTGAAATTATATTATAATTGGTGGAATTCATTCATAAACATATCAATGTCCTTCTATAAAAATCTTCCACTCCAAGGAAATCAAGTAATTCCCATAATTCTATTCTTCATGCTACTGGATCATTTCTGCTAATGGCCCCATTTATGTCAATCTATATATTACAATATCTCTGTCTAAACAGAGGATTTCTGTTTTTGAAAAAACAGTTATTCTTTCAAATAATTTATAAAATAATGCATATTTCCATTTATATATAACCATTGAAGCATGATATATATATGTGAATATTATCGTTTGAATTTTCCTTTATGAATTGGAGATTATATGTAAGAATTATATATTTATATTTCAATTTGAGATATATATATATATAATAGAAATATGATTTAAAATCAGAAGAAACCCTTTACCATAATATTATTTATATTTTCTTTTTCGAATATTAACTTCATTGGATCTTTTATTTCACACAATTAAGCAAGCAGTTCGAAAAAACAAACAGCTGCAAAATGAAAAAAATTCTAAAACATTTTAATTTGGATTATTTAATTCAAATGAAACGCTAAAAAACGCACATGCTTTCCTCTACATATGTTTTTGTTTTCTCTACCATCATATAATAGTGGGTATAATATTTTAATTCCTTTTAATGTTATCATCAGTTAGCTTTTTATATTTCACAAGTTGGTATTTATGTCATTTTTTCTACAAAACTTTATTTTCACACATACAATATATATATATTAGGTTATTTTGAAATTGCTCATCAAGATTATGTTATTTCTTTGTGAAATATAATTGTAGAGTTTCTGCTTTGTTGTAAATAATAGAAACAATGTATTTAGCATTTGTTTTGTTGATTTAGAATATAATTGAAATATCCTGGAGGTATAAGCCGAAACTGGAGGAATAAATCTCAGATCCAAAATTGGTTTGTCTTTCTTCATAATTTCTCTTACACATGTGTTCATTATATTTAGTTACAGGGCTGCTAATGGACTGTTGATATAATGTCACGTTCAAATGTCAACCCTTCCTCCTCGTGGTGCAGCCTGGGTAACGCTGACAGGGCTCTGACGACCGAGAAATGGCGGTATAACTACAACATCGGAATGGAGCAAATGCCATTTCTGCCGTGTAAATAGTTGTTGCTTCACTAACTACTAGGGTACCCACCTATAACTGTGGAACACTGGAATCATCTGAGGTAAAAGCTGGAATAAAAACCAGGACAAATAGGAGGGAAGTACTTGTCATACAACTGACAGGGTAAAGATATATCTTCAAATATAAGAAAATTGCAATATAACTTTTAAAAATATCTATAGAGATCCGCACATTGTTGAATTGTATTGAATTTATTACTAAGTTCAGTAAATATATTGATTTTCAGGAATAAGTAAGTCAGAAACTAAGAAAGATATTTCAGGTAACAAGAAACAAATAAACGATAAAATAAATTACTGTTCGTTTTTCTATAGAGAAAATGTAAAAGAGGCTTTCATTTTTATATTTCTTCCCTTTAATAAAAATAGTTTATATATATATGCAAGTATATACTCGAATATATATGTTATAAAACGCATATATCAAACTGTTTAACACATGTTCATAAATTATTTTATATATTTATATATGAAAAATAGTATATAAGTAAATTTGTACTTGGATCAGATGGATAAATTGAGAAATAGGGCACTTCATGATCGTGCAACTGAAGTTGTTGATGGCTTGCGCCATCTATCGGAATAACTATCAACTAATCGTAGACATTTAATTAAGCCAGAATTGGCCAATTACTGGAAAAATAAAATATCAATGAATAATATTTTTTTTTCGATAAATAGCGCAAGCCATCAGCAACTTTTATTTGCTTGAACAGGAAATACACTTTTTCTCATATTTATTTGTAATTTTCTTTAATATTTTATATTTAAGGAAAGAGAGGGGGCACCGCTTCAAGTTTATAGTTTCGTGTTTTACAAACATTTTCTTAATTGAATGCGCTAATGTGTTTTGAACAACTTTTATAATAAATGATACCATCAACACTAGTGGAAACAGGAAATGTTAAACCATAATGAATTGGAGAAAGACGTGGATATTACTAATCTGAATCCTTGAGGCATGCAATTAATAAAGGCAAATTTCATACAAATCATTCAAAAATATATACATACGATATTTCATATTTTAACCATTTTTTAGAGTTATAACTTGTACATCCATGCCAGGTTCCACGATATTTGATCAGTTCCTTTTGGCTGTAGCACTTTCTTTTCCACTTGTGTAGTTATAGAAGTGAAAATAATCTCTAAAATAAATCATTTGTGTATGATAATTGATATGTAATAATTTAAAATATTTTAATACCGATAAAAACATCTAATTTAATCTAAATGCAATCTGAATATATCTGAATGACTTTTTAAATTATGTTATTTTGAATAATATTTATGTTAGGAAATGTTCTCATATTTAGGTTAGATCATAAATTCTGTTCTAGAATTATTCAATTTTTTACCCATTTTGAATATATAATGCCATTTTTCGTAAGTTACTTTGCGTAATTTCTTTACAAAATATTCGATTTAAATTTTATTTATATTTTCAATAACAATGTTTATTATATATATTTTGAAAATTAGAAACTATTATAAACGAGTATGATTCTTTTAAAAATTAAACAAATTCTACTGCCCTTAATGCTATAGAAAAATTAATGGGAAGGCCTGGCTCATCAGTGGTGAACCCTTCCAGCGGTTGCGCCAGTTCAATCTACAATATCGCTGATATAGCATTTTTTAAAAATATCTATTCATCATTGTAAAAGGAAGATCGAAAAATGCAATATAACAGCAGTATGGTATATTAAACAGGCAAACCGCTGGGAGAGTTCACCACTGATGAGCCAGGCCTACCCATTAATTATTCCATTGGAGTAAGGGTATTCGAATTTGTTTAATTTTCAAAAGAATCATACGCGTCTATAATAGTTCCTAATTTTCATAACAGATGGCGCGCTTATGCATCATAATATATATTTTGGTTAGATCACATTAAGTTTCTGGTAAGGTTTAATCAAATACCTATGGAATAAAGTTTCATTGATTTGATTTGAAAGTTTATTTCTTGTGTGACACACATACAAATATATTTTAAACTATTAGAGAAATAAATTTCTATTTAAACTTTGAGCGAATCCCATAAATTAGTATATTTGTGCCAAACCTTTATTATGAAAATGCAGTAAATCTATAAAATATAACCGCTATTTTTATAAATTATGGTATATTGTAAATACCAATATTTTTATATATAAAATATAATTTAAAAAATATCATGAAAAATATAGAAGTATAGTGAATGCAAATATTTCAAAATATTTTCCAAACTCGTCTAATATTATTGTTCATAAAAAAATATGATACCTTTCAATAATGTGTTAGATTATCAAAATTATTATTCTTTTTTTAAATTTTATATCGTAAATTTAATATAATAATTTTTTTAAATGTGAATTTATAAACCAGTTTTAAACTAATATATTTTTAAAAGGTTTTTTTAAGAAAATAAAAATTATCAAAAGAGTAAAGTATGAATTTGAATAATAATTCACAATATAGGTTTATGTTATAAAATAATTATCAGAAAAAATGATTTGATTTGATTAAATTTATTTTTATTTAAGTTATTTATGAATAATTTTCCAACTTATTATATTTTATATTCTGCTATGTTAAATTTCTATGAAACTTTTTTTTACAATTTATTTGATTTTTTAAAATTCTTTCTTTGAATTGATTTTTTATTATATAGGTTAAATCTCATATTGAATTTCTGAAAAAAAAGGTTGATTATTTTGAATTTTTAGTTTCATTATATTTAGTTTAGGGCTGCTAATGGACTGTTGATATAATGTCAAGGTCAAATGTCAACCCTACCTCCGCGTGGTGCAGCCTGGGTAACTCTGACAGGGCTCTGACGACCGAGTAGTGGCGGGATAACTACAACATCGGAATGGAGCAAATGCCATTTCTGCCGTGTAAATAGTTGTTGTTTTAATAACTACTAGGGTACCCACCCATAACTGTGGAACACTGGTATCATGTGAGGTGAAAGCTGGATTCAAAACCAGGACAAATAGGAGGGAAAGCTTGTCGCAAAGCTGACAGGGTAAAGCTATCTCTTCAAATATAAGAAAATTGCGATATAACTTTTTTAAAAAATCTATAGAGATCCGCAAATTGTTGAATTGTATTGAATTTATTACTAAGTTTAGTAAACATATTGATTTTCAGGAATAAGTAAGCCAGAAACTAAGAAATATATTATAGCTAACAAGCAACAAATAGGGTATAAAAATCAATTACTGTTCTCAATTTGATAATGAAAAGGTAAAAGAGGCTTTCATTTTTATGAATATTCCCTTTAATCAAAATAGTATCATATATATGCAAGTATATACGTGAATATATATGTTTTAAAACACAAATATCAAACTGTTTAACACGTGTTCATAAATTATTTTATATATTTATATATGAAAATAGTACATAAATAAATTTATACTTGGATCAGATGGATAAATTGAGAGAAAGGGCACTTCCTGATCGTGCAACTGAAGTTGCTGATGACTTGCGCCATTTTTCGGAATAAATATAAACTAATCGCAGATTTTTAATTAATCCAGAATTGACCAAATAATGGAAAAATTAAAAATCAACGATTATTTGATATTTTCTCTGATACACATGGCGTAAGCCATCAGCAAATTTTATTTGTACGATCAGAAAATGCCCTTTTTCTCATATTTATTTGAATTTTTCTTTAATATTTTATATTTAAAAAAAGGGGGGCACCGTTTTAAGTTTAAAGGTTCGTGTTTTTACATACATTTTCTTATTTGAATGCGCTAATGTTTCAAACAACTTTTATAATTTAATAATACCATCAACACTTGTGGAAACAGGAAATGTTAAACCCATAATGAATAGGAGAAAGACTTGGAAATTACTCAAACTTAATCCTTGAGGCATGCAATTAATAAAGAGAAATTTCATACAAATCATTCAAAAATATATACATACGATATTTCATATTTTAACCGTTTTGTCTAAGTTATAACTTGTACATCCATGCCAGGTTCCACGATATTCGGTCAGTTCGTTTTGGCTGAAGCGCTTTCTTTTCCACCAGTGTAGTTACAGAAGTGAAAAAAATCTCTAAAATAAATAATTTGTGTATGATAATTAATATGTAATAATTTAAAATATTTAAATACCGATAAAACATCCAATTTTTAATCCAAATTCAATCTGAATTTATCTAAATGACTTTTTAAATTATGTTATTTTGAATAATATTTATATTAGAGAATGTTCTATTATTCAGGTTAGGTCATAAATTTTATGTTCTAGAATTATTCAATTATTTTACCCATTTTGAATATATAATGCCATTTTTCGCAAGTTACTTTGTGTAATTTCTTTACAATATATTAGATTTAAATTTCATTTATATTTTCAATAACACAATGTTTATTATATATATTTTGAAAATTAGAAATTATTACAGAAGCGTATATGATTCTTTTGAAAATTAAACATCTCCTACTGCCCTTACGGAATTGGAAAAATAAATGGGAAGGCCCCTGGCCCATCAGTAGTGAACCATCATAGCGGTTTCGCCAGCTCAATATACCATACCGCTGTTATTTAGCATTTTTCTTAAATACTTATTCATCACCAGTAAAAGGAAGATAGGAAAATGCAATATAACAGCGGCATGATAGATTAATCTGGCGAAACCGCTGGGAGAATTCACTACTGATGAGCCAGGCCCTCCCATTAATTTTTCCATTGCGCATTAAGAGCAGTAGAATCTGTTTAACATCAAAAGAATCATACGCTTCTATAATAGTTTCTAATTTTCATAACAGATGGCACGCTTATCCTCACAATATATATTTTGGTTAGATCACATAAGTTTTCTGGTAAGGTTTAATCTAATCCTTATGGAATAAAGTTTCTTTTATTTTTGCATTTTTACTTTTAAAATTAAATTTTAACAAATAAATATAAAGTTACCTCTTATTTAGTATAAATATTATAATTTAATTTCATGTGTGACATACAAGTATGTTTTAAACTCTTAGAGAAATTAATTTCAATATAAATTTTGAGCGGATTTGGAATGGATTTGAATGATATTTTACAAAATAGGTTTATGATATAAAAATAATTATAAAAAAATGAATTTATTTGATTAAATTAATTTTTATTTAAGTTTTTTATGAATAATTTTTCCAACTTATTATATTTTATATTCTGCTATGTTAAATTTCTATGAAAAATTTCTTTCAATCAATTCGGTTTTGTCTTTAATTCATTTCTTTGAATTGATTTATTTATTATATTGGTTAAATTATATTAAATATACGGAAAAAATAAATAAATTTTGATTATTCTGATTTTTAGTTTCGTTATATTTAGTTTCAGGGCTGCTAATGGACTGTTGATATAATGTCATAGTCAAATGTAAACCATACCTCCTCGTGGTGCAGCCTGGGTAACGCTGACAGGGCTCTGACGACCGAGTAGTGGCGGGATAACTACAACATCGGAATGGAGCGAATGCCATTTCTGCCGTGTAAATAGTTGTTGGTTCACTAACTACTGGGGTCACCACCTATAACTGTGGAACACTGGTATCATGTGAGGTAAAAGCTGGATTCAAAACCAGGACAAATAGGAGGGAAGTGCTTGTCGCAAAACTGACAGGGTAAAGCTATCTCTTCAAATATAAGAAAATTGCGATATAACTTTTTTTAAAAATCTATAGAGATCCGCACATTGTTAAATTGAATTGAATATATTACTAAGTTTAGTAAACATATTGATTTTCAGGAATAAGTAAGCCAGAAATTGAAATATATATTATAGCTAACAAGAAACAAATAAAGTTAAAAATCAATTACTATTCTCAATTTCATAAAGAAAAGGTAAAAGAGGCTTTCATTTTTATGATTATTCCCTTTAATCAAAATAGTATCATATATATGCAAGTATATACTTGAATATATATGTTTTAAAACACAAATATCAAACTGTTTAACATGTGTTCATAAATTATTTTATATATTTATATATGAAAATAGTACATAAATAAATTTATACTTGGATCAGATGGATAAATTGAGAGAAAGGGCACTTCCTGATCGTGCAACTGAAGTTGCTGATGACTTGCGCCATTTTCGGAATAAATATAAACTAATCGCAGATTTTTAATTAATCCAGAATTGACCAAATACTGGAAAAATTAAAAATCAACGATTATTTGATATTTTTTCCGATAGAGATGGTGCAAGCCATCAGCAACTTTTATTTGCATGATCAGGAAATGCCCTTTTTCTCATATTTATTTAAATTTTTCTTTAATATTTTATTTTTAAGAAAATAGGAGGGCACGGTTTTCATTTGATAGTTTGTTGTTCACATACATTTTCTTAATTGAATGCGCTAATGTTTTAGACAACTTTTATAATTCAATGATACCATTAACACTAGTGGAAACAGGAAATGTTAAACCCATAATGAATTGGAGAAAGACGTGGAAATTACTCAAACTAAAATCCTGAGGCATGCAATTATCAAAGAAAAATTTCATACAAATCATTCGAAAATATATACATACGATATTTCATATTTTAACCATATTCTCTCTGTTATAACTTATACATCCATGCCAGGTTCCACGATATTCGATCAGTTCGTTTTGGCTGTAGCGCTTTCTTTTCCACTAGTGTAGTTATAGAAGTGAAAATATCTCTAAAATAAATATTTTGTGTATGATAATTAATATGTAATAATTCAAAATATTTTAATACTGATAAAAAATCAAATTTAATCTGATACCAATCTAAATTTATTCGACTAACTTTTTAAATATGTTATTTTGAATAATATTTATGTTAGATAATGTTCTCTTAATCAGGTTAGATCATAAATTTTATGTTCTAGAATTATTCAATTACTTTACCCATTTTGAAAAAATATATGCCATTTTTCGTAGGTTACTCTGCGTAATTTCTTTACATAATATTCGATTTATATATTATTTATATTTTCAATAACACAATGTTTATTATATATATTTTGAAAATTAGAAATTATTACAGAAGCGTATATGATTCTTTTGAAAATTAAACATCTCCTACTGCCCTTACGGAATTGGAAAAATAAATGGGAAGGGCCTGGCTAAACAGTGGTGAACCTTCATAGCGGTTTCGCCAGTTCAATCTACAATACCTCTGTTATATAGAATTTTTCTTAAATACCTATTTATCACTGTAAAAGGAAGATCGAAAAATGCAATATAACAGCGGTATGGTAGATTAAACTGTCAAACCACTGATAGAGTTCACCACTGATGAGCCAGGCTCTCCCATTAATTTTTCCATTGCAGTAAAGGTAATAGAATTTGTTTAATTTTCAAAAGAATCATACGCGTCTATAATAGTTTCTAATTTTCATAACAGATGGCGCGCTAATGCATCATAATATATATTTTGGTTAGATCACATTAGGTTTATGGTAAGGTTTAATCTAATTCTCATGGAATAAAGTTTCTTTGATTTGAATTGAAAGTTTATATCATGTGTGACATAAAAATATGCTTTAAAATCTTAGAGAAATAAATTTATATTTAAACTTTGAGCGAACCCCATAAATTAGTATATTTGTGCCAAACGTTTAACAAGAAAATGCAGAAGATCTATAAAATATAACCGCTATTTTTTATAAATTATGGTATATTGTAAATACCAATATTTTTATATATAAAATATAATTTAAAAAATATCATGAAAAATAAAGAAGTATAGTGAATTCAAATATTTTCAAAATAATTCCAAACTCGTCTAATATTATTGCTCATAAACAAATCTGATACCTTTCAATAATGTGTTGGATTATCAAAAATATTATTATTATTTTTTAAAATTTTATATCGTAAATTTAATATAATATTTTTTTTTAAATGTAAATTTACAAATCAGTTTTAAACTATTAAATTTTTACAAGGTTTTTTTCAGAAAATAAAAATCATAAATAGTAAAGTATGAATTTGAATAATATTTCACAATAAAGGTTTATGTTATAAAATAATTATCAGAAAAAATGAATTGATTTGATTAAATTTATTTTTATTTAAGTTATTTATGAATAATTTCCCTACTTATTATATATTTCATATTCTGCAATGTTAAATTTCTATGAATTTTTTTTGCAATATATTCGATATTTTAAAAAAATTCTTTCTTTGAATTGATTTTTTTATTATATAGGTTAAATTATATTGAATTTCCGAAAAATAAATTTTTTGATTATTTTGAATTTTTAGTTTCATTATATTTAGTTTCAGGGCTGCTAATGGACTGTTGATATAATGTCATAGTCAAATGTCAACCCTACCTCCTCGTGGTGCAGCCTGGGTAACGCTGACAGGGCTCTGACGACCGAGTAGTGGCGGGATAACTACAACATCGGAATGGAGCAAATGCCATTTCTGCCGTATAAATAGTTGTTGTTTTAATAACTACTGGAGTACCCACCTATAACTGTGGAACACTGGTATCATGTGAGGTAAAAGCTGGATTCAAAACCAGGACAAATAGGAGGGAAGTGCTTGTCATACAACTGACAGGGAAAACTATCTCTTCAAATATAAGAAAATTGCGATATAACTTTTTTAAAAATCTATAGAGATCCGCACATTGTTGAATTGTATTGAATTTATTACTAAGTTTAGTAAACATATTGATTTTCAGGAATAAGTAAGTCAGAAACTAAGAAAGATATTTCAGCTAACAAGAAACAAATTAATGATAAAAATAAATTACTGTTCATATTTCAATAAAGAAAAGGTAAAAGAGGCTTTCATTTTTATGATTCTTCCCTTTTATAAAAATACTATCATATATATTCAAGTAAATACTTGTATATATATTTTTTTTAAAACATAAATATTAAAATGTTTAACACATTCTCATAAATTATTTTATATATTTATATATGAAAAATAGTACATAATTAAATTTGTACTTAGATCAGATGGTTAAATTGAGAAAAAGGGCACTACCTGATCGTGCAACTAAAAGTTGCTGATGGCTTCCGATATCTATCGGAATAAATATCAACTAATATTTATGTTTTAAAAAATATATATATATATACAAGTATTTACTTGAATATATATGATAGTATTTTTATAAAAGGGAAGAATCATAAAAATGAAAGCCTCTTTTACCTTTTCTTTATTGAAATATCAACAGTAATTTATTTTTATCATTAAATTGTTTCTTGTTAGCTGAAATATCTTAATCCAGAATTGACCAAATACTGGAAAAATTAAAATTCAACGATTATTTGATATTTTTTCCGATTGAGATGGCGCAAGCCATTTAGTTGCACGATCAGAAAATGCCCTTTTTCTCATATTTAGTTGTATATTTCTTAAATCTTTTATATTTAAGAAAATAGGAGGCCACGGTTTTAAGTTCATAGTTTGTTGTTCACATACATTTTCTTAATTGAATGCGCTAATGTTTTAGACAACTTTTATAATTCAATGATACCATTAACACTAGTGGAAACAGGAAATGTTAAACCCATAATGAATTGGAGAAAGACGTGGAAATTACTCAAACTGAACTCGTGAGGCATGCAATTATCAAAGAAAAATATCATACAAATCATTCAAAAATATATACATACGATATTTCATATTTTAACCATATTCTCTCTGTTATAACTTGTACATCCATGCCAGGTTCCACGATATTCGATCAGTTCGTTTTGGCTGTAGCGCTTTCTTTTCCACTAGTGTAGTTATAGAAGTGAAAATATCTCTAAAATAAATATTTTGTGTATGATAATTAATATGTAATAATTCAACATATTTTAATACTGATAAAAAATCAAATTTAATCTAAATTCAATCTAAATTTATTCGACTAACTTTTTAAATATGTTATTTTGAATAATATTTTTGTTGGAGAATGTTCTCTTAATCAGGTTAGATCATAAATTTTATGTTCTAGAATTATTCAATTATTTTACCCATTTTGAAAAAATATATGCCATTTTTCGTAAGTTACTTTGCGTAATTTCTTTAAATAATATTCGATTTATATATTATTTATATTTTCAATAACACAATGTTTATTATATATATTTTGAAAATTAGAAATTTTTACAAAACCTTTATGATTCTTTTGAAAATTAAACAACTCCTACTGCCCTTACAGCATTGGAAAAATAAATGGGAAGGGCCTGGCTAATCAGTGGTGAACCTTCATAGCGGTTTCGCCAGTTCAATCTACCATACCGATGTTACATAGCATTTTTCTTTAATACCTATTCATCACTGTAAAAGGAAGATCAGAAAATGCAATATAGCAACGGTATGGTAGACTCGCGAAACCGCTGGGAGAAAACACCACTGATGAGACAGGACCTCCCATTAATTTTTCCATTGCAGTAAGGGCAGTAGAATTTGTCTAATTTTCAAAAGAATCATAAGCGTCTATAATATTTTCTAATTTTTCATAACAGGTGGCGAGCTTATGCATCATAATATATATTTTGGTTATATCACATAAGGTTTCTGGTATGGTTTAATCTAATCCATATGGAATAAAGTTTCTTTTATTTTTGCATTTTACTTTTAAAATTAAATTTTAACAAATTATTCATAAAGCTACCTCTTATTTTGTATAAATATTATATTTTTACTCCATGTGTGACATACAAGTATGTTTTAAACTCTTAGAGAAATTAATTTCTATATAAACTTTGAGCGGATTTGGAATGGATTTGAATGATATTTTGCAAAAAAAAAAAGGTTTATGATATTAAAATAATTATAAAAAAATGAATTTATTTGATTAAATTAATTTTTATTTAAGTTATTTATGAATAATTTTTCCAACTTATTATATTTTATATTCTGCTATGTTAAATTTCTATGAATAATTTCTTTCAATCAATTCTATTTTGTCTTTAATTCATTTCTTTGAATTGATTTTTTTATTATATTGGTTAAATTATATTAAATTTTTGAAAAAAAATATTGATTATTTTAAAATTTTAGTTTAATTATATTTAGTTTAGGGCTGCTAATGGACTGTTGATATAATGTCACGGTCAAATGTCAACCCTACCTCCTCGTGGTGCAGCCTGGATAACGCTGACAGGGCTCTGACGACCGAGTAGTGGCGGTATAACTACCACATCGGAATGGAGCAAATGCCATTTCTTCTGTGTAGTTGGGTGTTGGTTCACTAAAGGTTAGAACAACTGCCGATAACTGTGGAACTTTGGGAGCAGGGAAACATAGAGCTGGTTCCAAACTAAGACGAATGAGATGGGGGAAGGAGGGGGAGCATATTCATAAAACTGCCAGAAAGATATTTTTGAACATAAATCAGAATTAAATGGATATGTTTCAATATTTAAGGTAATAGAGTAGGTAAATATACTAAATAAAAATATTACTGCACAGAATACATCGCTATCGAGGGGATCATATGTGAAGAATAGGGAACAGATATCCTAACTCAGGTTAGGAGATTCCCTATAGACAAGAATATTAATATATAAATATATATTATATATTGTTATGAAAATAGAACAATCCATATTTATTTTATTATTTGATAAAAAGGCATATATTGGTTTGAATAAAATTTTCATTTGCCAATAATACTGTTGGCTTAGAGCCAAATTTTATGAAAGCATTACATTTTTGTATAAACAAACTCAGCGCCGCATAGTTTTATAATATCACTATGCGGCGCTGAGTTTGTTTATACAAAAATGTAATACCTTGATAAAGGTTAGCGATTAGCCAACCAAAAGATTGACAAATAAATATTCTAATCAATCCAACATATACCTTTTTATTATTTTAATATTTATATATAAATTTATATATTCTTTAGTTGTAGAATATAAAGGTGAGAGAGAATTATCTAGACTCTCTGTTTTTCAGAAATTTCATAACCCTATTGATTCTCAGAAATAGGCGACAATTTATCAAAAAAATCAAGTTATCTTTCCATACAAAAAAAGATAAAACGTGTGAATTTATCATCCTTCACTCAAATAAGAAATTAGGTTCAACTGTATTTCTATATGTTATAAAAATGGAAACCGCGCGTTTCTTTATTATGATAAATATTTTATTTGTGTTAAAGATAGAGACATCGTTTTAGTTTTATGTTCTCGTGTTGTATGAACATAATAAGTTCAATTAGGTATGTTACATAAATAAATGTATGTGCTCAATAGGTTTATCAGAATAATCCTTAACAGAATATTTCAATTTAACAATATAAAAACATTTTCATAAGGCCAATTAATTCAAAGATCAACCGAATTCATAAATAAATATATTCTAATCATTCATAATTTCATTAATCTTTGAAATAATTGTCCTTCTGAACATTTTTATATATTGTTAATTGTCAAAATTTTTGTTAATGTTTATTTTGCTAAACCCTTTGAGCACATACTTGCGAACCTATCTATCGGTAAGACCCATTTTTGTTTATTCCAATCATTTAGAAAATAATTCTTGTTGAATTTGAATTTAAAAATGTATTTCTATTTTGTATAAATTACTGTGAGTGTGTGCTAATGAAGAAAAACATCCATACACACATATATCCCTACATCCTCATTTCGTGCGGTAATGTAATCAACAACTATAATAAAATTTAATGATAACAGCAACACTAGTGGAAATAGGAAATGTTAAACCCAGAATAAGTTGGAGAAAGACGTGAACAGTTAACACAATCTGACATCAAAATTTGTTTAATAAATGCGAAACTTCGTATTTTAAACATTATGTCTATGTTAAAAACTGTACATTCATGACAAGTGTCACGATATTCGATCAGTTCGTTCTGGCTGTGGCGTTTTCTTCTCCACTAGTGTAGTTGTAGAAATGAAAAGTCTCAAAAATAAATAGTTTTTGTAGATTTTCAAAAACACGATGATTAATTGACAATTTCTGTAAACACGAATAATATTTTTCAAAATTAAATGAGAAAATATTATTCCTTTAGAGGATAAGAGAATAATTTGAAAATTGTCTAATCGATTAAGATGCATCTCTAGCGGATTCTATTTTCAAATATCTATTTGAACATTATTGTTCTAGATCTTTATGGTATTCAGCGAAATAAAAAGATTTAACCATGCGTGGTTATATTACGATATGAATTAAATGTGCCAAAGTGCTTTACAAATCATCATGATATTAATTATGACTCCCAATTGCCGTGCCCTTTGCGGGCCATATTCTAGGTTCTCTCTTGCTCTCTCCTAGGCAGATGCAAAATGGGTCATACACAAACAAAACACTCGATACGCACATCGCACTCGCAAACAACAGAAAGATACATTGTTTGTAATACACAAAGTTTAAACGAACTGTAATGATTAATGAAAAGCGCTCCTTTATAATTAAATAGATACACTGATAAAAGTAAGCTACTTCCATTTTATTAACAACTTAAAGAAATGATAGTAAAAGTAAATATTCTATTTCAAGCATCTGTTAGATCTCACAAATATACTGTTATCTCTCAAATAATACCCTAAACACATCCAAATTTATAATTTAATAAGTTTTGATTAGTATTTTAATATTAATATTTATTTGATTGACCTTTAAAAATTCACCATATTTTTAATTAATCTTTTTAGAGCAAAATATATATTTAATTTATTCAATATATTTCACCCATTTAAAAATTATCCAAATATGTTAAATTAATTTAAGTAATTTCTTTTATATTCTAGTTAATCTTGAAATCATTTCTTGGGAAACTAATGTTTATTATATAGTTAGATTATATTAACTTTCTGGTGAAATTTATGAACTTTCGAATATTTCGAATAAAATTTAATTATAATCAGTTATAGGGCTGTTAATGGACTAGATATATTGTCACAGTCAAAGGTCAACCCTACCTCCTAGTGGTGTATCCTGGATAACAGGGCTCTGACGACCGAGTAGTGGCGGTATAACTACAACATCGAAATAGAGCAAATGCCATTTCTGCTACTCCTGCCTTGTAGATGGTGTTGGTTCATCAAAGGCTAGGTCCAACGCCGATAACTGTGGAACTATGGAGACCAATAGTAAAAATATATATGCCTTTTGATAATTTGTTAGTCACTTATCCTTTCTTCACATTAATATATATAATATTTTACATTAAATCATATACAATTCTTTTGTATATATATTAATTAATTGTTACCACAGAGTGTGTGTAAGCTCACAGGTAAATAGGCGCTAACCGAAACAGAAGAAGTTCCTTTGTTCAATATTAGTTTCCCTTTTATATTTTGTTCTCTCTCTTGTATATCAATAAATATAATGTTTAATTAATAATTATTTGAAACAGTTTCATTAATAATTCTAAGCAAAGTCAACAATTGGTAGCAGAGCGTGGTTAATTGATATAAAGCTCAAAAACGAAAATATTTAATCTGAAGATTAAGCAAGAAGTTTATTCTGATCGGTAAACTGAAGCACTTCTAAGAAGATTAAAGGTATTCATATAGATTGAGTTAAATTATATCTATATATTGCATGTTTGAAAGCTACCCAATAAATAAATAAATTTAAAATATATATTTGTTTTTAAATTATATTGGCTTGTTTATATAAGCTCAAAAGGCGAAAATGGCAGAATATAATTTTTTATCCCAATCAAAAATTGAACCATTAACAGGAACTAATTATCAAATATGAGGGTTGAAAATCGGCGCAGTTCTGAGAGGAAGAAAATTATTTAAATGTGTAATTTCCGATCCAAAACCTGATATGGAAGACAAAAGTTCTTGGGAGATTTGGAGTGATAAAAATGATGAAGCTTTTGGGATAATCATCACAACATTGACTAATGAAAAAGCTGGAATGTTCATAGGTGAAACAAATGCTAAGAAAGTATGGGACTCACTGAAAAAAACATACAAAGGCAATTTGGAAGATAAAATTATTGATATAGTCTTAGAATTAAAGAACATTAGAATGAAAGATAAAAAAATGAAACTGTAGATGAATATATAACAAGGGCAAAAAATATTGATGCTAGAAGTTCATCATTAGGGCATCAATTTACCACAAGAGAACTTTCATTTCATATTGTCAGAGGCATACATTCAAGGTATGAAAATATTGCTATTGTCTTACGATCAAAGAGAGAGGCAACAATTGAAGAGATTCAACAAACTCTAAGAGAAGAGGAGTCAAGAAGAAATTTGAGATTAAATCAATCGGTTGAGAATGGGCATGAACAAGCATATAGAATTAAAGATAGAAAGGTTAAACAATTTCAGCCAAAAAGAAGTTTTGTTTGTAATAAAAAGGGATAACTAGCTAATGATTGCTGGTTTCGAGATAAACAGAAACAAGTATACCAAAAGAAATGGACTCCTGGTTATAGAAATCACAAATACAGTAGGGAACATTCAAATAACCTAGTGGATACTATGAAAAGTGGAATTAATGAGCAAGCATTTGAAACATATGTAAAAGAATTTGAAGATTCACCAGATTAGAGAAATGATAGGCAAATATGGTGTATAGATTCAGGATGCAACCGCACATTTAACTCCAAACCTAACTTTGATGGAAAATGTGGTATATTATGAAAGTCAAATCAACCTAGTTGAGAAGGGCAAAACTACTCAATCCACAGCCAAAGGAGATATGAGACTTACTACATTCACAAGTGAAGGCCAAGAAAATATTCACATCAAAGATATCTTACATGTACAAGTTTAAGGAATAATTTCTTGTCAGTTTATGAATTAGTCAACAAAGGAAATTCAGTTATTTTCAATAAGAATGGAGCTAAAATTTATAATGAAGGGAATGATTTAGTTGCTGAAGCATATATTAAAGATAGAATGTTTATGATGGAAACAAAACTAAGAAATGTACCAATAGCAAAAAATGAAAATGTCATGGTTATAAATACACATTTATCAAATAAAAATAGCAATATAAGTTTATGTCATAAAAGATTAAACCATATAAATGAAGAATACATGAAAAAATGATTCAAGGACATATTTTAAGAGTATTGGATCTAAAATTGAAAGGTTACCAGAGTGCGAAGCATGCATAATGGGAAAACTGGTTCAGAAGCCATATAATATTACAGAAAATTATACAGTTAAGCCCCTGCAGTTGATTCATATGGATTTATGTGGACCAATGCCATGTCAATCTTTAGGAGGATCTAAGTATTTTCTGTTATAGTAGATGGTTACAGTAGAATAATCTTTGTATATTTCTTGAGATCAAAAGATGAGACCTTTGAAAGATTTGAAGAATTTAAAGCAAGAGCCGAAAACGAATTAGGTCTTAGAATAAAAGATGTAAGAACCGACAATGGAATTGAATTTTGTAACTCTAGATTTGAAGGACTTTTCAAGAGAAGTGGGATCCATCACCAACTTACCACCACATACTCACCACAGAGTAATGGAGTCGCAGAGAGAGTGAATAGGACTCTTATAAATACAGCAAGAACCTTACTAATTGACTCAAAATTACCCATGAAGTTTTGGGCAGAGGCAATTGCTACAGCTGCATACATTAAGAATTGTACACCCCACAGGTCTATCAAGCACCATACACCTATTCAGAGATGGAATGGCAGTAAGCCATCGGTAGAACACATTCGAATATTCGGATGTTTGACACATTGGCATGAGAGCAAACCAAGAAGAAATAAGTTTTCACCAAAGTGTAGAAAAGGAATATTTATTGGTTATTCCATTAAAAGAAAAGCCTACAGAATATATGATATAATGACAAATAGAATCCATGAAGTCAGATCAGTAAAATTTAGTGAAGATAAGAGAGGAATTTATTATGCAAATGATATTCAGGAAGATACTAATTGTGATAATTTGACCTATAAAGGAAATTGTGAAGAAATAGTTGAAAACTTTCTTATCTTGAAAGAAGACAATCCTGTCACAGAGAGTGAAATGAAGTCTAAGGAAGATACTTCAGTAACACAAGGTGGTGACTGTGAAAATGACTCATCACAAACTGAAACAATAGAGGAAAGATGCGTAAAATGAGGAAGAAATAAAGGAGAAAAAATGAGCATCTTAGAAGAACGGCACAAAACAAGACTTGAAGAACAATAAATAAAATTGATCAAAGATAGAGTTCGACGCTCACAAAGAATAAAGGAGAGGAATGATGCAAACATAATTAGGGAATTAGAACATTATATCCCGGAGAACTTTAAAGAAGCAATGGATAGTGGAAAAATAAATGAATGGCACAAAGCAATGGAAGAAGAGCTCAGTGAAATAGAGAAGCATAAAGTTAGGACACTAGTACCAAGGGAAAATGGCATGAAAGTCATCAATAGTAAATGGGTCTACAGTACGAAGAAAACATCAAATGACCGCATATATAAAAGAAAGATCAGACCAGTTGCTGTTGGATGCAATCAAAGATATGGTGTGGACTATAAGGACAAACTACGGAAATGTGCAGATAGCCTTGGACTTGCTGATTAGGCCTTACACACAGGGGAGCGTGTGTTGTATATATATTAATTAATTGTTACCACAGAGTGTGTGTAAGCTCACAGGTAAATAGGCGCTAACCGAAACAGAAAAAAGTTCCTTTGTTCAATATTAGTTTCCCTTTTATATTTTGTTCTCTCTCTTGTAAATCAATAAATATAATGTTTAATTAATAATTATTGATATCAGTTTCATTAATAATTCTAAGCAAAGTCAACAAATGCAAACTTCTACTGTCCTTACTGCGTTGAAAAAATATATTGGAAGGGCTTGGCTCATCAGTGGTGAATCCTCCCAGGGGTTTCGCAATTTTAATCCACCAGACCGCTTCTTAGAGCTCTAATACTGTATTGTACGAAGAATAAGAAGAATATTTCAATACAGTGTTAGAGCTCAAAGAAGCGGTCTGGTGGATTAAATTGGCAAATCCGTTTTGAGGGTTCACCACTGATGAGCCAAGCTCTCCCAATATGTTTTTCATCGCAGTAAGGACAGTAGAAGTTTGTATTATTAATAGGCAATCCCATAATATTATGTTCAAATCAATAAGCTTGAGGGATAAGTCTCTTTCAAATACATTTATTTCAAGCTTTCGGGCACAACCGCCCTTCGACAGGAAAAATTATATTAGCTACTAAAGTTTTCGTAAAACTTTAGTAGCTAATATAATTTTTCCTGTCGAAGGGCGGTTGTGCCCGAAAGCTTGATATAAATGTATTTGAAAGAGACTTATCCCTCAAGCTTATTGATTTAAACAGAAGTTTGTATTGTATTTGAAAGAAGCATTCGTGCTTAAATCCTTTCATTTATATATATATATATAGATGGCGCGTTATTGCTTTATGTTAAATTAAATATGTGTTTTATCAATATAGTAAAAATTAATATTTCTAATTTGTAACAAAGCTATCATAATCACAATACTAACTATATTAACTGTCATTCGAGTTATATATAACCATTTACAAATTTATAAAATTATTTTTATTAATATTTATATAATGACATTTTGAAAAATCTTATTTTAACTCTAAGTTTAGATCTACACCAATAGTAAGATTCAGACGATGTTTGAGATGATATTTTGAAAATATTTGCTTATATATAAAAGGTATATTTTTAATCACCCCTATTTTTATAAACTATGGTATATTTTTAATACCAATATTTTTCTAGATAAAAAATAAATTGAAAAAAAAATATTATCAGAATATAGAAGTATAGTGAATGCAAATATTTTCAAAATAATCTCAAACTCGTCAAAAGATATTATTTCATAGAACTTATAATACCGTTTAATTAACGATTTCATAGTATATTATTTTTTAATATTAATAATTAATTAGGTTATTTTAAATTTAATTCATTTTTAATAATCGAATCCATTATATACCCTATATAATGCAGAATAAACAATCTTTAGAAATATAAAGTTAGGTATCAAAATTGAATCAAGATCAAAAGTAAATAAATATTTTTACAGATACGGCATTTATAAACTTAAAATGAATTCATTAAATAAAGTAGGATGAACACCTCTAAGTGCTCTGTACAAGAATCCACAACCGACCGCTCTTATTGGAAAAGAATCATTAATAAGAGTGATGATTTATTCATCCATATTCATTTTGATAAATTGACTATTTCAACGTCAAACTGATCATTAGATTAGGTTAATGTATTCAATTAGATGTTGCAATAGTTGAGAGGGAAACAGCTAAACACAGAATGTTATAATTAATGTTATAATTAATATAAGTGTGATAATATAATAAATTGTCAGAAATGGACAGGGGTTTATATTAGTAAGAAAACAAGTATAATTATTGTTGGAATCCGGGAGAGGCCTAAAAATTGTATCTCTTTTATATACATCCCTTTGAGGAAAAATATGAAATCATCATAATCATCACAATTCAGGATTTTGTTCTATTATAAATATATATGTATTATTATGTTATGCTTAATCAATTTTGGGAGGATTTGGGTATTAAAATAAAGTTTAAAATTTGTCTTTTCAAAAAGAGCAAAAATAATTGATGTGCTAATAAAGATGATTGTCTATAATTCACAGATAGATGGCGTTTAAGCGTTCATTTACCTTTTTAATAAAGTTTATATAGTATATTTTCTATAAAGTTAGAAATTTCTTATGTCAAATTAATTTTAAAGAAAATGTGCACAAAATCAGTAATAATACTATTTACTGTTTTCTATTCATAAATAAACAAAAACGGAATCCATTTTTATCAGACTCATCTTCATAAAATATGATAACAATGGCATATGCATAATTAATAATATAAGGAAAAGTAGAAATTGGCAATCATTTCCACAATGGTTTAAGTGAAGTCAATATTATTTGTGTCATTCTAAAATCGCCTAGTCTTTTTTTTTCAATCAAATATTTCATAACAATATAGCGACATATATCTTTTATGAAATTCTTGCGTGATTATTTTCTACAAGTTAATCATCAGGAACTTATTTAAATTATACGTAATGGCTCTCTATGGGTAATCTATATATAATTTGTTCAAATAAATATATTTTTCAAAGAATCTCAGTGAAATAATTTCTTTATATACGGTCTTTGACTAGATTAAGAAGATTAAGGACATTATTGACATAAAATATTTTCCTAAATTGTATCAGTAAAAATGTAAATATAAATATTTTTTTGGATCATTAGGCAATCTTGGAAGTAGTTTCAAAAAAGGCCTGAAGAAACTCCTCTGCCTTGAAAACTATTCCAGATTTTAAAAGTAATTGTTTATTTTATTGCTCTTCTTTATTTATGTTATATATATTACTATTGCCAACAAAGAACAAATTTCGTATTTATTTGTAACTTTTCCGATTCGTTCTAATGATATTGTGATGTCATTATAAATGTCTCTACTAGTTTTTAAAATTCATTAAGAAAATAATTTAACCCTATTAGCCCTCTCAGTAGAAGAATTTTAAAAAAATATATTTAATTATTTTATTTTCCAATTGTTTCGTAGTGCTAAAATAAATTCCCTAATTGTAAATGTCCTATTGTGTATCCGAGTCCCTATTTATTATAGACATGGGAAGCATAACAGCCATGTTATTTGAGAAACATAAAATCGGAAGTCTAATTCAACTATAGAAAGAGTCTCGGCAGTCTGTCGAGATGAACGTGTACCACTTAGCAATAATGTGATGTTATTCCTTCACCCTTTCTCCTTCTTCCCTATATGACATCCTTGTAGTGTCGTGGTCCTCTATTACATAATTCTAACTCAGTGTGCGAAATATATGTTTATGTCTTGTAGATATTAGTGCTCCCTTGTAGATATTCCTCTCTATTGGATATTGATATCTTGTAGATATGTTTTTCTCACTCATATATTGTTTTATAGACTCTAATTTGAATTATTTTCGAAGTAGTTGATAGGTTTCCTCTTAATCCCGGTAATGTTGGCAACTTAATTAATACTTTTAGCTTTCATTTTAATGCTGGCTATCTGTAATTTCTCCCGCTGAAAATTTCAACAAAATATAAAAATATTATATCTCACGACATAATTTAGCATATATTTTGGAATTTATTTTTAGAATTTGAAATTTTTTTTATTATACATACGTACCTCAAGGTTTTACAAAATATTCATAGAAATAAGCAGTTATTTTCTGCCTTTACCTTATCTTCATAATTTATGTCAAAAATCTCGATAAATTTCATAATTTCAATAATAAATAGTTCATAAATATTTAAAAATTCATAATTTATATAATAATATTTTATTATATTCAAATAATAATTTTTGAAAGGAGGGGGGATGGGGGGATCGTAAACTTCTGGTTTAGAAATCATATAAATGTTTGATTTTTTTATGCATATGCCTCTTTATCATATTTATAATCGAAGATGAATCTGATCTGAATGGGACTGGTATACCTTCATAATATATTATATATCATATATATAACTCCTCAATATTGAATAAAAATACCTATATATTTTATAAGATATTAGTAGACTGTAATCATATCAATGGTGTACATTTTCTGAGTCTTCCTTGAAAATTGTCTTCTTTGATAAATATTAACAATATCAAACAAGGAATACAATAGACTTAAGTATTTCATATAAAGAAATCATAAATCCCAATTATGATTAGAACAATTTGGATTATAGAATATAAACACAAGGTAATAAGACCAAATCCAAATAAATAAATAGTGTGTGACGCTTAGGTAACTGCGCTGTTACCATCTTCAGACAAAAGTACTGAATGTTACTGAAACGTCACACACTATTTAATTATTTGGATTTGATCTTATTACCTTGTATTTAAATACCTATTAGTTTGAAAGTTTGCTCTAATTTATCGAAAACCGAATCAAATCGGTATAGCATATCATTTTCGAGCTTGGATTCAAGTTGGATTGCTTTTTTAAACCCATATGGTTTAACAATTAGAAATTAAACCTTACAAAAATGCTTCATTTATAACAAAATATAGTAATTATATTTAAAAATATCTATTAAAAATTCGTTATATATGATTTATTGGAAAATTTATATTAAAATTTCTTTATTTAAAAGAAAATCGTTATTAACACAAATTTTTCTACTATAAATATAAAATATTTGAGACACTGATGTGTTTTATTGAACTTTTATTCTAGTCAAAATATTATTTAAAAATATATATATATTAGCTTTTATATATTCTTTATTAACTTTATGAGATCTTAATTTTAAATACAGGTATATTTTATACATATATAAATTATTTATTAATACTCTATTATATATCATATATTATATCACATCTATTGAAATTTTCTAAATACACATATGAATAAATGAAATTTCTTTATATTTGAGAAAGTATTTTTGTTATAAATAGTCTTCAAACCTTTTAAACACATGTAAAATTAGTTTCACATATAAAATAATTCTAGGGAACATTTAAAAATTTTGATCTTTTTGAAATTCATTTACCAATATTTAAAATATTTTTTCAATGTTAGATAAAATAATTACAATTTATTCGATTTTGTTTTTATATATATTTTTGAAATGATATTTTATTTATATGGATTAGATTATATTAGGTTTCTAGTAAAATTAATTGATTTATGATTATTTAGAATTTTTGGATTCATTATATTTAGTTTCAGGGCTGCTAATGGACTGTTGATATAATGTCACGTTCAAATGTCAACCCTTCCTCCTCGTGGTGCAGCCTGGGTAACGCTGACAGGGCTCTGACGACCGAGAAATGGCGTATAACTACAACATCGGAATGGAGCAAATGCCATTTCTGCCGTGTAAATAGTTGTTGCTTCACTAACTACTAGGGTAGCCACCTATAACTGTGGAACACTGGTATCATCTGAGGTAAAAGCTGGAATAAAAACCAGGACAAATAGGAGGGAAGTACTTGTCATACAACTGACAGGGTAAAGATATATCTTCAAATATAAGAAAATTGCAATATAACTTTTAAAAATATCTATAGAGATCCGCACATTGTTGAATTGTATTGAATTTATTACTATAGTGTGACTGCAAATATTTTAAAAATAATTCCAAACACGTCTAATATTATTGTTCATAAACAAATCTGATACTTTTCAATATTGATTTTCAGGAATAAGTAAGTCAGAAACTAAGAAAGATATTTCAGGTAACAAGAAACAAATAAACGATAAAATAAATTACTGTTCGTTTTTCTATAGAGAAAATGTAAAAGAGGCTTTCATTTTTATATTTCTTCCCTTTAATAAAAATAGTTTTTATATATATGCAAGTATATACTCGAATATATATGTTATAAAACGCATATATCAAACTGTTTAACACATGTTCATAAATTATTTTATATATTTATATATGAAAAATAGTATATAAGTAAATTTGTACTTGGATCAGATGGATAAATTGAGAAATAGGGCACTTCATGATCGTGCAACTGAAGTTGTTGATGGCTTGCGCCATCTATCGGAATAACTATCAACTAATCGTAGACATTTAATTAAGCCAGAATTGGCCAATTACTGGAAAAATAAAATATCAATGAATAATATTTTTTTTTCGATATATAGCGCAAGCCATCAGCAACTTTTATTTGCTTGAACAGGAAATACACTTTTTCTCATATTTATTTGTAATTTTATTTAATATTTTATATTTAAGGAAAGAGAGGGGGCACCGCTTCAAGTTTATAGTTTCGTGTTTTACAAACATTTTCTTAATTGAATGCGCTAATTTGTTTTGAACAACTTTCATAATAAATGATGCCATCAACACTAGTGGAAACAGGAAATGTTAAACCCATAATGAATTGGAGAAAGACGTGGATATTACTAAACTGAATCCTTGAGGCATGCAATTAATAAAGGCAAATTTCATACAAATCATTCAAAAATATATACATACGATATTTCATATTTTAACCATTTTTTAGAGTTATAACTTGTACATCCATGCCAGGTTCCACGATATTTGATCTGTTCCTTTTGGCTGTAGCACTTTCTTTTCCACTTGTGTAGTTATAGAAGTGAAAATAATCTCAAAAATTAATCATTTGTGTATGATAATTGATATGTAATAATTTAAAATATTTTAATACCGATAAAAACATTTAATTTAATCTAAATACAATCTGAATATATCTGAATGACTTTTTAAATTATGTTATTTCGAATAATATTTATGTTAGGAAATGTTCTCATATTTAGGTTAGATAATAAATTTTGTTCTAGAATTATTTAATTTTTTACCCAGTTTGAATATTTATATTCCATTTTTCGTAAGTTACTTTGCGTAATTTCTTTACAAAATATTCGATTTAAATTTTATTTATATTTTCAATAACAATGTTTATTATATATATTTTGAAAATTAGAAACTATTATAGACGCGTATGATTCTTTTGAAAATTAAACAAATTCTACTGCCCTTAATGCAATAGAAATATTAATGGGAAGGCCTGGCTCATCAGTGGTGAACCCTTCCAGCGGTTGAGCCAGTTCAATCTACAATACCGCTGATATAGCACTTTTTAAAAATATCTATTCATCAATGTAAAAGGAAGATCGAAAAATGCAATATAACAGCGGTATGGTATATTAAACTGGCAAACCGCTGGGAGAGTACACCACTGATGAGCCAGGCCCACCCATTAATTTTTCCATTGCAGTAAGGGTATTCGAATTTGTTTAATTTTCAAAAGAATCATACGCGTCTATAATAGTTTCTAATTTTCATAACAGATGGCGCGCTAATGCATCATAATATATATTTTGGTTAGATCACATTAGGTTTCTGGTAAGGTTTAATCAAATACCTCTGGAATAAAGTTTCTTTGATTTGAATTGAAAGTTTATTTCTTGTGTGACATACACATATAGTGATTGCAAATATTTTCAAAATAATTCCAAACTCGTCTAATATTATTGTTCATAAAAAATCTGATACATTTCAATAATGTGTTAGATTATCAAAAATATTATTCTTTTTTTTTTAAATTTTATATCGTAAATTTAATATGATAATTTTTTTAAATGTAAATTTATAAACCAGTTTTAAACTAATATATTTTTAAAAGGTTTTTTAATAAAATAAAAATTATCAAAAGAGTAAAGTATGAATTTGAATAATAATTCACAATAAAGGTTTATGTTATAAAATAATTATCAGTAAAAATGATTTGATTAAATTTATTTTTATTTGTGTTATTTATGAATAATTTTCCAACTTATTATATTTTATATTCTGCTATGTTAAATTTCTATGAATATTTTTTTTTACAATTTATTTGATTTTTTAAAATTCTTTCTTTGAATTGTTTTTTTATTATATAGGTTAAATTATATTGAATTTCCGAAAAAAAAGTTGATTATTTTGAATTTTTAGTTTCATTATATTTAGTTTAGGGCTGCTAATGGACTGTTGATATAATGTCAAGGTCAAATGTCAACCCTACCTCCTCGTGGTGCAGCCTGGGTAACGCTGACAGGGCTCTGACGACCGAATAGTGGCGGTATAACTACGACATTGGAATGGAGCAAATGCCATTTCTGCTGTGTAAATAGTTGTTGGTTCACTAACTACCTGGGTCACCACCTATAACTGTGGAACACTGGTATCATGTGAGGTAAAAGCTGGAATAAAAACCAGGACAAATAGGAGGGAAGTGCTTGTCATACAAATGACAGGGCAAAGCTATCTCTTCAAATATAAGAAAATTGCGATATAACTTTTAAAAAAATCTATAGTGATCCGCACATTGTTGAATTGTATTGAATTTATTACTAAGTTTAGTAAACATATTGATTTTCAGGAATAAGTAAGCCAGAAATTGAAATATATATTATAGCTAACAAGCAACAAATAAAGTATAAAAATCAATTACTATTCTCAATTTCATAAAGAAAAGGTAAAAGAGGCTTTCATTTTTATGATTATTCCCTTTAATCAAAATAGTAACATATATATGCAAGTATATACTTGAATATATATGTTTTAAAACACAAATATCAAACTGTTTAACACGTGTTCATAAATTATTTTATATATTTATATATGAAAATAGTACATAAATAAATTTGTACTTGGATCGGATGGATAAAATGAGAGGAAGGGCTCTTCCTGATCGTGCAACTGAAGTTGCTGATGACTTGCGCCATTTTTCGGAATAAATATAAACTAATCGCAGATTTTTAATTAATCCAGAATTGACCAAATACTGGAAAAATTAAAAATCAACGATTATTTGAAATTTTTTCTGATAGATGGCGCAAGCCATCAGCAACTTTTATTTGTACGATCAGGAAATGCCCTTTTTTCATATTTATTTAAATTTTTCTTTAATATTTATATTTAAAAAAAGGGGGGCACCGTTTTAAGTTTAAAGGTTCGTGTTTTACATACATTTTCTTATTTGAATGCGCTAATGTTTCAAACAACTTTTATAATTTAATAATACCATCAACACTTGTGGAAACAGGAAATGTTAAACCCATAATGAATTGGAGAAAGACTTGGAAATTACTCAAACTTAATCCTTGAGGCATGCAATTAATAAAGAGAAATTTCATACAAATCATTCAAAAATATATACATACGATATTTCATATTTTAACCGTTTTGTCTAAGTTATAACTTGTACATCCATGCCAGGTTCCACGATATTCGGTCAGTTCGTTTTGGCTGTAGCGCTTTCTTTTCCACCAGTGTAGTTATAGAAGTGAAAAAAAATCTCTAAAATAAATAATTTGTGTATGATAATTAATATGTAATAATTTAAAATATTTTAATACCGATAAAACATCCAATATAATCCACATTCAATCTGAATTTATCTAAATGACATTTAAAATTATGTTATTCTGAATAATATTTATGTTAGAGAATGTTCTATTATTCAGGTTAGGTCAAAAATTTTATGTTCTAGAATTATTCAATTATTTTAACCATTTTGAATATATAATGCCATTTTTCGTAAGTTACTTTGAGTAATTTCTTTACGATATATTTTAGATTTAAATTTCATTTATATTTTCAATAATAATCTTTATTATATATATTTTGAAAATTAGAAACTATTATATACCCATATGATTATTTTGAAAAAAAAAAAAACAAATTATAATGCCCTTACTGCAATGGAAAAATTAATGGGAAGGCCCTTGGCCCATCAGTAGTGAACCATCACAGCGGTTTCGCCAGCTCAATATAACATACCGCTGTTATTTAGCATTTTTCTTAAATAATTATTCATCACCAGTAAAAGGAAGATCAGAAAATGCAATATAGCAGCGGCATGATAGATTGAAACCGATGGGAGAATTCACTACTGATCAGCCAGGCCCTCCCATTAATTTTTCCATTGCATTAAGAGCAGTAGAATCTGTTTAACATCAAAAGAATCATACGCTTCTATAATAGTTTCTAATTTTCATAACAGATGGCACGCTTATCCTCACAATATATATTTTGGTTAGATCACATAAGTTTTCTGGTAAGGTTTAATCTAATCCTTATGGAATAAAGTTTCTTTCATTTTTGCATTTTCACTTTCAAAATTAAATTTTAACAAATAAATATAAAGTTACCTCTTATTTAGTATAAATATTATATTTTTATACGATAATAACAAGGCGAAGGAAGACGAGTATCTTTATTGGTGCATAAGAGCGAGCTTTCGGGCAAAAGCCCTTCGACTGGCAAGATATAACGACGCTATGAACGACATAGATGGCTGTAGAGAATATATACACTTATTAATTTACATAAATATAGAAAAAAGCATGCAAATGGGCAATTTAACTATTTGTAAAAATGAGAGGTAAAAATAAAAATGGAAAAAATGAAATAGAAATCCTATAGGGTAATAGAAGGGATGCTAGAACATTAGCTGTAGGTAAGAAATATCAGTGAGGCATAACACATGGCTGCAATGGGATATCAAGCATATAAAAGAGAAATTTATACATAAAGGCCAGGAGAGCTTGACATGCTTCAGGGAGGTCAATATTCTACAGTTAAATACAAGGGGGAGGTTTAAATAAAGGACAGGAGAGGATGATAAGCTTCTGGAAGTTCTATTTTTCTATTGATGCTATTTAGTTTGTGGGATACTATTGATTCTAAAATGAGTCTTTGGTGTAAGATATGTATGTGGCTGTAATGTATGGTGGGGTTGTTGATGTTGAACGTGTGGCCCGTGGTCTGCATATGTTGGTAAATGAGGGACTTGGTATCTTGACGGGAAATATTGCGGGAATGTTCGGTCATCCTGATGGATACAGATCTACCCGTCTCACCGACGTAAGTGGCAGGGCACTGTTCGCATGAGACGGAGTAGACTGCACCCACAGAACGAAGGGGGGCAGGAGGAGCTGAGGACTTAGTATGAGGGTGACGGAGGGATGAAAGAAGGTTCATCCCTCCGTCACCCTCATACTAAGTCCTCAGCTCCTCCTGCCCCCCTTCGTTCTGTGGGTGCAGTCTACTCCGTCTCATGCGAACAGTGCCCTGCCACTTACGTCGGTGATACGGGTAGATCTGTATCCATCAGGATGACCGAACATTCCCGCAATATTTCCCGTCAAGATACCAAGTCCCTCATTTACCAACATATGCAGACCACGGGCCACACGTTCAACATCAACAACCCCACCATACATTACAGCCACATACATATCTTACACCAAAGACTCATTTTAGAATCAATAGTATCCCACAAACTAAATAGCATCAATAGAAAAATAGAACTTCCAGAAGCTTATCATCCTCTCCTGTCCTTTATTTAAACCTCCCCCTTGTATTTAACTGTAGAATATTGACCTCCCTGAAGCATGTCAAGCTCTCCTGGCCTTTATGTATAAATTTCTCTTTTATATGCTTGATATCCCATTGCAGCCATGTGTTATGCCTCACTGATATTTCTTACCTACAGCTAATGTTCTAGCATCCCTTCTATTACCCTATAGGATTTCTATTTCATTTTTTCCATTTTTATTTTTACCTCTCATTTTTACAAATAGTTAAATTGCCCATTTGCATGCTTTTTTCTATATTTATGTAAATTAATAAGTGTATATATTCTCTACAGCCATCTATGTCGTTCATAGCGTCGTTATATCTTGCCAGTCGAAGGGCTTTTGCCCGAAAGCTCGCTCTTATGCACCAATAAAGATACTCGTCTTCCTTCGCCTTGTTATTATCGTATAAGTTCATTCCAGGAAGAATTACTCTACTATTATTATATTTTTATTTCATGTGTGACATACAAGTATGTTTTCAATTTTTAGAGAAATTAATTTCTATATAAACTTTGAGCGGATTTGGAATGGATTTGAATGATATTTTACAAAAAAAGGTTTATGATATAAAAATATTTATTAAAAAAATGAATTTATTTGATTAAATTAATTTTTATTGAAGTTATTTATAAATGATTTTTCCAACTTATTATATTTTATATTCTGCTATGTTAAATTTCTATGAATAATTTATTTCAATCAATTCGGTTTTGTCTTTAATTCATTTCTTTGAATTGATTTTTTTTATTATATTGGTTAAATTATATTAAATTTACGAATAAAAAAATAAATTTTGATTATTTTGAATTTTTAGTTTCGTTATATTTAGTTTCAGGGCTGCTAATGGACTGTTGATATAATGTCATAGTCAAATGTCAACCCTACCTCCGCGTGGTGCAGCCTGGGTAACTCTGACAGGGCTCTGACGACCGAGTAGTGGCGGGATAACTACAACATCGGAATGGAGCAAATGCCATTTCTGCCGTGTAAATAGTTGTTGTTTTAATAACTACTAGGGTACCCACCTATAACTGTGGAACACTGGTATCATGTGAGGTAAAAGCTGGATTCAAAACCAGGACAAATAGGAGGGAAGTGCTTGTCGCAAAACTGACAGGGTAAAGCTATCTCTTCAAATATAAGAATTTTGCGATATAACTTTTTAAAAAAATCTATAAAGATCCGCACATTTTTGAATTGTTTTAAATATATTACTATAGTGAATGCAAATATTTTAAAAATAATTCCAAACTCGTCTAATATTATTGTTCATAAACAAATCTGATACCTTTCAATAATGTGTTGGATTATCAAAATATTATTCTTTTTAAAAATTTTATATCGTGAATTTAATATAATAATCTGTAAAAATGTAAATTTATAAACCAGAATTAAACTAATATATTTTTTCAAGGTTTTATAGAAAAAAAATATCAAAAGAGTAAAGTATGGATATGAATAAAATTTCACAATGAAGGTTTATGTTATAAAATAATTACCAGAAAAAATGAATTTATTTGATTAAATTTATTTTTATTTAAGTTATTTATGAATAATTTTCCAACTTATTATATTTTATATTCTGCTATGTTAAATTTCTATGAATAATTTCTTTCAATCAATTCGGTTTTGTCTTTAATTCATTTCTTTGAATTCATTTTTTATTATATTGGTTTAATTATATTAAATTTACGAAAAAAATAAAAAAAATTTGATTATTTTGAATTTTTAGTTCCGGTATATTTAGTTTCAGGGCTGCTAATGGACTGTTGATATAATGTCATAGTCAAATGTCAACCCTACCTCCGCGTGGTGCAGCCTGGGTAACTCTGACAGGGCTCTGACGACCGAGTAGTGGCGGGATAACTACAACATCGGAATGGAGCAAATGCCATTTCTGCCGTGTAAATAGTTGTTGTTTTAATAACTACTAGGGTACCCACCTATAACTGTGGAACACTGGTATCATGTGAGGTAAAAGCTGGATTCAAAACCAGGACAAATAGGAGGGAAGTGCTTGTCGCAAAACTGACAGGGTAAAGCTATCTCTTCAAATATAAGAAAATTGCGATATATCTTTTTTAAAAAATCTATAGAGATCCGCACATTGTTGAATTGTATTGAATTTATTACTAAGTTTAGTAAACAAATTGATTTTCAGGAATAAGTAAGCCTGAAACTAAGAAATATATTATAGCTGACAAGCAACAAATAAAGTATGAAAATCAATTACTGTTTTCAATATCATAAAGAAAAGGTAAAAGAGGCTTTCATTTTTATGAATATTCCCTTTAATCAAAATAGTATCATATATATGCAAGTATATACATGAATATATATGTTTTAAAACACAAATATCAAACTGTTTAACACGTGTTCATAAATTATTTTATATATTCATATATGAAAATAGTACATAAATGAATTTGTACTTGGATCAGATGGATAAATTGAGAGAAAGGGCACTTCCTGATCGTGCAACTGAAGTTGCTGATGACTTGCGCCATTTTTCGGAATAAATATAAACTAATCGCAGATTTTTAATTGATCCAGAATTGACCAAATACTGGAAAAATTAAAAATCAACGATTATTTGATATATTTTCCGATTGATGGCGCAAGCCATCAGCAACTTTTATTTGTAAATCAATTAAGAAGGATTAAAAGATGAGTTCTTCTCATCTTCTAATCCTTCTTAATTGATTTACCTTACTAGAAGAGTCTTTACCTTTAAACTTTTATTTGTACTTAAGGAAATACCCTTTTTCTCATATTTATTTGAATTTTTCTTTAATATTTTATATTTAAGAAAAAGGGGGGGCACCGTTTCATGTTTAAAGGTTCGTGTTTTACATACATTTTCTTATTTGAATGCGCTAATGTTTCAAACAACTTTTATAATTTAATAATATCATCAACACTTGTGGAAATAGGAAATGTTAAACCCATAATGAATTGGAGAAAGACGTGGAAATTACTCAAACTTAATCCTTGAGGCATGCAAATAATAAAGAGAAATTTCATACAAATCATTCAAAAATATATACATACGATATTTCATATTTTAAACCGTTTTGTCTAAGTTATAACTTGTACATCCATGCCAGGTTCCACGATATTCGGTCAGTTCGTTTTGGCTGTAGCACTTTCTTTTCCACCAGTGTAGTTATAGAAGTGAAAAAAAATCTCTAAAATAAATAATTTGTGTATGATAATTAATATGTAATAATTTAAAATATTTTAATACCGATAAAACATCCAATATAATCCACATTCAATCTGAATTTATCTAAATGACATTTAAAATTATGTTATTTTGAATAATATTTATGTTAGAGAATGTTCTATTATTCAGGTTAGGTCAAAATTTTTATTTTTTAGAATTATTCAATTATTTTAACCATTTTGAATATATAATGCCATTTTTCGTAAGCGTAATTTCTTTACAATATATTAGATTTAAATTTCATTTATATTTTCAATAATAATCTTTATTATAAATATATTGAAAATTAGAAACTATTATATACCCATATGATTATTTTGAAAAAAAAACAAATTCGAATGCCCTTACTGCAATGGAAAAATTAATGGGAAGGCCCCTGGCCCATCAGTAGTGAACCATCACAGCCTTTTTAGCCAGCTCAATATACCATACCGCTGTTATTTAGCATTTTTCTTAAATACTTATTCATCACCAGTAAAAAAAAGATCGGAAAATTTAATATAACAGCGGCATGATAGATTAATCTGGCGAAACCAATGGGAGAATTCACTACTGATCAGCCAGGTCCTCCCATTAATTTTTCCATTGCATTAAGAGCAGTAGAATCTGTTTAACATCAAAAGAATCATACGCTTCTATAATAGTTTCTAATTTTCATAACAGATGGCACGCTTATCCTCACAATATATATTTTGGTTAGATCACATAAGTTTTCTGGTAAGGTTTAATCTAATCCTTATGGAATAAAGTTTCTTTCATTTTTGCATTTTCACTCTCAAAATTAAATTTTAACAAATAAATATAAAGTTACCTCTTATTTAGTATAAATATTATATTTTTATTTCATGTGTGACATACAAGTATGTTTTAAACTCTTAGAGAAATTAATTTCTATATAAACTTTGAGCGGATTTGGAATTGATTTGAATGATATTTTACAAAAAAGGTTTACGATATAAAAATAATTATAAAAAATGAATTTATTTGAATAAATTAATTTTTATTTAAGTTATTTATGAATAATTTTTCCAACTTATTATATTTTATATTCTGCTATGTTAAATTTCTATGAATAATTTCTTTCAATCAATTCGGTTTTGTCTTTAATTCATTTCTTCGAATTGATTTTTTTATTATATTGGTTAAATTATATTAAATTTTTGAAAAAAATATTTTTGATTATTTTAAATTTTTAGTTTCATTATATTTAGTTTAGGGCTGCTAATGGACTGTTGATATAATGTCACGGTCAAATGTCAACCCTACCTCCTCGTGGTGCAGCCTGGGTAACGCTGACAGGGCTCTGACGACCGAGTAGTGGCGGTATAACTACCACATCGGAATGGAGAAAATGCCATTTCTTCTGTGTAGTTGGGTGGCGGTTCACTAAAGGTTAGAACAACTGCCGATAACTGTGGAACTTTGGGAGCAGGGAAAGATAGAGCTGGTTCCAAACCATGACGAATGAGATGGGGGATGGAGGGAGAGCATATTCATAAAACTGCCAGAAAGATATTTTTGAACATAAATCAGAATTAAATGGATATGTTTCAATATTTAAGGTAATAGAGTAGGTAAATATACTAAATTAAAATATTACTGGACAGAATACATCGCTATCGAGGGGATCATATGTGAAGAATAGGGAACAGATATTCTAACTCTGGTTAGGAGATTCCCTATAGACAAGAATATTAATATATAAATATATATTATATATTGTTATGAAAATAGAACAATCCATATTTATATTATTATTTGATAAAAAGGCATATATTGGTTTGAATAAAACTTTCATTTGCCAATAATACTGTTGGCTTAGAGCCAAATTTTATGGAAGCATTACATTTTTGTATAAACAAACTCAGCGCCGCATAGTTTTATAATATCATTATGCGGCGCTGAGTTTGTTTATGCAAAAATGTAATACCTTGATAAAGGTTAGCGTTTAGCCAACCAAAAGATTGACAAATAAATATTCTAATCAATCCAACATATGCCTTTTTATTATTTTAATATTTATATATAAATTTTTATATTCTTTAGTTGTAGAATATAAAGGTGAATTATCTAGATTCTCTGTTTTTCAGAAATTTCATAAACCTATTGATTCTCAGAAATAGGCAACAATTTATCAATAAAATCAAGTTCTCTTTCCATACAAAAAAAGATAAAACGTGTGAATTTATCATCCTTCACACAAATAAGAAATTAGGTTCAACTGTATTTCTATATGTTATAAAAATGTAAACCGCGCGTTTCTTTATTATGATGAATATTTTATTTGTGCTAAAGATAGAGACATCGTTTTAGTTTTATGTTCTCGTGTTGTATGAACATAATATGTTCAATCAGGCATGTTACATATATAAATGTATGTGCTCAATAGGTTTATCAGAATAATCCTTAACAGAATATTTCAATTTAACAATATATAAACATTTTCATAAGGCCAATTATTTCAAAGATCAACCGAATTTATAAATAAATATATTCTAATCATTCATAGTTTCATTAATCTTTGAAATAATTGTCCTTCTGAACATTTTTATATATTGTTAATTGTCAAAATATTTGTTAATGATTATTTTGCTAAACCCTTTGAGCACATACTTGCGAACCTTTCTATCGGTAAGACCCATTTTTGTTTATTCCAATCATTTAGAAAATAATTCTTGTTGAATTTGATTTTTAAAAATGTATTTCTATTTTGTATAAATTACTGTGAGTGCTAATGAAGAAAAACATCCATACACACATACATCCCTACATCCTCATTTCGTGCGCTAATGTAATCAACAACTATCATAAAATTTAATGATAACAACAACACTAGTGGAAATAGGAAATGTTAAACCCAGAATAAGTTGGAGAAAGACGTGAACAGTTAACACAATCTGACATCAAAATTTGTTTAATAAATGCGAAACATCGTATTTTAAACATTATGTCTATGTTAAAAACTGTACATTCATGACAAGTGTCACGATATTCGATCAGTTCGTTCTGGCTGTGGCGTTTTCTTCTCCACTAGTGTAGTTGTAGAAATGAAAAGTCTCAAAAATAAATAGTTTTTGTAGATTTTCAAAAACACGATGATTAATTGACAATTTCTGTAAACACGAATAATATTTTTTAAAATTAAATGAGAAAATATTATTCTTTTAGAGGATAAGAGAATAATTTGAAAATTGTCTAATCGATTAAGATGCATCTCTAGCGGATTCTATTTTCAAATATCTATTTGAACATTATTGTTCTAGATCTTTATGGTACTCAGCGAAATAAAAAGATTTAACCATGCGTGGTTATATTACGATATGAATTAAATGTGCCAAAGTGCTTTACAAATCATCATGATGATAATTATGACCCCCAATTGCCGTTCTCTTTGCCGGCCATATTCTAGGTTCTATCTTGCTCTCTGCCTAGGCAGATGCATAATGGGTCATACACAAACAAAACACACGATACGCACATCGCACTCGCAAACAACAGAAAGATACATTGTTTGTAATACACAAAAGTTTAAACGAACTCTAATGATATATGAAAAGCGCTCCTTTATAATTAAATAGATACACTGATAAATGTAAGCTACTTCCATTTTATTAACAACTTAAAGAAATGATAGTAAAAGTGAATATTCTATTTCAAGCATCTGTTATATATATATCTCAAAAATATATAATTTATAATTTAATAAGTTTTTATTAGTATTTTAATATTAATATTTATTTTATTGACCTTTAAAAATTCACCATATTTTTAATTCATCTTTATTAGAGCAAAATATATATTTAATTTATTCAATATATTTCACCCATTTAAAAATTATCCAAATATGTTAAATTAATTTAAGTAATTTCTTTTATATTCTAGTTAATTTTGAAATCATTTCTTGGAAAACTAATGTTTATTATATAGTTAGATTATATTAACTTTCTATTTTTTTTATTTTTTTTTATTTATTGTTACAAAAGCACGAAGTCCAACGGACTATTGTGCTAGTATCATTTACATATATATGATTAATTATTTACACGATGGATTAGTATTGTTTTGTAAATTATTGTACAAATAGTTCTAAACTTAACAAAGTTCTCATAAGACAGAGTATATACACAAAGAGAATTTGGTAATGTTTCAAAGTATCTACATACAATTTGATTAGTCAGAGGGCAAGATAAAAGAAGATGCTCTGGTGATTCAACATCTAAGCGGCATTCACATGTTGGATCATTGATAGCATTCAGTTTGAATAGGAAACTTAAGAAGGGTCCTTTGCCAGTTAAGAATAAAGTAGTGAATTTATCAGAAGAAATGAAATTTGGGACAGCAATTGGAAAGAATTTCTTGAACAGTTCATTAGATTGAGAAAGATAAAACTTAAATTTTAGATCCAGATATAGATTGTTTAATTCTTTTTGAAGGGGTTTTTTGAGTGTTCGTTCTGTGAGAGAATTTCTCATATTATACTTTGTTTGTGATAACTCAAGATAATCGGACAGTAAAGGGGTTTTCGCTAGTATATGTGTGATGTAAGAAGATGAAGTCCTATAAGCATGAATGCATCTAATAAGAATTTGATATTGTATAGAATTCAACTTGGATCTTTTTGCTGCAGTGATAAAAGGAAACCAAATATTTGATGCATAGCTTATTGTAGAGCGTATCATAGCTTTATATTAACTTTCTGGTGAAATTTATGAACTTTCGAATATTTCGAATAAAAATTTAATTATAATCAGTTATAGGGCTGTTAATGGACTAGATATATTGTCACAGTCAAAGGTAAACCTACCTCCTAGTGGTGTATCCTGGATAACAGGGCTCTGACGACCTAGTAGTGGCGGTATAACTAAAACATCGAAATAGAGCAAATGCCATTTCTGCTACTGCTGCCTTGTAGATGGTGTTGGTTCATCAAAGGCTAGGCCCACCGCCGATAACTGTGGAACTAAGGAGACCAATAGTAAAAAAATATATACCTTTTGATAATTTGTTAGTCACTTATCCTTTCTTCTCATTAATAAATATAATATTTTACATTAAATCATATACAATTCTGTTGTATATATATTAATTAATTGGTACCACAGAGTGTGTGTAGGCTCACAGGCGCTAACCGAAACAGAAGAAGTTCCTTTGTTCAATATTAGTTTCCCTTTTATATTTTGTTCTCTCTCTCTTGTAAATCAATAAATATAATGTTTAATTAATAATTATTTGAAACAGATTCATTAATAATTCTAAGCAAAGTCAACAATTGGTAGCAGAGCGTGGTTAATTGATATAAAGCTCAAAAACGAAAATATTTAATCTGAAGATTAAGCAAGAAGTTTATTCTGATCGGTAAACTGAAGCACTTCTAAGAAGATTAAAGGTATTCATATAGATTGAGTTAAATTATATCTATATATTGCATGTTTGAAAGCTTCCCAATAAATAAATAAATTTAAAATATATATTTGTTTTTAAATTATATTGGTTTGTTTATATAAGCTCAAAAGGCGAAAATGGCAGAATATAATTTTTTATCCCAAACAAAAATTGAACCATTAACAGGAACTAATTATCAAATATGAGGGTTGAAAATCGGCGCAGTTCTGAGAGGAAGAAAATTATTTAAATGTGTAATTTCCGATCCAAAACCTGATATGGAAGACAAAAGTTCTTGGGATATTTGGAGTGATAAAAATGATGAGCTTTTGGGATAATCATCACAACATTGACTAATGAACAAGCTGGAATGTTCATAGGTGAAACAAATGCTAAGAAAGTATGGGACTCACTGAAAAAAACATACAAAGGCAATTTGGAAGATAAAATTATTGATATAGTCTTAGAATTAAAGAACATTAGAATGAAAGATAAAAAAATGAAACTGTAGATGAATATATAACAAGGGCAAAAAATATTGATGCTAGAAGTTCATCATTAGGGCATCAATTTACCACAAGAGAACTTTCATTTCATATTGTCAGAGGCATACATTCAAGGTATGAAAATATTGCTATTGTCTTACGATCAAAGAGAGAGGCAACAATTGAAGAGATTCAACAAACTCTAAGAGAAGAGGAGTCAAGAATAAATATGAGATTAAATCAATCGGTTGAGAATGGGCATGAACAAGCATATAGAATTAAAGATAGAAAGGTTAAACAATTTCAGCCAAAAAGATGTTTTGTTTGTAATAAAAAGGGATATCTAGCTAATGATGGCTGGTTTCGAGATAAACAGAAACAAGTATACCAAAAGAAATGGACTCCTGGTTATAGAAATCACAAATACAGTAGGGAACATTCAAATAACCTAGTGGATACTATGAAAAGTGGAATTAATGAGCAAGCATTTGAAACATATGTAAAAGAATTTGAAGATTCACCAGATGAGAGAAATGATAGGCAAATATGGTGTATAGATTCAGGATGCACCGCACATTTAACCCCAAACCTAACTTTGATGGAAAATGTGATAGATTATGAAAGTCAAATCAACCTAGCTGAGAAGGGCAAAACTACTCAATCCACAGCCAAAGGAGATATGAGACTTACTACATGCACAAGTGAAGGCCAAGAAAATATTCACATCAAAGATATCTTACATGTACCAAGTTTAAGGAATAATTTCTTGTGGGTTTATGAATTAGTCAACAAAGGAAATTCAATTATTTTCAATAAGAATGGAGCAAAAATTTATAATGAAGGGAATGATTTAGTTGCTGAAGCATATATTAAAGATAGAATGTTTATGATGGAAACAAAACTAAGAAATGTACGAATAGCAAAAAATGAAAATGTCATGGTTATAAATACACATTTATCAAAAAAAAATAGCAATATAAGTTTATGGCATAAAAGATTAAACCATATAAATGAAGAATACATGAAAAAAATATCCAAGGACATATTGTAAGAGGATTGGATCTAAAATTTGAAAGGTTACCAGAGTGCGAAGCATGCATAATGGGAAAACTGGTTCAGAAGCCATATAATATTACAGAAAATTACACAGTTAAGCCCCTGCAGTTGATTCATATGGATTTATGTGGACCAATGCCATGTCAATCTTTAGGAGGATCTAAGTATTTTCTTGTTATAGTAGATGGTTACAGTAGAATAATCTTTGTATATTTCTTGAGATCAAAAGATGAGACCTTTGAAAGATTTGGAGAATTTAAAGCAAGAGCCGAAAACGAATTAGGTCTTAGAATAAAAGATGTAAGAACCTACAATGGAACTGAATTTTGTAACTCTAGATTTGAAGGACTTTTCAAGAGAAGTGGGATCCATCACCAACTTACCACTACATACTCACCACAAAGTAATGGAGTCGCAGAGAGAGTGAATAGGACTCTTATAAATACAGCAAGAACCTTACTAATTGACTCAAAATTACCCATGAAGTTTTAGGCAGAGGCAATTGCTACAGCTGCATACATTAAGAATTGTACACCCCACAGGTCTATCAAGCACCATACACCTATTCAGAGATGGAATGGCAGTTAGCCATCGGTCAAACACATTCGAATATTTGGATGTTTGACACATTGGCATGAGAGCAAACCAAGAAGAAATAAGTTTTCACCAAAGTGTAGAAAAGGAATATTTATTGGTTATTCCATTAAAAGAAAAGCCTACAGAATATATGATATAATGACAAATAGAATCCATGAAGTCAGATCAGTAAAATTTAGTGAAGATAAGAGAGGAATCTATTATGCAAATGATATTCAGGAAGATACTAATTGTGATAATTTGACCTATAAAGGAAATTGTGAAGAAATAGTTGAAGACTTTCTTATCTTGAAAGAAGACAATCCTGTCACAGAGAGTGAAATGAAGTCTAAGGAGGATACTTCAGTAACACCAGGTGGTGACTGTGAAAATGACTCATCACAAACTGAAACAATAGAGGAAAGATGCGTAAAAGGAGGAAGAAATAAAGGAGAAACAATGAGCATCTTAGAAGAACGGCACAAAACAAGACTTGAAGAACAAGAAAGAAAATTGATCAAAGATAGAGTTCGACGCTCACAAAGAATAAAGGAGAGGAATGATGCAAACATAATTAGGGAAATAGAACATTATATCCCGGAGAACTTTAAAGAAGCAATGGATAGTGGGAAAATAAATGAATGGCACAAAGCAATGGAAGAAGAGCTCAGTGAAATAGAGAAGCAAAAAGTTAGGACACTAGTACCAAGGGAAAATGGCATGAAAGTCATCAATAGTAAATGGGTCTAGAGTACGAAGAAAACATCAAATGACCGCATATATAAAAAAAGATCAGACCAGTTGCTGTTGGATGCAATCAAAGATATGGTGTGGACTATAAGAACAAACTACGGAAATGTGCAGATAGCCTTGGACTTGCTGATTAGGGCTTACACACAGGGGAGCGTGTGTTGTATATATATTAATTAATTGTTACCACAGAGTGTGTGTAAGCTCACAGGTAAATAGGCGCTAACCGAAACAGAAAAAAGTTCCTTTGTTCAATATTAGTTTCCCTTTTATATTTTGTTCTCTCTCTTGTAAATCAATAAATATAATGTTTAATTAATAATTATTGATATCAGTTTCATTAATAATTCTAAGCAAAGTCAACAAATGCAAACTTCTACTGTCCTTACTGCGATGAAAAAATATATTGGAAGGGCTTGGCTCATCAGTGGTGAATCCTCCCAGGGGTTTCGCAATTTTAATCCACCAGACCGCTTCTTAGAGCTCTAATACTGTATTGTACGAAGAATAAGAAGAATATTTCAATACAGTGTTAGAGCTCAAAGAAGCGGTCTGGTGGATTAAATTGGCAAATCCGTTTTGAGGGTTCACCACTGATGAGCCAAGCTCTCCCAATATGTTTTTCATCGCAGTAAGGATAGTAGAAGTTTGTATTGTATTTAAAAGAAGCATTAGTGCTTAAATCCTTTCATTTTTTATATATATAGATGGCGCGTTATTGCTTTATGTTAAATTAAATATGTGTTTTATCAATATAGTAAAAATTAATATTTCTAATTTGTAACAAAGCTATCATAATCACAATACTAACTATATTAACTGTCATTCGAGTTATATATAACCATTTACAAATTTATAAAATTATCTTTAGTAATATTTATAAAATGACATTTTGAATTATCTTATTTTAACTTTAGCTATCATAATTACAATACTAACTATATTAACTGTCATTCGAGTTATATATAACCATTTACAAATTTATAAAATTATCTTTATTAATATTTATAAAATGACATTTTGAATTATCTTATTTTAACTCTAAGCTTAGATCTACACCAATAGTAAGATTCAGAAGATGTTTGAGATGATATTTTGAAAATATTTGTTTATATATAAAAGGTATATTTTTAATCACCTCTATTTTTATAAACTATGGTATATTTTTAATACCAATATTTTTCTAGATAAAAAAATAAATTGAAAAAAAAAATATTATCAGAATATAGAAGTATAGTGAATGCAAATAATTTCAAAATAATCTCAAACTCGTCAAAATATATTATTTCTTAGAACTTATAATACCGTTTAATAAACGATTTCATAGTATATTATTTTTTAATATTAATAATTAATTAGGTTATTTTAAATTTAATTCATTTTTAATAATCGAATCCATTATATACCCTATATAATGCAGAATAAACAATCTTTAGAAATATAAAGTTAGGTATCAAAATTGAATCAAGATCTAAAGTAAATAAATATTTTTACAGATACGGCATTTATAAACTTAAAATGAATTCATTAAATAAAGTAGGATGTACACCTCTAAGTGCTCTGTACAAGAATCCACAACCGACCGCTCTTATTGGAAAAGAATCATTAATAAGAGTGATGATTTATTCATCCATATTCATTTTGATAAATTGACTTTTTCAACGTCAAACTGATCATTAGATTAGGTTAATGTATTAAATTAGATGTTGCAATAGTTGAGAGGGAAACAGCTAACACACAGAATGTTATAATTAATGTTATAATTAATATAAGTGTGATAATATAATAAATTGTCAGAAATGGACAGGGTTTTATGTTAGTGAGAAAACAAGTATAATTATTGTTGGAATCCGGGAGAGGCCTAAAAATTGTATCTCTTTTATATACATCCCTTTGAGGAAAAATATGAAATCATCATAATCATCACAATTCAGGATTTTGTTCTATAATAAATATATACGTATTATTATGTTATGCTTAATCAATTTTGGGAGGATTTGGGTATTAACATAAAGTTTAAAATTTGTCTTTTCAAAAAGAACAAAAATAATTGATGTGCTAATAAAGATGATTGTCTATAATTCACAGATAGATGGCGTTTAAGCGTTCATTTACCTTTTTAATAAAGTTTATATAGTATATTTTCTATAAAGTTAGAAATTTCTTATGTCAAATTAATTTTAAAGAAAATGTGCACAAAATCAGTAATAATACTATTTACTGTTTTCTATTCATAAATAAACAAAAACGGAATCCATTTTTATCAGACTCATCTTCATAAAATATGATAACAATGGCATATGCATAATTAATAATATAAGGAAAGTAGAAATTGTCAATCATTTCCACAATGGTTTAAGTGAAGTCAATATTATTTGTGTCATTCTAAAATCGCCTAGTCTTTTTTTTCAATCAAATATTTCATAACAATATAGCGACATATATCTTTTATGAAATTCTGGGTGATTATTTTCTACAAGTTAATCATCAGGAACTTACTTAAATTATACGTAATGACTCTATATGGGTAATCTATATATAATTTGTTCAAATAAATATATTTTTCAAAGAATCTCAGTGAAATAATTTCTTTATATACGGTCTTTGACTAGATTAAAAAATTAAGGACATTATTGACATAAAATATTTTCCTAAATTGTATCAGTAAAAATGTAAATATAAATATTTTTTTTGGATCACTAGGCAATCTTGGAAGTAGTTTCAAAAAAGGCCTGAGGAAACTCCTCTGGCTTGAAAACTATTCCAGATTTTAAAAGTAATTGTTTATTTTATTGCTCTTCTTTATTTATGTTATATATATTACTATTGCCAACAAAGAACAAATTTCGTATTTATTTGTAACTATTCCGATTCGTTCTAATGATATTGTGATGTCATTATAAATGTCTCTACTAGTTTTTAAAATTCATTAAGAAAATAATTTAACCCTATTAGCCCTCTTAGTAGAAGAATTTTTAAAAAATTATTTAATTATTTTATTTTCCAATTGTTTCGTAGTGCTAAAATAAATTCCCTAATTGTAAATGTCCTATTGTGTATCCGAGTCCCTATTTATTATAGACATGGGAAGCATAACAGCCATGTTATTTGAGAAACATAAAATCGGAAGTCTAATTCAACTATAGAAAGAGTCTCGGCAGTCTGTCGAGATGAACGTGTACCACTTAGCAATAATGTGATGTTATTCCTTCACCCTTTCTCCTTCTTCCCTATATGACATCCTTGTAGTGTCGTGGTCCTCTATTACATAATTCTAACTCAGTGTGCGAAATATATGTTTATGTCTTGTAGATATTAGTGCTCCCTTGTAGATATTCCTCTCTATTGGATATTGATATCTTGTAGATATGTTTTTCTCACTCATATATTGTTTTATAGACTCTAATTTGAATTATTTTCGAAGTAGTTAATAGGTTTCCTCTTAATCCCGGTAATGTTGGCAACTTAATTAATACTTTTAGCTTTCATTTTAATGCTGGCTATCTGTAATTTCTCCCGCTGAAAATTTCAACAAAATATAAAAATATTATATCTCACGACATAATTTAGCATATATTTTGGAATTTATTTTTAGAATTTAAAATATTTTTTATTATACATACGTACCTCAAGGTTGCACAAAATATTCATAGAAATAAGCAGTTATTTTCTGCCTTTACCTTACCTTCATATTTTATGTCAAAAATCTCGATAAATTTCATAATTTCAATAATAAATAGTTCATAAATATTTAAAAATTCATAATTTTTATAATAATATTTTATTATATTCAAATAATAATTTTTGAAAGGAGGGGGGATGGGGGATCGTATACTTCTGGTTTAGAAATCATATAAATGTTTGATTTTTTATGCATATGCCTCTTTATCATATTTATAATCGAAGATGAATCTGATCTGAATGGGACTGGTATACCTTCATAATATATTATATATCATATATATAACTCCTCAATATTGAATAAAAATACCTATATATTTTATAAGATATTAGTAGACTGTAATCATATCAATGGTGTACATTTTCTGAGTCTTCCTTGAAAATTGTCTTCTTTGATAAATATTAACAATTTCAAACAGAGGAATACAATAGACTTAAGTATTTCATATAAAAATATCATAAATCCCAATTATGATTAGAACAATTTGGATTATAGAATATAAACACAAGGTAATAAGACCAAATCCAAATAAATAAATAGTGTGTGACGTTTAGGTAACTGCGCTGTTACCATCTTCAGACAAAAGTACTGAATGTTACTGAAACGTCACACACTATTTATTTATTTGGATTTGATCTTATTACCTTGTATTTAAATACCTATTAGTTTGAAAGTTTGCTCTAATTTATCGAAAACCGAATCAAATCGGTATAGCATATCGTTTTCGAGCTTGGATTCAAGTTGGATTGCTTTTTTAAACCCATATGGTTTAACAATTAGAAATTAAACCTTACAAAAATGCTTCATTTATAACAAAATATAGTAATTATATTTAAAAATATCTATTAAAAATTCGTTATATATGATTTATTGGAAAATTTATATTAAAATTTCTTTATTTAAAAGAAAATCGTTATTAACACAAATTTTTCTACTATAAATATAAAATATTTGAGACACTGATGTGTTTTATTGAACTTTTATTCTAGTCAAAAATATTATTTTAAAAAATATATATATATGCTTTTATATATTCTTTATTAACTTTATGAGATCTTAATTTTAAATACAGGTATATTTTATACAAATATAAATTATTTATTAATACTCTATTATATATCATATATTATATTACATCTATTGAAATTTTCTAAATACACATATGAATAAATCAAATCTCTTTATATTTGAGAAAGTATTTTTGTTATAAATAGTCTTCAAACTGTCAATCCTTGCCCAAGTGCATAAATTGCTCTACACATCCTAAATATAGGAATAGCAATAATCATCGTTCTAATGACAAATTATGTCCTGTGTTCCTTCAACAAATGAAATATGAGATACAAAGAACATGTTATGCAGATTTAGATCATGATATTGTTACTTTGGATTAGAATAGACTTATTCTTGTTTTTTTTTTTTTTTTTTTTGTCAATGTTCAAATTAAAAATTCTACAACAAAACACGCGGAAAAGCAATTTGGTTAATAATGAAATAAGGGAATTTATTTCTAAAGAAAAATATGATATGATTATAGTTCAAGAACCATATAGTATAAATAATGAAGTAATCTTTAATATGCGTTCAAAAATATATTATGCAAATATACCGGGAGTTCCAATATATACCGCAACAATCGTTACAAACCCTTTCTTATCATGTAAATTAATTAAAGAGTTTTCAAATTCATTTGCAACCACTATATCAGTACAAACTACTAAACGGCAAATTATTCTTTCAAATATTTATATACACCCTAATAAAATGGATACCTGTCATGTTCAATTCCTTGATAAATTAATTAAAAATTTTAACACAAATCCATTGATTTTAGCTGGAGATTTTAATGCTCGAAGTCAGATGTGGTTTGATAATATTATTAATCAAAACGGTAGAAGACTTCAACCTATAATTGATTTTCACAATATGCTCATACATAACAATCGAAACAAAACATGTCGAGGATTAAGTATAATAGACCTTACTATTACTCATAGTCATGCTCATGTACTTGTTAATGGATGGAAAACGTTAAATCTTTCGCAAATCACAGACCATCACGCAATCTCATTCGACATTAGTCTGGAAACAGAAAGTTTATTACATGAAAATAATTCTACATGGTATTTTCAAGAAAAAAGAGCCAATTGGCAAAAATATGAGCAGGCAATCAATGTGTCTAGGATAAATGAGGCAATGATGAAATTAGGTAAAATAGTAAATATAAACGATATAAACTGTGTAGTTTCTCTCATAACTGACATATTAATTGAAGCTGCATATGCATCTCTACGATTAAAACCAAAATATTTAAATAATAATCCATTTAATTGGTGGACGGATGAACTGGAACTTTTTAAAAATCATTTTAAATATGTTCGAAATCTATATTATCGGGGTAAACGGTCTAATAGACAGCTAGTTGATGAAAAAATGTATAAAGAAATACGAAATAAGTATATGAATATTATTGAAAAAACAAGAAATGTAAGCTGGAGGGTATTCCTGGAGGAAGTTGAAAATACATCTCCTTTTGGTAATACTTACAAAACTTTTAAACAAAAAATTTCTCCTAGGTCTTTTGATTTACCAATTCTAGATGTATCTCAAGATGTGCTCGAATCAGAAATGAAAAATCTTTTATCTTCTCTATTTCCGAATGACTGTCAATCTTCTGACACAAACTATCATAAATTAATCAGAGACAAGAGTTATACTTTTTCTAATGATAAAATCATTTATTTTGATATTATTCAAATCTGTTCAATAATTAAAAAACTTAAAAATGGCAAGGCTCCAGGAATAGATCATATAAGCAATCAGATGATCAAAACGGCAGTTCATCATATATCTCCTGTGTTAACAAAATTGTTCAATGCTTTTATGGGACTTAATTATTATCCGGAGGCCTGGAGAAAGTCAGCAGTAATAATTATAAAAAAACCTAATAAAGAAAATTATAAAGATCCGAAAGCCTACCGCCCTATAAGCTTGTCTTCTAATTTAGGTAAAATTTTTGAAAGTCTAATTCATATTGAACTTTTAAATCATATTAATAGTAATAATGTTATGCATCCTGCTCAACATGGATTTACACAAGAAAAATCAACAATCTCTGCTTTACAAGAAATAACTAAATTAAGTCTTCTGAAAAGAGAAACAGAAAATACGGCAATAGTAACAGTGGACATCAGCGGAGCTTTCGACAACGCATGGCATCCGGCAATTCTCCAACAATTGGACAAGGCAAATTTTCCAGGGGTACTTATAAAAATAATTAATTCTTACTTTGAAGACCGGAGTGTAGAGTTTAAATATACTAATGTAAAGTGTATAAAAAAGATAAATAAGGGATGTCCCCAGGGTGGTATTATTTCTCCTATTCTTTGGAATATATTACTTAATGATTTCAACTTATCTTTTAACGAAAGTTTTGCTAGAGTAATTGCTTTCGCGGACGATGTGACATTTGTGGTATGGAGTTCAAACATCTATGATCTTCAGTTTAATATTACCAAATGTTTAATAAAAAATCAAAGCATGGTGTGAAAAGGTAAAACTTTCACTAAGTCCAAACAAAACAGGTGTACTCTATCTACATAACTATGAAAAATTGCCTATTAATTTTGATGGAAAAATAATTCAACCAACAGAAACTGTTAAAATTTTGGGAGTTATTTTTAAAAATCATAGACAAAGGAATAAGATTAATTTTGGAACACATGTTGACAATATAATTATGAAAGCTACGAAACTTAAGAATATATTATTCTCATTATGTGCACGTACTTGGGGCATTGATACTCGACGTAGATTGATCTTATATAAAGCTATGATACGCTCTACAATAAGCTATGCATCAAATATTTGGTTTCCTTTTATCACTGCAGCAAAAAGATCCAAGTTGAATTCTATACAATATCAAATTCTTATTAGATGCATTCATGCTTATAGGACTTCATCTTCTTACATCACACATATACTAGCGAAAACCCCTTTACTGTCCGATTATCTTGAATTATTACAAACAAAGTATAATATGACAAATTCTCTCACAGATCGAACACTCAAAAAACCCCTTCAAAAAGAATTAAACAAACTATATCTGGATCTAAAATTTAAGTTTTATCTTTCTCAATCTAATGAACTGTTCAAGAAATTCTTTCCAATTGCTGTCCCAAATTTCATTTCTTCTGATAAATTCACTACTTTATTCTTAACTGGCAAAGGACCCTTATTAAGTTCTTATTCAAACTGAATGCTATCAATGATCCAACATGTGAATGCCGCTTAGATGTTGAATCACCAGAGCATCTTCTTTTATCTTGCCCTCTGACTAATCAAATTGTATGTAGATACTTTGAAACATTACCAAATTCTCTTTGTGTATATACTCTATCTTATGAGAACTTTGTTAAGTTTAGAACTATTTGTACAATAATTTACAAAACAATACTAATCCATCGTGTAAATAATTAATAATATATATATAAATAATACTAGCACAGCACAATAGTCCTTTGGACTTCGTGCTTTTGTAACAATAAATAAATAAATAAAAATAAAATAAATAAATAAATAAATAAACCTTTTAAACACATGTAAAATTTGTTTCACATATAAAATAATTCTAGGGAACATTTAAAAATTTTGATCTTTTTGAAATTCATTTACCAATATTTAAAATATTTTTTAATGTTAGATAAAATAATTACAATTTATTCGATTTTGTTTTAATATATATTTTTGAAATGATATTTTATTTATATGGATTAGATTATATTAGGTTTCTAGTAAAATTAATTGAATTATGATTATTTAGAATTTTTGGTTTCATTATATTTAGTTTCAGGGCTGCTAATGGATGTGTGATATAATGTCATAGTCAAATGTCAACCCTACCTCCTCGTGGTGCAGCAAGGGTAACGCTGAAAGGGCTCTGACGACCGAGTTGTGGCGGGATAACTACAACATCGGAATGGAGCAAATGCCATTTCTGCCGTGTAAATAGTTGTTTTAATAACTACTAGGGTACCCACCTATAACTGTGGAACAATGGTATCATGTGAGGTTTAAAGCTGGGTTCAAAACCAGGACAAATAGGAGGGAAGTGCTTGTCATACAGCTTACAGGGTAAAGCTATCTCTTCAAATATAAGAAAATTGCGATATAACTTTAAAAATAAATCTATAGAGATCCGCACATTGTTGAATTGTTTCAAATTTATTACTATATATAGTGTGAATGCAACTATTTTAAAAAATATTCCAAACTCGTCTAATATTATTGTTCATAAACAAATCTGATACCTTTCAATAATGTGTTGGATTATCAAAATATTATTATTTTTAAAAATTTTATATCGTGAATTTAATATAATAATCTGTAAACATGTAAATTTATAAACCAGAATTAAACTAATATATTTTTTCAAGGTTTCATAGAAAAATAGAATTTTTAGTTTCGTTATATTTAGTTTCAGGGCTGCTAATGGACTGTTGATATAATGTCATAGTCAAATGTCAACCCTACCTCCTCGTGGTGCAGCCTGGGTAACGCTGACAGGGTTCTGACGACCAAGTAGTGGCGGTATAACTACCACATCGGAATGGAGCAAATGCCATTTCTGCTGTGTAGTTGGGTGTTGGTTCACTAAAGATAGAACAACTGCCGATAACTTTGGAACTTTGGGAGCAGGGAAGCATAGTTCCAAACCAAGACAAATGAGATGGGGGAAAGAGGGGGAACCTTATTTAATAAACTGCCAGAAAGATATTTTTGAACATAAATCAGAATGAAATGGATATGTTTGAATATTTGAGGTAATAGAGTAAGTAAATATACTAAATTAAAATATTACTGGACAGAATACATCGCTATCGAGGGGATCTGAGGAGATTCTCTATAGACAAGAATATTGTAACAAAGTATTCATTAATTATATTATTTTTATTAACATAGTGGTCATTTTTATGTTTATATTTTGCTACTCTGTAAATTTCCCTCGTGGCTTATCTTTTTTTTACCATTGATAGTTTTGTCCTTGCCTGAAATAAATTGTTGTCTCCTCCTGAAGTTTTTTGTCTTCCCTAATTTCCACGATTTTGTTTTAATATATTTTTTTGAATTGATATTTTATTTATATGGATTAAATTATATTAGGTTTCTGGTAAAATTAATTACATTATGATTATTTAGAATTTTTGGTTTCATTATATTTAGTTTCAGGGCTGCTAATGGATGTGTGATATAATGTCATAGTCAAATGTCAACCCTACCTCCTCGTGGTGAAGCCTGGGTAACGCTGACAGGGTTCTGACGACCGAGTAGTGGCGGTATAACTACCACATCGGAATGGAGCAAATGCCATTTCTGCTGTGTAGTTGGGTGTTGGTTCACTAAAGATAGAACAACTGCCGATAACTTTGGAACTTTGGGAGCAGGGAAGCATAGTTCCAAACCAAGACAAATGAGATGGGGGAAAGAGGGGGAACCTTATTTAATAAACTGCCAGAAAGATATTTTTGAACATAAATCAGAATGAAATGGATATGTTTGAATATTTGAGGTAATAGAGTAAGTAAATATACTAAATTAAAATATTACTGGACAGAATACATCGCTATCGAGGGGAACTGAGGAGATTCTCTATAGACAAGAATATTGTAACAAAGTATTCATTAATTATATTATTTTTATTAACATAGTGGTCATTTTTATGTTTATATTTTGCTACTCTGTAAATTTCCCTCGTGGCTTATCTTTTTTTTTACCATTGATAGTTTTGTCCTTGCCTGAAATAAATTGTTGTCTCCTCCTGAAGTTTTTTGTCTTCCCTAATTTCCACGATTTTGTTTTGATATATTTTTTTGAATTGATATTTTATTTATATGGATTAAATTATATTAGGTTTCTGGTAAAATTAATTACATTATGATTATTTAGAATTTTTGGTTTCATTATATTTAGTTTCAGGGCTGCTAATGGATGTGTGATATAATGTCATAGTCAAATGTCAACCCTACCTCCTCGTGGTGCAGCCTGGGTAACGCTGAAAGGGCTCTGACGACCGAGTAGTGGCGGGATAACTACAACATCGGAATGGAGCAAATGCCATTTCTGCCGTGTAAATAGGTGTTGGTTCACCAACCACTAGGGTCACCACCGTTAAATGTTGAACACTGGAAGTAGGTGAAGAATAGACCTGTACCTAAACCCAGTACAAACGGGGGATGAAACCTTTCCACTGGCCAGAATATTAAATACCACACTGGAGATTGAAGGAATATAAAGGAGAGGTTCCATTAATTGAAGTAAGATATTTTAAAATATAAAATATTGAACTATTAGAAGCAGAATACACTGCTATCATATATGTCAGGATAGGAAACAAAAACAAGTCTTATTATAAATCAGGACAGGGTAATTAATATTTATCGTATTATTTTATAAACTAACACACATATATATATATATAAAGGTTTTATATTTTTCAAATAAAGTTTTTGATGTCACATTGAAACCTTTTATCTTTAAATGTTTGATAAAAGTTAACATGGTTCTGTCTTTGCTCTTTTTCCTATCCTAATATCTTCAATTCTTCTCTCCCCCCATTCCCCTATGTTCTGCTTATATGACGCGTAACTGCCGATAATACAGTGTGAACTTGTTATAACTCCTATGTTGTTACTTAAAATATTATAAATACTTTATAATTGACTTAATAAATGAATCGAAAATCAGAAATTTTCATATTATATTTATTTAAATAAATGAAAAATAATTTTCATTTTATACATATTTTTAAAATTATATATATATATGTTCTATTTTGTTGAATATATCTGAGAGAAATAGTAAAATAAAAAACCAACACACAGTTTCATCGTTGAGTGCGCTAATGTCATCAACATCTATTGAGGAACGCTAGAGGTTTTAATTATATCAACACTAGTGGAAATAGAAAATGTTAAACCCAGAATGAGTTGGAGAAAGACGTGGAATTTACTCAAACTCATTTCCTGCGGCATGTAATTAATGATTAAAATTTGCATACAGATATTCTAAAATAGTTCAATATATGCGAAACTTCATAATTTAATCATTTAGTCTATATTATGACCTGTACATCCATGCCAGGTTCCACGATATTCGATCAGTTCGTTTTGGCTGTAGTGCTTTCTATTCCACGTGTGTGTGTGGTTATAAGAAGGATATACGTATATTTCTTTAAATTTATTCGTGTGTGCAGATATATACGAAGGCACGATGGTTGAATGTGAAATGCTGTAAATACGACTAACATATTGTGTAGTGTTCATTGGGGGTGAATTAATCATTTAGAGGATATGAGGGAATAATTTCAAATCCTTCAATCGATTGGAATATCTGTAGTTGCTTGTTTTAAAAAAATCTATTTGAACTTTATTGTTCAATAACTTTATGGTATTAAGGTAAATAAGGAAAGCGATTTAATCATATGTGGTTATAATACGACACCATGAATTGTGCCATAGTGTTGTAGATATCACACGATGATGATTATGCCTTCCAAGTGCGGTGCCAACCGCGGGCCATATCCTAAGTTCTCTCTCGCTATCTTCATAAATTCTCGGCCCATTAGCTGAGAAAAAAATGTAGTATGCTCAGTGGCTGCATAAACTCTCCGTAGGCTAGCTTCATCCAAGTTTGGTTGAATCTCCAAATAAATCTCTTCATCCGCTTTAAAATTTAGTATAAATTTCTTAAGGTTACTCTCTTCGTAATTTTGCTGCGTTATGAGCGTACATTTTGTAAAATGAATATAGATAATCTCTATTTGGTAATACCGATACACTATTTTATACTCTTATAGAGTTATGTTTTTCCCTTATGTAAAACTGATTTTCTATCGAAACAATGCCAAAGTTAACAATAAGTATCTTTTTTTTTTAAGCGAGATCTCATGCCCTCTTCTACGGGCTTATCAAAGCTGTGAGAGAAATTTTCATCTTTCACAAAATTCAACTCTCTACCTGCACACGCGCCGGCATGCATATAGTTCCTATTTAAAAAATAAATATATTGAAATAAATCTAAAAACTCAATATATCTTGTATAATTTATATATTTTGAATACTTCTATTACATTAAAATAAATGACATATTAACATATATTGCTATAATATTCCGTATATTTTACATTAGGGAAAGAATAGCTAACTATATAGCAGATGAATCTATTTCTGATGAATCGGAACTCTGATGGTAACTGAATTCATCCGTTAATACTATTGTAGTCTTTGGACACAAGGAATTCCATAAGTAATAAGTATTTTTAATACATATATATATAAAGGTATTTGACGTCTAATACATTATAGATAAAGCCGGTGTGTGAAAATGCTAGCATATCATTGAACGCTGGTCTTTGGTTCTTAAATACCTGCTATGTTTATTGATTCTCACTCGGGGGGGGTTGAGGTTAATCAATATTTAAATAATTCAAATATAAACGTCCAACGTTCAATTATATTCTAGTATTCTGCACAAACCGGCCATATTTATTAATGTATCGGACGTCAAATGTCACTATCAAAATATCACAAGAAAATACCATTGTATCCAAAGACTGCAATAGTATTAGCTAAATGTTTGAGTTCCCAGGATATCATAGGAAACAAATAAATCTATCTAACATATAGTTCTTTCTCTAATGAAATATATCTGAAATTAGTAATAGATGTAGATATCCCACTTGTTTTAATAATGTAGTAGCATATTAAATTTGTAAAATAACTGAACAATATATTGCTTGTTTTTAACTATATTTTAATGTTTTGATTTAAAATAGCCACTATGCACGCCCGCACCTGTGCAGGTAAACAATCGATTATTGTAAATAAATAGTTAAAATTTCATTTCATAGCGTTGATAAGCCCGTTCAAAATAAAAAAAAAAGATACTTATATATATATATATATATATATAGATGGAAATTCTTCTATAAAGTCAAAGGTCGCCTCTGTCAAAATAAATGTCAAAACTAGACGCCATCTATTGAACTTCGCCGCAAACTAGCAGTCTCGGGTCGGTGACAAAGCCACAACAACAGATTTGGCAAAGGTGGACGCTTCTGAGTTTGCCAAAGCTGGTGCAGTGGCTTTGTCACCGACCCGAGGGCGCTAGTTTGCTGCAAAGGTCAATAGATGGCGTCTAGTTTTAACGTCTATTTTGACGGGAGAGTTGACCTTTGTCTTATAGAATTATATATATGGATTGTTTAATTTTTAATTTAATTCTCTACATATAATTGGTATTAGTAATTCAATATTTGAAACGAATTTTTCCTTTGTTGAATTATAAATATTAAAACTCTCTCTGAAGTAATAAGAGCCACCTTATTGGAGATCGTATTTTCTCTGGACGGTCAAATATACCATTTTCTTCACAATATTGAGAAGAAAACGTGATCAAAATACATATCAGTGTCATACTGATGTGTTTCTATTTTCTCATCATATAAAAGGATGGTGTTTAGAGCGGATGAAAGAAATTTAAATGTAGATCTAACATCAACTTGCTAATGTTAGCACCCAGACAGCCTATGTATCTACGGGGGTGCCTATGATATGGCTAGTGTATGGATATACGATCACTTCTTAACAAACTTGCAAACAGTAGACGAAGGACTATTATATTTTTCTAGTCAAAATCCCATGTATTTTGTTCATTAAGCCACATAACAAAACTAGATGTTGGAATATATTACAATTTCAAAATATATCATTTGTAACCATCTTACCTAGCCTTAAGAAATCAATATGTGAAGCCTCATATAACTCGTTTAAAATGATTCATTTGACTATAATATTCATTTTTATAACTATAAATTTATTACTATAGTGTGAATGCAAATATTTTAAAAAATAATTCCAAACTCGTCTAATATTATTGTTCATAAACAAATCTGATACCTTTCAATAATGTGTTGGATTATCAAAATATTATTCTTTTAAAAATTTCATATCGTTAATTTAATATAATGATCTGTAAAAATGTAAATTTATAAACCAGAATTAAACTAATATATTTTTTCAAGGTTTTATGGAAAAAAAAATATCAAAAGAGTAAAGTATGGATATGAATAATATTTCACAATGAAGGTTTATGTTATAAAAAAATCATCAGAAAAAATGAATTTATTTGATTAAATTTATTTTTATTTAAGTTATTCATGAATAATTTTCCAACTTATTATATTTTATAGTCTGCTATGTTAAATTTCTATGAATAATTTCTTTCAACCAATTCAGTTTTGTCTTTATTTCATTTCTTTGAATTGATTTTTTTATTATATTGGTTAAATTATATTAAATTTACGAAAAAAAAATAAATTTTGAATATTTTGAATTTTTAGTTTCGTTATATTTAGTTTCAGGGCTGCTAATGGACTGTTGATATAATGTCATAGTCAAATGTCAAACCTACCTCCTCGTGGTGCAGCCTGGGTAACGCTGACAGGGCTCTGACGACCGAGTAGTGGCGGGATAACTACAACATCGGAATGGAGCAAATGCCATTTCTACCGTGTAAATAGTTGTTGGTTCACTAACTACTAGGGTCACCACCTATAACTGGGGAACACTGGTATCATGTGAGGTAAAAGCTGGAATAAAAAGCAGGACAAAAAGGAGGGAAGTGCTTGTCATACAAATTACAGGGTAAAGCTATCTCTTCAAATATAAGAAAATTGCGATATAACTTTTAAAAATAAATCTAAAGAGATCCGCACATTTTTGAATTGTTTTAAATTTATTACTCTAGTGAAAGCAAATATTTTAAAAATAATTCCAAACTCGTATAATAAAAAGGGGGATCAATAAATAAGGTGAATTATCTTATTTCTTAAAAATTAAAAAGCAAAAATAATTTAAACCACAGAATATTAAAGCATAACATCGAGAAACTATTTAAGGTGTTCTGTTCTTTTTTCCCACGCGCGGCGCGAGACTTATAAATAAACTAAAATGGAAGCTCCCTTAAAGGATTGCACCCTGCTTGAACAACGTGCAGTTATTCGATTCTTGAATGCAGAAGGTATTCAAACATCTCAAATATGCCAAGGAATGAAAAGTATCTATAGTGAATCTTGTTTGTCTCAAAAAAAAAAAACATTTATTAATGGGTTAACTAGTTCAAAAATGGACGAATTACATGTTCCTCAGGTCTCAACGTTCGGCCGGTAAAGTTTTGTTAACAATTTTTTGGGATGTTGAAGGACCAATCTGTCTTGATTTTTTATCCTCAAGGCAACGTATGAACAGCGACCTTTGTTGTGACATTCTTGTAAATAAGCTAAAGCCCGGTATAAGAAACAAAAGAAGAGGGAAGCTTAGTAAAGGTGTTCTCTTCCTTCATGATAATGCAAGGCTGCATACATCATGTAAAACTGTATCTACAATCATTAAATTAGGTTTTGAAGTTTTAGAACATCCTGCATATAGTCCAGACCTAGCCCCCTCTGACTATTTCCTTTTTGGACTACTAAAGAAGGAGTTAAAGGGAAAGCGATTTGACTCGGATGAAGATGTCCAGAAAGTGGTGCAAGATTTTTTTCACACGCTTCCTAAGAGTGCCTATAAAGAGGGTATTTACAAGTTGCCAGAACGATGGAGACGATGTATAGAAAGCCAAAGTGATTATTTTGAATAAATCAAGTCCTAATTTTTAATATCGTTCTTATTTTTTAAATAAATTATAATTCACCTTATTTATTGATCCCACCTTGTATTATTGTTCATAAACAAATCTGATACCTTTCAATAATATGTTGGATTATCAAAATATTATTCTTTTTTTTAAATTTTATATCGTGAATTCAATATAATAATCTGTAAAAATGTAAATTTATAAACCAGAATTAAACTAATATATTTTTTCAAGGTTTAATATAAAAAAAAAATATCAAAAGAGTAAAGTATGGATATGAATAATATTTCACAATGAAGGTTTATGTTATAAAATAATTATCAGAAAAAATGAATTTATTTGATTAATTTTTTTTACTTAAGTTATTTTTGAATAATTTTCCAACTTATTATATTTTATATTCTCCTATGTTAAATTTCTATGAATAATTTCTTTCAATCAATTCGGTTTTGTCTTTAATTTATTTCTTTGAATTGATTTTTTATTATATTGGTTTAATTATATTAAATATTTACGAAAAAAAAAATAAATTTTGATTATTTTGAATTTTTAGTTCCGTTATATTTAGTTTCAGGGCTGCTAATGGACTGTTGATTAAATGTCATAGTCAAATGTCAACCCTACCTCCGCGTGGTGCAGCCTGGGTAACTCTGACAGGGCTCTGACGACCGTGTAGTGGCGGGATAACTACAACATCGGAATGGAGCAAATGCCATTTCTGCCGTGTAAATAGTTGTTTTAATAACTACTAGGGTTCCCACCTATAACTGTGGAACACTGGTATCATGTGAGGTAAAAGCTGGATTCAAAACCAGGATAAATAGAAGGGAAGTGCTTGTCGCAAAACTGACAGGGTAAAGCTATCTCTTCAAATATAAGAAAATTGCGATATAACCTTTTTAAAAAATCTATAGAGATCCGCACATTGTTGAATTGTATTGAATTTATTACTAAGTTTAGTAAACATATTGATTTTTAGGAATAAGTAAGCCAGAAACTAAGAAATATATTATAGCTAACAAGCAACAAATAAAGTATAAAAATCAATTACTGTTCTCAATTTCATAAAGAAAAGGTAAAAGAGGCTTTCATTTTTATGATTATTCCCTTTAATCAAAATAGTATCATATATATGCAAGTATATACTTGAATATATATGTTTTAAAACACAAATATCAAACTGTTTAACACGTGTTCATAAATGATTTTATATATGTTTATATGAAAATAGTACATAAATAAATTTGTACTTGGATCAGATGGATAAATTTAGAGAAAGGGCACTTCCTGATCGTGCAACTGAAGTTGCTGATGACTTGCGCCATTTTTCGGAATAAATATAAACTAATCGCAGATTTTTAATTAATCCAGAATTGACCAAGTACTGGAAATATTTTTTCCGATAGATGGCGCAAGCCATCAGCAACTTTTATTTGTACGATCAGGAAATGCCCTTTTTCTCATATTTATTTGAATTTTTCTTTAATATTTTATATTTAAGAAAAAGGGGGGCACAGTTTCAAGTTTAAAGGTTCGTGTTTTACATACATTTTCTTATTTGAATGCGCTAATGTTTCAAACAACTTTTATAATTTAATAATACCATCAACACTCGTGGAAACAGGAAATGTTAAACCCATAATGAATTGGAGAAAGACGTGGAAATTACTCAAACTTAATCCTTAAGGCATGCAATTAATAAAGAGAAATATCATAATATCATTCAAAAATATATACATGATTTATAACTTGTACATGCATGCCAGGTTCCACGATATTCGGTCAGTTCGTTTTGGCTGTAGCGCTTTCTTTTACACCAGTGTAGTTACAGAAGTGAAAAAAATCTCTAAAATAAATAATTTATTTATGATAATTATTATGTAATAATTCAAAATATTTTAATACTGATAAAAACATCAAATTTAATCTAAATTCAATCTAAATTTATTTGGCTAACTTTTTAAATATGTTATATTGAATAATATTTATGTTAGAGAATGTTCTCTTATATTTAGGTTAGATTATATATTTTATGTTCTAGAATCATAAAATTATTTTACCCATTTCGAATATATATGTCATTTTTCGTAAGTTACTTTGCGCAATTTCTTTACAATATATTCTATTGGAATTTCATTTATAATTTCAATAATAATTTTAATATATATAGTTTGAAAATTAGAAAATATTACAGAAGCGTATGATTCTTTTGAAATTAAACAAATTCTACTGCCCTTACTGTAACGGAAAAATTAATGGAAGGGCCTGGCTCATCTGTGGTGAACCCTCCCAGCGGTTTCGCCAGTTCAATCTACCATACCGATTTTGCATAGCATTTTTCTCAAATACCTATTCATCACTGTAAAAGGAAGATCAGAAAATGCAATATAGCAGCGGTATGGTAGATTAAACTCGCGAAACCGCTGGGAGAATTCACCACTGATAAGACAGGACCTCCCATTAATTTTCCATTGCAGTAAGGGCAGTAGAATTTGTCTAATTTTCAAAAGAATCATAAGCGTCTATAATATTTTCTAATTTTTCATAACAGGTGGCGCGCTTATGCATCATAATATATATTTCGGTTAGATCACATAAGGTTTCTGGTATGGTTTAATCTAATCCATATGGAATAAAGTTTCTTTCATTTTTGCATTTTACTTTTAAAATTAAATTTTAACAAATAAATACAAAGTTACCCCTTATTTAGGATAAATATTATATTTTTATTTCATGAGTGGACATACAAGTATGTTTTAAACTCTTAGAGAAATTAATTTCAATATAAACTTTGAGGGGATTTGGAATGGATTTGAATAATATTTCACAAAAAAAGGTTTATGATATAAAAATAATTATAAAAAAATGAATTTATGTGATTAAATTAATTTTTATTTAAGTTATTTTTGAATAATTTTTCCAACTTATCATATTTTATATTCTGCTATGTTAAATTTCTATGAATAATTTCTTTCAATCAATTCGATTTTGTCTTTAATTCATTTCTTTGAATTGATTTTTTATTATATTGGGTAAATTATATTAAATTTTTGAAAAAAAAATTTGATTATTTTAATTTTTAGTGTCATTATATTTAGTTTAGGGCTGCTAATGGACTGTTGATATAATGTCACGGTCAAATGTCAACCCTACCTCCTCGTGGTGCAGCCTGGATAACGCTGACAGGGCTCTGACGACCGAGTAGTGGCGGTATAACTACCACATCGGAATGGAGCAAATGCCATTTCTTCTGTGTAGTTGGGTGTTGGTTCACTAAAGGTTAGAACAACTGCCGATAACTGTGGAACTTTGGGAGCAGGGAAACATAGAGCTGGTTCCAAACCAAGACGAATGAGATGGGGGAAGGAGGGGGAGCATATTCATAAAACTGCCAGAAAGATATTTTTGAACATAAATCAGAATGAAATGGATATGTTTCAATATTTGTGAGGTAATAGAGTAGGTAAATATACTAAATTAAAATATTACTGGACAGAATACATCGCTATCGAGGGGATCATATGTGAAGAATAGGGAACAGATATCCTAACTCTGGTTAGGAGATTCCCTATAGACAAGAATATTAATATATAAATATATATTATATATTGTTATGAAAATAGAACAATCCATATTTAAATTATTATTTGATGAAAAGGCATATATTGGTTTGAATAAAATTTTCATTTTCCAATAATGCTGTTGTCTTAGAGCCAAATTTTATGAAAGCATTACATTTTTGTATAAACAAACTCAGCGCCGCATAGTTTTATAATATCACTATGCGGCGCTGAGATTGTTTATACAAAAATGTAATACCTTGATAAAGGTTAGCGTTTAGCCAACCAAAAGATTGACAAATAAATATTCTAATCAATCCAACATATGCCTTTTTATTATTTTAATATTTATATATAAATTTATATATTCTTTAGTTGTAGAATATAGAGGTGAATTATCTAGACTCTCTGTTTTTCAGAAATTTCATAAACCTATTGATTCTCAGAAATAGGCGACAATTTATCAATAAAATCAAGTTCTCTTTCCATACAAAAAAAGATAAAACGTGAATTTATCATCCTTCACACAAATAAGAAATTAGGTTCAACTGTATATCTATATGTTATAAAAATGTAAACCGCGCGTTTCTTTATTATGATAAATATTTTATTTGTGTTAAAGATAGAGACATCGTTTAAGGTTCATGTTCTCGTGTTTTATGAACATAATATGTTCAATTAGGCATGTTACATAAATAAATTTATGTTCTAAAAAGGTTTATCAGAATAATCCTTAACAGAATATTTCAAATTAACAATATATAAACATTTTCATAAGGCCAATTATTTCAAAGATCAACCGAATTTATAAATAAATATATTCTAATCATTTTTAGTTTGATTAATCTTTGAAATAATTGTCCTTCTGAACATTTTTATATATTGTTAATTGTCAAAATTTTGTTAATGATTATTTTGCTAAACCCTTTGAGCACATACTTGCGAACCTTTCTATCGGTAAGAGACATTTTTGTTTATTCCAATCATTTAGAAAATAATTCTTGTTGAATATGATTTTTAAAAATGTATTTCTATTTTGTATAAATTACTGTGAGTGTGTGCTAATGAAGAAAAACATCCATGCACACATACATCCCTACATCCTCATTTCGTGCGCTAATGTAATCAACAACTATCATAAAATGTAATGATAACAACAACACTAGTGGAAATAGGAAATGTTAAACCCAGAATAAGTTGGAGAAAGACGTGAACAGTTAACACAAATGACATCAAAATTTGTTTAAAAAATGCGAAACTTTGTATTTTAAACATTATGTCTATGTTAAAAACTGTACATTCATGACAAGTGTCACGATATTCGATCAGTTCGTTCTGGCTGTGGCGTTTTCTTCTCCACTAGTGTAGTTGTAGAAATGAAAAGTCTCAAAAATAAATAGTTTTTGTAGATTTTCAAAAACACGATGATTAATTGACAATTTCTGTAAACACGAATAATATTTTTCAGAATTGAATGAGAAAATATTATTCTTTTAGAGGATAAGAGAATAATTTGAAAATTGTCTAATCGATTAAGATGCATCTCTAGCGGATTCTATTTTCAAATATCTATTTGAACATTATTGTTCTAGATCTTTATGGTATTCAGCGAAATAAAAAGATTTAACCATGCGTGGTTATATTACGATATGAATTAAATGTGCCAAAGTGCTTTACAAATCATCATGATGATAATTATGACCCCCAATTGCCGTTCTCTTTGCCGGCCATATTCTAGGTTCTATCTTGCTCTCTGCCTAGGCAGATGCATAATGGGTCATACACAAACAAAACACACGATACGCACATCGCACTCGCAAACAATAGAAGATACATTGTTTTTGATACACAAAGTTTAAACGAACTGTAATGATAGATGAAAAGCGCTCCTTTATAATTAAATAGATACACTGATAAAAGTAAGCTACTTCCATTTTATTAACAACTTAAAGAAATGATAGTAAAAGTAAATATTCTATTTCAAGCATCTGTTAGATCTCACAAATATACTGTTATCTCTCAAATAATACCCTAAACACATCCAAATTTATAATTTAATATGTTTTGATTAGTATTTCAATATCAATATTTATTTAATTGACCTTTTAAAATTTACCAGATTTTTAATTCATCTTTATTAGAGCATAATATATATTTTATTTATTCAATAGACTTTGACCCATTCAAAAATTATCCCAATATGTTAAATTAATTTAAGTAATTTCTTTTATATTCTATTTAATTTTGAAATCATTTCTTGGAAAACTAATGTTTATTGTATAGTTAGATTATATTAACTTTCTGGTAAAATTTATGACCTTTCGAATATTTTGAATAAAAATTTCATTATAATTAGTAATAGGGCTGTTATTGGACAGTAGATAAATTGTCACAGTCAAAGGTCAACCCTACCTCCTAGTGGTGTATCCTGGATAACAGGGCTCTGACGACCGAGTAGTGGCGGTATAACTACAACATCGAAATAGAGCAAATGCCATTTCTGCTACTGCTGCCTTGTAGATGGTGTTGGTTCATCAAAGGCTAGGTCCAATGCCGATAACTGTGGAACTATGGAGACCAATAGAAGGAATAATATACCTCTTGATATTTTTATAGTCTACTTATCCTTTCTTCATTTTAATAATTATAATATTTTACATTAAATCATATACAATACAAACTTCTACTATCCTTACTGTGATGTAAAAATATATTGGAAGGGCTTGGCTCATCAGTGGTGAACTCTCTCAGGGGTTTCGCAAATTTAATCCACCCGACGACTTCATAGGGCTCTAATACTGTATTGTATGAAGATTTAGAAGAATAAGAAGAATCTTCCAATACAGTATTAGAGCTCAAAGAAACGGTCTGGTGGATTAAAAATTGGCAAAACCGCTGGGAGGGTTCACCACTGATGAGCCAAGCTCTCCCAATATGTTTTTTCATCGCAGTAAGGACAGTAGAAGTTTGTATTGTATTTAAAAGAAACATTTGTGCTTATATCCTCTCATTTTATATATATATATATATAGATGGCGCGTTATTCCTTTATGTTAAATTGAATATGTGTTTTATCAATATAGTAAAAATAATATTTCTAATTTGTAACAAAGCTCTCGCAATCACAATACTAAATATATTAACTGTCATTCGATTTATATATAAACATTTACAAATTTATAAAATTATCTTTATTAATATTTATATAATGACTTTTTGAAAAATCTTATTTTAACTCTAAGCTTAGATCTACACCAATAGTAAGATTCAGACGATGTTTGAGATGATATTTTGAAAATATTTGTTTATATATAAAAGGTATATTTTTAATCGCCTCTATTTTTATAAACTATGGTATATTTTTAATACCAATATTTTTCTAGATAAAAAAATAAATTGAAAAAATATATATATTATCAGAATATAGAAGTATAGTGAATGCAAATATTTTCAAAATAATCTCAAACTCGTCAAAAGATATTATTTCATAGAACATATAATACCGTTTAATAAACGGTTTCATAATATATTATTTTTAATATTATTAATTATATTAAGTTATTTTAAATTTAATTTTTTTAAATTATCGAATTCATTATATACCCTATATAATGCAGCATAAACAATCTTTAGAAATATCAAGTTAGGTATCAAAATTGAATCAAGATCAAAAGTAAATAAATATTTTTACAGATACAGCATTTATAAACTTAAAGTAGGATAAACACCTCTATGTGCTCTGTACAAGAATCCACAAACGATCGCTCTTATTGGAAAAGAATCATTAATAAGAGTGATGATTTATTCATCCATATCCATTTTGATAAATTGACTTTTTCAACATCAAACTGATCATTAGATTAGGTTAATGTATTCAATTAGATGTTACAATAGTTGAGAGGGAAACAGCTAAACACAGAATGTTATAATTAATGTTATAATTAATATAAATGTGATAATATAAAAAATTGTCAGAAATGGACAAGGTTTTATGTTAGTAAGAAAACAAGTATAATTATTAAGTAATACTTAAAGCCTCCCCGCATAAGTTTCTTTTTTGTGAAAATCAATATTAATTTCAAAGAGAAATATGTACTATTTCTAACTTTTTGGATGACGTATGAGAAGGTTGAATATATGAAGAGTAATGGTCTAAATATGATTGGATGACGTATGAAAGGGTGAAAATGTGAAGAGTAATGGCGAACGGAAAAATAAAAGTGTCCTAGGGGCGGGAATCGAACCCACAACCTTCTGCTTATTGGGCAGGTGCCATGTCCACTAGGCTACCCTGGACGTATTTTTCCGTTCGTAACTAATACTTAAAGTAACTTTTTTAATACATTATAATGGACTGCGGCGTATGATTATAAAGTAATACTTAAAGCCTCCCCGCATAAGTTTCTTTTTAATATGCGGGGAGGCTTTAAGTATTACTTTATAATCATACGCCGCAGTCCATTATAATGTATTAAAAAAGTTACTTTAAGTATTAGTTACGAACGGAAAAATACGTCCAGGGTAGCCTAGTGGATATGGCACCTGCCCGGTAAGCAGAAGGTTGTGGGTTCGATTCCCGCCCCTGGACACTTTTATTTTTCCGTTCGCCATTACTCTTCACATTTTCACCCTTTCATACGTCATCCAATCATATTTAGACCATTACTCTTCATATATTCAACCTTCTCATACGTCATCCAAAAGGTTAGAAATAGTACATATTTCTCTTTGAAATTAATATTGATTTTCACAAAAAAGAAACTTATGCGGGGAGGCTTTAAGTATTACTTTATAATCATACGCCGCAGTCCATTATAAAGTATAATTATTGTTGGAATCCGGGAGAGGCCTAAAAATTGTATCTCTTTTATATACATCCCATTGAGGAAAAATATGAAATTATCATAATCATCACAATTCAGAATTTTGTTCTATAATAAATATATACGTATTATTATGTTATGTTTAATCAATTTTGGGAGGATTTGGGTATTAACATAAAGTTTAAAATTTGTCTTTTCAAAAAGAACAAAAATAATTGATGTGCTAATAAAGATGATTGTCTATAATTCACAGAGAGATAGATGGCGTTTAAGCGTTCATTTACCTTTTTAATTTAAAAAAAGTGTATATAATAGATTTTCTCTAAAGTTAGAAAATTCTTATGTCAATTCAATTTTAAAGAAAATGTGCACCAAATCAGTAATAATATTATTTACTTTTTCTATTCATAAATAAACAAAAACGGAATCCATTTTTATCAGACTCATCTTCATAAAATATGATAACAATGGCATATGCATAATTAATAATATAAGGAAAAGTAGATATTGGCAATCATTTCCACAATGGTTTAAGTGAAGTCAATATTATTTTTGTCATTCTAAAATCGCCTAGTCTTTTTTTTCAATCAAATATTTCATAACAATATAGCGACATATATCTTTTATGAAATTCTTTGGTGATTATTTTCTACAAGTTAATCATCGGGAACTTACTTAAATATACGTTAATGGGTAATCTATATATAATTTGTTCAAATAAATATATTTTTCAAAGAATCTCAGTGAACTAATTTCTGTATATACGGTCTTTTGTTTATGGCTTTGACTAGATTAAGAAGATTAAGGACATTATTGACATTAAATATTTTCCTAAATTCTATCAGTAAAAATGTAAATATAAATAATTTTTGGATCACTAGGCAATCTTGGAAGTAGTTTTAGAAAAGGCCTGAGGAAACTCCTCTGGTTTGAAAATTATTCCAGAGATAGAGAGTAGATTTTAAAAGTAATTGTTTATTATTGCTCTTCTTTATTTATGTTATATATATATTACTATTGCCAACAAAGAACAAATTTCGTATTTATTTGTAACTATTCCGATTCGTTCTAATGATATTGTGATGTCATTATAAATGTCTCTACTAGTTTTTAAAATTCATTAAGAAAATAATTAAACCCTATTAGCCATCTCAGTAGAAGAATTTTTAAAAAATTGTTTAATTATTTTATTTTCCAATTGTTTCGTAGTGCTAAAATAAATTCCCTAATTGTAAATGTCCTATTGTGTATCCGAGTCCCTATTTATTATAGACATGGGAAGCATAACACCCATGTTATTTGAGAAACATAAAATCGGAAGTCTAATTCAACTATAGAAAGAGTCTCGGCAGTCTGTCGAGATGAACGTGTACCACTTAGCAATAATGTGATGTAATTCCTGCACCCATTCCCCTTCTTCCCTATGTGACATCCTTGTAGTGTCGTGGTCCTCAATTATATAATTCTAACTCAGTGTGCGAAATATATGTTTATGTCTTGTAGATATTAGTGCTCCCTTGTAGATATTCCTCTCTATTGGATATTGATATCTTGTAGATATGATTTTCTCACTCATATATTGTTTTATAGACTCTAATTTGAATTATTTTTAAAGTAGTTGTTAGGTTTCCTCTTAATCCCGGTATTGTTGGCAACTTAATTAATACTTTTAGCTCTCATATCAATGCTGGCTATCTGTAATTTCTCCCGCTGAAAATTTCAACAAAATATAAAAATATTATATCTCACGACATAATTTAGCATATATTTTGGAATTTATTTTTAGAATTTAAAATTTTCTTATTATACATACGTACCTCAAGGTTTACAAAATATTCATAGAAATAAGCAGTTATTTTCTGCCTTTACCTTACCTTCATAATTTGTGTCAAAAATCTCGATAAATTTCATAATTTCAATAATAAATTGTTCATAAATATTTAAAAATTCATAATTTATATTAAATTATTTTATTATATTCAAATAATAATTTTTGAAAGGAGGGGGATGGGGGATCATAAATTGTCTGGTTTAGAAATCATATAAATGTTTGATTTTTTTTATGCATATGCCTCTTTATCATATTTATAATCGAAGATGAATCTGATCTGAATGGGACTGGTATACCTTTATAATATATTCTATATCATATATTTAACTCCTTAATATTGAATAAAAATACCTATATATTTTATAAGACATTAGTAGACTGTAATCATATCAATGGTGTACATTTTCTGAGTCTTCCTTGAAAATTGTCTTCTTTGAGGAATATTAACAATTTCAAACAGAGGAATATAATAGACTTAAGTATTTCATATAATAAAATCATAACTCCCAATTATGATAAGCACAATATGGATTATAGATTATAAACACAAGGTAATAAGACCGAATCCAAATAAATAAATAGTGTGTGACGTTTAGGTAACAGCGCTGTTACCATCTTCAGACAAAAGTACTGAATGTTACTGAAACGTCACACACTATTTATTTATTTGGATTTGATCATATTACCTTGTATTTAAATACCAATTAGTTTGAAAGTTAACTCTAATTTATCGAAAACCGAATCAAATCGGTATAGCATATCGTTTTCGAGCTTGGATTCAAGTTGGATTGCTTTTTCAAACCCATATGGTTTAACAATTAGAAATTAAACCTTACAAAAATGCTTCATTTATAACAAAATATAGTAATTATATTTCAAAATATCTGTTAAAAATTAGTTATATATGATTTAATGGAAAATTTATATTAAAATATCTTTATATAAAAGAAAATCGTTATTAACACAAATTTTTCTATTATAAATATAAAATATTTGAGACTGATGTGTTTTATTGAACTTTTATTCTAGTCACGAATATTATTTAAAATATATATATATGCTTTTATATATTCTTTATTAACTTTATGAGATCTTAATTTTAAATACAGGTATATTTTATACATATATAAAATATTTATTATTCCTCTATTATATATCATATATTATATCACATCTATTGAAATTTTATAAATACACATATGAATAAACCAAATCTCTTTATATTTGTGAAAGTATTTAGTTATAAATAGTCTTCAAACCTTTTAAAACACATGTAAAATATGTTTCACATGTAAAATAATATTAGGGAACGTTTCAAAATTTTGATATTTTTGAAATTCATTTACCAATATTTTGAATATTTTCAAATGTTAGATAAAATAATTACAATTTATTCGATTTTTTTTGTTTTAATATATTTTTTTGAATTGATATTTTATTTAAATGGATTAGATTATATTAGGTTTCTAGTAAAATTAATTGAATTATGATTATTTTGAATTTTTAGTTTCATTATATTTAGTTTCAGGGCTGCTAATGGATGTGTGATATAATGTCATAGTCAAATGTCAACCCTACCTCCTCGTGGTGCAGCCTGGGTAACGCTGAAAGGGCTCTGACGACCGAGTAGTGGCGGTATAACTACAACATCGGAATGGAGCAAATGCCATTTCTGCCGTGTAAATAGGTGTTGGTTCACCAACCACTAGGGTCACCACCGTTAACTGTTGAACACTGGAAGTAGGTGAAGAATAGAGCTGTACCTAAACCCAGTACAAACGGGGGATGAAACCTTTCCACTGGCCAGAATATTAAATACCACACTGGAGATTGAAGGAATATAAAGGAGAGGTTCCATTAATTGAAGTAAGATATTTTAAAATATAAAATATTGAACTATTAGAAGCAGAATACACTGCTATCATATATTTCAGGATAGGAAACAAATACAAGTCTTATTATAAATCAGGACATGGTAATTAATATTTATCGTATTATTTTATAAACTAACATATATATATATATAAAGGTTTTATATTATTCAAATAAAGTTTTTGATGTCATATTGAAATCTTTATCTTTAAATGTTTAATAAAAAACCAACACACAGTTTCATCGTTGAGTGCGCTAATGTCATCAACATCTATTGAGGAACGCTGGAGTTTTCAATTATATCAACACTATTGGAAATAGGAAATGTTAAACCCAGAATGAGTTGGAGAAAGACGTGGAATTTATTCAAACTCATTTCTTGCGGCATGTAATTAATGATAAAAATTTGCATACAGATATTCTAAAATAGTTCAATATATGCGAAACTTCATAATTTAATCATTTAGTCTATATTATGACCTGCACATCCATGCCAGGTTCCACGATATTCGATCAGTTCGTTTTGGCTGTAGTGCTTTCTATTCCACGTGTGGTGGTTATAAGAAGGATATACGTATAATTCTTTAAAATTATTCGTTTGTGCAGATATATACGAAGGCACGATGGTTGAATGTGAAATGCTGTAAATACGACTAACATATTGTGTAGTGTTCATTGGGGGTGAATTAATCATTTAGAGGATGAGGGAGTAATTTCAAATCCGTCAATCGATTGGAATATCTGTAGTTGCTTGTTTTAAAAAAATCTATTTGAACTTTATTGTTTCAATAACTTTATGGTATTCAGGTAAATAAGGAAAGCGATTTAATCATATGTGGTTATAATACGACACCATGAATTGTGCCATAGTGTTGTAGATATCACACGATGATGATTATGCCTTCAAAGTGCGGTGCCAACCGCGGGCCATATCCTAAGTTCTCTCTCGCTATCTTCATAAATTCTCGGCCCATTAGCTGAGAAAAAATGTAGTATGCTCAGTGGCTGCATAAACTCTCCGTAGGCTAGCTTCATCCAAGTTTGGTTGAATCTTCAAATAAATCTCTTCATCCGCTTTAAAATTTAGTATAAATTTCTTAAGGTTACTCTCTTCGTAATTTTCATGCGTTATGAGCGTACATTTTGTAAAATGAATATAGATAATCTCTATTGGTAATACCGATACACTATTTTATACTCTTATAGAGTTATGTTTTTCCCTTATGTAAAACTGATTTTCTATCGAAACTATGCCAAAGTTAACAATAAGTATATTTTTTTAAAGCGAGATCTCATGCCCTCTTCTACGGGCTAATCAAAGCTGTGAGAGAAATTTTCATCTTTCACAAAATTCAACTCTCTACCTGCACACGCGCCGGCAATATATATAGTTCCTATTTAAAAATATATATATTGAAATAAATCTAAAAAACTCAATATATCTTGCATAATTTACATATTTTGAATACTTCTATTACATCAAAATAAATGACGTATAACATATATTGCTATAATATTCCGTATATTTTACATTAGGGAAAGAATAGCTAAGTATATAGCAGATAAATCTATTTCTGATGAATCGGAACTCTGATGGTAACTGAATTCATCCGTTAATACTATTGTAGTCTATGGACATAAGGAATTCCATAAGTAATAAGTATTTTTAATACATATATATATATAATGGTATTTGACGTCTAATACATTATAGATAAAGCCGGTGTGTGAAAATGCTAGCATATCATTGAACGCTGGTCTTTGGTTCTTAAATTCCTGCTATGTTTATTGATTCTCACTCGGGGGGTTGAGGTATATCAATATTTAAATAATTCAAATATAAACGTCCAACGTTCAATTATATTCTAGTATTCTGCGCAAACCGGCCATATTTATTAATGTATCGGACGTCAAATGCCACTATCAAAATATCAAAAGAAAATACCATTGTATCCAAAGACTGCAATAGTATTAGCAAAATGTTTGAGTTCTCAGGATATCATAGGAAACAAATAAATCTATCTAACATATAGTTCTTTCTCTAATGAAATATATCTGAAATTAGTAATATATGTAGATATCCCACTTGTTTTTATATGTAGTAGTATATTAAATTTGTAAAATAACTGCACAATATATTGCTTGTTTTTAACTATATTTTAATGTTTGATTTAAAATAGCCACTATGCACGCCCGCACCTGTGCAGGTAAACAATCGATTATTTTAAATAAATAGTTGAAATTTCATTCCATAGCTTTGATAAGCCTGTTCAAAATAATAAAAAAAAAGATACTTATATATATATATATATATATAGATGGAAATTCTTCTATAAAGTCAAAGGTCGCCTCTGTCAAAATAAATGTCAAAACTAGACGCCATCTATTGAACTTCGCCGCAAACTAGCCGTCTCGGGTCGGTGACAAGCCACAACAACAGCTTTGGCAAAGGTGGACGCTTCTGAGTTTGCCAAAGCTGGTGTTGTGGCTTTGTCACCGACCCGAGGGCGCTAGTTTGCTGCAAAGGTCAATAGATGGCGTCTAGTTTTAACGTCTATTTTGACGGGAGAGGTGACCTTTGTCTTATAGAATTATATATATGAATTGTTTAGTTTTTAATTTATTTATCTACATATAATTGGTATTAGCGATTCAATATTTGAAACGAATTTTTCCTTTGTTGAATTATAAATATTAAAACTCTCTCTGAAGTAATAAGAACCACCTTATTGGAGATCGTATTTTCTCTGGACGGTCAAATATACCATTTTCTTCACAATATTGAGAAGAAAACGTGATCAAAATACATATCAGTGTCATACTGATGTGTTTCTATTTTCTCATCATATAAAAGGATGGTGTTTAGAGCGGATGAAAGAAATTTAAATGTAGATCTAACATCAACTTGCTAATGTTAGCACCCAGATAGCCTATGTATCTACGGGAGTGCCTATGATATGGCTAGTGTATGGATATACGATCACTTCTTAACAAACTTGCAAACAGTAGACGAGGGACTATTATATTTTTCTAGTCAAAACCCCATGTATTTTGTTCATTCAGCCACATAACAAAACTAGATGTTGGAATATATTACAATTTCAAAATATATCATTTGTAACCATCTTACCTAGCCTTAAGGAATCAATATGTGAAGCCTCATATAACTCGTTGAAAATGGTTCATTTGACTACAATATCCATTTTATCTGTCGGAATCAATGACCTATTTTTTTTTCAATTAATGAAGCCAACCAAGGCTGGAACATTTTTAGATTTTTTCTCTATTTTTTCTTGAAAATAAAATTGTCAAAATTTAGTTGAAAATAGAACTATCTTTTTTTGCGGCTAAAATAATTTCAAAAATATATCTGTTTCTTGGAATTACAAGGAAAATATTCCAGTTAAACATATGAAAGGCCCGTCAGTTTAATCTAAAAAAAGATAAAGGCCGCCTCTCCCGTCAAATCAAAGATAGACGCCATCTATTGACCGTCGCCGCAAACTAGCGGCCTTGGGTCGGTGACAAAGCTACAACACCAGCTTTGACAAACTGAAAAGCGTCCACCTAGAGACAATGAGATCTATATTTTATCCATAGATTTGGCCTAGCCACTTAGCCAACTGAGCACCTCTTAGGTAGATGTAAAGATCAATTAGATCCCTGTGGGTCTCATGGAAAAAGGTCCGCCCCATGCTGACGAGGGCCATTAGCCAGAAACCATGGTCTCTAGGTGGACGCATTTCAGTTTGCCAAAGCTGGTGTTGTCGCTTTGTGACCGACCCGAGGACTCTAGTTTCCAAGACGGTCAATAGATGCCGTCTATCTTTGACGTCTGTTTTGACAGGAGAGTGACCTTTGCTTTTAGATAAATTTTCCTCCTGGTAAAATTTCCACCTATATTTTCAGTTTAACTATTAACTTTGGTGTCCAGTTATTTGAGCTCGAATATATCTTCCATAGATCACTTATAAAAAATACTTATCAGCAGTAAACCTTTATCTAAATCGAAGAGAACATTCAAATAAATAGAAACCTCGCTGAACATTCACTATTGGAGAAACCGTTCCTACCGCCTTCTTTCAGCCCTTTCCCGTTTATATTCAAAACAATTTCCTCAACATGCAATGTTAATGATGAGTTTTTTACTTTTAGTACGTGGGATATAATATGATATTAAAGACACATTTAAAGTATATTTTATCATTTTCTATATAGAATTTTTACTATAGATTTGATGTTACATTAAAAACTTAGCTTCAGGCTGATTGAAACAAGCATAAAGGTTTTGATGGAAATTTAAAAATATTTCGTCGTCAATTTCACAAGTTGCGAAGAACTGATCGTATGTTCATACAATTAAGCAATAATCCATAATATTTCTCTTTGTGGAATGAGGAATTAGAAGAGAAAATATTATGGGAAGAGCAATAATCAATATCTAGTTGTTTTGTATTGTAGCTGTTACTGGTGCGCACTAATCGAAATTCTAATGCATATTCGACGTAAACGAGGTGCATTATTTCTCTAAATGTTGTTTCATTTTTAAAATTTTATTAAGAAATCAAAACACATTTGCCTTTCTTCAATATTTTTCACCTTTCTTTGCATAGATTACCTATGTTCAATGAATTCCCGTTTGTATGTACTAGCCATGTATTCATCATTGTAAAGGAGCTCCTAAAATGAAACTAGATTTTCTGATGTTCTTAAGATGGGAGATTACTTCGGTACATATAGTATACCTTATCTTATAGATTTTGGTGTTTTTTGGGTATTGGTGTCCTTTCAGGTAATTATAGTTTGTGTAATAACAATATATTCGTTTAATGTAGAAATTTAGGTTAATAAGAATTTATTTTAATCAACCATGTGGTTATGTATGTTTGTTTTTGGTTTTCTCATTCTACTCTCCTTCTATCCACTAATGGAAATTTATTTCTCAGTTTTTTCAGTAAAAGGTCATTTTACTATTGTTTTCTAAATGTAAATAGAGATGAAGAAAGACCCAATGTACTACCGCGTATCTGACATCGCCAAGTCCTGAAAAATGTATATAGTAGTAATATGTATATAGTAGCATTAGTTACTTCCTAAATAGGAATAGAAGTAGAAATTTTCAATTATCAAGGTTCGGATGTTGCAAAGATAATAAAATGTATATAGTAATAACATGTATATAGTAGTATTAGTTACTCCCTAAAAGGGAATAGAATTTAAAAAAAAACAATTATTGGGTAGCTAGCATTAAAAAATCAATTAATTTGTAAATAGTAGCTACATGTATATAGAAGTATCAGATATTCCCTAAAAGGAAATAGTAGTAGAAAAATGCCACTTAATGGGTAGAGGTTTGTGCAGTCAATAATGGTTGATAGTAATGTGTATGAACATCATAATAGTGATGTGATGTCTTGATGTGTCTCTTTGATCCCCTTGCATACAACTATGTCGTGGCTCTCTATGTCGAAATCCATAATTCTATCACTGTAGTGCTGTGACGTCCCTTTCCTCGTAGATTATTTTGTCCAGTATATATTGAGGATTATATTGTTAGTAGATTTAGTTGTCATTTGGATATTTGTGTCTTGTGTATACACATGACTTGTGGATACACAGGTCTTGTGGATATTCTTGTCTTTTTTGTGTGTGTGTGTGTGAATATGGTTGTGATTTTCTTAATGTAGTCGTTGCCAAATTTTAGTTATTGATGAATATGTTAAGAATTATTTTCTTAATGACGTAGATGAAAGCGCACTCAATGATGTTTCTTTGTCTTATATTCCAAGATCAAGTTACCTCTCATCTTTTATCACGCAAACCTAAGTTTTTTAAAGTATGTGAAGGTTTTACCTATTTTAATATTGGTACTTATTGCTGTTTAACTATAATTCATAACATAATCATAAGGATAATCACCTATTTTTGCCGTCTTCCCTAAAAGATTGTCAAAATACCTCTCACACACAAGGCATACACAACAAAATCATTAAAATAACACACACATATACAAAAACGAAAGCCACAACACACATAAAACACGGACAACCAAACATCTGATTTGTGAAACACAATAGTTTTAAACGACCTTCAATTATACATGAGAACACAGTTCTTCTTTGAATATCAATTGTTGCAATATAGAAGATATTTTTGCCTCTCCTAAATTCTCTGAACTGCTGTGTGGTGGGAAACGACTATATATGGTAGCTTTTTATTATCGTTTGAATTCTAACAAATACTTTATATTTAATGTACCCGATCCCAATATGAATAATTATTAGAGAGACTTATCAGAATAACACGGTGTTACCTAGCTAACATTTACAATCATATAAAAATTAAGAAAAAAACATTTTTATAGGAATTAAACGGCACGTGATCTTTCGCTCTCATAGTCATTGTGTCATATTCTCAATGGTAATTTTTAATGAATAGCTTTAGTCAAATTAGGTCGGTAAAAATATTAAATATTTTGCACACTCAACTCAACACACACAGACAGAAACATATTCTGACCTTTTAGATTTTAAAACTATTTTTTGGATATTAATCCCAAATCAAGGTTTTATTAATATTCCATCCTTATCTCTGAAAAGATATGAAGCGTATTTGTTAGGTAGTGCCTTTTTTCAAAATTATTTTCTACTTAGTATTCTCACCCATTTTTACAACAAACTGTAATTTTATATCAGTAGGTAAGATGTATATATAAACGAGTCTCTTCAAATTGCCATCAATTTTCTAACTTGTAACAATAAACTGAGGATGCTGTATCCTATTGGTAGTAGTTTACAATTTTTATTCAATTTTTCTGCCCCAATTTCTCCAGGTTTATATAATATATTTATTTTTACTTCTTGTAAATTTATATAACGGATATCTCAGATCATAAAAATCATAATTCAATCAGCCTCTTTTCAACACTCAGCAACAAGATTATCTTATCACTAGAAAGGAAATCAGGTGCATTAGTTACATTATTATAAATTTATAATCAAATTTTGAAAACCCATTGTTTCATTTTCATATTTACATAAATCCAAAGATTCCCATTATCGTTATTGACAATTACTGACAACACTCAAACTTTTAAAACAATCGGTCTGAAACTTTCTAATCATTATTGGCGAAAAAAAATTTAAATTGTTGCCTCTTAATAATGCTATCTTAATTGAAGGATGTCAATTTCTTCTGTAGGAAATTATGGGGTTTATGTTCGAAAATAAAGCATGAAATAATTATAATGTGCATCATTATCTTTTAATTTTCACTTTATCAGTCATAATCATACACAATCGTAATTTTAACTAATTAAGCCAGTCTGGGACATAATGTCACCTGGAAGAATCTCAGTTGGTGGATGAGTCATCCCATCGGTTAGATGGTGAATAATCCAAACTATATGACGAATACATAGCCTGAACCGAAAAGAGAGGAAATGTGAAATCTTCGAAATTGAGTATGTTACACTTCGTATTATAATATAATTGGTGATATTCATTCATCAACATATCAATCCTTCTATAAAAAATCTTTAATCTTAAGGAAATCAAGTATTCCCCATAATTCTATTATTCATGCTACTGGATCATTTCTGCTAAGCGAGTCTAATGGACACAACACATGGGCCCATCTATGTCAATCTATATATTACAATATCGCTGTCTAAACGGTGGATATCTGTTTTTAAACCACCCGAATTTTCTTTCAAATGATTTAAAATAATGTATATTTCTTTATATATATATATAATTTCTATTTTAATTAACCATATAATCATTTTTCTTAGAAAATAATGATACATATATGAATATTATCTTTCGAATTTTCTTTTTTGAATTGGATACTATATGTACGAATTATACATTGAAATTTTATTTTGAGGTATATGTATATATAAAATAAAAATATGATATTTTTAATTTTTGTGTTTATATTTTTTAAAGGAATAGTATTATTGAATGCGTGAAACAGATTAAAACTGCTCTCTCTCTACTTGAATTTTAACACAACCCATATAAAAATATTGCGTGGTAATTTAGAATTAAAATTATCTTTTTATATATTTAATGGGAATACCTAAATATACAAATAAATATATTTGAGTGAAATACATTATTGAGATGAATCATTATAACTCCACATCCTTATTTACAATATTGCTGGGCCACAAAGCTTGTAAAACTGATATTTTATCGTAATATTTTTTTGATTTTGCAATTGAGTCGAATGTAAATGCTATTATAATTACAATTAACATTAAGCGATAGATAAAAAAACATGAATTTTGTTATTTGTGACCTGATATATTTTAACAAACCATTTTTTCAGGTTTTGGTCCTTTTCATAATGTCTTTTGATTCAAAATAAGAACCCTCAATATTACTTTTAATAACCCACCTTTCATCATACTGTTCTACAACTATAACATATATATACATTAACAAAATTCTCAAATATGCCTTTGCTCTTCTATATAAGGAAATTCCATAAGTTTAATATTGAATTTGAAATATTTTTCCTACTTTGTTATGTCCATTATTTGTTATTTATTATTTTGTGTGTGTATATATTATTGATCATTGAACCAATTGGTTGTAAATAATTATTAACGTTATGTGGCACTCCTTTTTCATAGTTTATATAAATCAGAAAGAATAATCTCTCTCTAAAATATATAGAGATGTGGATAGATTTATCTTTTATCTAAAGAAGTATGATCAAATTGGGCAAATTATATCATTATCTATTGAAATTTATTGCAGCAACACAATGTTTGTTCATTGAAAATTAAATAAAGTAATATTTTTATACTGATAATAATATTACTCAAATTGCAGATATTTATGAGACAAATAAGAGAAGTTTATTGCAGACAGGTTGTAATTTGTCTCATTAAAGATTACTTTCAAGAATTTTTGTTGAAAAGATTACATAATACCTTTTATTATTAATCTGAAAAATTATCTTTATTATACCATACACCAAAAATACCTCAAATTTCAACCATTTATTTCAATTTCCTGTTTATATAAAAGAAAGAGAGAGTGTTCACTAAATAAAGCAACTACGCATAGTGAATTGTAATATTTAAGTGGTCCTTAAAAGGTTTTGACTACAAAAAGCGAAGTCTTTTTACCATATTAACGTGTTGAAGAAGAATAATCCGTATTCTTTATAAAAAAAATGATCCTGAAGCTCTATACGTCTTATATATCTAATTTACCTTCTATTGAAAATATTCAAGAACCGTAGTACAAAAAAAAAACACAAATATTTAAAATTAAAAAAAGTATAATATTTACTCTGATTGTATCTATTATTTCACAGCAATTAAGCAAGCCGTTCGAAAAATTAGAAAGCAAACAGCTGCAAAATGAAAATAAAAACTAAAACATTATTAGGATTAATTAATTCAAATGAAACGCCAAA
>CP092886.1:33137242-33265869 GCA_030710605.1 Cordylochernes scorpioides | reverse complement strand
TTTAAAAATAATTCCAACTCGTCTAATATTATTGTTCATAAACAAATCTGATACCTTTCAATAATGTGTTGGATTATCAAAATATTATTCCTTTTTAAAAATTTTATATCGTGAATTTAATATAATAATCTGTAAAAATGTAAATTTATAAACCAGAATTAAACTAATATATTTTTTCAAGGTTTATAGAAAAAAAAATATCAAAAGAGTAAAGTATGGATATGAATAATATTTCACAATGAAGGTTTATGTTATAAAATAATTATCAGAAAAAAATTGAATTTATTTGATTAAATTTATTTTTATTTAAGTTATTTATGAATAATTTTCCAACTTATTATATTTATATTCTGCTATGTTAAATTTCTATGAATAATTTCTTTCAATCAATTCGGTTTTGTCTTTAATTCATTTCTTTGAATTGATTTTTTTATATATTGGTTTAATTATATTAAATTTACGAAGAAAAAAATAAATTTCGATTATTTTGAATTTTTAGTTCCGGTATATTTAGTTTCAGGGCTGCTAATGGACTGTTGATATAATGTCATAGTCAAATGTCAACCCTACCTCCGCGTGGTGCAGCCTGGGTAACTCTGACAGGGCTCTGACGACCGAATAGTGGCGGGATAACTACAACATCGGAATGGAGCAAATGCCATTTCTGCCGTGTAAATAGTGTTGTTTTAATAACTACTAGGGTACCCACCTATAACTGTGGAACACTGGTATCATGTGAGGTAAAAGCTGGATTCAAAACCAGGACAAATAGGAGGGAAGTGCTTGTCGCAAAACTGACAGGGTAAAGCTATCTCTTCAAATATAGGAAATTTTCGATATAACCTTTTAAAAAAAATCTAAAAAGATCCGCACATTTTTGAATTGTTTTTAAATTTATTACTATAGTAAATGCAAATATTTTAAAAATAATTCCAAACTCGTCTAATATTATTGTTCATAAACAAATCTGATACCTTTCAATAATGTGTTGGATTATCAAAATATTATTCTTTTTTAAAATTTTATATCGTGAATTTAATATAATATCTGTAAAAATGTAAATTTATAAACCAGAATTAAACTAATATATTTTTTCAAGGTTTTATAGAGAAAAAAATATCAAAAGAGTAAAGTATGGATATGAATAATATTTCACAATGAAGGTTTATGTTATAAAATAATTATCAGAAAAAATGAATTTATTTGATTAAATTTATTTTTATTTAAGTTATTTATGAATAATTTTCCAACTTATTATATTTTATATTCTGCTATGTTAAATTTCTATGAATAATTTCTTTCAATCAATTCGGTTTTGTCTTTAATTCATTTCTTTGAATTGATTTTTTTTATTATATTGGTTTAATTATATTAAATTTACAAAAAAAAAAAAAATTTCGATTATTTTGAATTTTTAGTTCCGGTATATTTAGTTTCAGGGCTGCTAATGGACTGTTGATATAATGTCATAGTCAAATGTCAACCCTACCTCCGCGTGGTGCAGCCTGGGTAACTCTGACAGGGCTCTGACGACCGAATAGTGGCGGGATAACTACAACATCGGAATGGAGCAAATGCCATTTCTGCCGTGTAAATAGTTGTTGTTTTAATAACTACTAGGGTACCCACCTATAACTGTGGAACACTGGTATCATGTGAGGTAAAAGCTGGATTCAAAACCAGGACAAATTGGAGGGAAGTGCTTGTCGCAAAACTGACAGGGTAAAGCTATCTCTTCAAATATAAGAAAATTGCGATATAACTTTTTAAAAAAATCCATAGAGATCCGCACATTTTTGAATTGTTTTAAATATATTACTATAGTGAATGCAAATATTTTAAAAATAATTCCAACTCGTCTAATATTATTGTTCATAAACAAATCTGATACCTTTCAATAATGTGTTGGATTATCAAAATATTATTCTTTTTAAAAATTTTATATCGTGAATTTAATATAATAATCTGTAAAAATGTAAATTTATAAACCAGAATTAAACTAATATATTTTTTCAAGGTTTATAGAAAAAAAAATATCGAAAGAGTAAAGTATGGATATGAATAATATTTCACAATGAAGGTTTATGTTATAAAATAATTATCAGAAAAAAATGAATTTATTTGATTAAATTTATTTTTATTTAAGTTATTTATGAATAATTTTCCAACTTATTATATTTTATATTCTGCTATGTTAAATTTCTATGAATAATTTCTTTCAATCAATTCGGTTTTGTCTTTAATTCATTTATTTGAATTGATTTTTTTTATTATATTGGTTTAATTATATTAAATTTACGAAAAAAAATAAATAAATTTCGATTATTTTGAATTTTTAGTTCCGGTATATTTAGTTTCAGGGCTGCTAATGGACTGTTGATATAATGTCATAGTCAAATGTCAACCCTACCTCCGCGTGGTGCAGCCTGGGTAACTCTGACAGGGCTCTGACGACCGAATAGTGGCGGGATAACTACAACATCGGAATGGAGCAAATGCCATTTCTGCCGTGTAAATAGTTGTTGTTTTAATAACTACTAGGGTACCCACCTATAACTGTGGAACACTGGTATCATGTGAGGTAAAAGCTGGATTCAAAACCAGGACAAATAGGAGGGAAGTGCTTGTCGCAAAACTGACAGGGTAAGCTATCTCTTCAAATATAGGAAATTTTCGATATAACCTTTAAAAAAAATCTAAAAAGATCCGCACATTTTTGAATTGTTTTAAATTTATTACTATAGTAAATGCAAATATTTTAAAAATAATTCCAAACTCGTCTAATATTATTGTTCATAAACAAATCTGATACCTTTCAATAATGTGTTGGATTATCAAAATATTATTCTTTTTTAAAATTTTATATCGTGAATTTAATATAATAATCTGTAAAAATGTAAATTTATAAACCAGAATTAAACTAATATATTTTTTCAAGGTTTTATAGAGAAAAAAATATCAAAAGAGTAAAGTATGGATATGAATAATATTTCACAATGAAGGTTTATGTTATAAAATAATTATCAGAAAAAATGAATTTATTTGATTAAATTTATTTTTATTTAAGTTATTTATGAATAATTTTCCAACTTATTATATTTTATATTCTGCTATGTTAAATTTCTATGAATAATTTCTTTCAATCAATTCGGTTTTGTCTTTAATTCATTTCTTTGAATTGATTTTTTTATTATATTGGTTTAATTATATTAAATTTACAAAAAAAAAAAAAAATTTCGATTATTTTGAATTTTTAGTTCCGGTATATTTAGTTTCAGGGCTGCTAATGGACTGTTGATATAATGTCATAGTCAAATGTCAACCCTACCTCCGCGTGGTGCAGCCTGGGTAACTCTGACAGGGCTCTGACGACCGAATAGTGGCGGGATAACTACAACATCGGAATGGAGCAAATGCCATTTCTGCCGTGTAAATAGTTGTTGTTTTAATAACTACTAGGGTACCCACCTATAACTGTGGAACACTGGTATCATGTGAGGTAAAAGCTGGATTCAAAACCAGGACAAATTGGAGGGAAGTGCTTGTCGCAAAACTGACAGGGTAAAGCTATCTCTTCAAATATAAGAAAATTGCGATATAACTTTTTAAAAAAAATCCATAGAGATCCGCACATTTTTGAATTGTTTTAAATATATTACTATAGTGAATGCAAATATTTTAAAAATAATTCCAACTCGTCTAATATTATTGTTCATAAACAAATCTGATACCTTTCAATAATGTGTTGGATTATCAAAATATTATTCTTTTTAAAAATTTTATATCGTGAATTTAATATAATAATCTGTAAAAATGTAAATTTATAAACCAGAATTAAACTAATATATTTTTTCAAGGTTTATAGAAAAAAAAATATCGAAAGAGTAAAGTATGGATATGAATAATATTTCACAATGAAGGTTTATGTTATAAAATAATTATCAGAAAAAAATGAATTTATTTGATTAAATTTATTTTTATTTAAGTTATTTATGAATAATTTTCCAACTTATTATATTTTATATTCTGCTATGTTAAATTTCTATGAATAATTTCTTTCAATCAATTCGGTTTTGTCTTTAATTCATTTATTTGAATTGATTTTTTTATTATATTGGTTTAATTATATTAAATTTACGAAAAAAAAATAAATAAATTTCGATTATTTTGAATTTTTAGTTCCGGTATATTTAGTTTCAGGGCTGCTAATGGACTGTTGATAAAATGTCATAGTCAAATGTCAACCCTACCTCCGCGTGGTGCAGCCTGGGTAACTCTGACAGGGCTCTGACGACCGAGTAGTGGCGGGATAACTACAACATCGGAATGGAGCAAATGCCATTTCTGCCGTGTAAATAGTTGTTGTTTTAATAACTACTAGGGTACCCACCTATAACTGTGGAACACTGGTATCATGTGAGGTAAAAGCTGGATTTAAAACCAGGACAAATAGGAGGGAAGTGCTTGTCGCAAAACTGACAGGGTAAAGCTATCTCTTCAAATATAAGAAAATTGCGATATATCTTTTTTTAAAAATCTATAGAGATCCGCACATTGTTGAATTGTATTGAATTTATTACTAAGTCTAGTAAACATAATGATTTTCAGTAATAAGTAAGCCAGAGACTAAGAAATATATTATAGCTAACAAGCAACAAGTAAAGTATAAAAATCAATTACTGTTCTCAATTTCATAAAAAAAAAGGTAAAAGAGGCTTTCATTTTCATGAATATTCCCTTTAATCAAAATAGTATCACATATATGCAAGTATATACTTGAATATATATGTTTTTAAAACACAAATATCAAACTGTTTAACACGTTTTCATAAATTATTTTATATATTCATATATGAAAATAGTACATAAATGAATTTGTACTTGGATCGGATGGATAAATTGAGAGAAAGGGCACTTCCTGAACGTGCAACTGAAGTTGCTGATGACTTGCGCCATTTTTCGGAATAAATATAAACTAATCGCAGATTTTTAATTAATCCAGAATTGACCAAATACTGGAAAAATTAAAAATCAACGATTATTTGAAATTTTTTCCGATAGATGGCGCAAGCCATCAGCAACTTTTATTTGTACGATCAGGAAATGCCCTTTTTTTCATATTTATTTAAATTTTTCTTTAATATTTTATTATTAAGAAAAAGGGGGGCACAGTTTCAAGTTTAAAGGTTCGTGTTTTACATACATTTTCTTATGTGAATGCGCTAATGTTTCAAACAAATTTTATAATTTAATAATACCATCAACACTTGTGGAAATAGGAAATGTTAAACCCATAATGAATTGGAGAAAGACGTGGAAATTACCCAAACTTTATCCTTGAGGCATGCAATTAAAATAAAGAGAAATTTCATACAAATCATTCAAAAATATATAATACGATATTTCATATTTTAACCGTTTGTCTAAGTTATAACTTGTACATCCATGCCAGGTTCCACGATATTCGGTCAGTTCGTTTTGGCTGTAAGGCTTTCTTTTCCACCAGTGTAGTTATAGAAGTGAAAAAATCTCTAAAATAAATAATTTGTGTATGATAATTAATATGTAATAATTTAAAATATTTTAATACCGATAAAACATCCAATATAATCCACATTCAATCTGAATTTATCTAAATGACATTTAAAATTATGTTATTTTGAATAATATTTATGTTAGAGAATGTTCAATTATTCAGGTTAGGTCAAAAATTTTATGTTATAGAATTATTCAATTATTTTACCCATTTTGAATATATAATGCCATTTTTCGTAAGTTACTTTGCGTAATTTCTTTACAATATATTAGATTTAAATTTCATTTATATTTTCAATAATAAACTTTATTATATATATTTTGAAAATTAGAAACTATTATATACCCATATGATTATTTTGAAAAAAAAAAAACAAATTATAATGCCCTTACTGCAATGGAAAAATCAATGGGAAGGCCCCTGGCCCATCAGTAGTGAACCATCACAGCGGTTTCGCCAGCTCAATATAACATACCGCTGTTATTTAGCATTTTTCTTAAATAATTATTCATCACCAGTAAAAGGAAGATCAGAAAATGCAATATAACAGCGGCATGATAGATTGAAACCGATGGGAGAATTCACTACTGATCAGCCAGGCCCTCCCATTATTTTTTCCATTGCATTAAGAGCAGTAGAATCTGTTTAACATCAAAAGAATCATACGCTTCTATAATAGTTTCTAATTTTCATAACAGATGGCACGCTTATCTTCACAATATATATTTTGGTTAGATCACATAAGTTTTCTGGTAAGGTTTAATCTAATCCTTATGGAATAAAGTTTCTTTCATTTTTGCATTTTCACTTTTAAAATTAAATTTTAACAAATGAATATAAAGTTATCTCTTATTTAGTATAAATATTATATTTTTATTTCATGTGTGACATACAAGTATGTTTTAAACTCTTAGACAAATTAATTTCTATATAAACTTTGAGCGGATTTGGAATGGATTTGAATGATATTTTACAAAAAAGGTTTATGATATAAAAATATTTATAAAAAAAATGAATTTATTTGATTAAATTAATTTTTATTTAAGTTATTTATGAATAATTTTTCCAACTTATTATATTTTATATTCTGCTATGTTAAAATCCTATGAATAATTTATTTCAATCAATTCGGTTTGTCTTTAATTCATTTCTTTGAATTGATTTTTTTATTATATTGGTTTTATTATATTAAATTTACGAATAAAAAAAATAAATTTTGATTATTTTGAATTTTTAGTTTCGTTATATTTAGTTTCAGGGCTGCTAATGGACTGTTGATATAATGTCATAGTCAAATGTCAACCCTACCTCCGCGTGGTGCAGCCTGGGTAACTCTGACAGGGCTCTGACGACCGAGTAGTGGCGGGATAACTACAACATCGGAATGGAGCAAATGCCATTTCTGCCGTGTAAATATTTGTTGTTTTAATACCTACTAGGGTACCCACCTATAACTGTGGAACACTGGTATCATGTGAGGTAAAAGCTGGATTCAAAACCAGGACAAATAGGAGGGAAGTGCTTGTCGCAAAACTGACAGGGTAAAGCTATCTCTTCAAATATAAGAAAATTGCGATATAACTTTTTAAAAAAAATCCATAGAGATCCGCACATTTTTGAATTGTTTTAAATATATTACTATAGTGAATGCAAATATTTTAAAATAATTCCAACTCGTCTAATATTATTGTTCATAAACAAATCTGATACCTTCCAATAATGTGTTGGATTATCAAAATATTATTCTTTTTTAAAATTTTATATCGTGAATTTAATATAATAATCTGTAAAAATGTAAATATATAAACCAGAATTAAACTAATATATTTTTTCAAGGTTTTATAGAAAAAAAATATCAAAAGAGTAAAGTATGGATATGAATAATATTTCACAATGAAGGTTTATGTTATAAAATAATTATCAGAAAAAATGAATTTATTTGATTAAATTTATTTTTATTTAAGTTATTTATGAATAATTTTCCAACTTATTATATTTTATATTCTGCTATGTTAAATTTCTATGAATAATTTCTTTCAATCAATTCGGTTTTGTCTTTAATTCATTTCTTTGAATTGATTTTTTTATTATATTGGTTTAATTATATTAAATTTACGAAAAAAAAAATAAATTTCGATTATTTTGAATTTTTAGTTCCGGTATATTTAGTTTCAGGGCTGCTAATGGACTGTTGATATAATGTCATAGTCAAATGTCAACCCTACCTCCGCGTGGTGCAGCCTGGGTAACTCTGACAGGGCTCTGACGACCGAATAGTGGCGGGATAACTACAACATCGGAATGGAGCAAATGCCATTTCTGCCGTGTAAATAGTTGTTGTTTTAATAACTACTAGGGTACCCACCTATAACTGTGGAACACTGGTATCATGTGAGGTAAAAGCTGGATTCAAAACCAGGACAAATAGGAGGGAAGTGCTTGTCGCAAAACTGACAGGGTAAAGCTATCTCTTCAATATAGGAAATTTTCGATATAACCTTTTAAAAAAAATCTAAAAAGATCCGCACATTTTTGAATTGTTTTAAATTTATTACTATAGTAAATGCAAATATTTTAAAAATAATTCCAAACTCGTCTAATATTATTGTTCATAAACAAATCTGATACCTTTCAATAATGTGTTGGATTATCAAAATATTATTCTTTTTTAAAATTTTATATCGTGAATTTAATATAATAATCTGTAAAAATGTAAATTTATAAACCAGAATTAAACTAATATATTTTTTCAAGGTTTTATAGAAAAAAAAATATCAAAAGAGTAAAGTATGGATATGAATAATATTTCACAATGAAGGTTTATGTTATAAAATAATTATCAGAAAAAATGAATTTATTTGATTAAATTTATTTTTATTTAAGTTATTTATGAATAATTTTCCAACTTATTATATTTTATATTCTGCTATGTTAAATTTCTATGAATAATTTCTTTCAATCAATTCGGTTTTGTCTTTAATTCATTTCTTTGAATTGATTTTTTTATTATATTGGTTTAATTATATTAAATTTACGAAAAAAAAAATAAATTTCGATTATTTTGAATTTTTAGTTCCGGTATATTTAGTTTCAGGGCTGCTAATGGACTGTTGATATAATGTCATAGTCAAATGTCAACCCTACCTCCGCGTGGTGCAGCCTGGGTAACTCTGACAGGGCTCTGACGACCGAATAGTGGCGGGATAACTACAACATCGGAATGGAGCAAATGCCATTTCTGCCGTGTAAATAGTTGTTGTTTTAATAACTACTAGGGTACCCACCTATAACTGTGGAACACTGGTATCATGTGAGGTAAAAGCTGGATTCAAAACCAGGACAAATAGGAGGGAAGTGCTTGTCGCAAAACTGACAGGGTAAAGCTATCTCTTCAAATATAAGAAATTTTCGATATAACCTTTTAAAAAAAATCTAAAAAGATCCGCACATTTTTGAATTGTTTTAAATTTTTTACTATAGTAAATGCAAATATTTTAAAAATAATTCCAAACTCGTCTAATATTATTGTTCATAAACAAATCTGATACCTTTCAATAATGTGTTGGATTATCAAAATATTATTCTTTTTAAAAATTTTATATCGTGAATTTAATATAATAATCTGTAAAAATGTAAATTTATAAACCAGAATTAAACTAATATATTTTTTCAAGGTTTATAGAAAAAAAAATATCAAAAGAGTAAAGTATGGATATGAATAATATTTCACAATGAAGGTTTATGTTATAAAATAATTATCAGAAAAAAATGAATTTATTTGATTAAATTTATTTTTATTTAAGTTATTTATGAATAATTTTCCAACTTATTATATTTTATATTCTGCTATGTTAAATTTCTATGAATAATTTCTTTCAATCAATTCGGTTTTGTCTTTAATTCATTTCTTTGAATTGATTTTTTTATTATATTGGTTTAATTATATTAAATTTACGAAGAAAAAAATAAATTTCGATTATTTTGAATTTTTAGTTCCGGTATATTTAGTTTCAGGGCTGCTAATGGACTGTTGATATAATGTCATAGTCAAATGTCAACCCTACCTCCGCGTGGTGCAGCCTGGGTAACTCTGACAGGGCTCTGACGACCGAATAGTGGCGGGATAACTACAACATCGGAATGGAGCAAATGCCATTTCTACCGTGTAAATAGTTGTTGTTTTAATAACTACTAGGGTACCCACCTATAACTGTGGAACACTGGTATCATGTGAGGTAAAAGCTGGATTCAAAACCAGGACAAATAGGAGGGAAGTGCTTGTCGCAAAACTGACAGGGTAAAGCTATCTCTTCAAATATAGGAAATTTTCGATATAACCTTTTAAAAAAAATCTAAAAAGATCCGCACATTTTTGAATTGTTTTAAATTTATTACTATAGTAAATGCAAATATTTTAAAAATAATTCCAAACTCGTCTAATATTATTGTTCATAAACAAATCTGATACCTTTCAATAATGTGTTGGATTATCAAAATATTATTCTTTTTTAAAATTTTATATCGTGAATTTAATATAATAATCTGTAAAAATGTAAATTTATAAACCAGAATTAAACTAATATATTTTTTCAAGGTTTTATAGAGAAAAAAATATCAAAAGAGTAAAGTATGGATATGAATAATATTTCACAATGAAGGTTTATGTTATAAAATAATTATCAGAAAAAATGAATTTATTTGATTAAATTTATTTTTATTTAAGTTATTTATGAATAATTTTCCAACTTATTATATTTTATATTCTGCTATGTTAAATTTCTATGAATAATTTCTTTCAATCAATTCGGTTTTGTCTTTAATTCATTTCTTTGAATTGATTTTTTTATTATATTGGTTTAATTATATTAAATTTACAAAAAAAAAAAAAAAATTTCGATTATTTTGAATTTTTAGTTCCGGTATATTTAGTTTCAGGGCTGCTAATGGACTGTTGATATAATGTCATAGTCAAATGTCAACCCTACCTCCGCGTGGTGCAGCCTGGGTAACTCTGACAGGGCTCTGACGACCGAATAGTGGCGGGATAACTACAACATCGGAATGGAGCAAATGCCATTTCTGCCGTGTAAATAGTTGTTGTTTTAATAACTACTAGGGTACCCACCTATAACTGTGGAACACTGGTATCATGTGAGGTAAAAGCTGGATTCAAAACCAGGACAAATTGGAGGGAAGTGCTTGTCGCAAAACTGACAGGGTAAAGCTATCTCTTCAAATATAAGAAAATTGCGATATAACTTTTTAAAAAAAATCCATAGAGATCCGCACATTTTTGAATTGTTTTAAATATATTACTATAGTGAATGCAAATATTTAAAAATAATTCCAACTCGTCTAATATTATTGTTCATAAACAAATCTGATACCTTTCAATAATGTGTTGGATTATCAAAATATTATTCTTTTTAAAAATTTTATATCGTGAATTTAATATAATAATCTGTAAAAATGTAAATTTATAAACCAGAATTAAACTAATATATTTTTTCAAGGTTTATAGAAAAAAAAATATCGAAAGAGTAAAGTATGGATATGAATAATATTTCACAATGAAGGTTTATGTTATAAAATAATTATCAGAAAAAAAATGAATTTATTTGATTAAATTTATTTTTATTTAAGTTATTTATGAATAATTTTCCAACTTATTATATTTTATATTCTGCTATGTTAAATTTCTATGAATAATTTCTTTCAATCAATTCGGTTTTGTCTTTAATTCATTTATTTGAATTGATTTTTTTTATTATATTGGTTTAATTATATTAAATTTACGAAAAAAAATAAATAAATTTCGATTATTTTGAATTTTTAGTTCCGGTATATTTAGTTTCAGGGCTGCTAATGGACTGTTGATAAAATGTCATAGTCAAATGTCAACCCTACCTCCGCGTGGTGCAGCCTGGGTAACTCTGACAGGGCTCTGACGACCGAGTAGTGGCGGGATAACTACAACATCGGAATGGAGCAAATGCCATTTCTGCCGTGTAAATAGTTGTTGTTTTAATAACTACTAGGGTACCCACCTATAACTGTGGAACACTGGTATCATGTGAGGTAAAAGCTGGATTTAAAACCAGGACAAATAGGAGGGAAGTGCTTGTCGCAAAACTGACAGGGTAAAGCTATCTCTTCAAATATAAGAAAATTGCGATATATCTTTTTTTAAAAATCTATAGAGATCCGCACATTGTTGAATTGTATTGAATTTATTACTAAGTCTAGTAAACATAATGATTTTCAGTAATAAGTAAGCCAGAGACTAAGAAATATATTATAGCTAACAAGCAACAAGTAAAGTATAAAAATCAATTACTGTTCTCAATTTCATAAAAAAAAAGGTAAAAGAGGCTTTCATTTTCATGAATATTCCCTTTAATCAAAATAGTATCACATATATGCAAGTATATACTTGAATATATATGTTTTAAAACACAAATATCAAACTGTTTAACACGTTTTCATAAATTATTTTATATATTCATATATGAAAATAGTACATAAATGAATTTGTACTTGGATCGGATGGATAAATTGAGAGAAAGGGCACTTCCTGAACGTGCAACTGAAGTTGCTGATGACTTGCGCCATTTTTCGGAATAAATATAAACTAATCGCAGATTTTTAATTAATCCAGAATTGACCAAATACTGGAAAAATTAAAAATCAACGATTATTTGAAATTTTTTCCGATAGATGGCGCAAGCCATCAGCAACTTTTATTTGTACGATCAGGAAATGCCCTTTTTTTCATATTTATTTAAATTTTTCTTTAATATTTTATTATTAAGAAAAAGGGGGGCACAGTTTCAAGTTTAAAGGTTCGTGTTTTACATACATTTTCTTATGTGAATGCGCTAATGTTTCAAACAAATTTTATAATTTAATAATACCATCAACACTTGTGGAAATAGGAAATGTTAAACCCATAATGAATTGGAGAAAGACGTGGAAATTACCCAAACTTTATCCTTGAGGCATGCAATTAAAATAAAGAGAAATTTCATACAAATCATTCAAAAATATATAATACGATATTTCATATTTTAACCGTTTGTCTAAGTTATAACTTGTACATCCATGCCAGGTTCCACGATATTCGGTCAGTTCGTTTTGGCTGTAAGGCTTTCTTTTCCACCAGTGTAGTTATAGAAGTGAAAAAAAATCTCTAAAATAAATAATTTGTGTATGATAATTAATATGTAATAATTTAAAATATTTTAATACCGATAAAACATCCAATATAATCCACATTCAATCTGAATTTATCTAAATGACATTTAAAATTATGTTATTTTGAATAATATTTATGTTAGAGAATGTTCAATTATTCAGGTTAGGTCAAAAATTTTATGTTATAGAATTATTCAATTATTTTACCCATTTTGAATATATAATGCCATTTTTCGTAAGTTACTTTGCGTAATTTCTTTACAATATATTAGATTTAAATTTCATTTATATTTTCAATAATAAACTTTATTATATATATTTTGAAAATTAGAAACTATTATATACCCATATGATTATTTTGAAAAAAAAAAAACAAATTATAATGCCCTTACTGCAATGGAAAAATCAATGGGAAGGCCCCTGGCCCATCAGTAGTGAACCATCACAGCGGTTTCGCCAGCTCAATATAACATACCGCTGTTATTTAGCATTTTTCTTAAATAATTATTCATCACCAGTAAAAGGAAGATCAGAAAATGCAATATAACAGCGGCATGATAGATTGAAACCGATGGGAGAATTCACTACTGATCAGCCAGGCCCTCCCATTATTTTTTCCATTGCATTAAGAGCAGTAGAATCTGTTTAACATCAAAAGAATCATACGCTTCTATAATAGTTTCTAATTTTCATAACAGATGGCACGCTTATCTTCACAATATATATTTTGGTTAGATCACATAAGTTTTCTGGTAAGGTTTAATCTAATCCTTATGGAATAAAGTTTCTTTCATTTTTGCATTTTCACTTTTAAAATTAAATTTTAACAAATGAATATAAAGTTATCTCTTATTTAGTATAAATATTATATTTTTATTTCATGTGTGACATACAAGTATGTTTTAAACTCTTAGACAAATTAATTTCTATATAAACTTTGAGCGGATTTGGAATGGATTTGAATGATATTTTACAAAAAAGGTTTATGATATAAAAATATTTATAAAAAAAATGAATTTATTTGATTAAATTAATTTTTATTTAAGTTATTTATGAATAATTTTTCCAACTTATTATATTTTATATTCTGCTATGTTAAAATCCTATGAATAATTTATTTCAATCAATTCGGTTTGTCTTTAATTCATTTCTTTGAATTGATTTTTTTATTATATTGGTTTTATTATATTAAATTTACGAATAAAAAAAATAAATTTTGATTATTTTGAATTTTTAGTTTCGTTATATTTAGTTTCAGGGCTGCTAATGGACTGTTGATATAATGTCATAGTCAAATGTCAACCCTACCTCCGCGTGGTGCAGCCTGGGTAACTCTGACAGGGCTCTGACGACCGAGTAGTGGCGGGATAACTACAACATCGGAATGGAGCAAATGCCATTTCTGCCGTGTAAATATTTGTTGTTTTAATACCTACTAGGGTACCCACCTATAACTGTGGAACACTGGTATCATGTGAGGTAAAAGCTGGATTCAAAACCAGGACAAATAGGAGGGAAGTGCTTGTCGCAAAACTGACAGGGTAAAGCTATCTCTTCAAATATAAGAAAATTGCGATATAACTTTTTAAAAAAAATCCATAGAGATCCGCACATTTTTGAATTGTTTTAAATATATTACTATAGTGAATGCAAATATTTTAAAAATAATTCCAACTCGTCTAATATTATTGTTCATAAACAAATCTGATACCTTCCAATAATGTGTTGGATTATCAAAATATTATTCTTTTTTAAAATTTTATATCGTGAATTTAATATAATAATCTGTAAAAATGTAAATATATAAACCAGAATTAAACTAATATATTTTTTCAAGGTTTTATAGAAAAAAAATATCAAAAGAGTAAAGTATGGATATGAATAATATTTCACAATGAAGGTTTATGTTATAAAATAATTATCAGAAAAAATGAATTTATTTGATTAAATTTATTTTTATTTAAGTTATTTATGAATAATTTTCCAACTTATTATATTTTATATTCTGCTATGTTAAATTTATATGAATAATTTCTTTCAATCAATTCGGTTTTGTCTTTAATTCATTTCTTTGAATTGATTTTTTATTATATTGGTTTAATTATATTAAATATTTACGAAAAAAATAAATTAATTATAATTAATTTGAATTTTTAGTTCTGTTATATTTAGTTTCAGGGCTGCTAATGGACTGTTGATAAAATGTCATAGTCAAATGTCAACCCTACCTCCGCGTGGTGCAGCCTGGGTAACTCTGACAGGGCTCTGACGACCGAGTAGTGGCGGGATAACTACAACATCGGAATGGAGCAAATGCCATTTCTGCCGTGTAAATAGTTGTTGTTTTAATAACTACTGGAGTACCCACCTATAACTGTGGAACACTGGTATCATGTGAGGTAAAAGCTGGATTTAAAACCAGGACAAATAGGAGGGAAGTGCTTGTCGCAAAACTGACAGGGTAAAGCTATCTCTTCAAATATAAGAAAATTGCGATATATCTTTTTTAAAAAATCTATAGAGATCCGCACATTGTTGAATTGTATTAAATTTATTACTAAGTTTAGTAAACATATTGATTCTCAGGAATAAGTAAGACAGAAACTAAGAAATATATTATAGCTAACAAGCAACAAGTAAAGTATAAAAATCAATTACTGTTCTCAATTTCATAAAAAAAGGTAAAAGGGGCTTTCATTTTTATGATTTTTCCCTTCAATCAAAATAGTATCATATATATGCAAGTATATACTTGAATATATATGTTTTAAAACACAAATATCAAACTGTTTAACACCTGTTTATGAATTATTTTTTATATTTATATATGAAAATAGTACATAAATAAATTTGTACTTGGATCAGATGGATAAATTGAGAGAAAGGGCACTTCCTGATCGTGCAACTGAAGTTGCTGATGACTTGCGCCATTTTTCGGAATAAATATAAACTAATCGCAGATTTTTAATTAATCCAGAATTGACCAAATACTGGAAAAATTAAAAATCAACGATTATTTGATATTTTTTCCGATAGATGGCGCAAGCCATCAGCAACTTTTATTTGTACGATCAGGAAATGCCCTTTTTTCAAATTTATTTAAATTTTTCTTTAATATTTTATATTTAAGAAAAAGGGGGGGGCACCGTTTCAAGTTTAAAGGTTCGTGTTTTACATACATTTTCTTATTTGTGAATGCGCTAATTTTTCAAACAACTTTTATAATTTAATAATACCATCAACACTTGTGGAAATAGGAAATGTTAAACCCATAATGAATTGGAGAAAGACGTGGAAATTATTCAAACTTTATCCTTGAGGCATGCAATTAAAATAAAGAGAAATTTCATACAAATCATTCAAAAATATATATATACCATATTTCATATTTTAACCGTTTTGTCTAAGTTATAACTTGTACATCCATGCCAGGTTCCACGATATTCGGTCAGTTCGTTTTGGCTGTAGCGCTTTATTTTCCACCAGTGTAGTTATAGAAGTGAAAAAAAATCTCTAAAATAAATATTTGTGTATGATAATTAATATGTAATAATTTAAAATATTTTAATACCGATAAAACATCCAATTTAATCCACATTCAATCTGAATTTATCTAAATGACATTTAAAATTATGTTATTTTGAATAATATTTATGTTAGAGAATGTTCAATTATTCAGGTTAGGTCAAAAATTTTATGTTCTAGAATTATTCAATTATTTTACCCATTTTGAATATATAATGCCATTTTTCGTAAGTTACTTTGCGTAATTTCTTTACAATATATTAGATTTAAATTTCATTTATATTTTCAATAATAATCTTTATTATATATATTTGAAAATTAGAAACTATTATATACCCATATGATTATTTTGAAAAAAAAAAACAAATTCGAATGCCCTTACTGCAATGGAAAAATTAATGGGAAGGCCCCTGGCCCATCAGTAGTTAACCATCACAGCGGTTTTGCCAGCTCAATATACCATACCGCTGATATTTAGCATTTTTCTTAAATAATTATTCATCACCAGTAAAAGGAAGATCGGAAAATGCAATATAACAGCGGCATGATAGATCATCTGGCGAAACCGATGGGAGAATTCACTACTGATCAGCCAGGCCCTCCCATTAATTTTTCCATTGCATTAAGAGCAGTAGAATCTGTTTAACATCAAAAGAATCATACGCTTCTATAATAGTTTCTAATTTTCATAACAGATGGAGGGCTTAACCTCACAATATATATTTTGGTTAGATCACATAAGTTTTCTGGTAAGGTTTAATCAAATCTTTTTGGAATAAAGTTTCTTTCATTTTTGCATTTTTACTTTTAAAATTAAATTTTAACAAATAAATATGAAGTTACCTCTTATTTAGTATAAATATTATAATTTAATTTCATGCGTGACATACAAGTATGTTTTAAACTCTTAGAGAAATTAATTTCAATATAAACTTTGAGCGGATTTGGAATGGATTTGAATGATATTTTACAAAAAAGGTTTATGATATAAAAATAATTATAAAAAAAAATGAATTTATTTGATTAAATTAATTTTTATTTAAGTTATTTATGAATAATTTTTCCAACTTATTATATTTTATATTCTGCTATGTTAAATTTCTATGAATAATTTCTTTTAATCAATTCGGTTTTGTCTTTAATTCATTTCTTTGAATTGATTTTTTTTATTATATTGGTTAAATTATATTAAATTTACGAATAAAAAAATAAATTTTGATTATTTTGAATTTTTAGTTTCGTTATATTTAGTTTCAGGGCTGCTAATGGACTGTTGATATAATGTCATAGTCAAATGTCAACCCTACCTCCGCGTGGTGCAGCCTGGGTAACTCTGACAGGGCTCTGACGACCGAGTAGTGGCGGGATAACTACAACATCGGAATGGAGCAAATGCCATTTCTGCCGTGTAAATAGTTGTTGTTTCAATACCTACTAGGGTACCTACCTATAACTGTGGAACACTGGTATCATGTGAGGTAAAAGCTGGATTCAAAACCAGGACAAATAGGAGGGAAGTGCTTGTCGCAAAACTGACAGGGTAAAGCTATCTCTTCAAATATAAGAAATTTTCGATATAACCTTTTAAAAAAAATCTAAAAAGATCCGCACATTTTTGAATTGTTTTAAATTTATTACTATAGTAAATGCAAATATTTTAAAAATAATTCCAAACTCGTCTAATATTATTGTTCATAAACAAATCTGATACCTTTCAATAATGTGTTGGATTATCAAAATATTATTCTTTTTAAAAATTTTATATCGTGAATTTAATATAATAATCTGTAAAAATGTAAATTTACAAACCAGAATTAAACTAATATATTTTTCAAGGTTTTATAGAAAAAAAAAATTATCAAAAGAGTAAAGTATGGATATGAATAATATTTCACAATTAAGGTTTTTGTTATAAAATAATTATCAGAAAAAAATGAATTTATTTGAATAAATTTATTTTTATTTAAGTTATTTATGAATAATTTTCCAACTTATTATATTTTATATTCTGCTATGTTAAATTTCTATGAATAATTTCTTTCAATCAATTCGGTTTGTCTTTAATTCATTTCTTTGAATTGATTTTTTATTATATTGGTTTAATTATATTAAATTTACGAAAAAAAAAAAAAAATTTCGATTATTTTGAATTTTTAGTTCCGTTATATTTAGTTTCAGGGCTGCTAATGGACTGTTGATATAATGTCATAGTCAAATGTCAACCCTACCTCCGCGTGGTGCAGCCTGGGTAACTCTGACAGGGCTCTGACGACCGAGTAGTGGCGGGATAACTACAACATCGAAACGGAGCAAATGCCATTTCTTCTGTGTAGTTGGGTGTTGGTTCACTAAAGGTTAAAACAACTGCCGATAACTGTGGAACTTTGGGAGCAGGGAAACATAGAGCTGGTTCCAAACCAAGACGAATGAGATGGGGGATAGAGGGGGAGCATATTCATAAAACTGACAGAAAGATATTTTTGAACATAAATCAGAATTAAATGGATATGTTTCAATATTTAAGGTGATAGAGTAGGTAAATATACTAAATTAAAATATTACTGGACAGAATACATCGCTATCGAGGGGATCATATGTGAAGAATAGGGAACAGATATCCTAACTCTTGTTAGGAGATTCCCTATAGACAAGAATATTAATATATAAATATATATTATATATTGTTATGAAAATAGAACAATCCATATTTATATTATTATTTGATAAAAAGGCATATATTGGTTTGAATAAAACTTTCATTTGCCAATAATACTGTTGGCTTAGAATCAAATTTTATGAAAGCATTGCATTTTTGTATAAACAAACACAGCGCCGCATAGTTTTATAATATCACTATGCGGCGCTGAGTTTGTTTATACAAAAATGTAATACCTTGATAAAGGTTAGCGTTTAGCCAACCAAAAGATTGACAAATAAATATTCTAATCAATCCAACATATGCCTTTTTATTATTTTAATATTTATATATAAATTTATATATTCTTTAGTTGTAGAATATAAAGGTGAGAATTATCTAGACTCTCTGTTTTTCAGAAATTTCATAAACCTATTGATTCTCAGAAATAGGCAACAATTTATCAATAAAATCAAGTTCTCTTTCCATACAAAAAAAGATAAAACGTGTGAATTTATCATCCTTCACACAAATAAGAAATTAGGTTCAACTGTATTTCTATATGTTATAAAAATGTAAACCGCGCGTTTCTTTATTATGATAAATATTTTATTTGTGCTAAAGATAGAGACATCGTTTTAGTTTTATGTTCTCGTGTTGTATGAACATAATATGTTCAATCAGGCATGTTACATATATAAATGTATGTGCTCAATAGGTTTATCAGAATAATCCTTAACAGAATATTTCAATTTAACAATATATAAACATTTTCATAAGGCCAATTATTTCAAAGATCAACTGAATTTATAAATAAATATATTCTAATCATTCATAATTTCATTAATCTGAAATAATTGTCCTTCTGAACATTTTTATATATTGTTAATTGTCAAAATATTTGTTAATGATTATTTTGCTAAACCCTTTGAGCACATACTTGCGAACCTTTCTATCGGTAAGACCCATTTTTGTTTATTCCAATCATTTAGAAAATAATTCTTGTTGAATTTGATTTTTAAAAATGTATTTCTATTTTGTATAAATTACTGTGAGTGCTAATGAAGAAAAACATCCATACACACATACATCCCTACATCCTCATTGCGTGCGCTAATGTAATCAACAACTATCATAAAATTTAATGATAACAGCAACACTAGTGGAAATAGGAAATGTTAAACCCAGAATAAGTTGGAGAAAGACGTGAACAGTTTACACAATCTGACATCAAAATTTGCTTATTAAATGCGAAACTTCGTATTTTAAACATTATGTCTTGTTAAAAACTGTACATTCATGAAGTGTCACGATATTCGATCAGTTCGTTCTGGCTGTGGCGTTTTCTTCTCCACTAGTGTAGTTGTAGAAATGAAAGGTCTCTAAAATAAATAGAGTTTGTAGATTTTCAAAAACACGATGATTAATTGGCAATTTCTGTAAACACGAATAATATTTTTCAGAATTAAATGAGAAAATATTATTCTTTTAGAGGATAAGAGAATAATTTGAAAATTGTCTAATCGATTAAGATGCATCTCTAGCGGATTCTATTTTCAAATATCTATTTGAACATTATTGTTCTAGATCTTTATGGTATTCAGCGAAATAACAAGATTTAACCATGCGTGGTTATATTACGATATGAATTAAATGTGCCAAAGTGCTTTACAAATCATCATGATGATAATTATGACTCCCAATTGCCGTTCTCTTTGCGGGCCATATTCTAGGTTCTATCTTGCTCTCTGCCTAGGCAGATGCAAAATGGGTCATACACAAACAAAACACACGATACGCACATCGCACTCGCAAACAATAGAAAGATACATTGTTTTTAATGCACAAAGTTTAAACGAACTGTAATGATAAATGAAAAGCGCTCCTTTATAATTAAATAGATACACTGATAAAAGTAAGCTACTTCCATTTTATTAACAACTTAAAGAAATGATAGTAAAAGTAAATATTCTATTTCAAGCATCTGTTATATCTCACAAATATACTGTTATCTCTCAAATAATACCCTAAACACATCCAAATTTATAATTTAATAAGTTTTGATTAGTATTTTAATATCAATATTTATTTGATTGACCTTTTAAAATTTACCAGATTTTTAATTCATCTTTATTAGAGCATAATATATATTTTATTTATTCAATATACTTTGACCAATTCAAAAATAATCCCAATATGTTAAATTAATTTGAGTAATTTCTTTTATATTCTATTTAATTTTGAAATCATTTCTTGGAAAACTAATGTTTATTGTATAGTTAGATTATATTAACTTTCTGGTAAAATTTATGACCTTTCGAATATTTTGAATAAAAATTTCATTATAATTAGTAATAGGGCTGTTATTGGACTGTAGATATATTGTCACAGTCAAAGGTCAACCCTACCTCCTAGTGGTGTATCCTGGATAACAGGGCTCTGACGACCGAGTAGTGGCGGTATAACTACAACATCGAAATAGAGCAAATGCCATTTCTGCTACTGCTGCCTTGTAGATGGTGTTGGTTCCTCAAAGGCTAGGTCCAACGCCGATAACTGTGGAACTATGGAGACCAATAGAAGGAATAATATACCTCTTGATATTTTTATAGTCTACTTATCCTTTCTTCATATTAATAATTATAATATTTTATATTAAATCATATACAATACAAACTTCTACTATCCTTACTGTGATGTAAAAATATATTGGAAGGGCTTGGCTCATCAGTGGTGAACTCTCTCAGGGGTTTCGCAAATTTAATCCACCCGACGACTTCATAGGGCTCTAATACTTTATTGTATGAAGATTTAGAAGAATAAGAAGAATCTTCCAATACAGTATTAGAGCTCAAAAAACGGTCCTGTGGATTAAATTGGCAAAACCGCTGGGAGGGTTCACCACTGATGAGCCAAGCTCTCCCAATTTGTTTTTTCATCGCAGTAAGAACAGTAGAAGTTTGTATTGTATTTAAAAGAAACATTTGTGCTTATATCCTCTCATTTTATATATATATATATAGATGGCGCGTTATTCCTTTATGTTAAATTGAATATGTGTTTTATCAATATAGTAAAAATAATATTTCTAATTTGTAACAAAGCTTTCGCAATCACAATACTAACTATATTAACTGTCATTCGATTTATATATAAACATTTACAAATTTATAAAATTATCTTTATTAATATTTATATAATGACTTTTTGAAAAATCTTATTTTAACTCTAAGCTTAGATCTACACCAATAGTAAGATTCAGACGATGTTTGAGATGATATTTTGAAAATATTTGTTTATATATAAAAGGTATATTTTTAATCACCTCTATTTTTATAAACTATGGTATATTTTTAATACCAATATTTTTCTATATAAAAAAATAAATTAAAAAAATATATATTATCAGAATATAGAAGTATAGTGAATGCAAATATTTTCAAAATAATCTCAAACTCGTCAAAAGATATTATTTCATAGAACATATAATACCGTTTAATAAACGATTTCATAATATATTATTTTTTAATATTATTAATTATATTAAGTTATTTTAAATTTAATATTTTTTAAATTATCGAATTCATTATATACCCTATATAATGCAGCATAAACAATCTTTAGAAATATCAAGTTAGGTATCAAAATTGAATCAAGTTCAAAAGTAAATAAATATTTTTACAGATACAGCATTTATAAACTTAAAGTAGGATAAACACCTCTAAGTGCTCTGTACAAGAATCCACAAACGATCGCTCTTATTGGAAAAGAATCATTAATAAGAGTGATGATTTATTCATACATATTCATTTTGATAAATTGACTTTTTCAACATCAAACTGATCATTAGATTCGGTTAATGTATTCAATTAGATGTTACAATAGTTGAGAGGGAAACAGCTAAACACAGAATGTTATAATTAATGTTATAATTAATATAAATGTGATAATATAAAAAATTGTCAGAAATGGACAAGGTTTTATGTTAGTAAGAAAACAAGTATAATTATTGTTGGAATCCGGGAGAGGCCTAAAAATGTATCTCTTTTATATACATCCCTTTGAGGAAAAATATGAAATCATCATAATCATCACAATTCAGAATTTTGTTCTATAATAAATATATACGTATTATTATGTTATGTTTAATCAATTTTGGGAGGATTTGGGTATTAACAAAAAGTTTAAAATTTGTCTTTTCAAAAAGAACAAAAATAATTGATGTGCTAATAAAGATGATTGTCTATAATTCACAGAGAGATAGATGGCGTTTAAGCGTTCATTTACCTTTTTAATAAAAAAAAAGTGTATATAATAGATTTTCTCTAAAGTTAGAAAATTCTTATCTCAATGCAATTTTAAAGAAAATGTGCACCAAATCAGTAATAATACTATTTATTTTTCTATTCATAAATAAACAAAAACGGAATCCATTTTTATCAGACTCATCTTCATTAAATATGATAACAATGGCATATGCATAATTAATAATATAAGGAAAAGTAGATATTGGCAATCATTTCCACAATGGTTTAAGTGTAGTCAATATTATTTTTGTCATTCTAAAATCGCCTAGTCTTTTTTTTTCAATCAAATATTTCATAACAATATAGCGACATATATCTTTTATGAAATTCTTTGGTGATTATTTTCTACAAGTTAATCATCGGGAACTTACTTAAATATACGTTAATGGGTAATCTATATATAATTTGTTCAAATAAATATATTTTTCAAAGAATCTCAGTGAAATAATTTCTGTATATACGGTCTTTTGTTTATGGCCTTGACTAGATTAAGAAGATTAAGGACATTATTGACATTAAATATTTTCCTAAATTCTATCAGTAAAAATGTAAATATAAATAATTTTTTGGATCACTAGGCAATCTTGGAAGTAGTTTTCGAAAAGGCCTGAGGAAACTCCTCTGGCTTGAAAATTATTCCAGAGATAGAGAGTAGATTTTAAAAGTAATTGTTTATTATTGCTCTTTTTTATTTATGTTATATATATATTACTATTGCCAACAAAGAACAAATTTCGTATTTATTTGTAACTATTCCGATTCGTTCTAATGATATTGTGATGTCATTATAAATGTCTCTACTAGTTTTTAAAATTCATTAAGAAAATAATTAAACGTTATTAGCCCTCTCAGTAGAAGAATTTTCAAAAAATTATTTAATTATTTTATTTTCCAATTGTTTCGTAGTGCTAAAATAAATTCCCTAATTGTAAATGTCCTATTGTGTATCCGAGTCCCTATTTATTATAGACATGGGAAGCATAACACCCATGTTATTTGAGAAACATAAAATCGGAAGTCTAATTCAACTATAGAAAGAGTCTCGCAGTCTGTCGAGATGAACGTGTACCACTTAGCAATAATGTGATGTTATTCCTGCACCCATTCCCCTTCTTCCCTATGTGGCATCCTTGTAGTGTCGTGGTCCTCAATTATATAATTCTAACTCAGTGTGCGAAATATATGTTTATGTCTTGTAGATATTAGTGCTCCCTTGTAGATATTCCTCTCTATTGGATATTGATATCTTGTAGATATGATTTTCTCACTCATATATTGTTTTATAGACTCTAATTTGAATTATTTTTAAAGTAGTTGTTAGGTTTCCTCTTAATCCCGGTAATGTTGGCAACTTAATTAATACTTTTAGCTCTCATATCAATGCTGGCTATCTGTAATTTCTCCCGCTGAAAATTTCAACAAAATATAAAAATATTATATCACACAACATAATTTAGCATATATTTTGGAATTTATTTTTAGAATTTAAAATTTTCCTATTATACATACGTACCTCAAGGTTTTACAAAATATTCATAGAAATAAGCAGTTATTTTCTGCCTTTACCTTACCTTCATAATATGTGTCAAAAATCTCGATAAATTTCATAATTTCAATAATAAATAGTTCATAAATATTTAAAAATTCATAATTTATATTAAATTATTTTATTATATTCAAATAATAATTTTTGAAAGGAGGGGGATGGGGGATCATAAATTGTCTGGTTTAGAAATCGTATAAATGTTTGATTTTTTTATGCATATGCCTCTTTATCATATTTATAATCGAAGATGAATCTGATCTGAATGGGACTGGTATACCTTTATAATATATTCTATATCATATATTTAACTCCTTAATATTGAATAAAAATACCTATATATTTTATAAGATATTAGTAGACTGTAATCATATCAATGGTGTACATTTTCTGAGTGTTCCTTTAAAATTGTCTTCTTTGATGAATATTAACAATTTCAAACAGAGGAATATAATAGACACACACACTTAAGTATTTCATATAATAAAATCATAAATCCCAATTATGATAAGCACAATTTGGATTATAGATTATAAGCACAAGGTAATAAGACCAAATCCAAATAAATAAATAGTGTGTGACGTTTAGGTAACAGCGCTGTTACCATCTTCAGACAAAAGTACTGAATGTTACTGAAACGTCACACACTATTTATTTATTTGGATTTGATCATATTACCTTGTATTTAAATACCAATTAGTTTGAAAGTTAACTCTAATTTATCGAAAAAACGAATCAAATCGGTATAGCATATCGTTTTCGAGCTTGGATTCAAGTTGGATTGCTTTTTCAAACCCATATGGTTTAACAATTAGAAATTAAACCTTACAAAAATGCTTCATTTATAACAAAATATAGTAATTATATTTCAAAATATCTATTAAAAATTAGTTATATATGATTTAATGGAAAATTTATATTAAAATATCTTTATATAAAAGAAAATCGTTATTAACACAAATTTTTCTATTATAAATATAAAATATTTGAGACTGATGTGTTTTATTGAACTTTTATTCTAGTCACAAATATTATTTAAAAAATATATATATATATGCCTTTATATATTCTTTATTAACTTTATGAGATCTTAATTTTAAATACAGGTATATTTTATACATATATAAAATATTTATTATTCCTCTATTATATATCATATATTATATCACATCTATTGAAATTTTATAAATACACATATGTATAAACCAAATCTCTTTATATTTGAGAAAGTATTTAGTTATAAATAGTCTTCAAACCTTTTAAACACATGTAAAATATGTTTCACATGTAAAATAATTCTAGGGAACACTTCAAAATTTTGATCTTTTTGAAATTCATTTACCAATATTTTGAATATTTTTAAATGTTAGATAAATTAATTACAATTTATTCGAATTTATTGTTTTAATATATTTTTTTAAATTGATATTTTATTTATATGGATTAGATTATATTAGGGTTTTAGTAAAATTAATTGAATTATGATTATTTTGAATTTTTAGTTTCATTATATTTAGTTTCAGGGCTGCTAATGGATGTGTGATATAATGTCATAGTCAAATGTCAACCCTACCTCCTCGTGGTGCAGTCTGGGTAACGCTGAAAGGGCTCTGACGACCGAGTAGTGGCGGTATAACTACAACATCGGAATGGAGCAAATGCCATTTCTGCCGTGTAAATAGGTGTTGGTTCACCAACCACTAGGGTCACCACCGTTAACTGTTGAACACTGGAAGTAGGTGAAGAATAGAGCTGTACCTAAACCCAGTACAAACGGGGGATGAAACCTTTCCACTGGCCAGAATATTAAATACCACACTGGAGATTGAAGGAATATAAAGGAGAGGTTCCTTTAATTGAAGTAAGATATTTTAAAATATAAAATATTGAACTATTAGAAGCAGAATACACTGCTATAATATATGTGAGGATAGGAAACAAATACAAGTCTTATTATAAATCAGGACAGGGTAATTAATATTTATCGTATTATTTTATAAACTAACACACATATATATAAAGGTTTTATATTATTCAAATAAAGTTTTTGATGTCATATTGAAACCTTTTATCTTTAAATGTTTGATAAAAGTTAACATGGTTCTGTCTTTGCTCTTTTTCCTATCCTAATATCTTCAATTCTTCTCTCCCCCCCCCTATGTTCTGCTTATATAACGCGTAACTGCCGATAATACAGTGTGAACTTGTTATAACTCCTATGTTGTTACTTAAAATATTATAAATACTTTATACTTGACTTAATAAATGAATCAAAAAATCAGAAATTTTCATATATTTATTTAAATATATAAAAAATAATTTTCATTTTATATATATTTAAAAAAATATATATATATTCTTTTATTGAATATCTGAGAGAAATAGTAAAATAAAAACCAACACACAGTTTCATCCTTGAGTGCGCTAATGTCATCAACATCTATTGAGGAACGATAGAGTTTTCAATTATATCAACACTAGTGGAAATAGGAAATGTTAAACCCAGAATGAGTTGGAGAAAGACGTGGAATTTACTCAAACACATTTCTTGCGGCATGTAATTAATGATTAAAATTTGCATACAGATATTCTAAAATAGTTCAATAAATGCGAAACTTCATATTTTAATAATTTAGTCTATATTATGACCTGTACATCCATGCCAGGTTCCACGATATTCGATCAGTTCGTTTTGGCTGTAGTGCTTTCTATTCCACGTGTGTGGTTATAAGAAGGATATACGTATATTTCTTTAAAATTATTCGTGTGTGCAGATATATACGAAGGCACGATGGTTGAATGTGAAATGCCGTAAATACGACTAACATATTGTGTAGTGTTCATTGGGGTTGAATTAATCATTTAGAGGAGTGAGTAATTTCAAATCCGTCAATCGATTGGAATATCTGTAGTTGCTTGTTTTAAAAAAATCTATTTGAACTTTATTGTTCAATAACTTTATGGTATTCAGGTAAATAAGGAAAGCGATTTAATCATATGTGGTTATAATACGACACCATGAATTGTGCCATAGTGTTGTAGATATCACACGATGATGATTATGCCTTCCAAGTGTCGTGCCAACCGCGGGCCATATCCTAAGTTCTCTCTCGCTATCTTCATAAATTCTCGGCCCATTAGCTGAGAAAAAATGTAGTATGCTCAGTGGCTGCATAAACTCTCCGTAGGCTAGCTTCATCCAAGTTTGGTTGAATCTCCAAATAAATCTCTTCATCCGCTTTAAAATTTAGTATAAATTTCTTAAGGTTACTCTCTTCGTAATTTTCCTGCGCTATTAGCGTACATATTGTAAAATGTATATAGATAATCTCTATTTGGTAATACCGATACACTATTTTATACTCTTATAGAGTTATGTTTTTTCCTTATGTAAAATGGATTTTCTATCGAACCTATGCCAAAGTTAACAATAAGTATATATTTTTTTAAGCGAGATCTCATGCCCTCTTCTACGGGCTTATCAAAGCTGTGAGAGAAATTTTCACCTTTCACAAAATTCAACTCTCTACCTGCACACGCGCCGGCATGCATATAGTTCCTATTTAAAAAAATATATATATATTGAAATAAATATAAAAAACTCAATATATCTTGTATAATTTACATATTTTGAATACTTCTATTACATCAAAATAAATGACGTATAAACATATATTGCTATAATATTCCATATATATTACATTAGGGAAAGAATAGCTAACTATATAGCAGATGAATCTATTTCTGATGAATTGGAACTCTGATGGTAACAGAATTCTTCCGTTAAAATTACTATTGTAGTCTTTGGACACAAGGAATTCCATAAGTAATATTTGTTAGTTTTTATATACATATATATGAAAAAAACAATAGAAAAAAATAATTGACGTCTAATACATTATAGATAAAGCCGGTTTTTGAAAAATGATAGCATATCATTGAACGCTGGTCTTTGGTCCTAAATTCCTGCTATGTTTATTGATTCTCACTCGGGGGGTTGAGGTGGATCAATATTTAAATAATTCAAATATAAACGTCCAACGTTCAATTATATTCTAGTTTTCTGCCCAAACCGACCACATTTATTAATGTATCGGACGTCAAATGCAAATATAAAAATTCACAAGGAAATACCATTGTATCCAAAGACTGCAATAGTATTAGCTAAATGTTTGAGTTACCAGGATATCAAAGGAAACAAATAAATCAATCTAAAATATAGTTCTTTCTCTAATGAAATATATCTGATATTAGTAATAGATGTAGATATCCCACTTGCTTTTATTATGTAGTAGTATATTAAATTTGTAAAATATATGCACAATATATTGCTTGTTTTTAACTATATTCTAATGATTTGATTTAAAATAGCCACTATGCATGCCCGCACGTGTGCAGATAAACAATCGATTATTTTAAATAAATAGTTGAAATTTCATTCCATAGCTTTGATAAGCCTGTTGAAGAGCGTCTTTGCTTGAGATCTCGCTTTTTCAAATAAAAAATATACTTATATATATATATATATATATATATATATATATAGATGGAAATTCTTCTATAAAGTCAAAGGTCGCCTCTGTCAAAATAAATGTCAAAACTAGACGCCATCTATTGAACTTCGCCGCAAACTAGCAGTCTCGGGTCGGTGACAAAGCCACAACATCAGCTTTGGCAAAGGTGGACGCTTCTGAGTTTGCCAAAGCTGGTGTTGTGGCTTTGTCACCGACCCGAGGCCGCTAGTGTGCTGCGAAGGTCAATAGATGGCGTCTAGTTTTAACGTCTATTTTGACGGGAGAGTTGACCTTTGTCTTATAGAATTATATATATGAATTGTTTAGTTTTTAATTTATTTATCTACATATAATTGGTATTAGCGATTCAATATTTGAAACGAATTTTTCCTTTGTTGAATTATAAATATTAAAACTCTCTCTGAAGTAATAAGAGCCACCTTATTGGAGATCGTATTTTCTCTGGACGGTCAAATATACCATTTTCTTCACAATATTGAGAAGAAAACGTGATCAAAATACATATCAGTGTCATACTGATGTGTTTCTATTTTCTCATCATATAAAAGGATGGTGTTTAGAGCGGATGAAAGAAATTTAAATGTAGATCTAACATCAACTTGCTAATGTTAGCACCCAGACAGCCTATGTATCTACGGGAGTGCCTATGATATGGCTAGTGTATGGATATACGATCACTTCTTAACAAACTTGCAAACAGTAGACGAGGGACTATTATATTTTTCTAGTCAAAATCCCATGTATTTTGTTCATTCAGCCACATAACAAAACTAGATGTTGGAATATATCACAATTTCAAAATATATCATTTGTAACCATCTTACCTAGCCTTAAGAAATAAATATGTGAAGCCTCATATAACTCGTTTTAAAAGGGTTCATTTGACTATAATATCCATTTTATCTGTCGGAATCCAATGACCTATTTTTTTCAATTAATGAAGCCGACCAAGGCTGGAACATTTTTAGATTTTTTCTGTATTTTTTCTTGAAAATAAAATTGTCAAAATTTAGTTGAAAATAGAACTATCATTTTTTGCGGCTAAAATAATTTCAAAAATATATCTGTTTCTTGGAATTACAAGGAAAATATTCCAGTTGAACATATGAAAGGCCCGTCAGTTTAATCTAAAAAAAGATAAAGGTCGCCTCTCCCGTCAAATCAAAGATAGACGCCATCTATTGACCGTCGCCGCAAACTAGCGGCCTCGGGTCGGTGACAAAGCTACAACACCAGCTTTGACAAACTGAAAAGCGTCCACCTAGAGACAATGAGATCTATATTTTATCCATAGATTTGGCCTAGCCACTTAGCCAACTGAGCACCTCTTAGGTAGATGGTCAAGATCAATTAGATCCCATGTGGTTCTCATGGAATAAAGTCCGCCCTAGGCTGACGAGGGCCATCAGCCAGAAACCATGGTCTCGAGGTGGACGCTTTTCAGTTTGCCAAAGCTGGTGTTGTGGCTTTGTGACCGACCCGAGGACTCTTGTTTCCAAGACGGTCAATAGATGCCGTCTATCTTTGACGTCTGTTTTGACAGGAGAGGTGACCTTTCTCTAGATCAATTTCCTCCTGGTAAATTTCCACCTATATTTTCAGTTTAACTATTAACTTTGGTTACGATGCACTAGCGCGCCATCTGTTATCAAATTACAAAACTATTTTAGAGGCGTAATATTCTTTTTAAAATAAAACAAATTCTACTGCCCTTACTGCAATGGAAAAATTAAATTTCCATTGCAGTAAGGGCAGTAGAAATTGTTTTATTTTAAAAAGAATATTACGCCTCTAAAATAGTTTTGTAATTTTATTAACTTTGGTGTCCAGTTATTTGAGCTCGAATATATCTTCCATAGATCACTCATAAAAAATACTTATCAGCAATAAACCTTTATCTAAATCGAAGAGAACATTCAAATAAATAGAAACCTCGCAGAACATTCACTATTGGAGAAACGGTTCCTACCGCCTTCTCTTCAGCCCTTTCCCGTTTATATTCAAAACAATTTCCTCAACATGTAATCGTTAATGATGAGTTTTCCCATCATTCCTATCGTGGGATATAATATGATATTCAAAGACACATTTGAAAGTATATTTTATCATTTTCTATATAGACATTTTTTACTATATAGATTTGATGTTACAATAAAAACATAGCTTCAGGCTGATTGAAACAAGCATAAAGGTTTTGATGGAAATTTAAAAATATTTCGACGTCAATTATCACAAGTTGCGAAGAACTGATCGTATGTTCATACAATTAAGCAATAATCCATAATATTTCTCTTTGTGGAATGAGGAATTAGAAGAGAAAATATTATGGGAAGAGCAATAATCAATATCTATGTGTTTTGTATTGTAGCTGTTACTGGTACGCAATAATCGAAATTCTAATGCATATTCGACGTAAACGAGGTGCATTCTTTCTCTAAATGCTGTTTCATTTTTAAAATTATATTAAGAAATCAAAACACATTTGTCTTTCTTCATATATTTCACCTTTCTTTGAATAGATTACATATGTTCAATGAATTCCCCGTTTGTATGTACTAGCCATGTATTCATCATTGTAAAGGAGCTCCTAAAATGAAACTATATTTGCTGATGTTCTTGAGATGAGAGATTTATTTGGTATAGAAAACTCTATCTTATAGATATTGGTGTTTTTTGGGTATTGGTGTCCTTTCAGGTAATTATATTTTGTGTTATAACAATAGATTTGATTAATGTTAAAATTTATGTTAATAAGAATTTATTTTAATCAACCATGTGGTTATGTGTGTTTGTGTGTTTGTTTTCTCATTCTACTCTCCCTTCTATCCACTAAAGGAAATTTATTACTCAGTTTTTTCAGTAAAAGGTCATTTTACTATTGTTTTCTAAATGTAAATACAGATGAAGAAAGAGTCACAATGTACTACCGCGTAACTGACATCGCCAAATCCTGAAAAATGTATATAGTAGTAATATGTATATAGTAGTATTAGTTACTTCCTAAATAGGAATAGAAGTAGAAAATTCTCAATTATCGAGGTTCCGATGTTGCAAAGATAATAAATATGTATATAGTAATAAAACATGTATATAGTAGTTGTAGTTACTCCCTAAAAGGGAATAGAATTAGAAAAAAAAAACAATTATTGGGTAGCTAGCATTAAAAAAATAATTAATTTGTATAAATAGTAGCTACATGTATATAGTAGTATTAGATATTCCCTAAAGGGAAATAGTAGTAGAAAAATGCCACTTAACGGGTAGAGGTTTGTGCAGTCAATAATGGTTGATAGTAATGTGTATGAACATCATAACAGTGGTGTGATGTCTTGATGTGTCTCTTTGATCCCCTTGCATACAACTATGTCGTGGCTCTCTATGTCGAAATCCATAATTCTATCACTGTAGTGCTGTGATGTCCCTTTCCCCGTAGATTATCTTGTCCAGTATATATTGAGGATTATATTGTTTAGTAGATTTAGTTGTCATTTGGATATTTGTGCCTGTGTATACACATGACTTGTGGATACACATGTCTTGTGGATATTCTTGTCTTGTGAATATGGTTGTGATTTTCTTAATGTAGTCGTTGCTAAATTTTAATTATTGATGAAAATGTTAAGAATTATTTTCTTAATGACGTTGATGAAAGCGCACTCAATGATGTTTCTTTGTCTTATATTCCAAGATCAAGTTACCTCTCATCTTTTATCACCCAAACCTAAGTTTTCTTAAACTATGTGAAGGTTTTACTTATTTTAATATTGGTATTTATTGCTGTTTCAGTATAATTCACAAAATAATCATAAGGATAATCACCTATTTTTGCTGACTTCCTTAAAGAATTTTCAAAATAAACTCTCTCGCACACAACGCATGCACAACAAACTCATTAAATTAGAACAAACACACATACAAAAACAAAACCCACAACACACATAACACACGGACATCCAAACATCTGATTTGTGAAACACAATAGTTTAAACGACCTTCAATGATACATGAGAACACAGTTCTTCTTTTGAATATCAATTGTTTCAATATAGAGAATATATTTGCCTCTCCTAAATTCTCTGAACTGCTGTGTGGTGGAAAACGACTATATATGGTAGCTTTTTATCGTTCGAATTCTAACAAATACTTTATATTTAATGTTATCGATCCCAATATGAATCATTATTAGAGAGACTTATCAGAATATCACGGTGTTTTACATAGATAAGATTTTAAAATATTATCAAAATTAAGAAAAAAAGATTAATAGGAATTCAAACGGCACCTGATCTTTCGCCTTAATACTCATTGTGTCATATTCTCAGAGGTATTTTTTAATAAATAGCTTTAGTTAAATTAGGTTGGTGAAAATATTAAAATTTTACACACTCAACACATACAGACTGAAACCTATTCTGACCTTTCAGATTTTAAAAACTATCTTTTGGAAATTAATCCCAAATCAAGGTTCTATTAAGATTCCATTCTTATCTCTAAAGAAATGAAGCGTATTTGTTAGTAGTGAATTTTTTCAAAAATAATTACTACTTAGTATTTATACCCATTTTTACAACAAACTGTAATTTATATCAGTAGGAATGATGTATTTATAAAGAGTCTTTTTAAAATTGCCATAAATTTTCTAACTTGTAACAATAAACTGAGGTTGCTGTATCATATTGATAATAGTTTAGAATATCTATTTAATTTCTCTGCCCGAATATTCTCCAGGTTTATATAATTTATTTATGTATACGTTTTGTATAGTTATATATTCAATACTCTCAGATTTAAAAAAAACATATTTTTCTCAGAATCCTTTCAGACTCACCAACAAGTTTATCTTATCACTAGAAAGGAAACCCGGTGCATCAGTTGCGATATTATAAATTTTAAAGCAATTTATTAAATCCCATTATTTCTCTCATATTTACATATATATCCAAAAATACCAATTATTATTATTGATATAATCACTGACAACCCTTCAAACTTCTAAAACATTCTGTCTGAAACTTTCTAATACTTTTTGACGCGAGACAAATTCAAATTCTTGCCTCAATAATATCTCAGATGAAGGACTGCGCGTGAAAAATGTCAAATTTTCACTCAGTGAAAAGATATAGGGTTTATGTTCGAAAATAAAGCATGACATAACTAAATTGGGAATCATATAATTTCACTTTATCAATCATAATCACACACAAATATCATTTTAACAAATTAAGCCAGTCTGGGACATAATGTCACCTGGCGGATTCTCAGTTGGAGGAAGAGTCTTCTCATTGTTCATTTAGTGAATAATTCAAACTAAATGACGAATACATAGCCTTACCCGATAAAAGAGGGAATGTGAAATCCGTGAAATTAAGTAATTTATACTTGAAATTATATTATAATTGGTGGAATTCATTCATAAACATATCAATGTCCTTCTATAAAAATCTTCCACTCCAAGGAAATCAAGTAATTACCATAATTCTATTCTTCATGCTACTGGATCATTTCTGCTAATGGCCCCATCTATGTCAATCTATATATTACAATATCTCTGTCTAAACAGAGGATTTCTGTTTTTGAAAAAACAGTTATTCTTTCAAATAATTTATAAAATAATGCATATTTCCATTTATATATAACCATTGAAGCATGATATATATATGTGAATATTATCGTTTGAATTTTCCTTTATGAATTGGAGATTATATGTAAGAATTATATATTTATATTTCAATTTGAGATATATATATATAATAGAAATATGATTTAAAAAATCAGAAGAAACCCTTTACCATAATATTATTTATATTTTCTTTTTCGAATATTAACTTCATTGGATCTTTTATTTCACACAATTAAGCAAGCAGTTCGAAAAAACAAACAGCTGCAAAATGAAAAAAATTCTAAAACATTTTAATTTGGATTATTTAATTCAAATGAAACGCTAAAAAACGCACATGCTTTCCTCTACATATGTTTTTGTTTTCTCTACCCCATATAATAGTGTGTATAATATTTTAATTCCTTTTAATGTTATCATAAGTTAGCTTTTTATATTTCACAAGTTGGTATTTATGTCATTTTTTCTACAAAACTTTATTTTCACACATACAATATATATATATTAGGTTATTTTGAAATTGCTCATCAAGATTATGTTATTTCTTTGTGAAATATAATTGTAGAGTTTCTGCTTTGTTGTAAATAATAGAAACAATGTATTTAGCATTTGTTTTGTTGATTTAGAATATAATTGAAATATCCTGGAGGTGTAAGCCGAAACTGGAGGAATAAATCTCAGATCCAAAATTGGTTTGTCTTTCTTCATAATTTCTCTTACACATGTGTTCATTATATTTAGTTACAGGGCTGCTAATGGACTGTTGATATAATGTCACGTTCAAATGTCAACCCTTCCTCCTCGTGGTGCAGCCTGGGTAACGCTGACAGGGCTCTGACGACCGAGAAATGGCGGGATAACTACAACATCGGAATGGAGCAAATGCCATTTCTGCCGTGTAAATAGTTGTTGCTTCACTAACTACTAGGGTACCCACCTATAACTGTGGAACACTGGAATCATCTGAGGTAAAAGCTGGAATAAAAACCAGGACAAATAGGAGGGAAGTACTTGTCATACAACTGACAGGGTAAAAGATATATCTTCAAATATAAGAAAATTGCAATATAACTTTTAAAAATATCTATAGAGATCCGCACATTGTTGAATTGTATTGAATTTATTACTAAGTTCAGTAAATATATTGATTTTCAGGAATAAGTAAGTCAGAAACTAAGAAAGATATTTCAGGTAACAAGAAACAAATAAACGATAAAATAAATTACTGTTCGTTTTTCTATAGAGAAAATGTAAAAGAGGCTTTCATATTTATGATTCTTCCCTTTAATAAAAATAGTTTATATATATATGCAAGTATATACTCGAATATATATGTTATAAAACGCATATATCAAACTATTTAACACATGTTCATAAATTATTTTATATATTTATATATGAAAAATAGTATATAAGTAAATTTGTACTTGGATCAGATGGATAAATTGAGAAATAGGGCACTTCCTGATCGTGCAACTGAAGTTGTTGATAGCTTGCGCCATCTATCGGAATAACTATCAACTAATCGTAGACATTTAATTAAGCCAGAATTGGCCAATTACTGGAAAAATAAAATATCAATGAATAATATTTTTTTTTCGATAAATAGCGCAAGCCATCAGCAACTTTTATTTGCACGAACAGGAAATACACTTTTTCTCATATTTATTTGTAATTTTCTTTAATATTTTATATTTAAGAAAAGAGAGGGGGCACCGCTTCAAGTTTATAGTTTCGTGTTTTACAAACATTTTCTTAATTGAATGCGCTAATGTGTTTTGAACAACTTTTATAATAAATGATACCATCAACACTAGTGGAAACAGGAAATGTTAAACCCATAATGAATTGGAGAAAGACGTGGATATTACTAAACTGAATCCTTGAGGCATGCAATTAATAAAGGCAAATTTCATACAAATCATTCAAAAATATATACATACGATATTTCATATTTTAACCATTTTTTAGAGTTATAACTTGTACATCCATGCCAGGTTCCACGATATTTGATCAGTTCGTTTTGGCTGTAGCACTTTCTTTTCCACTTGTGTAGTTATAGAAGTGAAAATAATCTATAAAATAAATCATTTGTGTATGATAATTGATATGTAATAATTTAAAATATTTTAATACCGATAAAAACATCTAATTTAATCTAAATGCAATCTGAATATATCTGAATGACTTTTTGAATTATGTTATTTTGAATAATATTTATGTTAGGAAATGTTCTCATATTTAGGTTAGATCATAAATTTTGTTCTAGAATTATTCAATTTTTTACCCATTTTGAATATTTATATTCCATTTTTCGTAAGTTACTTTGCGTAATTTCTTTACAAAATATTCGATTTAAATTTTATTTATATTTTCAATAACAATGTTTATTATATATATTTTGAAAATTAGAAACTATTATAGACGCGTATGATTCTTTTGAAAATTAAACAAATTCTACTGCCCTTAATACAATAGGAATATTAATGGGAAGGCCTGGCTCATCAGTGGTGAACCCTTCCAGCGGTTGCGCCAGTTCAATCTACAATACCGCTGATATAGCATTTAAAAAAAATATCTATTCATCATTGTAAAAGGAAGATCGAAAAATGCAATATAACAGCAGTATGGTATATTAAACTGGCAAACCGCTGGGAGAGTTCACCACTGATGAACCAGGCCCACCCATTAATTATTCCATTGGAGTAAGGGTATTCGAATTTGTTTAATTTTCAAAAAAATCATACGCGTCTATAATAGTTCCTAATTTTCATAACAGATGGCGCGCTAATGCATCATAATATATATTTTGGTTAGATCACATTAAGTTTCTGGTAAGGTTTAATCAAATACCTATGGATTAAAGTTTCATTGATTTGATTTGAAAGTTTATTTCTTGTGTGACATACAAATATATTTTAAACTATTAGAGAAATAAATTTATATTTAAACTTTGAGCGAATCCCATAAATTTAATATTTGTGCCAAACCTTTAACATGAAAATGCAGTAAATCTATAAAATATAACCGCTATTTTTATAAATTATGGTATATTGTAAATACCAATATTTTTATATATAAAATATAATTTAAAAAATATCATGAAAAATATAGAAGTATAGTGAATGCAAATATTTCAAAATATTTTCCAAACTCGTCTAATATTATTGTTCATAAAAAAATATGATACCTTTCAATAATGTGTTAGATTATCAAAATTATTATTCTTTTTTTAAATTTTATATCGTAAATTTAATATAATAATTTTTTTAAATGTGAATTTATAAACCAGTTTTAAACTAATATATTTTTAAAAGGTTTTTTAAGAAAATAAAAATTATCAAAAGAGTAAGTATGAATTTGAATAATAATTCACAAAAAAGGTTTATGTTATAAAATAATTATCAGAAAAAAATGATTTGATTTGATTAAATTTATTTTTATTTAAGTTATTTATGAATAATTTTCCAACTTATTATATTTTATATTCTGCTATGTTAAATTTCTATGAAACTTTTTTTTTACAATTTATTTGATTTTTTTAAATTCTTTCTTTGAATTGATTTTTTATTATATAGGTTAAATCATATTGAATTTCCGAAAAAAAAGGTTGATTATTTTGAATTTTTAGTTTCATTATATTTAGTTTAGGGCTGCTAATGGACTGTTGATATAATGTCAAGGTCAAATGTCAACCCTACCTCCGCGTGGTGCAGCCTGGGTAATTCTGACAGGGCTCTGACGACCGAATAGTGGCGGGATAACTACAACATCGGAATGGAGCAAATGCCATTTCTGCCGTGTAAATAGTTGTTGTTTTAATAACTACTAGGGTACCCACCCATAACTGTGGAACACTGGTATCATGTGAGGTGAAAGCTGGATTCAAAACCAGGACAAATAGGAGGGAAAGCTTGTCGCAAAGCTGACAGGGTAAAGCTATCTCTTCAAATATAAGAAAATTGCGATATAACTTTTTTAAAAAATCTATAGAGATCCGCAAATTGTTGAATTGTATTGAATTTATTACTAAGTTTAGTAAACATATATTGATTTTCAGGAATAAGTAAGCCAGAAACTAAGAAATATATTATAGCTAACACAAGCAACAAATAGGGTATAAAAATCAATTACTGTTCTCAATTTGATAATGAAAAGGTAAAAGAGGCTTTCATTTTTATGATTATTCCCTTTAATCAAAATAGTATCATATATATGCAAGTATATACGTGAATATATATGTTGTAAAACACAAATATCAAACTGTTTAACACGTGTTCATAAATTATTTTATATATTTATATATGAAAATAGTACATAAATAAATTTATACTTGGATCAGATGGATAAATTGAGAGAAAGGGCACTTCCTGATCGTGCAACTGAAGTTGCTGATGACTTGCGCCATTTTTCGGAATAAATATAAACTAATCGCAGATTTTTAATTAATCCAGAATTGACCAAATACTGGAAAAATTAAAAATCAACGATTATTTGATATTTTTTCTGATAGATGGCGTAAGCCATCAGCAACTTTTATTTGTACGATCAGAAAATGCCCTTTTTCTCATATTTATTTGAATTTTTCTTTAATATTTTATATTTAAAAAAAGAGGGGCACCGTTTTAAGTTTAAAGGTTCGTGTTTTACATACATTTTCTTATTTGAATGCGCTAATGTTTCAAACAACTTTTATAATTTAATAATACCATCAACACTTGTGGAAACAGGAAATGTTAAACCCATAATGAATTGGAGAAAGACGTGGAAATTACTCAAACTTAATCCTTGAGGCATGCAATTAAAATAAAGAGAAATTTCATACAAATAATTCAAAAATATATACATACGATATTTCATATTTTAACCGTTTTGTCTAAGTTATAACTTGTACATCCATGCCAGGTTCCACGATATTCGGTCAGTTCGTTTTGGCTGAAGCGCTTTCTTTTCCACCAGTGTAGTTACAGAAGTGAAAAAAAATCTCTAAAATAAATAATTTGTGCATGATAATTAATATGTAATAATTTAAAATATTTAAATACCGATAAAACATCCAATTTTTAATCCAAATTCAATCTGAATTTAACTAAATGACTTTTTAAATTATGTTATTTTGAATAATATTTATGTTAGAGAATGTTCTATTATTCAGGTTAGGTCATAAATTTTATGTTCTAGAATTATTCAATTATTTTACCCATTTTGAATATATAATGCCATTTTTCGCAAGTTACTTTGTGTAATTTCTTTACAATATATTAGATTTAAATTTCATTTATATTTTCAATAACACAATGTTTATTATATATATTTTGAAAATTAGAAATTATTACAGAAGCGTATATGATTCTTTTGAAAATTAAACATCTCCTACTGCCCTTACGGAATTGGAAAAATAAATGGGAAGGCCCCTGGCCCATCAGTAGTGAACCATCATAGCGGTTTCGCCAGCTCAATATACCATACCGCTGTTATTTAGCATTTTTCTTAAATACTTATTCATCACCAGTAAAAGGAAGATAGGAAAATGCAATATAACAGCGGCATGATAGATTAATCTGGCGAAACCGCTGGGAGAATTCACTACTGATGAGCCAGGCCCTCCCATTAATTTTTCCATTGCGCATTAAGAGCAGTAGAATCTGTTTAACATCAAAAGAATCATACGCTTCTATAATAGTTTCTAATTTTCATAACAGATGGCAAGCTTATCCTCACAATATATATTTTGGTTAGATCACATAAGTTTTCTGGTAAGGTTTAATCTAATCCTTATGGAATAAAGTTTCTTTCATTTTTGCATTTTCACTTTTAAAATTAAATTTTAACAAATAAATATAAAGTTACCTCTTATTTAGTATAAATATTATATTTTTATTTCATGTGTGACATACAAGTATGTTTTCAATTTTTAGAGAAATTAATTTCTATATAAACTTTGAGCGGATTTGGAATGGATTTGAATGATATTTTACAAAATAGGTTTATGATATAAAAATAATTATAAAAAATGAATTTATTTGAATAAATTAATTTTTATTTAAGTTTTTTATGAATAATTTTTCCAACTTATTATATTTTATATTCTGCTATGTTAAATTTCTATGAATAATTTCTTTCAATCAATTCGGTTTTGTCTTTAATTCATTTCTTTGAATTGATTTATTTATTATATTGGTTAAATTATATTAAATTTACGAAAAAAAAAAAAAAATTTGATTATTTTGATTTTTAGTTTCGTTATATTTAGTTTCAGGGCTGCTAATGGACTGTTGATATAATGTCATAGTCAAATGTCAACCCTACCTTGAATTGATTTGATTAAATTTATTTTTATTTAAGTTATTTATGAATAATTTCCCTACTTATTATATATTTCATATTCTGCAATGTTAAATTTCTATGAATTTTTTTTTGCAATATATTCGATATTTTTAAAAAATTCTTTCTTTGAATTGATTTTTTTATTATATAGGTTAAATTATATTGAATTTCCGAAAAAAAAAATTTTTTGATTATTTTGAATTTTTAGTTTCGTTATATTTAGTTTCAGGGCTGCTAATAGACTGTTGATATAATGTCATAGTCAATTGTCAACCCTACCTCCTCGTGGTGCAGCCTGGGTAACGCTGATAGGGCTCTGACGACCGAGTAGTGGCGGGATAACTACAACATCGGAATGGAGCAAATGCCATTTCTGCCGTGTAAATAGTTGTTGTTTTAATAACTACTAGGGTACCCACCTATAACTGTGGAACACTGGTATCATGTGAGGTAAAAGCTGGATTCAAAACCAGGACAAATAGGAGGGAAGTGCTTGTCATACAACTGACAGGGAAAACTATCTCTTCAAATATAAGAAAATTGCGATATAACTTTTTTAAAAAATCTATAGAGATCCGCACATTGTTGAATTGTATTGAATTTATTACTAAGTTTATTAAACATATATATTGATTTTCAGGAATAAGTAAGTCAGAAACTAAGAAAGATATTTCAGCTAACAAGAAACAAATTAATGATAAAAATAAATTACTGTTCATATTTCAATAAAGAAAAGGTAAAAGAGGCTTTCATTTTTATGATTCTTCCCTTTTATAAAAATACTATCATATATATTCAAGTAAATACTTGTATATATATATTTTTTAAAACATAAATATTAAAATGTTTAACACATTCTCATAAATTATTTTATATATTTATATATGAAAAATAGTACATAATTAAATTTGTACTTAGATCAGATGGTTAAATTGAGAAAAAGGGCACTACCTGATCGTGCAACTAAAAGTTGCTGATGGCTTCCGATATCTATCGGAATAAATATCAACTAATATTTATGTTTTAAAATATATATATATACAAGTATTTACTTGAATATATATGATAGTATTTTTATAAAAGGGAAGAATCATAAAAATGAAAGCCTCTTTTACCTTTTCTTTATTGAAATATCAACAGTAATTTATTTTTATCATTAAATTGTTTCTTGTTAGCTGAAATATCTTAATCCAGAATTGACCAAATACTGGAAAAATTAAAATTCAACGATTATTTGATATTTTTTCCGATTGAGATGGCACAAGCCATTTAGTTGCACGATCAGAAAATGCCCTTTTTCTCATATTTAGTTGTATATTTCTTAAATCTTTTATATTTAAGAAAATAGAAGGCCACGGTTTTAAGTTCATAGTTTGTTGTTCACATACATTTTCTTAATTGAATGCGCTAATGTTTTAGACAACTTTTATAATTCAATGATACCATTAACACTAGTGGAAACAGGAAATGTTAAACCCATAATGAATTGGAGAAAGACGTGGAAATTACTCAAACTGAACTCGTGAGGCATGCAATTATCAAAGAAAAATATCATACAAATCATTCAAAAATATATACATACGATATTTCATATTTTAACCATATTCTCTCTGTTATAACTTGTACATCCATGCCAGGTTCCACGATATTCGATCAGTTCGTTTTGGCTGTAGCGCTTTCTTTTCCACTAGTGTAGTTATAGAAGTGAAAATATCTCTAAAATAAATATTTTGTGTATGATAATTAATATGTAATAATTCAAAATATTTTAATACTGATAAAAAATCAAATTTAATCTAAATTCAATCTAAATTTATTCGACTAACTTTTTAAATATGTTATTTTGAATAATATTTTTGTTGGAGAATGTTCTCTTAATCAGGTTAGATCATAAATTTTATGTTCTAGAATTATTCAATTATTTTACCCATTTTGAAAAAATATATGCCATTTTTCGTAAGTTACTTTGCGTAATTTCTTTAAATAATATTCGATTTATATATTATTTATATTTTCAATAACACAATGTTTATTATATATATTTTGAAAATTAGAAATTATTACAAAAGCCTTTATGATTCTTTTGAAAATTAAACAACTCCTACTGCCCTTACAGCATTGGAAAAATAAATGGGAAGGGCCTGGCTAATCAGTGGTGAACCTTCATAGCGGTTTCGCCAGTTCAATCTACCATACTGATGTTACATAGCATTTTTCTTTAATACCTATTCATCACTGTAAAAGGAAGATCAGAAAATGCAATATAGCAACGGTATGGTAGACTCGCGAGACCGCTGGGAGAAAACACCACTGATGAGACAGGACCTCCCATTAATTTTTCCATTGCAGTAAGGGCAGTAGAATTTGTCTAATTTTCAAAAGAATCATAAGCGTCTATAATATTTTCTAATTTTTCATAACAGGTGGCGAGCTTATGCATCATAATATATATTTTGGTTATATCACATAAGGTTTCTGGTATGGTTTAATCTAATCCATATGGAATAAAGTTTCTTTTATTTTTGCATTTTACTTTTAAAATTAAATTTTAACAAATTATTCATAAAGCTACCTCTTATTTTGTATAAATATTATATTTTTATTCCATGTGTGACATACAAGTATGTTTTAAACTCTTAGAGAAATTAATTTCTATATAAACTTTGAGCGGATTTGGAATGGATTTGAATGATATTTTGCAAAAAAAAAAGGTTTATGATATTAAAATAATTATAAAAAAATGAATTTATTTGATTAAATTAATTTTTATTTAAGTTATTTATGAATAATTTTTCCAACTTATTATATTTTATATTCTGCTATGTTAAATTTCTATGAATAATTTCTTTCAATCAATTCTATTTTGTCTTTAATTCATTTCTTTGAATTGATTTTTTTATTATATTGGTTAAATTATATTAAATTTTTGAAAAAAAAATTGATTATTTTAAAATTTTAGTTTAATTATATTTAGTTTAGGGCTGCTAATGGACTGTTGATATAATGTCACGGTCAAATGTCAACCCTACCTCCTCGTGGTGCAGCCTGGATAACGCTGACAGGGCTCTGACGACCGAGTAGTGGCGGTATAACTACCACATCGGAATGGAGCAAATGCCATTTCTTCTGTGTAGTTGGGTGTTGGTTCACTAAAGGTTAGAACAACTGCCGATAACTGTGGAACTTTGGGAGCAGAGAAACATAGAGCTGGTTCCAAACCAAGACGAATGAGATGGGGGAAGGAGGGGGAGCATATTCATAAAACTGCCAGAAAGATATTTTTGAACATAAATCAGAATTAAATGGATATGTTTCAATATTTAAGGTAATAGAGTAGGTAAATATACTAAATAAAAATATTACTGCACAGAATACATCGCTATCGAGGGGATCATATGTGAAGAATAGGGAACAGATATCCTAACTCAGGTTAGGAGATTCCCTATAGACAAGAATATTAATATATAAATATATATTATATATTGTTATGAAAATAGAACAATCCATATTTATTTTATTATTTGATAAAAAGGCATATATTGGTTTGAATAAAATTTTCATTTGCCAATAATACTGTTGGCTTAGAGCCAAATTTTATGAAAGCATTACATTTTTGTATAAACAAACTCAGCGCCGCATAGTTTTATAATATCACTATGCGGCGCTGAGTTTGTTTATACAAAAATGTAATACCTTGATAAAGGTTAGCGATTAGCCAACCAAAAGATTGACAAATAAATATTCTAATCAATCCAACTTATACCTTTTTATTATTTTAATATTTATATATATATTTATATATTCTTTAGTTGTAGAATATAAAGGTGAGAGAGAATTATCTAGACTCTCTGTTTTTCAGAAATTTCATAACCCTATTGATTCTCAGAAATAGGCGACAATTTATCAATAAAATCAAGTTATCTTTCCATACAAAAAAAGATAAAACTTGTGAATTTATCATCCTTCACTCAAATAAGAAATTAGGTTCAACTGTATTTCTATATGTTATAAAAATGGAAACCGCGCGTTTCTTTATTATGATAAATATTTTATTTGTGTTAAAGATAGAGACATCGTTTTAGTTTTATGTTCTCGTGTTGTATGAACATAATAAGTTCAATTAGGCATGTTACATAAATAAATGTATGTGCTCAATAGGTTTATCAGAATAATCCTTAACAGAATATTTCAATTTAACAATATAAAAACATTTTCATAAGGCCAATTAATTCAAAGATCAACCGAATTCATAAATAAATATATTCTAATCATTCATAATTTCATTAAACTTTGAAATAATTGTCCTTCTGAACATTTTTATATATTGTTAATTGTCAAAATTTTTGTTAATGTTTATTTTGCTAAACCCTTTGAGCACATACTTGCGAACCTATCTATCGGTAAGACCCATTTTTGTTTATTCCAATCATTTAGAAAATAATTCTTGTTGAATTTGAATTTTAAAAATGTATTTCTATTTTGTATAAATTACTGTGAGTGTGTGCTAATGAAGAAAAACATCCATACATACATATATCCCTACATCCTCATTTCGTGCGGTAATGTAATCAACAACTATAATAAAATTTAATGATAACAGCAACACTAGTGGAAATAGGAAATGTTAAACCCAGAATAAGTTGGAGAAAGACGTGAACAGTTAACACAATCTGACATCAAAATTTGTTTAATAAATGCGAAACTTCGTATTTTAAACATTATGTCTATGTTAAAAACTGTACATTCATGACAAGTGTCACGATATTCGATCAGTTCGTTCTGGCTGTGGCGTTTTCTTCTCCACTAGTGTAGTTGTAGAAATGAAAAGTCTCAAAAATAAATAGTTTTTGTAGATTTTCAAAAACACGATGATTAATTGACAATTTCTGTAAACACGAATAATATTTTTCAAAATTAAATGAGAAAATATTATTCCTTTAGAGGATAAGAGAATAATTTGAAAATTGTCTAATCGATTAAGATGCATCTCTAGCGGATTCTATTTTCAAATATCTATTTGAACATTATTGTTCTAGATCTTTATGGTATTCAGCGAAATAAAAAGATTTAACCATGCGTGGTTATATTACGATATGAATTAAATGTGCCAAAGTGCTTTACAAATCATCATGATATTAATTATGACTCCCAATTGCCGTGCCCTTTGCGGGCCATATTCTAGGTTCTCTCTTGCTCTCTCCTAGGCAGATGCAAAATGGGTCATACACAAACAAAACACTCGATACGCACATCGCACTCGCAAACAACAGAAAGATACATTGTTTGTAATACACAAAGTTTAAACGAACTGTAATGATAAATGAAAAGCGCTCCTTTATAATTAAATAGATACACTGATAAAAGTAAGCTACTTCCATTTTATTAACAACTTAAAGAAGTGATAGTAAAAGTAAATATTCTATTTCAAGCATCTGTTAGATCTCACAAATATACTGTTATCTCTCAAATAATACCCTAAACACATCCAAATTTATAATTTAATAAGTTTTGATTAGTATTTTAATATTAATATTTATTTGATTGACCTTTAAAAATTCACCATATTTTTAATTCATCTTTTTAGAGCAAAATATATATTTAATTTATTCAATATATTTCACCCATTTAAAAATTATCCAAATATGTTAAATTAATTTAAGTAATTTCTTTTATATTCTAGTTAATCTTGAAATCATTTCTTGGGAAACTAATGTTTATTATATAGTTAGATTATATTAACTTTCTGGTGAAATTTATGAACTTTCGAATATTTCGAATAAAAATTTAATTATAATCAGTTATAGGGCTGTTAATGGACTAGATATATTGTCACAGTCAAAGGTCAACCCTACCTCCTAGTGGTGTATCCTGGATAACAGGGCTCTGACGACCGAGTAGTGGCGGTATAACTACAACATCGAAATAGAGCAAATGCCATTTCTGCTACTGCTGCCTTGTAGATGGTGTTGGTTCATCAAAGGCTAGGTCCAACGCCGATAACTGTGGAACTATGGAGACCAATAGTAAAAATATATATGCCTTTTGATAATTTGTTAGTCACTTATCCTTTCTTCACATTAATATATATAATATTTTACATTAAATCATATACAATTCTTTTGTATATATATTAATTAATTGTTACCACAGAGTGTGTGTAAGCTCACAGGTAAATAGGCGCTAACCGAAACAGAAGAAGTTCCTTTGTTCAATATTAGTTTCCCTTTTATATTTTGTTCTCTCTCTTGTATATCAATAAATATAATGTTTAATTAATAATTATTTGAAACAGTTTCATTAATAATTCTAAGGAAAGTCAACAATTGGTAGCAGAGCGTGGTTAATTGATATAAAGCTCAAAAACGAAAATATTTAATCTGAAGATTAAGCAAGAAGTTTATTCTGATCGGTAAACTGAAGCACTTCTAAGAAGATTAAAGGTATTCATATAGATTGAGTTAAATTATATCTATATATTGCATGTTTGAAAGCTACCCAATAAATAAATAAATTTAAAATATATATTTGTTTTTAAATTATATTGGCTTGTTTATATAAGCTCAAAAGGCGAAAATGGCAGAATATAATTTTTTATCCCAATCAAAAATTGAACCATTAACAGGAACTAATTATCAAATATGAGGGTTGAAAATCGGCGCAGTTCTGAGAGGAAGAAAATTATTTAAATGTGTAATTTCCGATCCAAAACCTGATATGGAAGACAAAAAGTTCTTGGGAGATTTGGAGTGATAAAAATGATGAAGCTTTTGGGATAATCATCACAACATTGACTAATGAAAAAGCTGGAATGTTCATAGGTGAAACAAATGCTAAGAAAGTATGGGACTCACTGAAAAAAACATACAAAGGCAATTTGGAAGATAAAATTATTGATATAGTCTTAGAATTAAAGAACATTAGAATGAAAGATAAAAAAATGAAACTGTAGATGAATATATAACAAGGGCAAAAAATATTGATGCTAGAAGTTCATCATTAGGGCATCAATTTACCACAAGATAACTTTCATTTCATATTGTCAGAGGCATACATTCAAGGTATGAAAATATTGCTATTGTCTTACGATCAAAGAGAGAGGCAACAATTGAAGAGATTCAACAAACTCTAAGAGAAGAGGAGTCAAGAAGAAATTTGAGATTAAATCAATCGGTTGAGAATGGGCATGAACAAGCATATAGAATTAAAGATAGAAAGGTTAAACAATTTCAGCCAAAAAGATGTTTTGTTTGTAATAAAAAGGGATATCTAGCTAATGATTGCTGGTTTCGAGATAAACAGAAACAAGTATACCAAAAGAAATGGACTCCTGGTTATAGAAATCACAAATACAGTAGGGAACATTCAAATAACCTAGTGGATACTATGAAAAGTGGAATTAATGAGCAAGCATTTGAAACATATGTAAAAGAATTTGAAGATTCACCAGATTAGAGAAATGATAGGCAAATATGGTGTATAGATTCAGGATGCACCGCACATTTAACTCCAAACCTAACTTTGATGGAAAATGTGGTATATTATGAAAGTCAAATCAACCTAGCTGAGAAGGGCAAAACTACTCAATCCACAGCCAAAGGAGATATGAGACTTACTACATTCACAAGTGAAGGCCAAGAAAATATTCACATCAAAGATATCTTACATGTACAAGTTTAAGGAATAATTTCTTGTCAGTTTATGAATTAGTCAACAAAGGAAATTCAGTTATTTTCAATAAGAATGGAGCAAAAATTTATAATGAAGGGAATGATTTAGTTGCTGAAGCATATATTAAAGATAGAATGTTTATGATGGAAACAAAACTAAGAAATGTACCAATAGCAAAAAATGAAAATGTCATGGTTATAAATACACATTTATCAAATAAAAATAGCAATATAAGTTTATGTCATAAAAGATTAAACCATATAAATGAAGAATACATGAAAAAAATGATTCAAGGACATATTTTAAGAGTATTGGATCTAAAATTGAAAGGTTACCAGAGTGCGAAGCATGCATAATAGGAAAACTGGTTCAGAAGCCATATAATATTACAGAAAATTATACAGTTAAGCCCCTGCAGTTGATTCATATGGATTTATGTGGACCAATGCCATGTCAATCTTTAGGAGGATCTAAGTATTTTCTTGTTATAGTAGATGGTTACAGTAGAATAATCTTTGTATATTTCTTGAGATCAAAAGATGAGACCTTTGAAAGATTTGAAGAATTTAAAGCAAGAGCCGAAAACGAATTAGGTCTTAGAATAAAAGATGTAAGAACCGACAATGGAATTGAATTTTGTAACTCTAGATTTGAAGGACTTTTCAAGAGAAGTGGGATCCATCACCAACTTACCACCACATACTCACCACAGAATAATGGAGTCGCAGAGAGAGTGAATAGGACTCTTATAAATACAGCAAGAACCTTACTAATTGACTCAAAATTACCCATGAAGTTTTGGGCAGAGGCAATTGCTACAGCTGCATACATTAAGAATTGTACACCCCACAGGTCTATCAAGCACCATACACCTATTCAGAGATGGAATGGCAGTAAGCCATCGGTAGAACACATTCGAATATTCGGATGTTTGACACATTGGCATGAGAGCAAACCAAGAAGAAATAAGTTTTCACCAAAGTGTAGAAAAGGAATATTTATTGGTTATTCCATTAAAAGAAAAGCCTACAGAATATATGATATAATGACAAATAGAATCCATGAAGTCAGATCAGTAAAATTTAGTGAAGATAAGAGAGGAATTTATTATGCAAATGATATTCAGGAAGATACTAATTGTGATAATTTGACCTATAAAGGAAATTGTGAAGAAATAGTTGAAAACTTTCTTATCTTGAAAGAAGACAATCCTGTCACAGAGAGTGAAATGAAGTCTAAGGAAGATACTTCAGTAACACAAGGTGGTGATGGTGAAAATGACTCATCACAAACTGAAACAATAGAGGAAAGATGCGTAAAATGAGGAAGAAATAAAGGAGAAAAAATGAGCATCTTAGAAGAACGGCACAAAACAAGACTTGAAGAACAATAAATAAAATTGATCAAAGATAGAGTTCGACGCTCACAAAGAATAAAGGAGAGGAATGATGCAAACATAATTAGGGAATTAGAACATTATATCCCGGAGAACTTTAAAGAAGCAATGGATAGTGGAAAAATAAATGAATGGCACAAAGCAATGGAAGAAGAGCTCAGTGAAATAGAGAAGCATAAAGTTAGGACACTAGTACCAAGGGAAAATGGCATGAAAGTCATCAATAGTAAATGGGTCTACAGTACGAAGAAAACATCAAATGACCGCATATATAAAAGAAAGATCAGACCAGTTGCTGTTGGATGCAATCAAAGATATGGTGTGGACTATAAGGACAAACTACGGAAATGTGCAGATAGCCTTGGACTTGCTGATTAGGCCTTACACACAGGGGAGCGTGTGTTGTATATATATTAATTAATTGTTACCACAGAGTGTGTGTAAGCTCACAGGAAAATAGGCGCTAACCGAAATAGAAAAAAGTTCCTTTGTTCAATATTAGTTTCCCTTTTATATTTTGTTCTCTCTCTTGTAAATCAATAAATATAATGTTTAATTAATAATTATTGATATCAGTTTCATTAATAATTCTAAGCAAAGTCAACAAATGCAAACTTCTACTGTCCTTACTGCGATGAAAAAATATATTGGAAGGGCTTGGCTCATCAGTGGTGAATCCTCCCAGGGGTTTCGCAATTTTAATCCACCAGACCGCTTCTTAGAGCTCTAATACTGTATTGTACGAAGAATAAGAAGAATATTTCAATACAGTGTTAGAGCTCAAAGAAGCGGTCTGGTGGATTAAATTGGCAAATCCGTTTTGAGGGTTCACCACTGATAAGCCAAGCTCTCCCAATATGTTTTTCATCGCAGTAAGGACAGTAGAAGTTTGTATTATTAATAGGCAATCCCATAATATTATGTTCAAATCAATAAGCTTGAGGGATAAGTCTCTTTCAAATACATTTATTTCAAGCTTTCGGGCACAACCGCCCTTCGACAGGAAAAATTATATTAGCTACTAAAGTTTTCGTAAAACTTTAGTAGCTAATATAATTTTTCCTGTCGAAGGGCGGTTGTGCCCGAAAGCTTGAAATAAATGTATTTGAAAGAGACTTATCCCTCAAGCTTATTGATTTAAACAGAAGTTTGTATTGTATTTGAAAGAAGCATTCGTGCTTAAATCCTTTCATTTATATATATATATATAGATGGCGCGTTATTGCTTTATGTTAAATTAAATATGTGTTTTATCAATATAGTAAAAATTAATATTTCTAATTTGTAACAAAGCTATCATAATCACAATACTAACTATATTAACTGTCATTCGAGTTATATATAACCATTTACAAATTTATAAAATTATTTTTATTAATATTTATATAATGACATTTTGAAAAATCTTATTTTAACTCTAAGTTTAGATTAGATACACCAATAGTAAGATTCAGACGATGTTTGAGATGATATTTTGAAAATATTTGCTTATATATAAAAGGTATATTTTTAATCACCCCTATTTTTATAAACTATGGTATATTTTTAATACCAATATTTTTCTAGATAAAAAATAAATTGAAAAAAAAATATTATCAGAATATAGAAGTATAGTGAATGCAAATATTTTCAAAATAATCTCAAACTCGTCAAAAGATATTATTTCATAGAACTTATAATACCGTTTAATTAACGATTTCATAGTATATTATTTTTTAATATTAATAATTAATTAGGTTATTTTAAATTTAATTCATTTTTAATAATCGAATCCATTATATACCCTATATAATGCAGAATAAACAATCTTTAGAAATATAAAGTTAGGTATCAAAATTGAATCAAGATCAAAAGTAAATAAATATTTTTACAGATACGGCATTTATAAACTTAAAATGAATTCATTAAATAAAGTAGGATGAACACCTCTAAGTGCTCTGTACAAGAATCCACAACCGACCGCTCTTATTGGAAAAGAATCATTAATAAGAGTGATGATTTATTCATCCATATTCATTTTGATAAATTGACTATTTCAACGTCAAACTGATCATTAGATTAGGTTAATGTATTCAATTAGATGTTGCAATAGTTGAGAGGGAAACAGCTAAACACAGAATGTTATAATTAATGTTATAATTAATATAAGTGTGATAATATAATAAATTGTCAGAAATGGACAGGGGTTTATATTAGTAAGAAAACAAGTATAATTATTGTTGGAATCCGGGAGAGGCCTAAAAATTGTATCTCTTTTATATACATCCCTTTGAGGAAAAATATGAAATCATCATAATCATCACAATTCAGGATTTTGTTCTATTATAAATATATACGTATTATTATGTTATGCTTAATCAATTTTGGGAGGATTTGGGTATTAACATAAAGTTTAAAATTTGTCTTTTCAAAAAGAGCAAAAATAATTGATGTGCTAATAAAGATGATTGTCTATAATTCACAGATAGATGGCGTTTAAGCGTTCATTTACCTTTTTAATAAAGTTTATATAGTATATTTTCTATAAAGTTAGAAATTTCTTATGTCAAATTAATTTTAAAGAAAATGTGCACCAAATCAGTAATAATACTATTTACTGTTTTCTATTCATAAATAAACAAAAACGGAATCCATTTTTATCAGACTCATCTTCATAAAATATGATAACAATGGCATATGCATAATTAATAATATAAGGAAAAGTAGAAATTGGCAATCATTTCCACAATGGTTTAAGTGAAGTCAATATTATTTGTGTCATTCTAAAATCGCCTAGTCTTTTTTTTTCAATCAAATATTTCATAACAATATAGCGACATATATCTTTTATGAAATTCTTGCGTGATTATTTTCTACAAGTTAATCATCAGGAACTTATTTAAATTATACGTAATGGCTCTATATGGGTAATCTATATATAATTTGTTCAAATAAATATATTTTTCAAAGAATCTCAGTGAAATAATTTCTTTATATACGGTCTTTGACTAGATTAAGAAGATTAAGGACATTATTGACATAAAATATTTTCCTAAATTGTATCAGTAAAAATGTAAATATAAATATTTTTTTTGGATCATTAGGCAATCTTGGAAGTAGTTTCAAAAAAGGCCTGAAGAAACTCCTCTGCCTTGAAAACTATTCCAGATTTTAAAAGTAATTGTTTATTTTATTGCTCTTCTTTATTTATGTTATATATATTACTATTGCCAACAAAGAACAAATTTCGTATTTATTTGTAACTATTCCGATTCGTTCTAATGATATTGTGATGCCATTATAAATGTCTCTACTAGTTTTTAAAATTCATTAAGAAAATAATTTAACCCTATTAGCCCTCTCAGTAGAAGAATTTTAAAAAAAAATATTTAATTATTTTATTTTCCAATTGTTTCGTAGTGCTAAAATAAATTCCCTAATTGTAAATGTCCTATTGTGTATCCGAGTCCCTATTTATTATAGACATGGGAAGCATAACAGCCATGTTATTTGAGAAACATAAAATCGGAAGTCTAATTCAACTATAGAAAGAGTCTCGGCAGTCTGTCGAGATGAACGTGTACCACTTAGCAATAATGTGATGTTATTCCTTCACCCTTTCTCCTTCTTCCCTATATGACATCCTTGTAGTGTCGTGGTCCTCTATTACATAATTCTAACTCAGTGTGCGAAATATATGTTTATGTCTTGTAGATATTAGTGCTCCCTTGTAGATATTCCTCTCTATTGGATATTGATATCTTGTAGATATGTTTTTCTCACTCATATATTGTTTTATAGACTCTAATTTGAATTATTTTCGAAGTAGTTGATAGGTTTCCTCTTAATCCCGGTAATGTTGGCAACTTAATTAATACTTTTAGCTTTCATTTTAATGCTGGCTATCTGTAATTTCTCCCGCTGAAAATTTCAACAAAATATAAAAATATTATATCTCACGACATAATTTAGCATATATTTTGGAATTTATTTTTAGAATTTGAAATTTTTTTTATTATACATACGTACCTCAAGGTTTTACAAAATATTCATAGAAATAAGCAGTTATTTTCTGCCTTTACCTTATCTTCATAATTTATGTCAAAAATCTCGATAAATTTCATAATTTCAATAATAAATAGTTCATAAATATTTAAAAATTCATAATTTATATAATAATATTTTATTATATTCAAATAATAATTTTTGAAAGGAGGGGGGATCGTAAACTTCTGGTTTAGAAATCATATGAATGTTTGATTTTTTTATGCATATGCCTCTTTATCATATTTATAATCGAAGATGAATCTGATCTGAATGGGACTGGTATACCTTCATAATATATTATATATCATATATATAACTCCTCAATATTGAATAAAAATACCTATATATTTTATAAGATATTAGTAGACTGTAATCATATCAATGGTGTACATTTTCTGAGTCTTCCTTGAAAATTGTCTTCTTTGATAAATATTAACAATTTCAAACAGAGGAATACAATAGACTTAAGTATTTCATATAAAGAAATCATAAAAAAATTATGATTAGAACAATTTGGTTTATAGAATATAAACACAAGGTAATAAGACCAAATCCAAATAAATAAATAGTGTGTGACGCTTAGGTAACTGCGCTGTTACCATCTTCAGACAAAAGTACTGAATGTTACTGAAACGTCACACACTATTTATTTATTTGGATTTGATCTTATTACCTTGTATTTAAATACCTATTAGTTTGAAAGTTTGCTCTAATTTATCGAAAACCGAATCAAATCGGTATAGCATATCGTTTTCGAGCTTGGATTCAAGTTGGATTGCTTTTTTAAACCCATATGGTTTAACAATTAGAAATTAAACCTTACAAAAATGCTTCATTTATAACAAAATATAGTAATTATATTTCAAAATATCTATTAAAAATTAGTTATATATGATTTATTGGAAAATTTATATTAAAAAATCTTTATTTAAAAGAAAATCGTTATTAACACATATTTTTCTACTATAAATATAAAATATTTGAGACACTGATGTGTTTTATTGAACTTTTATTCTAGTCAAAAATATTATTTAAAAAAATATATATATATGCTTTTATATATTCTTTATTAACTTTATGAGATCTTAATTTTAAATACAGGTATATTTTATACATATATAAATTATTTATTAATACTCTATTATATATCATATATTATATCACATCTATTGAAATTTTCTAAATACACATATGAATAAATGAAATTTCTTTATATTTGAGAAAGTATTTTTGTTATAAATAGTCTTCAAACCTTTTAAACACATGTAAAATTTGTTTCACATATAAAATAATTCTAGGGAACATTTAAAAATTTTGATCTTTTTGAAATTCATTTACCAATATTTAAAATATTTTTTAATGTTAGATAAAATAATTACAATTTATTCGATTTTGTTTTTATATATATTTTTGAAATGATATTTTATTTATATGGATTAGATTATATTAGGTTTCTAGTAAAATTAATTGATTCATGATTATTTAGAATTTTTGGTTTCATTATATTTAGTTTCAGGGCTGCTAATGGACTGTTGATATAATGTCACGTTCAAATGTCAACCCTTCCTCCTCGTGGTGCAGCCTGGGTAACGCTGACAGGGCTCTGACGACCGAGAAATGGCGGTATAACTACAACATCGGAATGGAGCAAATGCCATTTCTGCCGTGTAAATAGTTGTTGCTTCACTAACTACTAGGGTACCCACCTATAACTGTGGAACACTGGTATCATCTGAGGTAAAAGCTGGAATAAAAACCAGGACAAATAGGAGGGAAGTACTTGTCATACAACTGACAGGGTAAAGATATATCTTCAAATATAAGAAAATTGCAATATAACTTTTAAAAATATCTATAGAGATCCGCACATTGTTGAATTGTATTGAATTTATTACTATAGTGTGACTGCAAATATTTTAAAAATAATTCCAAACACGTCTAATATTATTGTTCATAAACAAATCTGATACTTTTCAATATTGATTTTCAGGAATAAGTAAGTCAGAAACTAAGAAAGATATTTCAGGTAACAAGAAACAAATAAACGATAAAATAAATTACTGTTCGTTTTTCTATAGAGAAAATGTAAAAGAGGCTTTCATTTTTATATTTCTTCCCTTTAATAAAAATAGTTTTTATATATATGCAAGTATATACTCGAATATATATGTTATAAAACGCATATATCAAACTGTTTAACACATGTTCATAAATTATTTTATATATTTATATATGAAAAATAGTATATAAGTAAATTTGTACTTGGATCAGATGGATAAATTGAGAAATAGGGCACTTCATGATCGTGCAACTGAAGTTGTTGATGGCTTGCGCCATCTATCGGAATAAATATCAACTAATCGTAGACATTTAATTAAGCCAGAATTGGCCAATTACTGGAAAAATAAAATATCAATGAATAATATTTTTTTACCGATGAATAGCGCAAGCCATCAGCAACTTTTATTTGCACGAACAGGAAATACACTTTTTCTCATATTTATTTGTAATTTTATTTAATATTTTATATTTAAGGAAAGAGAGGGGGCACCGCTTCAAGTTTATAGTTTCGTGTTTTACAAACATTTTCTTAATTGAATGCGCTAATTTGTTTTGAACAACTTTTATAATAAATGATGCCATCAACACTAGTGGAAACAGGAAATGTTAAACCCATAATGAATTGGAGAAAGACGTGGATATTACTAAACTGAATCCTTGAGGCATGCAATTAATAAAGGCAAATTTCATACAAATCATTCAAAAATATATACATACGATATTTCATATTTTAACCATTTTTTAGAGTTATAACTTGTACATCCATGCCAGGTTCCACGATATTTGATCAGTTCCTTTTGGCTGTAGCACTTTCTTTTCCACTTGTGTAGTTATAGAAGTGAAAATAATCTCAAAAATTAATCATTTGTGTATGATAATTGATATGTAATAATTTAAAATATTTTAATACCGATAAAAACATCTAATTTAATCTAAATACAATCTGAATATATCTGAATGACTTTTTAAATTATGTTATTTCGAATAATATTTATGTTAGGAAATGTTCTCATATTTAGGTTAGATAATAAATTTTGTTCTAGAATTATTTAATTTTTTACCCAGTTTGAATATTTATATTCCATTTTTCGTAAGTTACTTTGCGTAATTTCTTTACAAAATATTCGATTTAAATTTTATTTATATTTTCAATAACAATGTTTATTATATATATTTTGAAAATTAGAAACTATTATAGACGCGTATGATTCTTTTGAAAATTAAACAAATTCTACTGCCCTTAATGCAATAGAAATATTAATGGGAAGGCCTGGCTCATCAGTGGTGAACCCTTCCAGCGGTTGAGCCAGTTCAATCTACAATACCGCTGATATAGCACTTTTTAAAAATATCTATTTATCATTGTAAAAGGAAGATCGAAAAATGCAATATAACAGCGGTATGGTATATTAAACTGGCAAACCGCTGGGAGAGTACACCACTGATGAGCCAGGCCCACCCATTAATTTTTCCATTGCAGTAAGGGTATTCGAATTTGTTTAATTTTCAAAAGAATCATACGCGTCTATAATAGTTTCTAATTTTCATAACAGATGGCGCGCTAATGCATCATAATATATATTTTGGTTAGATCACATTAGGTTTCTGGTAAGGTTTAATCAAATACCTCTGGAATAAAGTTTCTTTGATTTGAATTGAAAGTTTATTTCTTGTGTGACATACACATATAGTGATTGCAAATATTTTCAAAATAATTCCAAACTCGTCTAATATTATTGTTCATAAAAAATCTGATACATTTCAATAATGTGTTAGATTATCAAAAATATTATTCTTTTTTTTTTTATTTTATATCGTAAATTTAATATGATAATTTTTTTAAATGTAAATTTATAAACCAGTTTTAAACTAATATATTTTTAATAGGTTTTTTAATAAAATAAAAATTATCAAAAGAGTAAAGTATGAATTTGAATAATAATTCACAATAAAGGTTTATGTTATAAAATAATTATCAGTAAAAATGATTTGATTAAATTTATTTTTATTTGTGTTATTTATGAATAATTTTCCAACTTATTATATTTTATATTCTGCTATGTTAAATTTCTATGAATATTTTTTTTACAATTTATTTGATTTTTTAAAATTCTTTCTTTGAATTGTTTTTTTATTATATAGGTTAAATTATATTGAATTTCCGAAAAAAAAAGTTGATTATTTTGAATTTTTAGTTTCATTATATTTAGTTTAGGGCTGCTAATGGACTGTTGATATAATGTAAAGGTCAAATGTCAACCCTACCTCCTCGTGGTGCAGCCTGGGTAACGCTGACAGGGCTCTGACGACCGAATAGTGGCGGTATAACTACGACATTGGAATGGAGCAAATGCCATTTCTGCTGTGTAAATAGTTGTTGGTTCACTAACTACCTGGGTCACCACCTATAACTGTGGAACACTGGTATCATGTGAGGTAAAAGCTGGAATAAAAACCAGGACAAATAGGAGGGAAGTGCTTGTCATACAAATGACAGGGCAAAGCTATCTCTTCAAATATAAGAAAATTGCGATATAACTTTTAAAAAAATCTATAGTGATCCGCACATTGTTGAATTGTATTGAATTTATTACTAAGTTTAGTAAACATATTGATTTTCACGAATAAGTAAGCCAGAAATTGAAATATATATTATAGCTAACAAGCAACAAATAAAGTATAAAAATCAATTACTATTCTCAATTTCATAAAGAAAAGGTAAAAGAGGCTTTCATTTTTATGATTATTCCCTTTAATCAAAATAGTAACATATATATGCAAGTATATACTTGAATATATATGTTTTAAAACACAAATATCAAACTGTTTAACACGTGTTCATAAATTATTTTATATATATATATATGAAAATAGTACATAAATAAATTTGTACTTGGATCGGATGGATAAAATGAGAGGAAGGGCTCTTCCTGATCGTGCAACTGAAGTTGCTGATGACTTGCGCCATTTTTCGGAATAAATATAAACTAATCGCAGATTTTTAATTAATCCAGAATTGACCAAATACTGGAAAAATTAAAAATCAACGATTATTGAAATTTTTTCCGATAGATGGCGCAAGCCATCAGCAACTTTTATTTGTACGATCAGGAAATGCCCTTTTTTCATATTTATTTAAATTTTTCTTTAATATTTTATATTTAAAAAAAGGGGGGCACCGTTTTAAGTTTAAAGGTTCGTGTTTTACATACATTTTCTTATTTGAATGCGCTAATGTTTCAAACAACTTTTATAATTTAATAATACCATCAACACTTGTGGAAACAGGAAATGTTAAACCCATAATGAATTGGAGAAAGACTTGGAAATTACTCAAACTTAATCCTTGAGGCATGCAATTAATAAAGAGAAATTTCATACAAATCATTCAAAAATATATACATACGATATTTCATATTTTAACCGTTTTGTCTAAGTTATAACTTGTACATCCATGCCAGGTTCCACGATATTCGGTCAGTTCGTTTTGGCTGTAGCGCTTTCTTTTCCACCAGTGTAGTTATAGAAGTGAAAAAAAATCTCTAAAATAAATAATTTGTGTATGATAATTAATATGTAATAATTTAAAATATTTTAATACCGATAAAACATCCAATATAATCCACATTCAATCTGAATTTATCTAAATGACATTTAAAATTATGTTATTTTGAATAATATTTATGTTAGAGAATGTTCTATTATTCAGGTTAGGTCAAAAATTTTATGTTCTAGAATTATTCAATTATTTTAACCATTTTGAATATATAATGCCATTTTTCGTAAAATACTTTGAGTAATTTCTTTACGATATATTTTAGATTTAAATTTCATTTATATTTTCAATAATAATCTTTATTATATATATTTTGAAAATTAGAAACTATTATATACCCATATGATTATGTTGAAAAAAAAAAAAAACAAATTATAATGCCCTTACTGCAATGGAAAAATTAATGGGAAGGCCCCTGGCCCATCAGTAGTGAACCATCACAGCGGTTTCGCCAGCTCAATATAACATACCGCTGTTATTTAGCATTTTTCTTAAATAATTATTCATCACCAGTAAAAGGAAGATCAGAAAATGCAATATAGCAGCGGCATGATAGATTGAAACCGATGGGAGAATTCACTACTGATCAGCCAGGCCCTCCCATTAATTTTTCCATTGCATTAAGAGCAGTAGAATCTGTTTAACATCAAAAGAATCATACGCTTCTATAATAGTTTCTAATTTTCATAACAGATGGCACGCTTATCCTCACAATATATATTTTGGTTAGATCACATAAGTTTTCTGGTAAGGTTTAATCTAATCCTTATGGAATAAAGTTTCTTTCATTTTTGCATTTTCACTTTTAAAATTAAATTTTAACAAATAAATATAAAGTTACCTCTTATTTAGTATAAATATTATATTTTTATTTCATGTGTGACATACAAGTATGTTTTCAATTTTTAGAGAAATTAATTTCTATATAAACTTTGAGCGGATTTGGAATGGATTTGAATGATATTTTACAAAAAAAGGTTTATGATATAAAAATATTTATAAAAAAAAATGAATTTATTTGATTAAATTATTTTTTATTGAAGTTACTTATGAATGATTTTTCCAACTTATTATATTTTATATTCTGCTATGTTAAATTTCTATGAATAATTTATTTCAATCAATTCGGTTTTGTCTTTAATTCATTTCTTTGAATTGATTTTTTTTATTATATTGGTTAAATTATATTAAATTTACGAATAAAAAAATAAATTTTGATTATTTTGAATTTTTAGTTTCGTTATATTTAGTTTCGGGGCTGCTAATGGACGGTTGATATAATGTCATAGTCAAATGTCAACCCTACCTCCGCGTGGTGCAGCCTGGGTAACTCTGACAGGGCTCTGACGACCGAGTAGTGGCGGGATAACTACAACATCGGAATGGAGCAAATGCCATTTCTGCCGTGTAAATAGTTGTTGTTTTAATAACTACTAGGGTACCCACCTATAACTGTGGAACACTGGTATCATGTGAGGTAAAAGCTGGATTCAAAACCAGGACAAATAGGAGGGAAGTGCTTGTCGCAAAACTGACAGGGTAAAGCTATCTCTTCAAATATAAGAATTTTGCGATATAACTTTTTAAAAAAATCTATAAAGATCCGCACATTTTTGAATTGTTTTAAATATATTACTATAGTGAATGCAAATATTTTAAAAATAATTCCAAACTCGTCTAATATTATTGTTCATAAACAAATCTGATACCTTTCAATAATGTGTTGGATTATCAAAATATTATTCTTTTTAAAAATTTTATATCGTGAATTTAATATAATAATCTGTAAAAATGTAAATTTATAAACCAGAATTAAACTAATATATTTTTTCAAGGTTTTATAGAAAAAAAATATCAAAAGAGTAAAGTATGGATATGAATAAAATTTCACAATGAAGGTTTATGTTATAAAATAATTACCAGAAAAAATGAATTTATTTGATTAAATTTATTTTTATTTAAGTTATTTATGAATAATTTTCCAACTTATTATATTTTATATTCTGCTATGTTAAATTTCTATGAATAATTTCTTTCAATCAATTCGGTTTTGTCTTTAATTCATTTCTTTGAATTGATTTTTTATTATATTGGTTTAATTATATTAAATTTACGAAAAAAATTTAAAAAAAATGATTATTTTGAATTTTTAGTTCCGGTATATTTAGTTTCAGGGCTGCTAATGGACTGTTGATATAATGTCATAGTCAAATGTCAACCCTACCTCCGCGTGGTGCAGCCTGGGTAACTCTGACAGGGCTCTGACGACCGAGTAGTGGCGGGATAACTACAACATCGGAATGGAGCAAATGCCATTTCTGCCGTGTAAATAGTTGTTGTTTTAATAACTACTAGGGTACCCACCTATAACTGTGGAACACTGGTATCATGTGAGGTAAAAGCTGGATTCAAAACCAGGACAAATAGGAGGGAAGTGCTTGTCGCAAAACTGACAGGGTAAAGCTATCTCTTCAAATATAAGAATTTTGCGATATAACTTTTTAAAAAAATCTATAAAGATCCGCACATTTTTGAATTGTTTTAAATATATTACTATAGTGAATGCAAATATTTTAAAAATAATTCCAAACTCGTCTAATATTATTGTTCATAAACAAATCTGATACCTTTCAATAATATGTTGGATTATCAAAATATTATTCTTTTTAAAAATTTTATATCGTGAATTTAATATAATAATCTGTAAAAATGTAAATTTATAAACCAGAATTAAACTAATATATTTTTTCAAGGTTTTATAGAAAAAAAATATCAAAAGAGTAAAGTATGGATATGAATAAAATTTCACAATGAAGGTTTATGTTATAAAATAATTACCAGAAAAAATGAATTTATTTGATTAAATTTATTTTTATTTAAGTTATTTATGAATAATTTTCCAAATTATTATATTTTATATTCTGCTATGTTAAATTTCTATGAATAATTTCTTTCAATCAATTCGGTTTTGTCTTTAATTCATTTCTTTGAATTGATTTTTTATTATATTGGTTTAATTATATTAAATTTACGAAAAAAAAATAAATTTTGAATATTTTGAATTTTTAGTTCCGGTATATTTAGTTTCAGGGCTGCTAATGGACTGTTGATATAATGTCATAGTCAAATGTCAACCCTACCTCCGCGTGGTGCAGCCTGGGTAACTCTGACATGGCTCTGACGACCGAGTAGTGGCGGGATAACTACAACATCGGAATGGAGCAAATGCCATTTCTGCCGTGTAAATAGTTGTTGTTTTAATAACTACTAGGGTACCCACCTATAACTCTGGAACACTGGTATCATGTGAGGTAAAAGCTGGATTCAAAACCAGGACAAATAGGAGGGAAGTGCTTGTCGCAAAACTGACAGGGTAAAGCTATCTCTTCAAATATAAGAAAATTGCGATATATCTTTTTTAAAAAATCTATAGAGATCCGCACATTGTTGAATTGTATTGAATTTATTACTAAGTTTAGTAAACAAATTGATTTTCAGGAATAAGTAAGCCAGAAACTAAGAAATATATTATAGCTGACAAGCAACAAATAAAGTATGAAAATCAATTACTGTTTTCAATATCATAAAGAAAAGGTAAAAGAGGCTTTCATTTTTATGAATATTCCCTTTAATCACAATAGTATCATATATATGCAAGTATATACATGAATATATATGTTTTAAAACACAAATCAAACTGTTTAACACGTGTTCATAAATTATTTTATATATTCATATATGAAAATAGTACATAAATAAATTTGTACTTGGATCAGATGGATAAATTGAGAGAAAGGGCACTTCCTGATCGTGCAACTGAAGTTGCTGATGACTTGCGCCATTTTTCGGAATAAATATAAACTAATCGCAGATTTTTAATTGATCCAGAATTGACCAAATACTGGAAAAATTAAAAATCAACGATTATTTGATATATTTTCCGATTGATGGCGCGAGCCATCAACAACTTTTATTTGTAAATCAATTAAGAAGGATTAGAAGATGAGTTCTTCTCATCTTCTAATCCTTCTTAATTGATTTACCTTACTAGAAGAGTCTTTACCTTTAAACTTTTATTTGTACTTAAGGAAATACCCTTTTTCTCATATTTATTTGAATTTTTCTTTAATATTTTATATTTAAGAAAAAGGGGGGGCACCGTTTCATGTTTAAAGGTTCGTGTTTTACATACATTTTCTTATTTGAATGCGCTAATGTTTCAAACAACTTTTATAATTTAATAATATCATCAACACTTGTGGAAATAAGAAATGTTAAACCCATAATGAATTGGAGAAAGACGTGGAAATTACTCAAACTTAATCCTTGAGGCATGCAAATAATAAAGAGAAATTTCATACAAATCATTCAAAAATATATACATACGATATTTCATATTTTAACCGTTTTGTCTAAGTTATAACTTGTACATCCATGCCAGGCTCCACGATATTCGGTCAGTTCGTTTTGGCTGTAGCACTTTCTTTTCCACCAGTGTAGTTATAGAAGTGAAAAAAAATCTCTAAAATAAATAATTTGTGTATGATAATTAATATGTAATAATTTAAAATATTTTAATACCGATAAAACATCCAATATAATCCACATTCAATCTGAATTTATCTAAATGACATTTAAAATTATGTTATTTTGAATAATATTTATGTTAGAGAATGTTCTATTATTCAGGTTAGGTCAAAATTTTTATGTTCTAGAATTATTCAGTTATTTTAACCATTTTGAATATATAATGCCATTTTTCGTAAGTTACTTTGCGTAATTTCTTTACAATATATTAGATTTAAATTTCATTTATATTTTCAATAATAATCTTTATTATAAATATATTGAAAATTAGAAACTATTATATACCCATATGATTATTTTGAAAAAAAAAAACAAATTCGAATGCCCTTACTGCAATGGAAAAATTAATGGGAAGGCCCCTGGCCCATCAGTAGTGAACCATCACAGCCTTTTTAGCCAGCTCAATATACCATACCGCTGTTATTTAGCATTTTTCTTAAATACTTATTCATCACCAGTAAAAAAAAGATCGGAAAATTTAATATAACAGCGGCATGATAGATTAATCTGGCGAAACCAATGGGAGAATTCACTACTGATCAGCCAGGTCCTCCCATTAATTTTTCCATTGCATTAAGAGCAGTAGAATCTGTTTAACATCAAAAGAATCATACGCTTCTATAATAGTTTCTAATTTTCATAACAGATGGCACGCTTATCCTCACAATATATATTTTGGTTAGATCACATAAGTTTTCTGGTAAGGTTTAATCTAATCCTTATGGAATAAAGTTTCTTTCATTTTTGCATTTTCACTTTTAAAAATAAATTTTAACAAATAAATATAAAGTTACCTCTTATTTAGTATAAATATTATATTTTTATTTCATGTGTGACATACAAGTATGTTTTCAATTTTTAGAGAAATTAATTTCTATATAAACTTTGAGCGGATTTGGAATGGATTTGAATGATATTTTACAAAAAAAGGTTTATGATATAAAAATATTTATAAAAAAAAATGAATTTATTTGATTAAATTAATTTTTATTTAAGTTATTTATGAATAATTTTTCCAACTTATAATATTTTATATTCTGCTATGTTAAATTTCTATGAATAATTTCTTTCAATCAATTCGGTTTGTCTTTAATTCATTTCTTCGAATTGATTTTTTTATTATATTGGTTAAATTATATTATATTTTTGAGAAAAATATTTTTGATTATTTTAAATTTTTAGTTTCATTATATTTAGTTTAGGGCTGCTAATGGACTGTTGATATAATGTCACGGTCAAATGTCAACCCTACCTCCTCGTGGTGCAGCCTGGGTAACGCTGACAGGGCTCTGACGACCGAGTAGTGGCGGTATAACTACCACATCGGAATGGAGAAAATGCCATTTCTTCTCTGTAGTTGGGTGGCGGTTCACTAAAGGTTAGAACAACTGCCGATAACTGTGGAACTTTGGGAGCAGGGAAAGATAGAGCTGGTTCCAAACCATGACGAATGAGATGGGGGATGGAGGGAGAGCATATTCATAAAACTGCCAGAAAGATATTTTTGAACATAAATCAGAATTAAATGGATATGTTTCAATATTTAAGGTAATAGAGTAGGTAAATATACTAAATTAAAATATTACTGGACAGAATACATCGCTATCGAGGGGATCATATGTGAAGAATAGGGAACAGATATTCTAACTCTGGTTAGGAGATTCCCTATAGACAAGAATATTAATATATAAATATATATTATATATTGTTATGAAAATAGAACAATCCATATTTATATTATTATTTGATAAAAAGGCATATATTGGTTTGAATAAAACTTTCATTTGCCAATAATACTGTTGGCTTAGAGCCAAATTTTATGGAAGCATTACATTTTTGTATAAACAAACTCAGCGCCGCATAGTTTTATAATATCACTATGCGGCGCTGAGTTTGTTTATGCAAAAATGTAATACCTTGATAAAGGTTAGCGTTTAGCCAACCAAAAGATTGACAAATAAATATTCTAATCAATCCAACATATGCCTTTTTATTATTTTAATATTTATATATAAATTTTTATATTCTTTAGTTGTAGAATATAAAGGTGAATTATCTAGATTCTCTGTTTTTCAGAAATTTCATAAACCTATTGATTCTCAGAAATAGGCAACAATTTATCAATAAAATCAAGTTCTCTTTCCATACAAAAAAAGATAAAACGTGTGAATTTATCATCCTTCACACAAATAAGAAATTAGGTTCAACTGTATTTCTATATGTTATAAAAATGTAAACCGCGCGTTTCTTTATTATGATGAATATTTTATTTGTGCTAAAGATAGAGACATCGTTTTAGTTTTATGTTCTCGTGTTGTATGAACATAATATGTTCAATCAGGCATGTTACATATATAAATGTATGTGCTCAATAGGTTTATCAGAATAATCCTTAACAGAATATTTCAATTTAACAATATATAAACATTTTCATAAGGCCAATTATTTCAAAGATCAACCGAATTTATAAATAAATATATTCTAATCATTCATAGTTTCATTAATCTTTGAAATAATTGTCCTTCTGAACATTTTTATATATTGTTAATTGTCAAAATATTTGTTAATGATTATTTTGCTAAACCCTTTGAGCACATACTTGCGAACCTTTCTATCGGTAAGACCCATTTTTGTTTATTCCAATCATTTAGAAAATAATTCTTGTTGAATTTGATTTTTAAAAATGTATTTCTATTTTGTATAAATTACTGTGAGTGCTAATGAAGAAAAACATCCATACACACATATATCCCTACATCCTCATTTCGTGCGCTAATGTAATCAACAACTATCATAAAATTTAATGATAACAACAACACTAGTGGAAATAGGAAATGTTAAACCCAGAATAAGTTGGAGAAAGACGTGAACAGTTAACACAATCTGACATCAAAATTTGTTTAATAAATGCGAAACATCGTATTTTAAACATTATGTCTATGTTAAAAACTGTACATTCATGACAAGTGTCACGATATTCGATCAGTTCGTTCTGGCTGTGGCGTTTTCTTCTCCACTAGTGTAGTTGTAGAAATGAAAAGTCTCAAAAATAAATAGTTTTTGTAGATTTTCAAAAACACGATGATTAATTGACAATTTCTGTAAACACGAATAATATTTTTTAAAATTAAATGAGAAAATATTATTCTTTTAGAGGATAAGAGAATAATTTGAAAATTGTCTAATCGATTAAGATGCATCTCTAGCGGATTCTATTTTCAAATATCTATTTGAACATTATTGTTCTAGATCTTTATGGTACTCAGCGAAATAAAAAGATTTAACCATGCGTGGTTATATTACGATATGAATTAAATGTGCCAAAGTGCTTTACAAATCATCATGATGATAATTATGACCCCCAATTGCCGTTCTCTTTGCCGGCCATATTCTAGGTTCTATCTTGCTCTCTGCCTAGGCAGATGCATAATGGGTCATACACAAACAAAACACACGATACGCACATCGCACTCGCAAACAACAGAAAGATACATTGTTTGTAATACACAAAGTTTAAACGAACTCTAATGATATATGAAAAGCGCTCCTTTATAATTAAATAGATACACTGATAAATGTAAGCTACTTCCATTTTATTAACAACTTAAAGAAATGATAGTAAAAGTGAATATTCTATTTCAAGCATCTGTTATATATATATCTCAAAAATATATAATTTATAATTTAATAAGTTTTATTAGTATTTTAATATTAATATTTATTTTATTGACCTTTAAAAATTCACCATATTTTTAATTCATCTTTATTAGAGCAAAATATATATTTAATTTATTCAATATATTTCACCCATTTAAAAATTATCCAAATATGTTAAATTAATTTAAGTAATTTCTTTTATATTCTAGTTAATTTTGAAATCATTTCTTGGAAAACTAATGTTTATTATATAGTTAGATTATATTAACTTTCTATTTTTTTTATTTTTTTTTTATTTATTGTTACAAAAGCACGAAGTCCAACGGACTATTGTGCTGTGCTAGTATCATTTACATATATATGATTAATTATTTACACGATGGATTAGTATTGTTTTGTAAATTATTGTACAAATAGTTCTAAACTTAACAAAGTTCTCATAAGACAGAGTATATACACAAAGAGAATTTGGTAATGTTTCAAAGTATCTACATACAATTTGATTAGTCAGAGGGCAAGATAAAAGAAGATGCTCTGGTGATTCAACATCTAAGCGGCATTCACATGTTGGATCATTGATAGCATTCAGTTTAAATAGGAAACTTAAGAAGGGTCCTTTGCCAGTTAAGAATAAAGTAGTGAATTTATCAGAAGAAATGAAATTTGGGACAGCAATTGGAAAGAATTTCTTGAACAGTTCATTAGATTGAGAAAGATAAAACTTAAATTTTAGATCCAGATATAGATTGTTTAATTCTTTTTGAAGGGGTTTTTTGAGTGTTCGTTCTGTGAGAGAATTTGTCATATTATACTTTGTTTGTGATAACTCAAGATAATCGGACAGTAAAGGGGTTTTCGCTAGTATATGTGTGATGTAAGAAGATGAAGTCCTATAAGCATGAATGCATCTAATAAGAATTTGATATTGTATAGAATTCAACTTGGATCTTTTTGCTGCAGTGATAAAAGGAAACCAAATATTTGATGCATAGCTTATTGTAGAGCGTATCATAGCTTTATATTAACTTTCTGGTGAAATTTATGAACTTTCGAATATTTCGAATAAAAATTTAATTATAATAAATTATAGGGCTGTTAATGGACTAGATATATTGTCACAGTCAAAGGTCAACCTACCTCCTAGTGGTGTATCCTGGATAACAGGGCTCTGACGACCTAGTAGTGGCGGTATAACTACAACATCGAAATAGAGCAAATGCCATTTCTGCTACTGCTGCCTTGTAGATGGTGTTGGTTCATCAAAGGCTAGGCCCACCGCCGATAACTGTGGAACTATGGAGACCAATAGTAAAAAATATATACCTTTTGATAATTTGTTAGTCACTTATCCTTTCTTCTCATTAATAAATATAATATTTTACATTAAATCATATACAATTCTGTTGTATATATATTAATTAATTGGTACCACAGAGTGTGTGTAGGCTCACAGGCGCTAACCGAAACAGAAGAAGTTCCTTTGTTCAATATTAGTTTCCCTTTTATATTTTGTTCTCTCTCTTGTAAATCAATAAATATAATGTTTAATTAATAATTATTTGAAACAGATTCATTAATAATTCTAAGCAAAGTCAACAATTGGTAGCAGAGTGTGGTTAATTGATATAAAGCTCAAAAACGAAAATATTTAATCTGAAGATTAAGCAAGAAGTTTATTCTGATCGGTAAACTGAAGCACTTCTAAGAAGATTAAAGGTATTCATATAGATTGAGTTAAATTATATCTATATATTGCATGTTTGAAAGCTTCCCAATAAATAAATAAATTTAAAATATATATTTGTTTTTAAATTATATTGGTTTGTTTATATAAGCTCAAAAGGCGAAAATGGCAGAATATAATTTTTTATCCCAAACAAAAATTGAACCATTAACAGGAACTAATTATCAAATATGAGGGTTGAAAATCGGCGCAGTTCTGAGAGGAAGAAAATTATTTAAATGTGTAATTTCCGATCCAAAACCTGATATGGAAGACAAAAGTTCTTGGGATATTTGGAGTGATAAAAATGATGAAGCTTTTGGGATAATCATCACAACATTGACTAATGAACAAGCTGGAATGTTCATAGGTGAAACAAATGCTAAGAAAGTATGGGACTCACTGAAAAAAACATACAAAGGCAATTTGGAAGATAAAATTATTGATATAGTCTTAGAATTAAAGAACATTAGAATGAAAGATAAAAAAATGAAACTGTAGATGAATATATAACAAGGGCAAAAAATATTGATGCTAGAAGTTCATCATTAGGGCATCAATTTACCACAAGAGAACTTTCATTTCATATTGTCAGAGGCATACATTCAAGGTATGAAAATATTGCTATTGTCTTACGATCAAAGAGAGAGGCAACAATTGAAGAGATTCAACAAACTCTAAGAGAAGAGGAGTCAAGAAGAAATTTGAGATTAAATCAATCGGTTGAGAATGGGCATGAACAAGCATATAGAATTAAAGATAGAAAGGTTAAACAATTTCAGCCAAAAAGATGTTTTGTTTGTAATAAAAAGGGATATCTAGCTAATGATGGCTGATTTCGAGATAAACAGAAACAAGTATACCAAAAGAAATGGACTCCTGGTTATAGAAATCACAAATACAGTAGGGAACATTCAAATAACCTAGTGGATACTATGAAAAGTGGAATTAATGAGCAAGCATTTGAAACATATGTAAAAGAATTTGAAGATTCACCAGATGAGAGAAATGATAGGCAAATATGGTGTATAGATTCAGGATGCACCGCACATTTAACCCCAAACCTAACTTTGATGGAAAATGTGATAGATTATGAAAGTCAAATCAACCTAGCTGAGAAGGGCAAAACTACTCAATCCACAGCCAAAGGAGATATGAGACTTACTACATGCACAAGTGAAGGCCAAGAAAATATTCACATCAAAGATATCTTACATGTACCAAGTTTAAGGAATAATTTCTTGTGGGTTTATGAATTAGTCAACAAAGGAAATTCAGTTATTTTCAATAAGAATGGAGCAAAAATTTATAATGAAGGGAATGATTTAGTTGCTGAAGCATATATTAAAGATAGAATGTTTATGATGGAAACAAAACTAAGAAATGTACCAATAGCAAAAAATGAAAATGTCATGGTTATAAATACACATTTATCAAATAAAAATAGCAATATAAGTTTATGGCATAAAAGATTAAACCATATAAATGAAGAATACATGAAAAAAATATTCAAGGACATATTGTAAGAGGATTGGATCTAAAATTTGAAAGGTTACCAGAGTGCGAAGCATGCATAATGGGAAAACTGGTTCAGAAGCCATATAATATTACAGAAAATTACACAGTTAAGCCCCTGCAGTTGATTCATATGGATTTATGTGGACCAATGCCATGTCAATCTTTAGGAGGATCTAAGTATTTTCTTGTTATAGTAGATGGTTACAGTAGAATAATCTTTGTATATTTCTTGAGATCAAAAGATGAGACCTTTGAAAGATTTGGAGAATTTAAAGCAAGAGCCGAAAACGAATTAGGTCTTAGAATAAAAGATGTAAGAACCTACAATGGAACTGAATTTTGTAACTCTAGATTTGAAGGACTTTTCAAGAGAAGTGGGATCCATCACCAACTTACCACTACATACTCACCACAAAGTAATGGAGTCGCAGAGAGAGTGAATAGGACTCTTATAAATACAGCAAGAACCTTACTAATTGACTCAAAATTACCCATGAAGATTTAGGCAGAGGCAATTGCTACAGCTGCATACATTAAGAATTGTACACCCCACAGGTCTATCAAGCACCATACACCTATTCAGAGATGGAATGGCAGTAAGCCATCGGTCAAACACATTCGAATATTTGGATGTTTGACACATTGGCATGAGAGCAAACCAAGAAGAAATAAGTTTTCACCAAAGTGTAGAAAAGGAATATTTATTGGTTATTCCATTAAAAGAAAAGCCTACAGAATATATGATATAATGACAAATAGAATCCATGAAGTCAGATCAGTAAAATTTAGTGAAGATAAGAGAGGAATCTATTATGCAAATGATATTCAGGAAGATACTAATTGTGATAATTTGACCTATAAAGGAAATTGTGAAGAAATAGTTGAAGACTTTCTTATCTTGAAAGAAGACAATCCTGTCACAGAGAGTGAAATGAAGTCTAAGGAGGATACTTCAGTAACACCAGGTGGTGACTGTGAAAATGACTCATCACAAACTGAAACAATAGAGGAAAGATGCGTAAAAGGAGGAGGAAATAAAGGAGAAACAATGAGCATCTTAGAAGAACGGCACAAAACAAGACTTGAAGAACAAGAAAGAAAATTGATCAAAGATAGAGTTCGACGCTCACAAAGAATAAAGGAGAGGAATGATGCAAACATAATTAGGGAAATAGAACATTATATCCCGGAGAACTTTAAAGAAGCAATGGATAGTGGGAAAATAAATGAATGGCACAAAGCAATGGAAGAAGAGGTCAGTGAAATAGAGAAGCAAAAAGTTAGGACACTAGTACCAAGGGAAAATGGCATGAAAGTCATCAATAGTAAATGGGTCTAGAGTACGAAGAAAACATCAAATGACCGCATATATAAAAGAAAGATCAGACCAGTTGCTGTTGGATGCAATCAAAGATATGGTGTGGACTATAAGAACAAACTACGGAAATGTGCAGATAGCCTTGGACTTGCTGATTAGGGCTTACACACAGGGGAGCGTGTGTTGTATATATATTAATTAATTGTTACCACAGAGTGTGTGTAAGCTCACAGGTAAATAGGCGCTAAACGAAACAGAAAAAAGTTCCTTTGTTCAATATTAGTTTCCCTTTTATATTTTGTTCTCTCTCTTGTAAATCAATAAATATAATGTTTAATTAATAATTATTGATATCAGTTTCATTAATAATTCTAAGCAAAGTCAACAAATGCAAACTTCTACTGTCCTTACTGCGATGAAAAAATATATTGGAAGGGCTTGGCTCATCAGTGGTGAATCCTCCCAGGGGTTTCGCAATTTTAATCCACCAGACCGCTTCTTAGAGCTCTAATACTGTATTGTACGAAGAATAAGAAGAATATTTCAATACAGTGTTAGAGCTCAAAGAAGCGGTCTGGTGGATTAAATTGGCAAATCCGTTTTGAGGGTTCACCACTGATGAGCCAAGCTCTCCCAATATGTTTTTCATCGCAGTAAGGACAGTAGAAGTTTGTATTGTATTTAAAAGAAGCATTAGTGCTTAAATCCTTTCATTTTTTATATATATAGATGGCGCGTTATTGCTTTATGTTAAATTAAATATGTGTTTTATCAATATAGTAAAAATTAATATTTCTAATTTGTAACAAAGCTATCATAATCACAATACTAACTATATTAACTGTCATTCGAGTTATATATAACCATTTACAAATTTATAAAATTATCTTTATTAATATTTATAAAATGACATTTTGAATTATCTTATTTTAACTTTAGCTATCATAATTACAATACTAACTATATTAACTGTCATTCGAGTTATATATAACCATTTACAAATTTATAAAATTATCTTTATTAATATTTATAAAATGACATTTTGAATTATCTTATTTTAACTCTAAGCTTAGATCTACACCAATAGTAAGATTCAGAAGATGTTTGAGATGATATTTTGAAAATATTTGTTTATATATAAAAGGTATATTTTTAATCACCTCTATTTTTATAAACTATGGTATATTTTTAATACCAATATTTTTCTAGATAAAAAAATAAATTGAAAAAAAATATTATCAGAATATAGAAGTATAGTGAATGCAAATATTTTCAAAATAATCTCAAATTCGTCAAAATATATTATTTCTTAGAACTTATAATACCGTTTAATAAACGATTTCATAGTATATTATTTTTTAATATTAATAATTAATTAGGTTATTTTAAATTTAATTCATTTTTAATAATCGAATCCATTATATACCCTATATAATGCAGAATAAACAATCTTTAGAAATATAAAGTTAGGTATCAAAATTGAATCAAGATCAAAAGTAAATAAATATTTTTACAGATACGGCATTTATAAACTTAAAATGAATTCATTAAATAAAGTAGGATGTACACCTCTAAGTGCTCTGTACAAGAATCCACAACCGACCGCTCTTATTGGAAAAGAATCATTAATAAGAGTGATGATTTATTCATCCATATTCATTTTGATAAATTGACTTTTTCAACGTCAAACTGATCATTAGATTAGGTTAATGTATTAAATTAGATGTTGCAATAGTTGAGAGGGAAACAGCTAACACACAGAATGTTATAATTAATGTTATAATTAATATAAGTGTGATAATATAATAAATTGTCAGAAATGGACAGGGTTTTATGTTAGTGAGAAAACAAGTATAATTATTGTTGGAATCCGGGAGAGGCCTAAAATTGTATCTCTTTTATATACATCCCTTTGAGGAAAAATATGAAATCATCATAATCATCACAATTCAGGATTTTGTTCTATAATAAATATATACGTATTATTATGTTATGCTTAATCAATTTTGGGAGGATTTGGGTATTAACATAAAGTTTAAAATTTGTCTTTTCAAAAAGAACAAAAATAATTGATGTGCTAATAAAGATGATTGTCTATAATTCACAGATAGATGGCGTTTAAGCGTTCATTTACCTTTTTAATAAAGTTTATATAGTATATTTTCTATAAAGTTAGAAATTTCTTATGTCAAATTAATTTTAAAGAAAATGTGCACAAAATCAGTAATAATACTATTTACTGTTTTCTATTCATAAATAAACAAAAACGGAATCCATTTTTATCAGACTCATCTTCATAAAATATGATAACAATGGCATATGCATAATTAATAATATAAGGAAAGTAGAAATTGTCAATCATTTCCACAATGGTTTAAGTGAAGTCAATATTATTTGTGTCATTCTAAAATCGCCTAGTCTTTTTTTTTCAATCAAATATTTCATAACAATATAGCGACATATATCTTTTATGAAATTCTGGGTGATTATTTTCTACAAGTTAATCATCAGGAACTTACTTAAATTATACATAATGACTCTATATGGGTAATCTATATATAATTTGTTCAAATAAATATATTTTTCAAAGAATCTCAGTGAAATAATTTCTTTATATACGGTCTTTGACTAGATTAAAAAATTAAGGACATTATTGACATAAAATATTTTCCTAAATTGTATCAGTAAAAATGTAAATATAAATATTTTTTTTGGATCACTAGGCAATCTTGGAAGTAGTTTCAAAAAAGGCCTGAGGAAACTCCTCTGGCTTGAAAACTATTCCAGATTTTAAAAGTAATTGTTTATTTTATTGCTCTTCTTTATTTATGTTATATATATTACTATTGCCAACAAAGAACAAATTTCGTATTTATTTGTAACTATTCCGATTCGTTCTAATGATATTGTGATGTCATTATAAATGTCTCTACTAGTTTTTAAAATTCATTAAGAAAATAATTTAACCCTATTAGCCCTCTTAGTAGAAGAATTTTTAAAAAATTATTTAATTATTTTATTTTCCAATTGTTTCGTAGTGCTAAAATAAATTCCCTAATTGTAAATGTCCTATTGTGTATCCGAGTCCCTATTTATTATAGACATGGGAAGCATAACAGCCATGTTATTTGAGAAACATAAAATCGGAAGTCTAATTCAACTATAGAAAGAGTCTCGGCAGTCTGTCGAGATGAACGTGTACCACTTAGCAATAATGTGATGTTATTCCTGCACCCATTCTCCTTCTTCCCTATATGACATCCTTGTAGTGTCGTGGTCCTCTATTACATAATTCTAACTCAGTGTGCGAAATATATGTTTATGTCTTGTAGATATTAGTGCTCCCTTGTAGATATTCCTCTCTATTGGATATTGATATCTTGTAGATATGTTTTTCTCACTCATATATTGTTTTATAGACTCTAATTTGAATTATTTTCGAAGTAGTTGATAGGTTTCCTCTTAATCCCGGTAATGTTGGCAACTTAATTAATACTTTTAGCTTTCATTTTAATGCTGGCTATCTGTAATTTCTCCCGCTGAAAATTTCAACAAAATATAAAAATATTATATCTCACGACATAATTTAGCATATATTTTGGAATTTATTTTTAGAATTTAAAATATTTTTTATTATACATACGTACCTCAAGGTTGCACAAAATATTCATAGAAATAAGCAGTTATTTTCTGCCTTTACCTTACCTTCATATTTTATGTCAAAAATCTCGATAAATTTCATAATTTCAATAATAAATAGTTCATAAATATTTAAAAATTCATAATTTTTATAATAATATTTTATTATATTCAAATAATAATTTTTGAAAGGAGGGGGGATGGGGGATCGTATACTTCTGGTTTAGAAATCATATAAATGTTTGATTTTTTTATGCATATGCCTCTTTATCATATTTATAATCGAAGATGAATCTGATCTGAATGGGACTGGTATACCTTCATAATATATTATATATCATATATATAACTCCTCAATATTGAATAAAAATACCTATATATTTTATAAGATATTAATAGACTGTAATCATATCAATGGTGTACATTTTCTGAGTCTTCCTTGAAAATTGTCTTCTTTGATAAATATTAACAATTTCAAACAGAGGAATACAATAGACTTAAGTATTTCATATAAAAATATCATAAATCCCAATTATGATTAGAACAATTTGGATTATAGAATATAAACACAAGGTAATAAGACCAAATCCAAATAAATAAATAGTGTGTGACGTTTAGGTAACTGCGCTGTTACCATCTTCAGACAAAAGTACTGAATGTTACTGAAACGTCACACACTATTTATTTATTTGGATTTGATCTTATTACCTTGTATTTAAATACCTATTAGTTTGAAAGTTTGCTCTAATTTATCGAAAACCGAATCAAATCGGTATAGCATATCGTTTTCGAGCTTGGATTCAAGTTGGATTGCTTTTTTAAACCCATATGGTTTAACAATTAGAAATTAAACCTTACAAAAATGCTTCATATATAACAAAATATAGTAATTATATTTAAAAATATCTATTAAAAATTCGTTATATATGATTTATTGGAAAATTTATATTAAAATATCTTTATTTAAAAGAAAATCGTTATTAACACAAATTTTTCTACTATAAATATAAAATATTTGAGACACTGATGTGTTTTATTGAACTTTTATTCTAGTCAAAAATATTATTTTAAAAAATATATATATATGCTTTTATATATTCTTTATTAACTTTATGAGATCTTAATTTTAAATACAGGTATATTTTATACAAATATAAATTATTTATTAATACTCTATTATATATCATATATTATATTACATCTATTGAAATTTTCTAAATACACATATGAATAAATCAGATCTCTTTATATTTGAGAAAGTATTTTTGTTATAAATAGTCTTCAAACTGTCAATCCTTGCCCAAGTGCATAAATTGCTCTACACATCCTAAATATAGGAATAGCAATAATCATCGTTCTAATGACAAATTATGTCCTGTGTTCCTTCAACAAATGAAATATGAGATACAAAGAACATGTTATGCAGATTTAGATCATGATATTGTTACTTTGGATTAGAATAGACTTATTCTTGTTTTTTTTTTTTTTTTTTTGTCAATGTTCAAATTAAAAATTCTACAACAAAACACGCGGAAAAGCAATTTGGTTAATAATGAAATAAGGGAATTTATTTCTAAAGAAAAATATGATATGATTATAGTTCAAGAACCATATAGTATAAATAATGAAGTAATCTTTAATATGCGTTCAAAAATATATTATGGAAATATACCGGGAGTTCCAATATATACCGCAACAATCGTTACAAACCCTTTCTTATCATGTAAATTAATTAAAGAGTTTTCAAATTCATTTGCAACCACTATATCAGTACAAACTACTAAACGGCAAATTATTCTTTCAAATATTTATATACACCCTAATAAAATGGATACCTGTCATGTTCAATTCCTTGATAAATTAATTAAAAATTTTAACACAAATCCATTGATTTTAGCTGGAGATTTTAATGCTCGAAGTCAGATGTGGTTTGATAATATTATTAATCAAAACGGTAGAAGACTTCAACCTATAATTGATTTTCACAATATGCTCATACATAACAATCGAAACAAAACATGTCGAGGATTAAGTATAATAGACCTTACTATTACTAATAGTCATGCTCATGTACTTGTTAATGGATGGAAAACGTTAAATCTTTCGCAAATCACAGACCATCACGCAATCTCATTCGACATTAGTCTGGAAACAGAAAGTTTATTACATGAAAATAATTCTACATGGTATTTTCAAGAAAAAAGAGCCAATTGGCAAAAATATGAGCAGGCAATCAATGTGTCTAGGATAAATGAGGCAATGATGAAATTAGGTAAAATAGTAAATATAAACGATATAAGCTGTGTAGTTTCTCTCATAACTGACATATTAATTGAAGCTGCATATGCATCTCTACGATTAAAACCAAAATATTTAAATAATAATCCATTTAATTGGTGGACGGATGAACTGGAACTTTTTAAAAATCATTTTAAATATGTTCGAAATCTATATTATCGGGGTAAACGGTCTAATAGACAGCTAGTTGATGAAAAAATGTATAAAGAAATACGAAATAAGTATATGAATATTATTGAAAAAACAAGAAATGTAAGCTGGAGGGTATTCCTGGAGGAAGTTGAAAATACATCTCCTTTTGGTAATACTTACAAAACTTTTAAACAAAAAATTTCTCCTAGGTCTTTTGATTTACCAATTCTAGATGTATCTCAAGATGTGCTCGAATCAGAAATGAAAAATCTTTTATCTTCTCTATTTCCGAATGACTGTCAATCTTCTGACACAAACTATCATAAATTAATCAGAGACAAGAGTTATACTTTTTCTAATGATAAAATCATTTATTTTGATAATATTCAAATCTGTTCAATAATTAAAAAACTTAAAAATGGCAAGGCTCCAGGAATAGATCATATAAGCAATCAGATGATCAAAACGGCAGTTCATCATATATCTCCTGTGTTAACAAAATTGTTCAATGCTTGTATGGGACTTAATTATTATCCGGAGGCCTGGAGAAAGTCAGCAGTAATGATTATAAAAAAACCTAATAAAGAAAATTATAAAGATCCGAAAGCCTACCGCCCTATAAGCTTGTCTTCTAATTTAGGTAAAATTTTTGAAAGTCTAATTCATATTGAACTTTTAAATCATATTAATAGTAATAATGTTATGCATCCTGCTCAACATGGATTTACACAAGAAAAATCAACAATCTCTGCTTTACAAGAAATAACTAAATTAAGTCTTCTGAAAAGAGAAACAGAAATACGGCAATAGTAACAGTGGACATCAGCGGAGCTTTCGACAACGCATGGCATCCGGCAATTCTCCAACAATTGGACAAGGCAAATTTTCCAGCGGTACTTATAAAAATAATTAATTCTTACTTTGAAGACCGGAGTGTAGAGTTTAAATATACTAATGTAAAGTGTATAAAAAAGATAAATAAGGGATGTCCCCAGGGTTATATTATTTCTCCTATTCTTTGGAATATATTACTTAATGATTTCAACTTATCTTTTAACGAAAGTTTTGCTAGAGTAATTGCTTTCGCGGACGATGTGACATTTGTGGTATGGAGTTCAAACATCTATGATCTTCAGTTTAATATTACCAAATGTTTAATAAAAATCAAAGCATGGTGTGAAAAGGTAAAACTTTCACTAAGTCCAAACAAAACAGGTATACTCTATCTACATAACTATGAAAAATTGCCTATTAATTTTGATGGAAAAATAATTCAACCATCAGAAACTGTTAAAATTTTGGGAGTTATTTTTAAAAATCATAGACAAAGGAATAAGATTAATTTTGGAACACATGTTGACAATATAATTATGAAAGCTACGAAACTTAAGAATATATTATTCTCATTATGTGCACGTACTTGGGGCATTGATACTCGACGTAGATTGATCTTATATAAAGCTATGATACGCTCTACAATAAGCTATGCATCAAATATTTGGTTTCCTTTTATCACTGCAGCAAAAAGATCCAAGTTGAATTCTATACAATATCAAATTCTTATTAGATGCATTCATGCTTATAGGACTTCATCTTCTTACATCACACATATACTAGCGAAAACCCCTTTACTGTCCGATTTTCTTGAATTATTACAAACAAAGTATAATATGACAAATTCTCTCACAGATCGAACACTCAAAAAACCCCTTCAAAAAGAATTAAACAAACTATATCTGGATCTAAAATTTAAGTTTTATCTTTCTCAATCTAATGAACTGTTCAAGAAATTCTTTCCAATTGCTGTCCCAAATTTCATTTCTTCTGATAAATTCACTACTTTATTCTTAACTGGCAAAGGACCCTTATTAAGTTCTTATTCAAACTGAATGCTATCAATGATCCAACATGTGAATGCCGCTTAGATGTTGAATCACCAGAGCATCTTCTTTTATCTTGCCCTCTGACTAATCAAATTGTATGTAGATACTTTGAAACATTACCAAATTCTCTTTGTGTATATACTCTATCTTATGAGAACTTTGTTAAGTTTAGAACTATTTGTACAATAATTTACAAAACAATACTAATCCATCGTGTAAATAATTAATAATATATATATATAAATAACACTAGCACAGCACAATAGTCCTTTGGACTTCGTGCTTTTGTAACAATAAATAAATAAATAAAAAAATAAATAAATAAATAAATAAACCTTTTAAACACATGTAAAATTTGTTTCACATATAAAATAATTCTAGGGAACATTTAAAAATTTTGATCTTTTTGAAATTCATTTACCAATATTTAAAATATTTTTTAATGTTAGATAAAATAATTACAATTTATTCGATTTTGTTTTAATATATATTTTTGAAATGATATTTTATTTATATGGATTAGATTATATTAGGTTTCTAGTAAAATTAATTGAATTATGATTATTTAGAATTTTTGGTTTCATTATATTTAGTTTCAGGGCTGCTAATGGATGTGTGATATAATGTCATAGTCAAATGTCAACCCTACCTCCTCGTGGTGCAGCCTGGGTAACGCTGAAAGGGCTCTGACGACCGAGTAGTGGCGGGATAACTACAACATCGGAATGGAGCAAATGCCATTTCTGCCGTGTAAATAGTTGTTTTAATAACTACTAGGGTACCCACCTATAACTGTGGAACAATGGTATCATGTGAGGTTTAAAGCTGGGTTCAAAACCAGGACAAATAGGAGGGAAGTGCTTGTCATACAGCTTGCAGGGTAAAGCTATCTCTTCAAATATAAGAAAATTGCGATATAACTTTAAAAATAAATCTATAGAGATCCGCACATTGTTGAATTGTTTCAAATTTATTACTATATATAGTGTGAATGCAACTATTTAAAAAAATATTCCAAACTCGTCTAATATTATTGTTCATAAACAAATCTGATACCTTTCAATAATGTGTTGGATTATCAAAATATTATTCTTTTTAAAAATTTTATATCGTGAATTTAATATAATAATCTGTAAACATGTAAATTTATAAACCAGAATTAAACTAATATATTTTCTCAAGGTTTCATAGAAAAATATTATCAAAAGAGTAAAGTATGGATATGAATAATATTTCACAATGAATGTTTATGTTATAAAAAAAATCATTAGAAAAAAGGAATTTATTTGATTAAATTTATTTTTATTTAAGTTATTTATGAATAATTTTACAACTTATTATATTTTATATTCTGCTATGTTAAATTTCTATGAATAATTTCTTTCAATTAATTCGGTTTTATCTTTAATTCATTTCTTTGAATTGATTTTTTTTATTATATTGGTTAAATTATATTAAAAATTTACGAAAAAAATAAATTTTGATTATTTTGAATTTTCAGTTTCGTTATATTTAGTTTCAGGGCTGCTAATGGACTGTTGATATAATGTCATAGTCAAATGTCTACCCTACCTCCTCGTGGTGCAGCCTGGGTAACGCTGAAAGGGCTCTGACGACCGAGTAGTGGCGGGATAACTACAACATCGGAATGGAGCAAATGCCATTTCTGCCGTGTAAATAGTTGTTTTAATAACTACTAGGGTACTCACCTATAACTGAGGAACAATGGTATCATGTGAGGTTTAAAGCTGGATTCAAAACCAGGACAAATAGGAGGGAAGTGCTTGTCATACAACTTTCGGGGTGAAGCTATCTCTTCAAATATAAGAAAATTGCGATATAACTTAAAAAAAAAAATCTATAGAAATTCGCACATTTTTGAATATTTTCAAATTTATTACTATAGTGTGACTACAAATATTTTAAAATAATTCCAAACACGTCTAATATTATTGTTCATAAACAAATCTGATACCTTTCAATAATGTGTTGGATTATCAAAATATTATTCTTTTTAAAAATTTTATATCGTGAATTTAATATAATAATCTGTAAACATGTAAATTTATAAACCAGAATTAAACTAATATATTTTTTCAAGGTTTCATAGAAAAATAGAATTTTTAGTTTCGTTATATTTAGTTTCAGGGCTGCTAATGGACTGTTGATATAATGTCATAGTCAAATGTCAACCCTACCTCCTCGTGGTGCAGCCTGGGTAACGCTGACAGGGTTCTGACGACCGAGTAGAACCTTATTTAATAAACTGCCAGAAAGATATTTTTGAACATAAATCAGAATGAAATGGATATGTTTGAATATTTGAGGTAATAGAGTAAGTAAATATACTAAATTAAAATATTACTGGACAGAATACATCGCTATCGAGGGGATCTGAGGAGATTCTCTATAGACAAGAATATTGTAACAAAGTATTCATTAATTATATTATTTTTATTAACATAGTGGTCATTTTTATGTTTATATTTTGCTACTCTGTAAATTTCCCTCGTGGCTTATCTTTTTTTTACCATTGATAGTTTTGTCCTTGCCTGAAATAAATTGTTGTCTCCTCCTGAAGTTTTTTGTCTTCCCTAATTTCCACGATTTTGTTTTAATATATTTTTTTGAATTGATATTTTATTTATATGGATTAAATTATATTAGGTTTCTGGTAAAATTAATTACATTATGATTATTTAGAATTTTTGGTTTCATTATATTTAGTTTCAGGGCTGCTAATGGATGTGTGATATAATGTCATAGTCAAATGTCAACCCTACCTCCTCGTGGTGCAGCCTGGGTAACGCTGACAGGGTTCTGACGACCGAGTAGTGGCGGTATAACTACCACATCGGAATGAAGCAAATGCCATTTCTGCTGTGTAGTTGGGTGTTGTTTCACTAAAGATAGAACAACTGCCGATAACTTTGGAACTTTGGGAGCAGGGAAGCATAGTTCCAAACCAAGACAAATGAGATGGGGGGAAAGAGGGGGAACCTTATTTAATAAACTGCCAGAAAGATATTTTTGAACATAAATCAGAATGAAATGGATATGTTTGAATATTTGAGGTAATAGAGTAAGTAAATATACTAAATTAAAATATTACTGGACAGAATACATCGCTATCGAGGGGATCTGAGGAGATTCTCTATAGACAAGAATATTGTAACAAAGTATTCATTAATTATATTATTTTTATTAACATAGTGGTCATTTTTATGTTTATATTTTGCTACTCTGTAAATTTCCCTCGTGGCTTATCTTTTTTTTACCATTGATAGTTTTGTCCTTGCCTGAAATAAATTGTTGTCTCCTCCTGAAGTTTTTTGTCTTCCCTAATTTCCACGATTTTGTTTTAATATATTTTTTGAATTGATATTTTATTTATATGGATTAAATTATATTAGGTTTCTGGTAAAATTAATTACATTATGATTATTTAGAATTTTTGGTTTCATTATATTTAGTTTCAGGGCTGCTAATGGATGTGTGATATAATGTCATAGTCAAATGTCAACCCTACCTCCTCGTGGTGCAGCCTGGGTAACGCTGAAAGGGCTCTGACGACCGAGTAGTGGCGGGATAACTACAACATCGGAATGGAGCAAATGCCATTTCTGCCGTGTAAATAGGTGTTGGTTCACCAACCACTAGGGTCACCACCGTTAACTGTTGAACACTGGAAGTAGGTGAAGAATAGACCTGTACCTAAACCCAGTACAAACGGGGGATGAAACCTTTCCACTGGCCAGAATATTAAATACCACACTGGAGATTGAAGGAATATAAAGGAGAGGTTCCATTAATTGAAGTAAGATATTTTAAAATTTAAAATATTGAACTATTAGAAGCAGAATACACTGCTATCATATATGTCAGGATAGGAAACAAAAACAAGTCTTATTATAAATCAGGACAGGGTAATTAATATTTATCGTATTATTTTATAAACTAACACACATATATATATATATATAGGTTTTATATTTTTCAAATAAAGTTTTTGATGTCATATTGAAACCTTTTATCTTTAAATGTTTGATAAAAGTTAACATGGTTCTGTCTTTGCTCTTTTTCCTATCCTAATATCTTCAATTCTTCTCTCCCCCCTATGTTCTGCTTATATGACGCGTAACTGCCGATAATACAGTGTGAACTTGTTATAACTCCTATGTTGTTACTTAAAATATTATAAATACTTTATACTTGATTTAATAAATGAATCGAAAATCAGAAATTTTCATATTATATTTATTTAAATAAATAAAAAATAATTTTCATTTTATACATATTTTTAAAATTATATATATATATGTTCTATTTTGTTGAATATATCTGAGAGAAATAGTAAAATAAAAAACCAACACACAGTTTCATCGTTGAGTGCGCTAATGTCATCAACATCTATTGAGGAACGCTAGAGGTTTTAATTATATCAACAGTAGTGGAAATAGAAAATGTTAAACCCAGAATGAGTTGGAGAAAGACGTGGAATTTACTCAAACTCATTTCTTGCGGCATGTAATTAATGATTAAAATTTGCATACAGATATTCTAAAATAGTTCAATATATGCGAAACTTCATAATTTAATCATTTAGTCTATATTATGACCTGTACATCCATGCCAGGTTCCACGATATTCGATCAGTTCGTTTTGGCTGTAGTGCTTTCTATTCCACGTGTGTGTGTGGTTATAAGAAGGATATACGTATAATTCTTTAAATTTATTCGTTTGTGCAGATATATACGAAGGCACGATGGTTGAATGTGAAATGCTGTAAATACGACTAACATATTGTGTAGTGTTCATTGGGGGTGAATTAATCATTTAGAGGATATGAGGGAATAATTTCAAATCCTTCAATCGATTGGAATATCTGTAGTTGCTTGTTTTAAAAAAATCTATTTGAACTTTATTGTTCAATAACTTTATGGTATTAAGGTAAATAAGGAAAGCGATTTAATCATATGTGGTTATAATACGACACCATGAATTGTGCCATAGTGTTGTAGATATCACACGATGATGATTATGCCTTCCAAGTGCGGTGCCAACCGCGGGCCATATCCTAAGTTCTCTCTCGCTATCTTCATAAATTCTCGGCCCATTAGCTGAGAAAAAAATGTAGTATGCTCAGTGGCTGCATAAACTCTCCGTAGGCTAGCTTCATCCAAGTTTGGTTGAATCTCCAAATAAATCTCTTCATCCGCTTTAAAATTTAGTATAAATTTCTTAAGGTTACTCTCTTCGTAATTTTGCTGCGTTATGAGCGTACATTTTGTAAAATGAATATAGATAATCTCTATTTGGTAATACCGATACACTATTTTATACTCTTATAGAGTTATGTTTTTCCCTTATGTAAAACTGATTTTCTATCGAAACTATGCCAAAGTTAACAATAAGTATCTTTTTTTTTAAGCGAGATCTCATGCCCTCTTCTACGGGCTTATCAAAGCTGTGAGAGAAATTTTCATCTTTCACAAAATTCAACTCTCTACCTGCACACGCGCCGGCATGCATATAGTTCCTATTTAAAAAATAAATATATTGAAATAAATCTAAAAACTCAATATATCTTGTATAATTTATATATTTTGAATACTTCTATTACATTAAAATAAATGACATATTAACATATATTGCTATGATATTCCGTATATTTTACATTAGGGAAAGAATAGCTAACTATATAGCAGATGAATCTATTTCTGATGAATCGGAACTCTGATGGTAACTGAATTCTTCCGTTAATACTATTGTAGTCTTTGGACACAAGGAATTCCATAAGTAATAAGTATTTTTAATACATATATATATAAAGGTATTTGACGTCTAATACATTATAGATAAAGCCGGTGTGTGAAAATGCTAGCATATCATTGAACGCTGGTCTTTGGTTCTTAAATACCTGCTATGTTTATTGATTCTCACTCGGGGGGGGTTGAGGTTAATCAATATTTAAATAATTCAAATATAAACGTCCAACGTTCAATTATATTCTAGTATTCTGCACAAACCGGCCATATTTATTAATGTATCGGACGTCAAATGTCACTATCAAAATATCACAAGAAAATACCATTGTATCCAAAGACTGCAATAGTATTAGCTAAATGTTTGAGTTCCCAGGATATCATAGGAAACAAATAAATCTATCTAACATATAGTTCTTTCTCTAATGAAATATATCTGAAATTAGTAATAGATGTAGATATCCCACTTGTTTTAATAATGTAGTAGCATATTAAATTTGTAAAATAACTGCACAATATATTGCTTGTTTTTAACTATATTTTAATGTTTTGATTTAAAATAGCCACTATGCACGCCCGCACCTGTGCAGGTAAACAATCGATTATTGTAAATAAATAGTTAAAATTTCATTTCATAGCTTTGATAAGCCCGTTCAAAATAAAAAAAAAAGATCCTTATATATATATATATATATATATATATATATATATATATATATATATATATATATATATATATATATAGATGGAAATTCTTCTATAAAGTCAAAGGTCGCCTCTGTCAAAATAAATGTCAAAACTAGACGCCATCTATTGAACTTCGCCGCAAACTAGCAGTCTCGGGTCGGTGACAAAGCCACAACAACAGATTTGGCAAAGGTGGACGCTTCTGAGTTTGCCAGAGCTGGTGCAGTGGCTTTGTCACCGACCCGAGGGCGCTAGTTTGCTGCAAAGGTCAATAGATGGCGTCTAGTTTTAACGTCTATTTTGACGGGAGAGTTGACCTTTGTCTTATAGAATTATATATATGGATTGTTTAATTTTTAATTTAATTCTCTACATATAATTGGTATTAGTAATTCAATATTTGAAACGAATTTTTCCTTTGTTGAATTATAAATATTAAAACTCTCTCTGAAGTAATAAGAGCCACCTTATTGGAGATCGTATTTTCTCTGGACGGTCAAATATACCATTTTCTTCACAATATTGAGAAGAAAACGTGATCAAAATACATATCAGTGTCATACTGATGTGTTTCTATTTTCTCATCATATAAAAGGATGGTGTTTAGAGCGGATGAAAGAAATTTAAATGTAGATCTAACATCAACTTGCTAATGTTAGCACCCAGACAGCCTATGTATCTACGGGGGTGCCTATGATATGGCTAGTGTATGGATATACGATCACTTCTTAACAAACTTGCAAACAGTAGACGAAGGACTATTATATTTTTCTACTCAAAATCCCATGTATTTTGTTCATTAAGCCACATAACAAAACTAGATGTTGGAATATATTACAATTTCAAAATATATCATTTGTAACCATCTTACCTAGCCTTAAGAAATCAATATGTGAAGCCTCATATAACTCGTTTAAAATGATTCATTTGACTATAATATTCATTTTTATTACTATAAATTTATTACTATAGTGTGAATGCAAATATTTAAAAAATAATTCCAAACTCGTCTAATATTATTGTTCATAAACAAATCTGATACCTTTCAATAATGTGTTGGATTATCAAAATATTATTCTTTTTAAAATTTCATATCGTTAATTTAATATAATGATCTGTAAAAATGTAAATTTATAAACCAGAATTAAACTAATATATTTTTTCAAGGTTTTATAGAAAAAAAAAATATCAAAAGAGTAAAGTATGGATATGAATAATATTTCACAATGAAGGTTTATGTTATAAAAAAATCATCAGAAAAAATGAATTTATTTGATTAATTTATTTTTATTTAAGTTATTCATGAATAATTTTCCAACTTATTATATTTTATAGTCTGCTATGTTAAATTTCTATGAATAATTTCTTTCAACCAATTCAGTTTTGTCTTTATTTCATTTCTTTGAATTGATTTTTTTATTATATTGGTTAAATTATATTAAATTTACGAAAAAAAAATAAATTTTGAATATTTTGAATTTTTAGTTTCGTTATATTTAGTTTCAGGGCTGCTAATGGACTGTTGATATAATGTCATAGTCAAATGTCAAACCTACCTCCTCGTGGTGCAGCCTGGGTAACGCTGACAGGGCTCTGACGACCGAGTAGTGGCGGGATAACTACAACATCGGAATGGAGCAAATGCCATTTCTACCGTGTAAATAGTTGTTGGTTCACTAACTACTAGGGTCACCACCTATAACTGGGGAACACTGGTATCATGTGAGGTAAAAGCTGGAATAAAAAGCAGGACAAAAAGGAGGGAAGTGCTTGTCATACAAATTACAGGGTAAAGCTATCTCTTCAAATATAAGAAAATTGCGATATAACTTTTAAAAATAAATCTAAAGAGATCCGCACATTTTTGAATTGTTTTAAATTTATTACTCTAGTGAAAGCAAATATTTTAAAAATAATTCCAAACTCGTATAATAAAAAGGGGGATCAATAAATAAGGTGAATTATCTTATTTCTTAAAAATTAAAAAGCAAAAATAATTTAAACCACAGAATATTAAAGCATAACATCGAGAAACTATTTAAGGTGTTCTGTTCTTTTTTCCCACGCGCGGCGCGAGACTTATAAATAAACTAAAATGGAAGCTCCCTTAAAGGATTGCACCCTGCTTGAACAACGTGCAGTTATTCGATTCTTGAATGCAGAAGGTATTCAAACATCTCAAATATGCCAAGGAATCAAAAGTATCTATAGTGAATCTTGTTTGTCTCAAAAAAAAAAAAAAAAAACATTTATTAATGGGTTAACTAGTTCAAAAATGGACGAATTACATGTTCCTCAGGTCTCAACGTTCGGCCGGTAAAGTTTTGTTAACAATTTTTTGGGATGTTGAAGGACCAATCTGTCTTGATTTTTTATCCTCAAGGCAACGTATGAACAGCGACCTTTGTTGTGACATTCTTGTAAATAAGCTAAAGCCCGGTATAAGAAACAAAAGAAGAGGGAAGCTTAGTAAAGGTGTTCTCTTCCTTCATGATAATGCAAGGCCGCATACATCATGTAAAACTGTATCTACAATCATTAAATTAGGTTTTGAAGTTTTAGAACATCCTGCATATAGTCCAGACCTAGCCCCCTCTGACTATTTCCTTTTTGGACTACTAAAGAAGGAGTTAAAGGGAAAGCGATTTGACTCGGATGAAGATGTCCAGAAAGTGGTGCAATATTTTTTTCACACACTTCCTAAGAGTGCCTATAAAGAGGGTATTTACAAGTTGCCAGAACGATGGAGACGATGTATAGAAAGCCAAAGTGATTATTTTGAATAAATCAAGTCCTAATTTTTAATATCGTTCTTATTTTTTTAAATAAATTATAATTCACCTTATTTATTGATCCCACCTTGTATTATTGTTCATAAACAAATCTGATACCTTTCAATAATATGTTGGATTATCAAAATATTATTCTTTTTTAAAATTTTATATCGTGAATTCAATATAATAATCTGTAAAAATGTAAATTTATAAACCAGAATTAAACTAATATATTTTTTCAAGGTTTAATATAAAAAAAAAAATATCAAAAGAGTAAAGTATGGATATGAATAATATTTCACAATGAAGGTTTATGTTATAAAATAATTATCAGAAAAAATGAATTTATTTGATTAATTTTTTTTTACTTAAGTTATTTTTGAATAATTTTCCAACTTATTATATTTTATATTCTCCTATGTTAAATTTCTATGAATAATTTCTTTCAATCAATTCGGTTTTGTCTTTAATTTATTTCTTTGAATTGATTTTTTATTATATTGGTTTAATTATATTAAATATTTACGAAAAAAAATAAATTTTGATTATTTTGAATTTTTAGTTCCGTTATATTTAGTTTCAGGGCTGCTAATGGACTGTTGATTAAATGTCATAGTCAAATGTCAACCCTACCTCCGCGTGGTGCAGCCTGGGTAACTCTGACAGGGCTCTGACGACCGTGTAGTGGCGGGATAACTACAACATCAGAATGGAGCAAATGCCATTTCTGCCGTGTAAATAGTTGTTTTAATAACTACTAGGGTTCCCACCTATAACTGTGGAACACTGGTATCATGTGAGGTAAAAGCTGGATTCAAAACCAGGATAAATAGGAGGGAAGTGCTTGTCGCAAAACTGACAGGGTAAAGCTATCTCTTCAAATATAAGAAAATTGCGATATAACCTTTTTAAAAAATCTATAGAGATCCGCACATTGTTGAATTGTATTGAATTTATTACTAAGTTTAGTAAACATATTGATTTTTAGGAATAAGTAAGCCAGAAACTAAGAAATATATTATAGCTAACAAGCAACAAATAAAGTATAAAAAACAATTACTGTTCTCAATTTCATAAAGAAAAGGTAAAAGAGGCTTTCATTTTTATGATTATTCCCTTTAATCAAAATAGTATCATATATATGCAAGTATATACTTGAATATATATGTTTTAAAACACAAATATCAAACTGTTTAACACGTGTTCATAAATGATTTTATATATGTTTATATGAAAATAGTACATAAATAAATTTGTACTTGGATCAGATGGATAAATTTAGAGAAAGGGCACTTCCTGATCGTGCAACTGAAGTTGCTGATGACTTGCGCCATTTTTCGGAATAAATATAAACTAATCGCAGATTTTTAATTAATCCAGAATTGACCAAGTACTGGAAATATTTTTTTCCGATAGATGGCGCAAGCCATCAGCAACTTTTATTTGTACGATCAGGAAATGCCCTTTTTCTCATATTTATTTGAATTTTTCTTTAATATTTTATATTTAAGAAAAAGGGGGGCACAGTTTCAAGTTTAAAGGTTCGTGTTTTACATACATTTTCTTATTTGAATGCGCTAATGTTTCAAACAACTTTTATAATTTAATAATACCATCAACACTCGTGGAAACAGGAAATGTTAAACCCATAATGAATTGGAGAAAGACGTGGAAATTACTCAAACTTAATCCTTAAGGCATGCAATTAATAAAGAGAAATATCATAATATCATTCAAAAATATATACATAATTTATAACTTGTACATGCATGCCAGGTTCCACGATATTCGGTCAGTTCGTTTTGGCTGTAGCGCTTTCTTTTACACCAGTGTAGTTACAGAAGTGAAAAAAATCTCTAAAATAAATAATTTATTTATGATAATTATTATGTAATAATTCAAAATATTTTAATACTGATAAAAACATCAAATTTAATCTAAATTCAATCTAAATTTATTTGGCTAACTTTTTAAATATGTTATATTGAATAATATTTATGTTAGAGAATGTTCTCTTATATTTAGGTTAGATTATATATTTTATGTTCTAGAATCATAAAATTATTTTACCCATTTCGAATATATATGTCATTTTTCGTAAGTTACTTTGCGCAATTTCTTTACAATATATTCTATTGGAATTTCATTTATAATTTCAATAATAATGTTAATATATATAGTTTGAAAATTAGAAAATATTACAGAAGCGTATGATTCTTTTGAAATTAAACAAATTCTACTGCCCTTACTGCAACGGAAAAATTAATGGAAGGGCCTGGCTCATCTGTGGTGAACCCTCCCAGCGGTTTCGCCAGTTCAATCTACCATACCGATTTTGCATAGCATTTTTCTCAAATACCTATTCATCACTGTAAAAGGAAGATCAGAAAATGCAATATAGCAGCGGTATGGTAGATTAAACTCGTGAAACCGCTGGGAGAATTCACCACTGATAAGACAGGACCTCCCATTAATTTTCCATTGCAGTAAGGGCAGTAGAATTTGTCTAATTTTCAAAAGAATCATAAGCGTCTATAATATTTTCTAATTTTTCATAACAGGTGGCGCGCTTATGCATCATAATATATATTTCGGTTAGATCACATAAGGTTTCTGGTATGGTTTAATCTAATCCATATGGAATAAAGTTTCTTTCATTTTTGCATTTTACTTTTAAAATTAAATTTTAACAAATAAATACAAAGTTACCCCTTATTTAGGATAAATATTATATTTTTATTTCATGTGTGACATACAAGTATGTTTTAAACTCTTAGAGAAATTAATTTCAATATAAACTTTGAGGGGATTTGGAATGGATTTGAATAATATTTCACAAAAAAAGGTTTATGATATAAAAATAATTATAAAAAAATGAATTTATGTGATTAAATTAATTTTTATTTAAGTTATTTTTGAATAATTTTTCCAACTTATCATATTTTATATTCTGCTATGTTAAATTTCTATGAATAATTTCTTTCAATCAATTCGATTTTGTCTTTAATTCATTTCTTTGAATTGATTTTTTATTATATTGGTTAAATTATATTAAATTTTTGAAAAAAAAAATTTGATTATTTTAAATTTTTAGTTTCATTATATTTAGTTTAGGGCTGCTAATGGACTGTTGATATAATGTCACGGTCAAATGTCAACCCTACCTCCTCGTGGTGCAGCCTGGATAACGCTGACAGGGCTCTGACGACCGAGTAGTGGCGGTATAACTACCACATCGGAATGGAGCAAATGCCATTTCTTCTGTGTAGTTGGGTGTTGGTTCACTAAAGGTTAGAACAACTGCCGATAACTGTGGAACTTTGGGAGCAGGGAAACCTAGAGCTGGTTCCAAACCAAGACGAATGAGATGGGGGAAGGAGGGGGAGCATATTCATAAAACTGCCAGAAAGATATTTTTGAACATAAATCAGAATGAAATGGATATGTTTCAATATTTGTGAGGTAATAGAGTAGGTAAATATACTAAATTAAAATATTACTGGACAGAATACATCGCTATCGAGGGGATCATATGTGAAGAATAGGGAACAGATATCCTAACTCTGGTTAGGAGATTCCCTATAGACAAGAATATTAATATATAAATATATATTATATATTGTTATGAAAATAGAACAATCCATATTTAAATTATTATTTGATGAAAAGGCATATATTGGTTTGAATAAAATTTTCATTTTCCAATAATGCTGTTGTCTTAGAGCCAAATTTTATGAAAGCATTACATTTTTGTATAAACAAACTCAGCGCCGCATAGTTTTATAATATCACTATGCGGCGCTGAGATTGTTTATACAAAAATGTAATACCTTGATAAAGGTTAGCGTTTAGCCAACCAAAAGATTGACAAATAAATATTCTAATCAATCCAACATATGCCTTTTTATTATTTTAATATTTATATATAAATTTATATATTCTTTAGTTGTAGAATATAGAGGTGAATTATCTAGACTCTCTGTTTTTCAGAAATTTCATAAACCTATTGATTCTCAGAAATAGGCGACAATTTATCAATAAAATCAAGTTCTCTTTCCATACAAAAAAAGATAAAACGTGAATTTATCATCCTTCACACAAATAAGAAATTAGGTTCAACTGTATATCTATATGTTATAAAAATGTAAACCGCGCGTTTCTTTATTATGATAAATATTTTATTTGTGTTAAAGATAGAGACATCGTTTAAGGTTCATGTTCTCGTGTTTTATGAACATAATATGTTCAATTAGGCATGTTACATAAATAAATTTATGTTCTAAAAAGGTTTATCAGAATAATCCTTAACAGAATATTTCAAATTAACAATATATAAACATTTTCATAAGGCCAATTATTTCAAAGATCAACCGAATTTATAAATAAATATATTCTAATCATTTTTAGTTTGATTAATCTTTGAAATAATTGTCCTTCTGAACATTTTTATATATTGTTAATTGTCAAAATTTTGTTAATGATTATTTTGCTAAACCCTTTGAGCACATACTTGCGAACCTTTCTATCGGTAAGAGACATTTTTGTTTATTCCAATCATTTAGAAAATAATTCTTGTTGAATATGACTTTTAAAAATGTATTTCTATTTTGTATAAATTACTGTGAGTGTGTGCTAATGAAGAAAAACATCCATGCACACATACATCCCTACATCCTCATTTCGTGCGCTAATGTAATCAACAACTATCATAAAATGTAATGATAACAACAACACTAGTGGAAATAGGAAATGTTAAACCCAGAATAAGTTGGAGAAAGACGTGAACAGTTAACACAAATGACATCAAAATTTGTTTAAAAAATGCGAAACTTTGTATTTTAAACATTATGTCTATGTTAAAAACTGTACATTCATGACAAGTGTCACGATATTCGATCAGTTCGTTCTGGCTGTGGCGTTTTCTTCTCCACTAGTGTAGTTGTAGAAATGAAAAGTCTCAAAAATAAATAGTTTTTGTAGATTTTCAAAAACACGATGATTAATTGACAATTTCTGTAAACACGAATAATATTTTTCAAAATTGAATGAGAAAATATTATTCTTTTAGAGGATAAGAGAATAATTTGAAAATTGTCTAATCGATTAAGATGCATCTCTAGCGGATTCTATTTTCAAATATCTATTTGAACATTATTGTTCTAGATCTTTATGGTATTCAGCGAAATAAAAAGATTTAACCATGCGTGGTTATATTACGATATGAATTAAATGTGCCAAAGTGCTTTACAAATCATCATGATAATAATTATGACCCCCAATTGCCGTTCTCTTTGCCGGCCATATTCTAGGTTCTATCTTGCTCTCTGCCTAGGCAGATGCATAATGGGTCATACACAAACAAAACACACGATACGCACATCGCACTCGCAAACAATAGAAAGATACATTGTTTTTGATACACAAAGTTTAAACGAACTGTAATGATAAATGAAAAGCGCTCCTTTATAATTAAATAGATACACTGATAAAAGTAAGCTACTTCCATTTTATTAACAACTTAAAGAAATGATAGTAAAAGTAAATATTCTATTTCAAGCATCTGTTAGATCTCACAAATATACTGTTATCTCTCAAATAATACCCTAAACACATCCAAATTTATAATTTAATATGTTTTGATTAGTATTTCAATATCAATATTTATTTAATTGACCTTTTAAAATTTACCAGATTTTTAATTCATCTTTATTAGAGCATAATATATATTTTATTTATTCAATAGACTTTGACCCATTCAAAAATTATCCCAATATGTTAAATTAATATAAGTAATTTCTTTTATATTCTATTTAATTTTGAAATCATTTCTTGGAAAACTAATGTTTATTGTATAGTTAGATTATATTAACTTTCTGGTAAAATTTATGACCTTTCGAATATTTTGAATAAAAATTTCATTATAATTAGTAATAGGGCTGTTATTGGACAGTAGATAAATTGTCACAGTCAAAGGTCAACCCTACCTCCTAGTGGTGTATCCTGGATAACAGGGCTCTGACGACCGAGTAGTGGCGGTATAACTACAACATCGAAATAGAGCAAATGCCATTTCTGCTACTGCTGCCTTGTAGATGGTGTTGGTTCATCAAAGGCTAGGTCCAATGCCGATAACTGTGGAACTATGGAGACCAATAGAAGGAATAATATACCTCTTAATATTTTTATAGTCTACTTATCCTTTCTTCATTTTAATAATTATAATATTTTACATTAAATCATATACAATACAAACTTCTACTATCCTTACTGTGATGTAAAAATATATTGGAAGGGCTTGGCTCATCAGTGGTGAACTCTCTCAGGGGTTTCGCAAATTTAATCCACCCGACGACTTCATAGGGCTCTAATACTGTATTGTATGAAGATTTAGAAGACTAAGAAGAATCTTCCAATACAGTATTAGAGCTCAAAGAAACGGTCTGGTGGATTAAAAATTGGCAAAACCGCTGGGAGGGTTCACCACTGATGAGCCAAGCTCTCCCAATATGTTTTTTCATCGCAGTAAGGACAGTAGAAGTTTGTATTGTATTTAAAAGAAACATTTGTGCTTATATCCTCTCATTTATATATATATATATATAGATGGCGCGTTATTCCTTTATGTTAAATTGAATATGTGTTTTATCAATATAGTAAAAATAATATTTCTAATTTGTAACAAAGCTCTCGCAATCACAATACTAAATATATTAACTGTCATTCGATTTATATATAAACATTTACAAATTTATAAAATTATCTTTATTAATATTTATATAATGACTTTTTGAAAAATCTTATTTTAACTCTAAGCTTAGATCTACACCAATAGTAAGATTCAGACGATGTTTGAGATGATATTTTGAAAATATTTGTTTATATATAAAAGGTATATTTTTAATCGCCTCTATTTTTATAAACTATGGTATATTTTTAATACCAATATTTTTCTAGATAAAAAAATAAATTGAAAAAATATATATATTATCAGAATATAGAAGTATAGTGAATGCAAATATTTTCAAAATAATCTCAAACTCGTCAAAAGATATTATTTCATAGAACATATAATACCGTTTAATAAACGGTTTCATAATATATTATTTTTTAATATTATTAATTATATTAAGTTATTTTAAATTAATTTTTTTAAATTATCGAATTCATTATATACCCTATAAATGCAGCATAAACAATCTTTAGAAATATCAAGTTAGGTATCAAAATTGAATCAAGATCAAAAGTAAATAAATATTTTTACAGATACAGCATTTATAAACTTAAAGTAGGATAAACACCTCTAAGTGCTCTGTACAAGAATCCACAAACGATCGCTCTTATTGGAAAAGAATCATTAATAAGAGTGGTGATTTATTCATCCATATCCATTTTGATAAATTGACTTTTTCAACATCAAACTGATCATTAGATTAGGTTAATGTATTCAATTAGATGTTACAATAGTTGAGAGGGAAACAGCTAAACACAGAATGTTATAATTAATGTTATAATTAATATAAATGTGATAATATAAAAAATTGTCAGAAATGGACAAGGTTTTATGTTAGTAAGAAAACAAGTATAATTATTAAGTAATACTTAAAGCCTCCCCGCATAAGTTTCTTTTTTGTGAAAATCAATATTAATTTCAAAGAGAAATATGTACTATTTCTAACTTTTTGGATGACGTATGAGAAGGTTGAATATATGAAGAGTAATGGTCTAAATATGATTGGATGACGTATGAAAGGGTGAAAATGTGAAGAGTAATGGCGAACGGAAAAATAAAAGTGTCCTAGGGGCGGGAATCGAACCCACAACCTTCTGCTTATTGGGCAGGTGCCATGTCCACTAGGCTACCCTGGACGTATTTTTCCGTTCGTAACTAATACTTAAAGTAACTTTTTTAATACATTATAATGGACTGCGGCGTATGATTATAAAGTAATACTTAAAGCCTCCCCGCATAAGTTTCTTTTTTAATATGCGGGGAGGCTTTAAGTATTACTTTATAATCATACGCCGCAGTCCATTATAATGTATTAAAAAAGTTACTTTAAGTATTAGTTACGAACGGAAAAATACGTCCAGGGTAGCCTAGTGGACATGGCACCTGCCCGGTAAGCAGAAGGTTGTGGGTTCTATTCCCGCCCCTGGACACTTTTATTTTTCCGTTCGCCATTACTCTTCACATTTTCACCCTTTCATACGTCATCCAATCATATTTAGACCATTACTCTTCATATATTCAACCTTCTCATACGTCATCCAAAAGGTTAGAAATAGTACATATTTCTCTTTGAAATTAATATTGATTTTCACAAAAAAGAAACTTATGCGGGGAGGCTTTAAGTATTACTTTATAATCATACGCCGCAGTCCATTATAAAGTATAATTATTGTTGGAATCCGGGAGAGGCCTAAAAATTGTATCTCTTTTATATACATCCCATTGAGGAAAAATATGAAATTATCATAATCATCACAATTCAGAATTTTGTTCTATAATAAATATATACGTATTATTATGTTATGTTTAATCAATTTTGGGAGGATTTGGGTATTAACATAAAGTTTAAAATTTGTCTTTTCAAAAAGAACAAAAATAATTGATGTGCTAATAAAGATGATTGTCTATAATTCACAGAGAGATAGATGGCGTTTAAGCGTTCATTTACCTTTTTAATTTAAAAAAAGTGTATATAATAGACTTTCTCTAAAGTTAGAAAATTCTTATGTCAATTCAATTTTAAAGAAAATGTGCACCAAATCAGTAATAATATTATTTACTTTTTCTATTCATAAATAAACAAAAACGGAATCCATTTTTATCAGACTCATCTTCATAAAATATGATAACAATGGCATATGCATAATTAATAATATAAGGAAAAGTAGATATTGGCAATCATTTCCACAATGGTTTAAGTGAAGTCAATATTATTTTTGTCATTCTAAAATCGCCTAGTCTTTTTTTTCAATCAAATATTTCATAACAATATAGCGACATATATCTTTTATGAAATTCTTTGGTGATTATTTTCTACAAGTTAATCATCGGGAACTTACTTAAATATACGTTAATGGGTAATCTATATATAATTTGTTCAAATAAATATATTTTTCAAAGAATCTCAGTGAAATAATTTCTGTATATACGGTCTTTTGTTTATGGCTTTGACTAGATTAAGAAGATTAAGGACATTATTGACATTAAATATTTTCCTAAATTCTATCAGTAAAAATGTAAATATAAATAATTTTTTGGATCACTAGGCAATCTTGGAAGTAGTTTTAGAAAAGGCCTGAGGAAACTCCTCTGGCTTGAAAATTATTCCAGAGATAGAGAGTAGATTTTAAAAGTAATTGTTTATTATTGCTCTTCTTTATTTATGTTATATATATATTACTATTGCCAACAAAGAACAAATTTCGTATTTATTTGTAACTATTCCGATTCGTTCTAATGATATTGTGATGTCATTATAAATGTCTCTACTAGTTTTTAAAATTCATTAAGAAAATAATTAAACCCTATTAGCCATCTCAGTAGAAGAATTTTTAAAAAAATTGTTTAATTATTTTATTTTCCAATTGTTTCGTAGTGCTAAAATAAATTCCCTAATTGTAAATGTCCTATTGTGTATCCGAGTCCCTATTTATTATAGACTTGGGAAGCATAACACCCATGTTATTTGAGAAACATAAAATCGGAAGTCTAATTCAACTATAGAAAGAGTCTCGGCAGTCTGTCGAGATGAACGTGTACCACTTAGCAATAATGTGATGTAATTCCTGCACCCATTCCCCTTCTTCCCTATGTGACATCCTTGTAGTGTCGTGGTCCTCAATTATATAATTCTAACTCAGTGTGCGAAATATATGTTTATGTCTTGTAGATATTAGTGCTCCCTTGTAGATATTCCTCTCTATTGGATATTGATATCTTGTAGATATGATTTTCTCACTCATATATTGTTTTATAGACTCTAATTTGAATTATTTTTAAAGTAGTTGTTAGGTTTCCTCTTAATCCCGGTATTGTTGGCAACTTAATTAATACTTTTAGCTCTCATATCAATGCTGGCTATCTGTAATTTCTCCCGCTGAAAATTTCAACAAAATATAAAAATATTATATCTCACGACATAATTTAGCATATATTTTGGAATTTATTTTTAGAATTTAAAATTTTCTTATTATACATACGTACCTCAAGGTTGCACAAAATATTCATAGAAATAAGCAGTTATTTTCTGCCTTTACCTTACCTTCATAATTTGTGTCAAAAATCTCGATAAATTTCATAATTTCAATAATAAATAGTTCATAAATATCTAAAAATTCATAATTTATATTAAATTATTTTATTATATTCAAATAATAATTTTTGAAAGGAGGGGGATGGGGGATCATAAATTGTCTGGTTTAGAAATCATATAAATGTTTGATTTTTTTTATGCATATGCCTCTTTATAATATTTATAATCGAAGATGAATCTGATCTGAATGGGACTGGTATACCTTTATAATATATTCTATATCATATATTTAACTCCTTAATATTGAATAAAAATACCTATATATTTTATAAGATATTAGTAGACTGTAATCATATCAATGGTGTACATTTTCTGAGTCTTCCTTGAAAATTGTCTTCTTTGAGGAATATTAACAATTTCAAACAGAGGAATATAATAGACTTAAGTATTTCATATAATAAAATCATAACTCCCAATTATGATAAGCACAATATGGATTATAGATTATAAACACAAGGTAATAAGACCGAATCCAAATAAATAAATAGTGTGTGACGTTTAGGTAACAGCGCTGTTACCATCTTCAGACAAAAGTACTGAATGTTACTGAAACGTCACACACTATTTATTTATTTGGATTTGATCATATTACCTTGTATTTAAATACCAATTAGTTTGAAAGTTAACTCTAATTTATCGAAAACCGAATCAAATCGGTATAGCATATCGTTTTCGAGCTTGGATTCAAGTTGGATTGCTTTTTCAAACCCATATGGTTTAACAATTAGAAATTAAACCTTACAAAAATGCTTCATTTATAACAAAATATAGTAATTATATTTCAAAATATCTGTTAAAAATTAGTTATATATGATTTAATGGAAAATTTATATTAAAATATCTTTATATAAAAGAAAATCGTTATTAACACAAATTTTTCTATTATAAATATAAAATATTTGAGACTGATGTGTTTTATTGAACTTTTATTCTAGTCACGAATATTATTTAAAATATATATATATGCTTTTATATATTCTTTATTAACTTTATGAGATCTTAATTTTAAATACAGGTATATTTTATACATATATAAAATATTTATTATTCCTCTATTATATATCATATATTATATCACATCTATTGAAATTTTATAAATACACATATGAATAAACCAAATCTCTTTATATTTGTGAAAGTATTTAGTTATAAATAGTCTTCAAACCTTTTAAACACATGTAAAATATGTTTCACATGTAAAATAATATTAGGGAACATTTCAAAATTTTGATATTTTTGAAATTCATTTACCAATATTTTGAATATTTTCAAATGTTAGATAAAATAATTACAATTTATTCGATTTTTTTTGTTTTAATATATTTTTTGAATTGATATTTTTTATTTAAATGGATTAGATTATATTAGGTTTCTAGTAAAATTAATTGAATTATGATTATTTTGAATTTTTAGTTTCATTATATTTAGTTTCAGGGCTGCTAATGGATGTGTGATATAATGTCATAGTCAAATGTCAACCCTACCTCCTCGTGGTGCAGCCTGGGTAACGCTGAAAGGGCTCTGACGACCGAGTAGTGGCGGTATAACTACAACATCGGAATGGAGCAAATGCCATTTCTGCCGTGTAAATAGGTGTTGGTTCACCAACCACTAGGGTCACCACCGTTAACTGTTGAACACTGGAAGTAGGTGAAGAATAGAGCTGTACCTAAACCCAGTACAAACGGGGGATGAAACCTTTCCACTGGCCAGAATATTAAATACCACACTGGAGATTGAAGGAATATAAAGGAGAGGTTCCATTAATTGAATTAAGATATTTTAAAATATAAAATATTGAACTATTAGAAGCAGAATACACTGCTATCATATATTTCAGGATAGGAAACAAATACAAGTCTTATTATAAATCAGGACATGGTAATTAATATTTATCATATTATTTTATAAACTAACACATATATATATATATAAAGGTTTTATATTATTCAAATAAAGTTTTTGATGTCATATTGAAACCTTTTATCTTTAAATGTTTAATAAAAAACCAACACACAGTTTCATCGTTGAGTGCGCTAATGTCATCAACATCTATTGAGGAACGCTGGAGTTTTCAATTATATCAACACTATTGGAAATAGGAAATGTTAAACCCAGAATGAGTTGGAGAAAGACGTGGAATTTATTCAAACTCATTTCTTGCGGCATGTAATTAATGATTAAAATTTGCATACAGATATTCTAAAATAGTTCAATATATGCGAAACTTCATAATTTAATCATTTAGTCTATATTATGACCTGCACATCCATGCCAGGTTCCACGATATTCGATCAGTTCGTTTTGGCTGTAGTGCTTTCTATTCCACGTGTGTGGTTATAAGAAGGATATACGTATAATTCTTTAAAATTATTCGTTTGTGCAGATATATACGAAGGCACGATGGTTGAATGTGAAATGCTGTAAATACGACTAACATATTGTGTAGTGTTCATTGGGGGTGAATTAATCATTTAGAGGATGAGGGAGTAATTTCAAATCCGTCAATCGATTGGAATATCTGTAGTTGCTTGTTTTAAAAAAATCTATTTGAACTTTATTGTTCAATAACTTTATGGTATTCAGGTAAATAAGGAAAGCGATTTAATCATATGTGGTTATAATACGACACCATGAATTGTGCCATAGTGTTGTAGATATCACACGATGATGATTATGCCTTCAAAGTGCGGTGCCAACCGCGGGCCATATCCTAAGTTCTCTCTCGCTATCTTCATAAATTCTCGGCCCATTAGCTGAGAAAAAATGTAGTATGCTCAGTGGCTGCATAAACTCTCCGTAGGCTAGCTTCATCCAAGTTTGGTTGAATCTTCAAATAAATCTCTTCATCCGCTTTAAAATTTAGTATAAATTTCTTAAGGTTACTCTCTTCGTAATTTTCATGCGTTATGAGCGTACATTTTGTAAAATGAATATAGATAATCTCTATTTGGTAATACCGATACACTATTTTATACTCTTATAGAGTTATGTTTTTCCCTTATGTAAAACTGATTTTCTATCGAAACTATACCAAAGTTAACAATAAGTATATTTTTTTAAAGCGAGATCTCATGCCCTCTTCTACGGGCTAATCAAAGCTGTGAGAGAAATTTTCATCTTTCACAAAATTCAACTCTCTACCTGCACACGCGCCGGCATATATATAGTTCCTATTTAAAAAATATATATATTGAAATAAATCTAAAAAACTCAATATATCTTGCATAATTTACATATTTTGAATACTTCTATTACATCAAAATAAATGACGTATAAACATATATTGCTATAATATTCCGTATATTTTACATTAGGGAAAGAATAGCTAAGTATATAGCAGATAAATCTATTTCTGATGAATCGGAACTCTGATGGTAACTGAATTCTTCCGTTAATACTATTGTAGTCTATGGACATAAGGAATTCCATAAGTAATAAGTATTTTTAATACATATATATATATAATGGTATTTGACGTCTAATACATTATAGATAAAGCCGGTGTGTGAAAATGCTAGCATATCATTGAACGCTGGTCTTTGGTTCTTAAATTCCTGCTATGTTTATTGATTCTCACTCGGGGGGGTTGAGGTATATCAATATTTAAATAATTCAAATATAAACGTCCAACGTTCAATTATATTCTAGTATTCTGCGCAAACCGGCCATATTTATTAATGTATCGGACGTCAAATGCCACTATCAAAATATCAAAAGAAAATACCATTGTATCCAAAGACTGCAATAGTATTAGCAAAATGTTTGAGTTCTCAGGATATCATAGGAAACAAATAAATCTATCTAACATATAGTTCTTTCTCTAATGAAATATATCTGAAATTAGTAATATATGTAGATATCCCACTTGTTTTTATTATGTAGTAGTATATTAAATTTGTAAAATAACTGCACAATATATTGCTTGTTTTTAACTATATTTTAATGTTTTGATTTAAAATAGCCACTATGCACGCCCGCACCTGTGCAGGTAAACAATCGATCATTTTAAATAAATAGTTGAAATTTCATTCCATAGCTTTGATAAGCCTGTTCAAAATAATAAAAAAAAAGATACTTATATATATATATATATATATATATATAGATGGAAATTCTTCTATAAAGTCAAAGGTCGCCTCTGTCAAAATAAATGTCAAAACTAGACGCCATCTATTGAACTTCGCCGCAAACTAGCCGTCTCGGGTCGGTGACTAAGCCACAACAACAGCTTTGGCAAAGGTGGACGCTTCTGAGTTTGCCAAAGCTGGTGTTGTGGCTTTGTCACCGACCCGAGGGCGCTAGTTTGCTGCAAAGGTCAATAGATGGCGTCTAGTTTTAACGTCTATTTTGACGGGAGAGGTGACCTTTGTCTTATAGAATTATATATATGAATTGTTTAGTTTTTAATTTATTTATCTACATATAATTGGTATTAGCGATTCAATATTTGAAACGAATTTTTCCTTTGTTGAATTATAAATATTAAAACTCTCTCTGAAGTAATAAGAACCACCTTATTGGAGATCGTATTTTCTCTGGACGGTCAAATATACCATTTTCTTCACAATATTGAGAAGAAAACGTGATCAAAATACATATCAGTGTCATACTGATGTGTTTCTATTTTCTCATCATATAAAAGGATGGTGTTTAGAGCGGATGAAAGAAATTTAAATGTAGATCTAACATCAACTTGCTAATGTTAGCACCCAGATAGCCTATGTATCTACGGGAGTGCCTATGATATGGCTAGTGTATGGATATACGATCACTTCTTAACAAACTTGCAAACAGTAGACGAGGGACTATTATATTTTTCTAGTCAAAACCCCATGTATTTTGTTCATTCAGCCACATAACAAAACTAGATGTTGGAATATATTACAATTTCAAAATATATCATTTGTAACCATCTTACCTAGCCTTAAGGAATCAATATGTGAAGCCTCATATAACTCGTTTAAAATGATTCATTTGACTATAATATTCATTTTTATTACTATAAATTTATTACTATAGTGTGAATGCAAATATTTTAAAAAATAATTCCAAACTCGTCTAATATTATTGTTCATAAACAAATCTGATACCTTTCAATAATGTGTTGGATTATCAAAATATTATTCTTTTTAAAAATTTCATATCGTTAATTTAATATAATGATCTGTAAAAATGTAAATTTATAAACCAGAATTAAACTAATATATTTTTTCAAGGTTTTATAGAAAAAAAAATATCAAAAGAGTAAAGTATGGATATGAATAATATTTCACAATGAAGGTTTATGTTATAAAAAAATCATCAGAAAAAATGAATTTATTTGATTAAATTTATTTTTATTTAAGTTATTCATGAATAATTTTCCAACTTATTATATTTTATAGTCTGCTATGTTAAATTTCTATGAATAATTTCTTTCAACCAATTCAGTTTTGTCTTTATTTCATTTCTTTGAATTGATTTTTTTATTATATTGGTTAAATTATATTAAATTTACGAAAAAAAATAAATTTTGAATATTTTGAATTTTTAGTTTCGTTATATTTAGTTTCAGGGCTGCTAATGGACTGTTGATATAATGTCATAGTCAAATGTCAAACCTACCTCCTCGTGGTGCAGCCTGGGTAACGCTGACAGGGCTCTGACGACCGAGTAGTGGCGGGATAACTACAACATCGGAATGGAGCAAATGCCATTTCTACCGTGTAAATAGTTGTTGGTTCACTAACTACTAGGGTCACCACCTATAACTGGGGAACACTGGTATCATGTGAGGTAAAAGCTGGAATAAAAAGCAGGACAAAAAGGAGGGAAGTGCTTGTCATACAAATTACAGGGTAAAGCTATCTCTTCAAATATAAGAAAATTGCGATATAACTTTTAAAAATAAATCTAAAGAGATCCGCACATTTTTGAATTGTTTTAAATTTATTACTCTAGTGAAAGCAAATATTTTAAAAATAATTCCAAACTCGTATAATAAAAAGGGGGATCAATAAATAAGGTGAATTATCTTATTTCTTAAAAATTAAAAAGCAAAAATAATTTAAACCACAGAATATTAAAGCATAACATCGAGAAACTATTTAAGGTGTTCTGTTCTTTTTTCCCACGCGCGGCGCGAGACTTATAAATAAACTAAAATGGAAGCTCCCTTAAAGGATTGCACCCTGCTTGAACAACGTGCAGTTATTCGATTCTTGAATGCAGAAGGTATTCAAACATCTCAAATATGCCAAGGAATCAAAAGTATCTATAGTGAATCTTGTTTGTCTCAAAAAAAAAAAACATTTATTAATGGGTTAACTAGTTCAAAAATGGACGAATTACATGTTCCTCAGGTCTCAACGTTCGGCCGGTAAAGTTTTGTTAACAATTTTTTGGGATGTTGAAGGACCAATCTGTCTTGATTTTTTATCCTCAAGGCAACGTATGAACAGCGACCTTTGTTGTGACATTCTTGTAAATAAGCTAAAGCCCGGTATAAGAAACAAAAGAAGAGGGAAGCTTAGTAAAGGTGTTCTCTTCCTTCATGATAATGCAAGGCCGCATACATCATGTAAAACTGTATCTACAATCATTAAATTAGGTTTTGAAGTTTTAGAACATCCTGCATATAGTCCAGACCTAGCCCCCTCTGACTATTTCCTTTTTGGACTACTAAAGAAGGAGTTAAAGGGAAAGCGATTTGACTCGGATGAAGATGTCCAGAAAGTGGTGCAAGATTTTTTTCACACGCTTCCTAAGAGTGCCTATAAAGAGGGTATTTACAAGTTGCCAGAACGATGGAGACGATGTATAGAAAGCCAAAGTGATTATTTTGAATAAATCAAGTCCTAATTTTTAATATCGTTCTTATTTTTTTAAATAAATTATAATTCACCTTATTTATTGATCCCACCTTGTATTATTGTTCATAAACAAATCTAATACCTTTCAATAATATGTTGGATTATCAAAATATTATTCTTTTTTAAAATTTTATATCGTGAATTCAATATAATAATCTGTAAAAATGTAAATTTATAAACCAGAATTAAACTAATATATTTTTTCAAGGTTTAATATAAAAAAAAATATCAAAAGAGTAAAGTATGGATATGAATAATATTTCACAATGAAGGTTTATGTTATAAAATAATTATCAGAAAAAATGAATTTATTTGATTAATTTTTTTTACTTAAGTTATTTTTGAATAATTTTCCAACTTATTATATTTTATATTCTCCTATGTTAAATTTCTATGAATAATTTCTTTCAATCAATTCGGTTTTGTCTTTAATTTATTTCTTTGAATTGATTTTTTATTATATTGGTTTAATTATATTAAATATTTACGAAAAAAAATAAATTTTGATTATTTTGAATTTTTAGTTCCGTTATATTTAGTTTCAGGGCTGCTAATGGACTGTTGATTAAATGTCATAGTCAAATGTCAACCCTACCTCCGCGTGGTGCAGCCTGGGTATCTCTGACAGGGCTCTGACGACCGTGTAGTGGCGGGATAACTACAACATCGGAATGGAGCAAATGCCATTTCTGCCGTGTAAATAGTTGTTTTAATAACTACTAGGGTTCCCACCTATAACTGTGGAACACTGGTATCATGTGAGGTAAAAGCTGGATTCAAAACCAGGATAAATAGGAGGGAAGTGCTTGTCGCAAAACTGACAGGGTAAAGCTATCTCTTCAAATATAAGAAAATTGCGATATAACCTTTTTAAAAAATCTATAGAGATCCGCACATTGTTGAATTGTATTGAATTTATTACTAAGTTTAGTAAACATATTGATTTTTAGGAATAAGTAAGCCAGAAACTAAGAAATATATTATAGCTAACAAGCAACAAATAAAGTATAAAAAACAATTACTGTTCTCAATTTCATAAAGAAAAGGTAAAAGAGGCTTTCATTTTTATGATTATTCCCTTTAAACAAAATAGTATCATATATATGCAAGTATATACTTGAATATATATGTTTTAAAACACAAATATCAAACTGTTTAACACGTGTTCATAAATGATTTTATATATGTTTATATGAAAATAGTACATAAATAAATTTGTACTTGGATCAGATGGATAAATTTAGAGAAAGGGCACTTCCTGATCGTGCAACTGAAGTTGCTGATGACTTGCGCCATTTTTCGGAATAAATATAAACTAATCGCAGATTTTTAATTAATCCAGAATTGACCAAGTACTGGAAATATTTTTTTCCGATAGATGGCGCAAGCCATCAGCAACTTTTATTTGTACGATCAGGAAATGCCCTTTTTCTCATATTTATTTGAATTTTTCTTTAATATTTTATATTTAAGAAAAAGGGGGGCACAGTTTCAAGTTTAAAGGTTCGTGTTTTACATACATTTTCTTATTTGAATGCGCTAATGTTTCAAACAACCTTTATAATTTAATAATACCATCAACACTCGTGGAAACAGGAAATGTTAAACCCATAATGAATTGGAGAAAGACGTGGAAATTACTCAAACTTAATCCTTAAGGCATGCAATTAATAAAGAGAAATATCATAATATCATTCAAAAATATATACATAATTTATAACTTGTACATGCATGCCAGGTTCCACGATATTCGGTCAGTTCGTTTTGGCTGTAGCGCTTTCTTTTACACCAGTGTAGTTACAGAAGTGAAAAAAATCTCTAAAATAAATAATTTATTTATGATAATTATTATGTAATAATTCAAAATATTTTAATACTGATAAAAACATCAAATTTAATCTAAATTCAATCTAAATTTATTTGGCTAACTTTTTAAATATGTTATATTGAATAATATTTATGTTAGAGAATGTTCTCTTATATTTAGGTTAGATTATATATTTTATGTTCTAGAATCATAAAATTATTTTACCCATTTCGAATATATATGTCATTTTTCGTAAGTTACTTTGCGCAATTTCTTTACAATATATTCTATTGGAATTTCATTTATAATTTCAATAATAATGTTAATATATATAGTTTGAAAATTAGAAAATATTACAGAAGCGTATGATTCTTTTGAAATTAAACAAATTCTACTGCCCTTACTGCAACGGAAAAATTAATGGAAGGGCCTGGCTCATCTGTGGTGAACCCTCCCAGCGGTTTCGCCAGTTCAATCTACCATACCGATTTTGCATAGCATTTTTCTCAAATACCTATTCATCACTGTAAAAGGAAGATCAGAAAATGCAATATAGCAGCGGTAAGGTAGATTAAACTCGCGAAACCGCTGGGAGAATTCACCACTGATAAGACAGGACCTCCCATTAATTTTCCATTGCAGTAAGGGCAGTAGAATTTGTCTAATTTTCAAAAGAATCATAAGCGTCTATAATATTTTCTAATTTTTCATAACAGGTGGCGCGCTTATGCATCATAATATATATTTCGGTTAGATCACATAAGGTTTCTGGTATGGTTTAATCTAATCCATATGGAATAAAGTTTCTTTCATTTTTGCATTTTACTTTTAAAATTAAATTTTAACAAATAAATACAAAGTTACCCCTTATTTAGGATAAATATTATATTTTTATTTCATGTGTGACATACAAGTATGTTTTAAACTCTTAGAGAAATTAATTTCAATATAAACTTTGAGGGGATTTGGAATGGATTTGAATAATATTTCACAAAAAAAGGTTTATGATATAAAAATAATTATAAAAAAATGAATTTATGTGATTAAATTAATTTTTATTTAAGTTATTTTTGAATAATTTTCCAACTTATCATATTTTATATTCTGCTATGTTAAATTTCTATGAATAATTTCTTTCAATCAATTCGATTTTGTCTTTAATTCATTTCTTTGAATTGATTTTTTATTATATTGGTTAAATTATATTAAATTTTTGAAAAAAAAAATTTGATTATTTTAAATTTTTAGTTTCATTATATTTAGTTTAGGGCTGCTAATGGACTGTTGATATAATGTCACGGTCAAATGTCAACCCTACCTCCTCGTGGTGCAGCCTGGATAACGCTGACAGGGCTCTGACGACCGAGTAGTGGCGGTATAACTACCACATCGGAATGGAGCAAATGCCATTTCTTCTGTGTAGTTGGGTGTTGGTTCACTAAAGGTTAGAACAACTGCCGATAACTGTGGAACTTTGGGAGCAGGGAAACATAGAGCTGGTTCCAAACCAAGACGAATGAGATGGGGGAAGGAGGGGGAGCATATTCATAAAACTGCCAGAAAGATATTTTTGAACATAAATCAGAATGAAATGGATATGTTTCAATATTTGTGAGGTAATAGAGTAGGTAAATATACTAAATTAAAATATTACTGGACAGAATACATCGCTATCGAGGGGATCATATGTGAAGAATAGGGAACAGATATCCTAACTCTGGTTAGGAGATTCCCTATAGACAAGAATATTAATATATAAATATATATTATATATTGTTATGAAAATAGAACAATCCATATTTAAATTATTATTTGATGAAAAGGCATATATTGGTTTGAATAAAATTTTCATTTTCCAATAATGCTGTTGTCTTAGAGCCAAATTTTATGAAAGCATTACATTTTTGTATAAACAAACTCAGCGCCGCATAGTTTTATAATATCACTATGCGGCGCTGAGATTGTTTATACAAAAATGTAATACCTTGATAAAGGTTAGCGTTTAGCCAACCAAAAGATTGACAAATAAATATTCTAATCAATCCAACATATGCCTTTTTATTATTTTAATATTTATATATAAATTTTTATATTCTTTAGTTGTAGAATATAAAGGTGAATTATCTAGATTCTCTGTTTTTCAGAAATTTCATAAACCTATTGATTCTCAGAAATAGGCAACAATTTATCAATAAAATCAAGTTCTCTTTCCATACAAAAAAAGATAAAACGTGTGAATTTATCATCCTTCACACAAATAAGAAATTAGGTTCAACTGTATATCTATATGTTATAAAAATGTAAACCGCGCGTTTCTTTATTATGATAAATATTTTATTTGTGTTAAAGATAGAGACATCGTTTAAGGTTCATGTTCTCGTGTTTTATGAACATAATATGTTCAATTAGGCATGTTACATAAATAAATTTATGTTCTAAAAAGGTTTATCAGAATAATCCTTAACAGAATATTTCAAATTAACAATATATAAACATTTTCATAAGGCCAATTATTTCAAAGATCAACCGAATTTATAAATAAATATATTCTAATCATTTTTAGTTTGATTAATCTTTGAAATAATTGTCCTTCTGAACATTTTTATATATTGTTAATTGTCAAAATTTTGTTAATGATTATTTTGCTAAACCCTTTGAGCACATACTTGCGAACCTTTCTATCGGTAAGAGACATTTTTGTTTATTCCAATCATTTAGAAAATAATTCTTGTTGAATATGATTTTTAAAAATGTATTTCTATTTTGTATAAATTACTGTGAGTGTGTGCTAATGAAGAAAAACATCCATGCACACATACATCCCTACATCCTCATTTCGTGCGCTAATGTAATCAACAACTATCATAAAATGTAATGATAACAACAACACTAGTGGAAATAGGAAATGTTAAACCCAGAATAAGTTGGAGAAAGACGTGAACAGTTAACACAAATGACATCAAAATTTGTTTAAAAAATGCGAAACTTTGTATTTTAAACATTATGTCTATGTTAAAAACTGTACATTCATGACAAGTGTCACGATATTCGATCAGTTTCGTTCTGGCTGTGGCGTTTTCTTCTCCACTAGTGTAGTTGTAGAAATGAAAAGTCTCAAAAATAAATAGTTTTTGTAGATTTTCAAAAACACGATGATTAATTGACAATTTCTGTAAACACGAATAATATTTTTCAAAATTGAATGAGAAAATATTATTCTTTTAGAGGATAAGAGAATAATTTGAAAATTGTCTAATCGATTAAGATGCATCTCTAGCGGATTCTATTTTCAAATATCTATTTGAACATTATTGTTCTAGATCTTTATGGTATTCAGCGAAATAAAAAGATTTAACCATGCGTGGTTATATTACGATATGAATTAAATGTGCCAAAGTGCTTTACAAATCATCATGATGATAATTATGACCCCCAATTGCCGTTCTCTTTGCCGGCCATATTCTAGGTTCTATCTTGCTCTCTGCCTAGGCAGATGCATAATGGGTCATACACAAACAAAACACACGATACGCACATCGCACTCGCAAACAATAGAAAGATACATTGTTTTTGATACACAAAGTTTAAACGAACTGTAATGATAAATGAAAAGCGCTCCTTTATAATTAAATAGATACACTGATAAAAGTAAGCTACTTCCATTTTATTAACAACTTAAAGAAATGATAGTAAAAGTAAATATTCTATTTCAAGCATCTGTTAGATCTCACAAATATACTGTTATCTCTCAAATAATACCCTAAACACATCCAAATTTATAATTTAATATGTTTTGATTAGTATTTCAATATCAATATTTATTTAATTGACCTTTTAAAATTTACCAGATTTTTAATTCATCTTTATTAGAGCATAATATATATTTTATTTATTCAATAGACTTTGACCCATTCAAAAATTATCCCAATATGTTAAATTAATATAAGTAATTTCTTTTATATTCTATTTAATTTTGAAATCATTTCTTGGAAAACTAATGTTTATTGTATAGTTAGATTATATTAACTTTCTGGTAAAATTTATGACCTTTCGAATATTTTGAATAAAAATTTCATTATAATTAGTAATAGGGCTGTTATTGGACAGTAGATAAATTGTCACAGTCAAAGGTCAACCCTACCTCCTAGTGGTGTATCCTGGATAACAGGGCTCTGACGACCGAGTAGTGGCGGTATAACTACAACATCGAAATAGAGCAAATGCCATTTCTGCTACTGCTGCCTTGTAGATGGTGTTGGTTCATCAAAGGCTAGGTCCAATGCCGATAACTGTGGAACTATGGAGACCAATAGAAGGAATAATATACCTCTTGATATTTTTATAGTCTACTTATCCTTTCTTCATTTTAATAATTATAATATTTTACATTAAATCATATACAATACAAACTTCTACTATCCTTACTGTGATGTAAAAATATATTGGAAGGGCTTGGCTCATCAGTGGTGAACTCTCTCAGGGGTTTCGCAAATTTAATCCACCCGACGACTTCATAGGGCTCTAATACTGTATTGTATGAAGATTTAGAAGACTAAGAAGAATCTTCCAATACAGTATTAGAGCTCAAAGAAACGGTCTGGTGGATTAAAAATTGGCAAAACCGCTGGGAGGGTTCACCACTGATGAGCCAAGCTCTCCCAATATGTTTTTTCATCGCAGTAAGGACAGTAGAAGTTTGTATTGTATTTAAAAGAAACATTTGTGCTTATATCCTCTCATTTTATATATATATATATATAGATGGCGCGTTATTCCTTTATGTTAAATTGAATATGTGTTTTTATCAATATAGTAAAAATAATATTTCTAATTTGTAACAAAGCTCTCGCAATCACAATACTAAATATATTAACTGTCATTCGATTTATATATAAACATTTACAAATTTATAAAATTATCTTTATTAATATTTATATAATGACTTTTTGAAAAATCTTATTTTAACTCTAAGCTTAGATCTACACCAATAGTAAGATTCAGACGATGTTTGAGATGATATTTTGAAAATATTTGTTTATATATAAAAGGTATATTTTTAATCGCCTCTATTTTTATAAACTATGGTATATTTTTTAATACCAATATTTTTTCTAGATAAAAAAATAAATTGAAAAAATATATATATTATCAGAATATAGAAGTATAGTGAATGCAAATATTTTCAAAATAATCTCAAACTCGTCAAAAGATATTATTTCATAGAACATATAATACCGTTTAATAAACGGTTTCATAATATATTATTTTTTAATATTATTAATTATATTAAGTTATTTTAAATTTAATTTTTTTAAATTATCGAATTCATTATATACCCTATAAATGCAGCATAAACAATCTTTAGAAATATCAAGTTAGGTATCAAAATTGAATCAAGATCAAAAGTAAATAAATATTTTTACAGATACAGCATTTATAAACTTAAAGTAGGATAAACACCTCTAAGTGCTCTGTACAAGAATCCACAAACGATCGCTCTTATTGGAAAAGAATCATTAATAAGAGTGGTGATTTATTCATCCATATCCATTTTGATAAATTGACTTTTTCAACATCAAACTGATCATTAGATTAGGTTAATGTATTCAATTAGATGTTACAATAGTTGAGAGGGAAACAGCTAAACACAGAATGTTATAATTAATGTTATAATTAATATAAATGTGATAATATAAAAAATTGTCAGAAATGGACAAGGTTTTATGTTAGTAAGAAAACAAGTATAATTATTAAGTAATACTTAAAGCCTCCCCGCATAAGTTTCTTTTTTGTGAAAATCAATATTAATTTCAAAGAGAAATATGTACTATTTCTAACTTTTTGGATGACGTATGAGAAGGTTGAATATATGAAGAGTAATGGTCTAAATATGATTGGATGACGTATGAAAGGGGTGAAAATGTGAAGAGTAATGGCGAACGGAAAAATAAAAGTGTCCTAGGGGGCGGGAATCGAACCCACAACCTTCTGCTTATTGGGCAGGTGCCATGTCCACTAGGCTACCCTGGACGTATTTTTCCGTTCGTAACTAATACTTAAAGTAACTTTTTTAATACATTATAATGGACTGCGGCGTATGATTATAAAGTAATACTTAAAGCCTCCCCGCATAAGTTTCTTTTTTTAATATGCGGGGAGGCTTTAAGTATTACTTTATAATCATACGCCGCAGTCCATTATAATGTATTAAAAAAGTTACTTTAAGTATTAGTTACGAACGGAAAAATACGTCCAGGGTAGCCTAGTGGACATGGCACCTGCCCGGGTAAGCAGAAGGTTGTGGGTTCTATTCCCGCCCCTGGACACTTTTATTTTCGTTCGCCATTACTCTTCACATTTCACCCTTTCATACGTCATCCAATCATATTTAGGACCATTACTCTTCATATATTCAACCTTCTCATACGTCATCCAAAAGGTTAGAAATAGTACATATTTCTCTTTGAAATTAATATTGATTTTCACAAAAAAGAAACTTATGCGGGAGGCTTTAAGTATTACTTTATAATCATACGCCGCAGTCCATTATAAAGTATAATTATTGTTGGAATCCGGGAGAGGCCTAAAAATTGTATCTCTTTTATATACATCCCATTGAGGAAAAATATGAAATTATCATAATCATCACAATTCAGAATTTTGTTCTATAATAAATATATACGTATTATTATGTTATGTTTAATCAATTTTGGGAGGATTTGGGGTATTAACATAAAGTTTAAAATTTGTCTTTTCAAAAAGAACAAAATAATTGATGTGCTAATAAAGATGATTGTCTATAATTCACAGAGAGATAGATGGCGTTTAAGCGTTCATTTACCTTTTTAATTTAAAAAAAGTGTATATAATAGACTTTCTCTAAAGTTAGAAAATTCTTATGTCAATTCAATTTTAAAGAAAATGTGCACCAAATCAGTAATAATATTATTTACTTTTTCTATTCATAAATAAACAAAAACGGAATCCATTTTATCAGACTCATCTTCATAAAATATGATAACAATGGCATATGCATAATTAATAATATAAGGAAAAGTAGATATTGGCAATCATTTCCACAATGGTTTAAGTGAAGTCAATATTATTTTTGTCATTCTAAAATCGCCTAGTCTTTTTTTTTCAATCAAATATTTCATAACAATATAGCGACATATATCTTTTATGAAATTCTTTGGTGATTATTTTCTACAGAGTTAATCATCGGGAACTTACTTAAATATACGTTAATGGGTAATCTATATATAATTTGTTCAAATAAATATATTTTTCAAAGAATCTCAGTGAAATAATTTCTGTATATACGGTCTTTTGTTTATGGCTTTGACTAGATTAAGAAGATTAAGGACATTATTGACATTAAATATTTTCCTAAATTCTATCAGTAAAAATGTAAATATAAATAATTTTTAGGATCACTAGGCAATCTTGGAAGTAGTTTTAGAAAAGGCCTGAGGAAACTCCTCTGGCTTGAAAATTATTCCAGAGATAGAGAGTAGATTTTAAAAGTAATTGTTTATTATTGCTCTTCTTTATTTATGTTATATATATATTACTATTGCCAACAAAGAACAAATTTCGTATTTATTTGTAACTATTTCCGATTCGTTCTAATGATATTGTGATGTCATTATAAATGTCTCTACTAGTTTTTTAAAATTCATTAAGAAAATAATTAAACCCTATTAGCCATCTCAGTAGAAGAATTTTTAAAAAAAATTGTTTAATTATTTTATTTTCCATTGTTTCGTAGTGCTAAAATAAATTCCCTAATTGTAAATGTCCCTATTGTGTATCCGAGTCCCTATTTATTATAGACTTGGGAAGCATAACACCCATGTTATTTGAGAAACATAAAATCGGAAGTCTAATTCAACTATAGAAAGAGTCTCGGCATTCTGTCGAGGATGAACGTGTACCACTTAGCAATAATGTGATGTAATTCCTGCACCCATTCCCCTTCTTCCCTATGTGACATCCTTGTAGTGTCGTGGTCCTCAATTATATATTCTAACCTCAGTGTGCGAAATATATGTTTATGTCTTGTAGATATTAGTGCTCCCTTGTAGAGTATTCCTCTCTATTTGGATATTGATAGCTTGTAGATATGATTTTCTCACTCATTAATTGTTTTATAGACTCTAATTTTGAATTATTTTTTAAAGTAGTTGTTAGGTTTCCGTCTTAATCCCGGTATTGTTGGCAACTTAATTAATACTTTTAGCTCTCATATCAATTGCTGGCTATCTGTAATTTCTCCCGCTGAAAATTTCAACAAAATATAAAAATATTATATCTCACGACATAATTTAGCATATATTTGGGAATTTATTTTTAGAATTTAAAATTTTCTTATTATACATACGTACCTCAAGGTTGCACAAAATATTCATAGAAATAAGGCAGTTATTTTCTGCCTTTACCTTACCTTCATAATTTGTGTCAAAAATCTCGATAATTTCATAATTTCAATAATAAATAGTTCATAAATATCTAAAAATTCATATTTATATTAAATTATTTTATTATATTCAAATAATAATTTTTGAAAGGAGGGGGATGGGGGATCATAAATTGTCTGGTTTAGAATCATATAAATGTTTGATTTTTTTTATGCATATGCCTCTTTATAATATTTATAATCGAAGATGAATCTGATCTGAATGGGACTGGTATACCTTTATAATATATTCTATATCATATATTTAACTCCTTAATATTGAATAAAAATACCTATATATTTTATAAGATATTAGTAGACTGTAATCATATCAATGGTGTACATTTTCTGAGTCTTCCTTGAAAATTGTCTTCTTTGAGGATATTAACAATTTCAAACAGAGGAATATAATAGACTTAAGTATTTCATATAATAAAATCATAACTCCCAATTATGATAAGCCACAATATGGATTATAGATTATAAACACAAGGTAATAAGACCGAATCCAAATAAATAAATAGTGTGTGACGTTTAGGTAACAGCGCTGTTACCATCTTCAGACAAAAGTACTGAATGTTACTGAAACGTCACACACTATTTATTTATTGGATTTGATCATATTACCTTGTATTTAAATACCAATTAGTTTGAAAGTTAACTCTAATTTATCGAAAAACCGAATCAAATCGGTATAGCATATCGTTTTCGAGCTTGGATTCAAGTTGGATTGCTTTTCAAACCCATATGGTTTAACAATTAGAAATTAAACTTACAAAAATGCTTCATTTATAACAAAATATAGTAATTATATTTCAAAATATCTGTTAAAAATTAGTTTATATATGATTTAATGGAAAATTTATATTAAAATATCTTTATATAAAAGAAAATCGTTATTAACACAAATTTTTCTATTATAAATATAAAATATTTGAGACTGATGTGTTTTATTGAACTTTTATTCTAGTCACGAATATTATTTAAAATATATATATATGCTTTTATATATTCTTTATTAACTTTATGAGATCTTAATTTTAAATACAGGTATATTTTATACATATATAAAATATTTATTATTCCTCTATTATATATCATATATTATATCACATCTATTGAAATTTTATAAATACACATATGAATAAACCAAATCTCTTTATATTTGTGAAAGTATTTAGTTTATAAATAGTCTTCAAACCTTTTAAACACATGTAAAATATGTTTCACATGTAAAATAATATTAGGGAACATTTCAAAATTTTGATATTTTTGAAATTCATTTACCAATATTTTGAATATTTTCAAATGTTAGATAAAATAATTACAATTTATTCGATTTTTTTTTGTTTTAATATATTTTTTGAATTGATATTTTTTATTTAAATGGATTAGATTATATTAGGTTTCTAGTAAAATTAATTGAATTATGATTATTTTGAATTTTTAGTTTCATTATATTTAGTTTCAGGGCTGCTAATGGATGTGTGATATAATGTCATAGTCAAATGTCAACCCTACCTCCTCGTGGGTGCAGCCTGGGTAACGCTGAAAGGGCTCTGACGACCGAGTAGTGCGGTATAACTACAACATCGGAATGGAGCAAATGCCATTTCTGCCGTGTAAATAGGTGTTGGTTCACCAACCACTAGGGTCACCACCGTTAACTGTTGAACACTGGAAGTAGGTGAAGAATAGAGCTGTACCTAAACCCAGTACAAACGGGGGATGAAACCTTTCCACTGGCCAGAATATTAAATACCACACTGGAGATTGAAGGAATATAAAGGAGAGGTTCCATTAATTGAATTAAGATATTTTAAAATATAAAATATTGAACTATTAGAAGCAGAATACACTGCTATCATATATTTCAGGATAGGAAACAAATACAAGTCTTATTATAAATCAGGACATGGTAATTAATATTTATCGTATTATTTTATAAACTAACACATATATATATATATAAAGGTTTTATATTATTCAAATAAAGTTTTTGATGTCATATTGAAACCTTTTATCTTTAAATGTTTAATAAAAAACCAACACACAGTTTCATCGTTGAGTGCGCTAATGTCATCAACATCTATTGAGGAACGCTGGAGTTTTCAATTATATCAACACTATTGGAATAGGAAATGTTAAACCCAGAATGAGTTGGAGAAAGACGTGGAATTTATTCAAACTCATTTCTTGCGGCATGTAATTAATGATTAAAATTTGCATACAGATATTCTAAAATAGTTCAATATATGCGAAACTTCATAATTTAATCATTTAGTCTATATTATGACCTGCACATCCATGCCAGGTTCCACGATATTCGATCAGTTCGTTTTGGCTGTAGTGCTTCTATTCCACGTGTGTGGTTATAAGAAGGATATACGTATAATTCTTTAAAATTATTCGTTTGTGCAGATATATACGAAGGCACGATGGTTTGAATGTGAAATGCTGTAAATACGACTAACATATTGTGTAGTGTTCATTGGGGGGTGAATTAATCATTTAGAGGGATGAGGGAGTAATTTCAAATCCGTCAATCGATTGGAATATCTGTAGTTGCTTGTTTTAAAAAAATCTATTTGAACTTTATTGTTCAATAACTTTATGGTATTCAGGTAAATAAGGAAAGCGATTTAATCATATGTGGTTATAATACGACACCATGAATTGTGCCATAGTGTTGTAGATATCACACGATGATGATTATGCCTTCAAAGTGCGGTGCCAACCGCGGGCCATATCCTAAGTTCTCTCTCGCTATCTTCATAAATTCTCGGCCCATTAGCTGAGAAAAAATGTAGTATGCTCAGTGGCTGCATAAACTCTCCGTAGGCTAGCTTCATCCAAGTTTGGTTGAATCTTCAAATAAATCTCTTCATCCGCTTTAAAATTTAGTATAAATTTCTTAAGGTTACTCTCTTCGTAATTTTTCATGCGTTATGAGCGTACATTTTTGTAAAATGAATATAGATAATCTCTATTTGGTAATACCGATACACTATTTTATACTCTTATAGAGTTATGTTTTTCCCTTATGTAAAACTGATTTTCTATCGAAACTATACCAAAGTTAACAATAAGTATATTTTTTTAAAGCGAGATCTCATGCCCTCTTCTACGGGCTAATCAAAGCTGTGAGAGAAATTTTCATCTTTCACAAAATTCAACTCTCTACCATGCACACGCGCCGGCATATATATAGTTCCTATTTAAAAAATATATATATTGAAATAAATCTAAAAAACTCAATATATCTTGCATAATTTACATATTTTGAATACTTCTATTACATCAAAATAAATGACGTATAAACATATATTGCTATATATTCCGTATATTTTACATTAGGGAAAGATTAGCTAAGTATATAGCAGATAAATCTATTTCTGATGAATCGGAACTCTGATGGTAACTGAATTCTTCCGTTAATACTATTGTAGTCTATGGACATAAGGAATTCCATAAGTAATAAAGTATTTTTAATACATATATATATATAATGGTATTTGACGTCTAATACATTATAGATAAAGCCGGTGGTGGAAAATGCTAGCATATCATTGAACGCTGGTCTTTGGTTCTTAAATTCCTGCTATGTTTATTGATTCTCACTCGGGGGGTTGAGGTATATCAATATTTAAATAATTCAAATATAAACGTCCAACGTTCAATTATATTCTAGTATTCTGCGCAAACCGGCCATATTTATTAATGTATCGGACGTCAAATGCCACTATCAAAATATCAAAAGAAAATACCATTGTATCCAAAGACTGCAATAGTATTAGCAAAATGTTTGAGTTCTCAGGATATCATAGGAAACAAATAAAATCTATCTAACATATAGTTTCTTTCTCTAATGAAATATATCTGAAATTAGTAATATATGTAGATATCCCACTTGTTTTTATTATGTAGTAGTATATTAAATTTGTAAAAAAACTGCACAATATATTGCTTGTTTTTAACTATATTTTAATGTTTTGATTTAAAATAGCCACTATGCACGCCCGCACCTGTGCAGGTAAACAATCGATCATTTTAAATAAATAGTTGAAATTTCATTCCATAGCTTTGATAAGCCTGTTCAAAATAATAAAAAAAAAGATACTTATATATGATATATATATATATATATATAGATGGAAATTCTTCTATAAAGTCAAAGGTCGCCTCTGTCAAAATAAATGTCAAAACTAGACGCCATCTATTGAACTTCGCCGCAAACTAGCCGTCTCGGGTCGGTGACTAAGCCACAACAACAGCTTTGGCAAAGGTGGACGCTTCTGAGTTTGCCAAAGCTGGTGTTGTGGCTTTGTCACCGACCCGAGGGCGCTAGTTTGCTGCAAAGGTCAATAGATGGCGTCTAGTTTTAACGTCTATTTTGACGGGAGAGGTGACCTTTGTCTTATAGAATTATATATATGAATTGTTTAGTTTTTAATTTATTTAATCTACATATAATTGGTATTAGCGATTCAATATTTGAAACGAATTTTTTCCTTTGTTGAATTATAAATATTAAAACTCTCTCTGAAGTAATAAGAACCACCTTATTGGAGATCGTATTTTCTCTGGACGGTCAAATATACCATTTTCTTCACAATATTGAGAAGAAAACGTGATCAAAATACATATCAGTGTCATACTGATGTGTTTCTATTTTCTCATCATATAAAAGGATGGTGTTTAGAGCGGATGAAAGAAATTTAAATGTAGATCTAACATCAACTTGCTAATGTTTAGCACCCAGATAGCCTATGTATCTACGGGAGTGCCTATGATATGGCTAGTGTATGGATATACGATCACTTCTTAACAAACTTGCAAACAGTAGACGAGGGGACTATTATATTTTTCTAGTCAAAACCCCATGTATTTTGTTCATTCAGCCACATAACAAAACTAGATGTTGGAATATATTACAATTTCAAAATATATCATTTGTAACCATCTTACCTAGCCTTAAGGAATCAATATGTGAAGCCTCATATAACTCGTTGAAAATGGTTCATTTGACTACAATATCCATTTTATCTGTCGGAATTCAATGACCTATTTTTTTTCAATTAATGAAGCCAACCAAGGCTGGAACATTTTTAGAATTTTTTCTCTATTTTTTCTTGAAAATAAAATTGTCAAAATTTAGTTGAAAATAGAACTATCTTTTTTTGCGGCTAAAATAATTTCAAAAATATATCTGTATTCTTGGAATTACAAGGAAAATATTCCAGTTAAACATATGAAAGGCCCGTCAGTTTAATCTAAAAAAAGATAAAGGCCGCCTCTCCCGTCAAATCAAAGATAGACGCCATCTATTGACCGTCGCCGCAAACTAGCGGCCTTGGGTCGGTGACAAAGCTACAACACCAGCTTTGACAAACTGAAAAGCGTCCACCTAGAGACAATGAGTATCTATATTTTATCCATAGATTTGGCCTAGCCACTTAGCCAACTGAGCACCTCTTAGGTAGATGTAAAGATCAATTAGATCCCTTTGGGTCTCATGGAAAAAGGTCCGCCCCATGCTGACGAGGGCCTTTAGCCAGAAACCATGGTCCTCTAGGTGGACGCATTTCAGTTTGCCAAAGCTGGTGTTGTCGCTTTGTGACCGACCCGAGGACTCTAGTTTCCAAGACGGTCAATAGATGCCGTCTCTCTTTGACGTCTGTTTTGACAGGAGAAGTGACCTTTGCTTTTAGATAAATTTTCTCCTGGTAAAATTTCCACCTATATTTCAGTTTAACTATTAACTTTGGTGTCCCAGTTATTTGAGCTCGAATATATCTTCCATAGATCACTTATAAAAAATACTTATTCAGCAGTAAACCTTTATCTAAATCGAAGAGAACATTCAATAAATAGAAACCTCGCTGAACATTCACTATTGGAGAAACCGTTCCTACAACCTTCTTTTCAGGCCCTTTCCCGTTTATATTCAAAACAATTTCCTCAACATGCAATGTTAATGATGAGTGTTTTTACTTTTAGTACCGTGGGATTATAATATGATATTAAAAGCACATTTAAAGTATATTTTATCATTTTCTATATAGAATTTTTTACTATACTGATTTGATGTTACATTAAAAACTTAGCTTCAGGCTGATTGAAACAAGCATAAAGGTTTTGATGGAAATTTAAAAATATTTCGTCGTCAATTTCACAAGTTGCGAAGAACTGATCGTATGTTCATACAATTAAGCAATAATCCATAATATTTCTCTTTGTGGAATGAGGAATTAGAAGAGAAAGTATATGGGAAGAGCAATAATCAATATCTAGTTGTTTTGTATTGTAGCTGTTACTGGTGCGCACTAATCGAAATTCTAATGCATATTCGACGTAAACGAGGTGCATTATTTCTCTAAATGTTGTTTCATTTTTAAAATTTTATTAAGAAATCAAAACACCTTTGCCTTTCTCATATTTTTCACCTTTCTTTGCATAGATTACCTATGTTCAATGAATTTCCCGTTTGTATGTACTAGCCATGTATTCATCATTGTAAAGGAGCTCCTAAAATGAAACTAGATTTTCTGATGTTCTTAAGATGGGAGATTACTTCGGTACATATAGTATACCTTATCTTATAGATTTTGGTGTTTTTGGGTATTGGTGTCCTTTCAGGTAATTATAGTTTGTGTATAACAATATATTCGTTTAATGTAGAAATTTAGGTTAATAAGAATTTATTTTAATCAACCATGTGGTTATGTATGTTTGTTTGTTGGTTTTCTCATTCTACTCTCCCTTCTATCCACTAATGGAAATTTATTTCTCAGTTTTTTCAGTAAAAGGTCATTTTACTATTGTTTTCTAAATGTAAATAGAGATGAAGAAAGAGACCCAATGTACTACCGCGTATCTGACATCGCCAAGTCCTGAAAAATGTATATAGTAGTAATATGTATATAGTAGCATTAGTTACTTCCTAAATAGGAATAGAAGTAGAAATTTTCAATTATCAAGGTTCGGATGTTGCAAAGATAATAAAATGTATATAGTAATAACATGTATATAGTAGTATTAGTTACTCCTAAAAGGGAATAGAATTTAAAAAAAACAATTATTGGGTAGCTAGCATTAAAAAATCAATTAATTTGTAAATAGTAGCTACATGTATATAGAAGTATCAGATATTCCCTAAAAGGAAATAGTAGTAGAAAAATGCCACTTAATGGGTAGAGGTTTGTGCAGTCAATAATGGTTGATAGTAATGTGTATGAACATCATAATAGTGATGTGATGTCTTGATGTGTCTCTTTGATCCCCTTGCATACAACTATGTCGTGGCTCTCTATGTCGAAATCCATAATTCTATCACTGTAGTGCTGTGACGTCCCTTTCCTCGTAGATTATTTTGTCCAGTATATATTGAGGATTATATTGTTTAGTAGATTTAGTTGTCATTTGGATATTTGTGTCTTGTGTATACACATGACTTGTGGATACACAGGTCTTGTGGATATTCTTGTCTTTTTTGTGTGTGTGTGTGTGAATATGGTTGTGATTTTCTTAATGTAGTCGTTGCCAAATTTTAGTTATTGATGAATATGTTAAGAATTATTTTCTTAATGACGTAGATGAAAGCGCACTCAATGATGTTTCTTTGTCTTATATTCCAAGATCAAGTTACCTCTCATCTTTTATCACGCAAACCTAAGTTTTTTAAAGTATGTGAAGGTTTTGCCTATTTTAATATTGGTACTTATTGCTGTTTAACTATAATTCATAACATAATCATAAGGATAATCACCTATTTTTGCCGTCTTCCCTAAAAGATTGTCAAAATACCTCTCACACACAAGGCATACACAACAAAATCATTAAAATAACACACACACAAAAAAACGAAAGCCACAACACACATAAAACACGGACAACCAAACATCTGATTTGTCAAACACAATAGTTTAAACGACCTTCAATGATACATGAGAACACAGTTCTTCTTTTGAATATCAATTGTTGCAATATAGAAGATATTTTTGCCTCTCCTAAATTCTCTGAACTGCTGTGTGGTGGGAAACGACTATATATGGTAGCTTTTTATCGTTCGAATTCTAACAAATACTTTATATTTAATGTACCCGATCCCAATATGAATAATTATTAGAGAGACTTATCAGAATAACACGGTGTTACCTAGCTAACATTTACAATCATATAAAAATTAAGAAAAAAACATTTTTATAGGAATTAAACGGCACGTGATCTTTCGCTCTCATAGTCATTGTGTCATATTCTCAATGGTAATTTTTAATGAATAGCTTTAGTCAAATTAGGTCGGTAAAAATATTAAATATTTTGCACACTCAACTCAACACACACAGACAGAAACATATTCTGACCTTTTAGATTTTAAAACTATTTTTTGGATATTAATCCCAAATCAAGGTTTTATTAATATTCCATCCTTATCTCTGAAAAGATATGAAGCGTATTTGTTAGGTAGTGCCTTTTTTCAAAATTATTTTCTACTTAGTATTCTCACCCATTTTTACAACAAACTGTAATTTTATATCAGTAGGTAAGATGTATATATAAACGAGTCTCTTCAAATTGCCATCAATTTTCTAACTTGTAACAATAAACTGAGGATGCTGTATCCTATTGGTAGTAGTTTACAATTTTTATTCAATTTTTCTGCCCCAATTTCTCCAGGTTTATATAATATATTTATTTTTACTTCTTGTAAATTTATATAACGGATATCTCAGATCATAAAAATCATAATTCAATCAGCCTCTTTTCAACACTCAGCAACAAGATTATCTTATCACTAGAAAGGAAATCAGGTGCATTAGTTACATTATTATAAATTTATAATCAAATTTTGAAAACCCATTGTTTCATTTTCATATTTACATAAATCCAAAGATTCCCATTATCGTTATTGACAATTACTGACAACACTCAAACTTTTAAAACAATCGGTCTGAAACTTTCTAATCATTATTGGCGAAAAAAAATTTAAATTGTTGCCTCTTAATAATGCTATCTTAATTGAAGGATGTCAATTTCTTCTGTAGGAAATTATGGGGTTTATGTTCGAAAATAAAGCATGAAATAATTATAATGTGCATCATTATCTTTTAATTTTCACTTTATCAGTCATAATCATACACAATCGTAATTTTAACTAATTAAGCCAGTCTGGGACATAATGTCACCTGGAAGAATCTCAGTTGGTGGATGAGTCATCCCATCGGTTAGATGGTGAATAATCCAAACTATATGACGAATACATAGCCTGAACCGAAAAGAGAGGAAATGTGAAATCTTCGAAATTGAGTATGTTACACTTCGTATTATAATATAATTGGTGATATTCATTCATCAACATATCAATCCTTCTATAAAAAATCTTTAATCTTAAGGAAATCAAGTATTCCCCATAATTCTATTATTCATGCTACTGGATCATTTCTGCTAAGCGAGTCTAATGGACACAACACATGGGCCCATCTATGTCAATCTATATATTACAATATCGCTGTCTAAACGGTGGATATCTGTTTTTAAACCACCCGAATTTTCTTTCAAATGATTTAAAATAATGTATATTTCTTTATATATATATATAATTTCTATTTTAATTAACCATATAATCATTTTTCTTAGAAAATAATGATACATATATGAATATTATCTTTCGAATTTTCTTTTTTGAATTGGATACTATATGTACGAATTATACATTGAAATTTTATTTTGAGGTATATGTATATATAAAATAAAAATATGATATTTTTAATTTTTGTGTTTATATTTTTTAAAGGAATAGTATTATTGAATGCGTGAAACAGATTAAAACTGCTCTCTCTCTACTTGAATTTTAACACAACCCATATAAAAATATTGCGTGGTAATTTAGAATTAAAATTATCTTTTTATATATTTAATGGGAATACCTAAATATACAAATAAATATATTTGAGTGAAATACATTATTGAGATGAATCATTATAACTCCACATCCTTATTTACAATATTGCTGGGCCACAAAGCTTGTAAAACTGATATTTTATCGTAATATTTTTTTGATTTTGCAATTGAGTCGAATGTAAATGCTATTATAATTACAATTAACATTAAGCGATAGATAAAAAAACATGAATTTTGTTATTTGTGACCTGATATATTTTAACAAACCATTTTTTCAGGTTTTGGTCCTTTTCATAATGTCTTTTGATTCAAAATAAGAACCCTCAATATTACTTTTAATAACCCACCTTTCATCATACTGTTCTACAACTATAACATATATATACATTAACAAAATTCTCAAATATGCCTTTGCTCTTCTATATAAGGAAATTCCATAAGTTTAATATTGAATTTGAAATATTTTTCCTACTTTGTTATGTCCATTATTTGTTATTTATTATTTTGTGTGTGTATATATTATTGATCATTGAACCAATTGGTTGTAAATAATTATTAACGTTATGTGGCACTCCTTTTTCATAGTTTATATAAATCAGAAAGAATAATCTCTCTCTAAAATATATAGAGATGTGGATAGATTTATCTTTTATCTAAAGAAGTATGATCAAATTGGGCAAATTATATCATTATCTATTGAAATTTATTGCAGCAACACAATGTTTGTTCATTGAAAATTAAATAAAGTAATATTTTTATACTGATAATAATATTACTCAAATTGCAGATATTTATGAGACAAATAAGAGAAGTTTATTGCAGACAGGTTGTAATTTGTCTCATTAAAGATTACTTTCAAGAATTTTTGTTGAAAAGATTACATAATACCTTTTATTATTAATCTGAAAAATTATCTTTATTATACCATACACCAAAAATACCTCAAATTTCAACCATTTATTTCAATTTCCTGTTTATATAAAAGAAAGAGAGAGTGTTCACTAAATAAAGCAACTACGCATAGTGAATTGTAATATTTAAGTGGTCCTTAAAAGGTTTTGACTACAAAAAGCGAAGTCTTTTTACCATATTAACGTGTTGAAGAAGAATAATCCGTATTCTTTATAAAAAAAATGATCCTGAAGCTCTATACGTCTTATATATCTAATTTACCTTCTATTGAAAATATTCAAGAACCGTAGTACAAAAAAAAAACACAAATATTTAAAATTAAAAAAAGTATAATATTTACTCTGATTGTATCTATTATTTCACAGCAATTAAGCAAGCCGTTCGAAAAATTAGAAAGCAAACAGCTGCAAAATGAAAATAAAAACTAAAACATTATTAGGATTAATTAATTCAAATGAAACGCCAAA